>CM030360.1:70879956-71479956 GCA_017893485.1 Hemerocallis citrina
AACAAATTCTATCTATTTCCCCCACACCAGATTCATCGGCAACACAAGTGAAGTTACCAAGTGTTATATTATTCATTGTACTCTGATGTAATTCTTATTGAATGTTTGTAACACTTGGGCTTATATGGCATTAATGTAACACTGATGTAATGTATTGTAGTTTTGTAACATTCGGACTTGTAATACATTTGTGTTGAATAAAAAGT
Organism: Hemerocallis citrina; assembly: GCA_017893485.1. Lineage (NCBI taxonomy): Eukaryota > Viridiplantae > Streptophyta > Magnoliopsida > Asparagales > Asphodelaceae > Hemerocallis > Hemerocallis citrina. The sequence goes on from CM030360.1 coordinate 70,880,163, forward strand.
TTTAAATTTTCCTATTTTTCTCTGTATTGTGGCTAATTGAAGGAAAATATTCTGGCTTATGTCACTGTTTCCCAGTATATGGAAATCGGGGCATTACGGAGTGGTATCAGTGCCGACTTCAATTTACAGTCCAACACAGTAAGAAAATTAAACTTGGATGCCTTATAGGAGTCGGGGTTTTAGCTAGTTGTAGACAATTATAATTCATATTGTTGTTTCTTTCAACTTATGTTTTATAATTTCTCTATATCTGGGTTAATACCCATGTTTATTGCTTTCTACCAGATATCTCGCGAAACCAGGAGTGGTAGGAACGACCCAATTGAGGGCGAGGGTAGTGGAGGTAATGGCGCAGGTCTGGATATAGGGGTAGAATTTTCTCGTATGTACCAGGCATTCGGAGACCTGGAAGTGGCAAGCTGAAACAATGTGCAACAATAAGGAGCACTCGTAGGTAACCAGTGAGTAGCAGCTACCGAGCCTGTCAAGATGGTCGAATCTTTCCGAATGATGAGGCAGCCTGTTTTTGAGGGCCAGGCAGACCCGACAGCAGCTAACGAATGGATTCGTCAAGTCGAGATAGTGTTTGAGGTGATGTTGACACCGGATGACAGCAAGGTCAGATTAGCAAGCATTCTACTAGAGAAAGATGCCGGGGTCTGGTAGCAGTCAGTGAAGAAGGGCATGGGCGAAGGACCCATTACCTGGGAAGACTTCTTAGGGGAGTTCATGCAGCACTACTTTCCTTCGGATGTGCAAGAAGACAAGGCCATGGAGTTCTTCAACCTGAAACAGGGAAGCCTGACGATTCGTGAGTACGAGACCAAGTTCACGCAACTGTCCAGATATGCTCCAGAGATGGTAGAAGGTGAGATCAAGAAGGCCAAGAGATTCGAGCAAGGGCTCAGACCTGCATTCAGAACCAGGATGGTACCTTTGTGCATTCGGAGGTTCGAGAAGTAGGTCCACCGTACGACAATGACGGAGCTTGATATGAACCGAGGTCCAGAACCGCAAGTGAACGTTGGAGGGTGGAACAAGGGAAAGAGATCTGCACCAGCATCAGGATTCAAGAACTAAGGTCAGAAGCAGAAGATTCAGAAACCAGACGGCAAACTCGGAGGCACCAAGCTAGGGAGCTGTTTCCTGTGTGGTTAGAAAGGTCATTTCATGAGCCAGTGCCCAAGGAAGGACCCTCAGATGGATACCCGTGTCTGTTACAAATATGGGAAAATTGGTCATATCCGACCAGATTGTCCCTAGTTTCAGAAGAATAGCAGCAGATCAGTCCCAGAGATGAACCACAAAGAAAAGGAGCCGCTTCTCCAAGGGCGAGTGTTCGCACTTACAGAAGATGATGCCAATGAAGGCGAGAAAGTCATCAACGGTGTGCAAAGAAGGGGGTGCGACTAAGTTTAAAAGTTGTATTTTGAATTTTATTTAGACTGAAGAAGTGATATATGATGTAACACTTTTGTAACCGAATGGATTTATATATATATGAAATCCAGGCAACCATTTTGTTCAAATTTAGTTCATCATATTCTTTTATCTGAATTATTTTTCAAGAAGTTGAGATGCGTGCGGGAGTCGATTCTAGATTTGGTTTTGTTGATTTCACCATCTGGAGCAATCCTCATTGCAGATTTATGCTATAAGGGTTGTAAACTCCAAATTGGTGAAAAGACCCTGAGTATAGATTTGTTAAAGTTGGACCTAGCAGGAATGGAAGAAGGGCCCGCTGAGCATTTGACTGCAGTTCAGAGCAGCTACAGGAGCATCAACTCTGTGCAAATTGTCAAAGTGAATGCTGGAAATCTGAAGTGGCGTTCGTAGGCCATATTCTATTCTAAGGAAGGAGTGGTTACCGAATCGCGAAAGATCAAGGTAGTGAAGTATTAGCCTCAGTCAAAGACCGTGAAGGAAGTAAGAAGCTAAATGATGAGATCAGGCAAGCCAATATTAAAGTGATTACTCTATATTAGAGTTCAGTTTTTGGCACGATGGGAGCTGCAACCAAGTCTAAGTGATCAAGTCAGAAGGCTTAGGCAGGAGATGCAGGGATTGAAGCAACAAAGCGGCAGGTTGATCTCAGAACATCAGTATGGACTTCATCACATGATTGCCCAGAAGTTCAAAAATGAATGACTCAATTTGGGTTATTGGGGATCGGTTGATGAAGTCTGCACATTTTCTTCAGATAAAGATGACTTAGTCGCTAAAGAAATTAGCGAAAGTCCACATTGAAGACATAATGAAGCAGCATGGAGTACCAGTATCAGCAATTCTGATCAAATTCAAGAGTTACATCTCAATTTTGGTAGAGTCTACAGGCAGCTTTAGGATCAAGGTCGGGTTCTTTGGACAACCAGCTCGTGGAGGAGTCACTTGGGAGCCGTAAAGCTTTATAATCTTTCTTTCCTCGAGTTATTTAGTGTATGAATATTTTTCTGTTCTCCTGACTATACGTAGTTCTCAGGACAGAACTATTCTAAGGAGGGAGTATTGTAATATCCCGGTCGGATATTATATTTGTATTATTATTATTTTTAAAATTTTAAATATTTTTATTGAAATTACTCGGTTTTACTGATGTGTCTAATTTATATACAAATATTTGTACTCATTTACCCATTAAAATTGCTTGTTTTCGTTTATATTGTTTATAGTTCATCTTATTTCTATAAGATTTCAATTAATTGATTATTTTTGAAGAAATAATATTTTTGATGCAAAAAGTGAAGATTTGTGGAAAAAATCAACAAACAAAGCAAAACTATGGATTTATTAATTTTTAATGTTTTGTTGAGTAAAAGTGCGATAAATAATTTTAAAAGGATTTTAATGAGCTAATATGATTTTTAGTTAGTTTAATTTATTTTAAACTAATTTATTTTATTTTATTTAAATCCTAAATTCTGGTCTTAATTTGTGCATGCAGCAGCACATGTTTGCAAGAAAAGGAAAGAGAGGAAGAAAGGAGAAAGAAATAAATATCGGGTTAAAGAAGGAAGAAAATAAATGAAAGGAGGAGAGTTTTCTGCAAAAGCGCAAACCCTAATTCTCTCTCTCGTTTGCCTATAAATATGTACAAGGTTGGAGCACAATTCTCAAGAGGTGACGGCTGAACAAATAAAAAAAAAGAAAGAAAAAGTCAGAGAGAGAGAGACGACATCTGTTGCTCTTCTTTACGTGTGGCTCGGAGCAAACAAAAAAGAGAGAGAGAAGAAGACGAGACAGCAGCAGCACGCACGACTTCCCAGCGGTGACGTGGACCTGGGCGACGTAGCGACGCGACAGCGACAGAGGTGACAGCTCTGTGGATGACGTTGACTTCGGCTGAGGTGACAGCACGCGGTTCTAGGCGTGTACTGACGTTGACTTGGCTGAGTTGGCGTTGGTGACGTGGCTGCACTGATCGGATTTTGAGACAGAAAAGAGAGAAAGGGACTTGGACTCGGTTCTAGGAGTTCGGTTTGCATTATTTTTATATCTTTTTGTATCTCTTCTTCTCTAATTTTTATGATGCAATCCAAAACAATTTTTGTTAGTTGCAAATTGAATATGAACTAAATTTATTGTTCTAGAGGCTAAGGTGTAGCCTAGTTTTGTAGAACACAATTTTAATTCCTTATTATTATTCTATTTTTCCTGGTTTTGTTTTGATTTTTATTATTTATGCGTACAATTGGTGGATAGACATTTGTATGATCTTTTAAATCATGAAGAGACCGAACTAGTGATTTGTGATTAATAAAAATTAAACACCGTTAATGGAGGATGTGACCGTTAAGAAATCAATAAATTTTCAATTAATAATTTGATGGATAGGCAAATAATTAGTTGAGAATAATTTTTATATTGCGTGGATAGAGTAGTTAACATTTTTAGGATTTTGGTCTACAACTTGGAAAGATAATATTTTTATTCATAAGGAGTTATAATTTGTGTGTGTGATAAACGAGGTTAGGTCAAGAGCCCTAAAACTAATTTTACCACCATCAAAGTACAAGAGCTTCACAGTTTCACAGCCCTCTCCTTCTTCACAAATTTAGTTAGCTTTAATTAGATTAATTTAACTTAGTTGTTTTATCTGTTATAAATTTCGATCTTCCAAATAGTGATTAATCTAGTAATATCGGTACTCAATAAAATATCTAGTCCCTGTGGGTTAGACACTCTATTCACTTAACTATATTACTTGTTGCGATTTTGTACACATGCAAATATTCACATCATTTACTAATAAAAATTTATCTGTTCATATATACTAGTGTATATATGTATTGTATCGGTTTTGTGCACTTGTACAAAATCCTGTAAAATGCGTTTTTGAGAAAATGTCTGTAAAATAGTGAGCTGGTATTAAAAAAATATTATTTTATTATTATTTATTTTTATTTTAAGAATTGAAATATTTTTGGTGGATATTACCCGGTTTTGTTAATAAATATTATCTATGCATATATACCAGTCTGTATATATCTGTATTGTATCAAATTTGGTACTGAAATCTTCCGAGTCGGTAATAAAATTATTTTTATTATTATGTCTGAATTAAAATATTCTTGGTAGAGATTATTCGTTTTAACGAATGAAAATTATCTGTATAGACTGATATATGTACAAATATGTACTGTATCGATTTCGTACGTTTGTAAGAAATCATGTAGTATGTGATTTTGGAAAAATGTCTCTTATTTTTTATCAATCATGATCAAATGGAGGTTAGGGAGTAGATAGGGTGTTGATTGCAATTTAAATTTGCAAATTGAACGGATTAGGGTTTGATTGCAATTTAAATTTGCAAATTGAACGGATTAGGATTTGATTGCAATTTAAATTTACAAATTGATTTCAATTATTTTGAGCCACAAGAGAGAGAGAAGAGTGGCTCTCTCTCTAACCACAAGCTCTCTCTCTCTCCCTCTACTTAAGTGGCCGACCAACACTCCAAGGGTAAAAGCCCTCTTTCATTTTTCACCATCTCTTTCTCATCTCACTCCATCTCTTCTCTTATTTTACTAGTTTATTTTTAGAAAAAAAAATGAGAAAGAAAGGAACAGAAAGAGATATCGAAATCAAGAAGAAAAGAGTAGGTTCTCTTTTCATGGGGAGCTAGAACAAGGAGCAAGAATAAGGAGGAGAAGAGCAAGCTAGTCCTTCCTACAAGTTTGGGTGGGAGTTTCTTAACTTTTTTTTATTGTTATTATTATTGTTATTTGCTTGTTATGTTCACAAATTGGAATATCATCATATGCATATGAGTGTTTATGGACTAGAATAAAAGGCATACAAGATTGAAGTGGTAGAACACAAAAATAAAGCATAAAGATTCAATCTTTGTAGTTTTAGGGTTAGAATTAATTACCCATGCTAAAGGTGGAATCTTGAGCCCAAATTAATTTTAAGGGCTCTTCTATGTGTTGTTACCATACTCTAATTTTTATAGAATTTTCTGGGTTAATTTAAAAGGATAAATAGACGTTTCCCCCAAAACAGCGAGTTTCAAAGCCAAAACTGCAAACAGCTGTTTTGGGGTTAACATCGACATGTGTTCAAGGGGCTGTATTTTAATTCTATAAAGAATTTGGAAAAGTGCTCATGTATTAGAGATTGTCACCTTTCCAAAATGTCCTATTTGGTTAAATTCCGATAAGCAGAGTAGGAGTTATGGCTGTTACAAATCACAGCAGCCAGCTTTTGGCCGAAAGCTCGCTGTTTAGATTGTTTGATGTTTTTGTACCTCTTACGTACTGAATTTAGAGAAGTGATCAACTAGAGAGTTGTAGTAGAGATTCTCACCTTTCCAAAATGTCCTATTTGGTAGATTCCGATAAGCGGAGTAGGAGTTATGGTTGTTACAAACCACAACAGCCAGCTTTTTACTGAAAGCTCGCTGTTTAGATTGTTTGATGTTTCTGTACCTCTTACATACTGAATTTGGAAAAGTGACCAACTAGAGAGTTGTAGTATAGATTCTCACCTTTCCATAATGTTCTATTTGGTTAGATTCTGTTAAGCGGAGTAGGAGTTATGGCTGTTACAAATCATAGCAGCCAGCTTTCGGCTGAAAGCTCGCCGTTTAGATTGTTTGATGCTATTGTACCTCTTACTTACTGAATTTGGAAAAGTGTTCAACTAGAGGGTTGTAGTAGATGTTCCCACTTTTTCAAAATGTCCTATTTGTTTGTATTCCAGTAATCGGAGTAAGAGTTATGGTTTTTACAAATCACAGCAGCCAGCTTTTGGCTGAAAGCTCGTTGTTTAGATTGTTAGATGCTTTTGTACCTCTTACTTACTGAATTTAGAGAAGTGATCAACTAGAGAGTTTTAGTAGAGATTCTCACCTTACCAAAATGTCCTATTTGGTTAGATTCTGATAAGCAGAATAGGAGTTATGGCTGTTACAAATCACAGCAACCAGCTTTTGGTTGAAAGCTCGCTATTTAGATTGTTTGATGTTTTTGTACCGCTTACTTACTGAATTTGGAAAAGTGGTCAACTAGGGATTTGTAGTAGATATTCTCACTTTTTCAAAATGTCTTATTTCGTTTAATTCTGATAAGTATAGCAAAAGTTATGAGCTTGGAAAATTTCAGCTTTTGGCTGTACTGTTATTGTTTGAAATGGTGTTTAACGGACCAGATTTTGAGTTCCTTACTTAATCTGAAAAAGTGTTCAACTAGAGAGTTGTAGTAGATGTTCTCACCTTTTTAAAAAGTCCAATTTTGTCAAATTTCGATAAGCGCAGCACTGCTTGCTTCTAGATTGTTAGAAGGTTTTTTATGTCGCTTTTGTGTACTCATTAGTAGTTTGCTTATATTAGGCTGTTAGAAGATTCTTTGGTTGCTTCTAATTATAAAAGATCAATTTTTTGTTAGTAAGCGTATACACGAAATTCTAGTTCCTGTTAACAAGAGTTGTTGGGAATTGTTAGTAGTTTGAATCATGCACTAGATTATGTGTAATAGGTATTCCTTATGCTCATAAGTCATGTAATAAGTATTGGTCCGTCTCATATGTAGCTCCCCTAGTTCCTATGTAGTTGTTCGTTCATGCGTAGCTCATTGGGCTCGTATGGCGTACTTATCTTAAATAGATAGGCAATGAGTGGATCCGACGAGATCTTGTGAAGTCTAGGTTGAGACTTGCTAGATTGTGTCAACAATTGTTACACTCTCTTGAAGAGGGACATGTGCGGTGCTTTTTCATGATAAGTTGGAAGCACAGTGGCATGTATTTCTTGTTTGAATCTTTTTGGTGCCGTCTCATGGCAAGTTGAGAGTACGACTCTAGGTTGAGAGTACCTTGTAGCTCGTACGGCTCCATTTGATTGGTTAGGATTAGTGACATTGTTAGGGTAGTAACTGTTACTTAACCATTTTTATCTATAAATTGCCGAAGGGTGAGAGGTGGAGTTAGGGGTGATACCTTATAATCCGACTTCTTCTATAGGCCGACACTAGGTTGTGTTATTGGGATATATCTCCCTGTCGAAGGGATATGAGCGGTGCTTTTTCCTGATTAGTTGGCTGCACGAGATCCGTATCTCGGCTGTTAATTCGTGAAGTGCCATGATAAAAACGGGAGGTTTTCCTAGGGAAATAGACCCTACGATTCCGCCAGGTTCTATGGCTTCTCATGATGAGTTGAAGGCACGACACAAGGTTGTCTAGTATCTTGGGGTTCGTGTTGGCTTTTGAGTGAGGTCCGGTTTGCCGTGTAGATAGTGGCAACATAGACACCACTATTATACCACAGTAGCGAAACTAGACCGTATCTGTAACCTCACCAGTCACGTTGTATCTGTCAGGAACAAGAAGGGTACAAGAGTAGAATTCATGATGGGGGTTCAAATCCCTATATATGAAGAAACAGATTGATATGGGGCGTATGTAGTATGGGCTGCATACTGTTCTAGAGTCTTGCTTGCATTAGAATAAGTGCATCATTGCATTAGTTAATCCTGCATTAGATTCTAAGTCATAGCATACACTAACACATCAATTATATATACACGTTTCTCTTTTCATCAATCTGTTTGTTTAATGTTAAGAATCGCTTCTAGTCATCAGCCTTAAAGCGTCAGTATATGTACTGACATCCTCACTTCAGTAGGTACTAGATTGTAGAGTTACAGGTACAGGATTCAGGAGGACTCAAGGCAAAAGAAGCAAAGTGTTGATTTATTTCAATTGTAATATATGTTGTAATTTATTAATTGTTGAGAAGCATCCAAGTGAAGTTACAAAGTGTTATTTTATTCATTGTACTATGATGTAATTCTTATTGAAAGTTTGTAACACTTGGGCTTGTATGGCATTATTGTAACACTGATATGATGTATTGCAGTTTTGTAACATTTGGATTTGTAATAAATTTATGTTGAATAAAAAATTTAAAATTTTGTTGTTTTTTTGTGTATTGTGCCTAATTGAAGGAAAAGATTTTGGCTTATTTTACGAATTCATAGTGTATGAAAATCGAGGAGTTACACTTATTTCGTCACGTCTCCTTTCTAGTGTTTGTCCATAGAAGTCATCATTGACACTGCCTAGAGCTAACGTCTCTCTACCACACTTATACTAACAATACTAGAACTACTATCCAATAACCAAACCTTATTCAACCTCTAGAACTCAAGCTTCATATTTAACTCTAATCATGAACTAAGTCTACTAAGTCTTCCAAAACTTCCCTAATCATTTACTATTAGGTAAAATGGAGTTAAGGATACTAGTTACTCAATAATTTCTATTTCAAGCTAACCACCAGACTAAACTTAAACACAATGCAATCAAACTATCTACTTTTGTATGAAGTCTCACAAAATTACTAGTCTCACAACCTATTAAGGTTGCTCTACTTTCGATTTGGCGTATAATAGTGCACTGGCATCTCTATTACACTTCTATCATACCTCACTCAAACCTTCCTTAAATAGTTGACTAGTTAAAGGAAACGGTTTATAGCACTAACTCTTTCTTTGGGTTGGCAACAAAACTAAACATCACATGAGTTCATTCGACTCGACTAGAGTCCAAACTCAACCAAACTGGACCTCGCATTCAGCCCATACTAAGCCCAAGACCGACCCTCATGCTGGCCCAATTCTGGCCTTGAACAAATTATCTCATTTTGGGCTGAATTCGAGTCTATTTAAGTCCCAATATTAGACACATTCTTTACTTGGTTTACCACCACTTCTAACACCTCTGAAGCACAAGAACGCAATCTCTAAATATTGTTTAAATAGCCAACAAAATATATACAACAAACCTGAAAATTCCACCAACCAATGACAGCCCAAAACTGTCGTTTTTGGGGCTCCCTCGCACCTGAAATGAAGTCTACTCGAGCCCTAAAAATCCTAGGTCCCAGCTAACATGTTGACAATGGTTTGGGATTCACTTGAGTGCACTTACAATCCCTAAAAGGTGAAAAAGACAGTCATGTATAGTCAAGGAAAAGTAACTCAAAAATAGTGAGCATATGACATGTTTTCTATGTATTTCTTATTTGTCTACAACCCCATTTCTTGTCTATTAGCAATCTTTGATACCAAAACTTAACATCGTTCTATTAGATCATGAAAGATGATTAAAAACCAAGTTTTTCTTGTATGAATGACATACTGAACAACTAAGCCATCAACGAATAGCAAAACTTTCATTTTCAGCTCTACAGGGTTATTTGTTTATTGAACATGCTATCTATAGTCATGAATGGATAGTAAGCATCATTCCAATAACAACACTAGCATGCTACTAGATTAAACATCACTTCTTCAATCAAAACTAGCATGCTACTAAATTTATATAAACACTAATTTATAACACGAAAAAGGAACATCCACCCAGTATGCTTTCTACTATTTCCATATAAATCAAGGATAGAAAATAATTTGTTATTCCAACAATAAAGTCCTAGCATTCTTCAAAAAAATAATAATATCATACAAACATAGAAGAGATAGAGGACACCCATCTAGTAAGTCGAATTCCTTGTCGTCAAGCTTTCAACGTAGCCGGCTAGCACTCCAAGGGTTTGGGTTTTGGGTGTTACAAAACTACATTCATTTCTACCCATGATCATACAATTAATTCACCCACTTACACCACTTAATTTGGGTGCTTTTGGACTACTAAAACTCTCCACTTACTACCTATATTGGCCGGCCATACCCTTAGGTTATTTTTGCACATTTTCACAATTTTATGGTACTCAATTGATTCATGTTGAGTGTCTAGTTGGTTAGGTTAAACTAGACTCGTTTCCAACATGAGGCTCTACTCAATGTAAGTTCAAACCACTCTAACTTTAGCTATGTTTAATACACAGTATTCATTGCATTCATACCAAGTTAATATAACATACAACTTCATTCATACTAATTTATAATAAGAAAATACAACTAATATGTGCAACATTCACACGTGTATTGCACGTACCAACTTGTAGGAAATGTAGTCATTTATTATTTTGCGGGGTATTAAACCTCATCCTGATTGACCCTAGTACGCTCTCGTTTTAGTTATTTTTTCTTATTTAAACACTTAGTCAATTATTTTTGGTGTTCAAATATTTTTTTGCTTTCCTTTGCAGAGGCAGCCGATATGGACATTGATGCTATCATGACGAAGCATTCTTGGTTCAGTGGCAAGGCCCCTGATGAAAGGAAGAGGAAGATGGTTGTTACCTGACCTGTCCCAGCCAAGGTTGCCAAGAGTTCTGTAGATACTACTCTGGGGGTGGCTTTGGGATCTCCTCATGCTTCTTCGGCTAGCCCCGTGACCGGGGACTTTTCTTTGGCAGCAATGGTCGCAACCGAGACCCCTCCTCTCACCGCGGAGGTTGAGGCTATTCTTACCGATGAGCACAAGAAGATATACACTCCAGACTGGTAGGTCAACATGCATGATGGCTTTCTTGCAAACTCGGTGAGTTGTATGCAGGCGATTCAACACCTCCTGACCCCGAAGGATAGGAGTGCAATGGCTGTAGGGAGTGTTGGGGATTCCACTTTGGAGAATCCCGAGCATCTATGTCAATATGTATTGTGTGGTTTTTCTGTAGTTTTCTTTTACTCCCGACCTTTTATAAGTGTTAAGGTCCATTTTATTTTCATAGATCACTTGCCACTTTAGCCACTTGTTGAAATAGGTGGTAGATAAGTAGAAGTAGTGGAAGGCTATAGTTGACATTGCGAAGGCAGTGTGAGTGAAGACCATTAAGGATTTGAGTGTAGTGGAGCTTCAGGAGGAGGCTCAGGCTGCTCAGATTGCTCAGCTGTATGGGCCTTGAAGAAGGAGAAGGAGTTGGCAGCAAAGGAGATAGAGAATGCAGTGAAAGAGAGAGAGGATGTGGTGGCGTGTACGAAGTCTGAGACCGAGGAGTACCCTATCATCAACATGGAGAAGGCTTTGGCCAAGGCCATTTGGGACATCAGCAAGCGAGTCCCTAACTTTTATAATGAAAGGTAACGACTCTTTGGAGGCACAAATGCTGAGGAAGAGGATGGAAACAAGATGATCCCGGATCCTGGTACCGTCGATGTGGAGAGTTAGGGAGCTGCGGGGGGAGCAGAAGGAAAAAAGGGGACTCCCTCTTCCGTGGCTCCATCGACCGAAGTGAACCCCTGACTCCTTTTTATCCTTAATTTTTGTTTTGTTTTTGTAACCATGTGTAATAGTGGACTACCCATCGCCTGATGGATATGTCCTTTGAATTGAATGAAGACTCTTCAAATCTTGTGCCTTTCTTAGTTGATAATTACTTTGGATGTGTAAGGTTGGAAGTCTTAAGTTTTCTTATCTTTATAATTGTGATTACTATCACTATAGTGATGCCCTGCTCTGTCCCATTGGTAGATCATTGTATACAATGGGGAAATCCCTCGAGACACTTAGATTACCTGCTTCAATAACAAGTTGCGCATGATAGAGTTAGGGCTTACTCGTTTGCTGGAAAAGTTATACAGGGTGGAAGTAGAGCTTGATCATATGAAGATATTATTAACCAAGAGGAACGTTGGGGCAAAGCATCTTAGTGATAGACTGCACGAGATGCCTCCCTTCAAGTTGGAGGGAGGCTTGCACTGTGGGGAGGTCCCTCTCGAGAGGATGACTGTCAAAGGGAATTACAGAATAAATTCCTTCGTCGCTCTTTGCTCGTGCCTACAACCGAAAGAGATGAGTAGAAGAATGTGATTCTTGAGTAGGGCTTGGAGGTTGTCTGTCTGAAGGAGACTGTCCCAGAACACTCGAGTGAAGCTCTTCCGAATTGCTTGGCTCACCCTGGTATGGTCCGTTTGAAGATTAGGGTCAAGGATGCACAGCTTAAGGAGAGGCTTGTCAAGCAGGAGGTGGAGACCATTGACTGATGTTACTATTATAGAGGACTTAGACTAGAAGCATATCTTCCTCTTGCGATGATATAAATCAAGCGAAGTTGATCCATCAACTGGCCTTACTTCAGTGAGGGAACTCGAGGAACCCGGGGATGCCCAAAGTGGGGTAGCTAGTTGGTCAAGCGTGGCTTCTATTGAGGGGTGGAATGCAATTATGGTCACACGACTCTGACTCAATCTGCTGGGCTGGTACATTCCTTAGGTCATTCAAGAGACTGAGGTGGATCTTCTGTGGCAAGGGTGAACCATACGCGATGCGTGTCCTCAACTGGAACGTCCTCTTGTCTCGAGGGTGTAAAAATGACTCTGAGAGAAACGTGTAAACTTGTTGATATTTGCTTCCAATATATCTTTTCGGACTTGTAATGGGTAATGCCCGAGCCCCGCTCGACTACGCGCGCACACATGTGAAAAATAGATCATAACAACTATCCATGTCATGCCCTACTTCCTAAAAAGGAATACGAAATACAAGTACACGATACAAGTCTAGCAAATGGCTTTCACCATTAATAAGCTGTAAGGATCTTTACAACATATACAAGAATAAACAAGAGATATGCAAAAGAAATAATCAACCATGCATGAATAACTGAATCAACATAGTGAACAAGATTACTTGAAAGCAAGAATACTGAATCTCAAATAATCAAAGTCTGGAACAAAACACAGGTCTAGGACAAAATGCCCAATACAAATATCCATGTAACGATTTACAATTATTCAAGATAAACAACTAGAATAAATAAATGTAGCAAGAACTCCAGCCAACTAGAATCTTTGATCACATACTCCATCGGGCAGCTGGACACCAAAGTCTGTAATTTAACGAATTGCAGGAAAAGAAAAGAGAAACAAAATGCCCGTCAATGCAAGTTACGGGCCGCTTGTAGTGCAGGCAACAAGGTACAGAAGGAAAAAAATAGACAAGTATAGAGTAACAGCGGAAGCAAGTATAGCTGAGAAGATGACAGCAAAATAGAGCAACTAACTTTATGTCAAGAACAAAACAAGTAGCATGGCAAGGTAAATGTGTGCAAGTGGCATGTAACAAGTGTCAAGTGGTATGTAAACTAGTAACAAGTGTCAAGTAATCAAGTATCATGTACAAGTAACTAGTAGTAAGTGTCAGGTGATCATGTTATTTTCAAGTCTTGCATCTAGTCCTATCTAGTTAGCACTTCATGCCTCCCAAATTTTTACCACATGGTTGCTACATTCAAATAAATTACGTTTTAGATTTCATAGTGGATCATAGAGGGACAAGTATCAAGTAATCATGTATCAAGTATCAAGCATCAAGTATCACGTGTCAAGTGTGCAAGTTTCAAGTAATCACGTGTCAAGTATCAAGGATCAAGTTTCACGTAGGATCTATGGATCCCCTTCCGAGCACACGTTTCTATATTTTCCACTATTAGATCTTTCCCTTTAACCCCGGCTTAGTTTCTTATTATTAGTATTCAAGCAAGCATGGACGTGCACAAACAAGTCAAGAAACATGGCCAGACAACAAGTGATAAGTAAAAGTTGAATAAAGGACACGAACGGATAACGAATGACTCAAAATAGACTAACACAATGAAAATTCTAGTTCTGGACAGCAAGACAGTACTGCACCAAATCTGGGATTTCTGTTGCCACAGACATGAAAATTTGGATCCATCAGAAAATCTAGAAAATAGATTCTCGGCTAAATCCAACACATATATACAAGTTATATAATAATCACAGAAACAAGGCTAAAAACAGAATTATACACATAAAACATGTTCAGCCAGAAATCATAAGATTGTATTGACAAGCATGAAAATGGCATAAAAACTTACTGATTAAATCCAAGAAAAATCTGGGGTATTCCCTAGTATGTCTAGTATCAGCAAATATAATGTCATAATATTCCAACATAGATAGTATAGTCAAATAAAATCAGAAAACAGCAAGATACAGCAAGTTTGTAAATTTGAAACTTTAGACACAGCAGTACTAAAATAGCGATAGATTACAAAGTATAACTCGAAATCCAAATCCGTAAAAAGGGTAGTAAAATAGATACAGCAGGCTATATTTTTGTATTTACAATGTTTTTAGGAACAGCAACTAGAATCAGGTGGAAAACGTGGTTCTTTACTAGACATCATGAAATTTCTGGAAGTATAGTAGTTGTTTACAAGCATAGAATAGTTTATAGATGTCGTCAAATAAATCTACGAAAATTTGTGATTAATCCCAGTCAAGTCTAGTTATACCCAGCAAGATATTAGATTCAAATTTTATATTTATCATAAGTATTAAAATAAATAACTCTACAGAATTCACATAAAAACTGAATCTGGAATTTTAACACGCCTGTAGTAAAACAACAATAACTCAGAATTCACAAATCGAAACTGAGATCTGTTAGAAATTCTTGAAAATAGACAGCGAGATCTAAAATTTATATTCACAAATAAATTTGATTTACTGACCTCAACAGGGTCTAAAATACTTATCACGCCCCGCTTCCCAAAAATATGGAATACGTGCACGTAACATTGGCCCAGCGAATGATTTTCATCATCCATAAGCTGTTTAGGAATCTTTATAACATCTCACAAAATAATCAGAGTCGGAAGCAAGAGAATCAGTCGCACATGTATAATTGAATCAATACACCAACAAAATTTACTTGAAACAAAATGTATTAATTTTAAATAAATCAGATCTGAACAAGTGAAAAATCCTGGGTCATACTACCCAAACACAAAGAATCCAAATAACAGATACATTGTTCAAAATGAGCAACAGGAAATAAATGAAGATAGCAAAAGCTCCAGCTAACTAGAACTTTAGATCACATACTCCATCGGGCAGCTAATCACCAAAATTTGCAATTTGGCAAATTGCAGGAAGAAGGAAAAAGAAACAAGATTCCCGTCAATGCAGGTTACGGGCTGCTTGTAATGCAGGATACATGTTATGGGGTAAATAACAAATACAAAGTAATAACAGAACAAACATAGCATGATATAAGTGTGTCAACAGAAATGTAATATGTAACATGAATCAAGTAAATAGAATCAAGTATCATGGTATACTAACAGGTACAGGTAATATGTATCAAGTGTCAAGTAAACAGGTAAACAGGTAAACATGTAACAGGTATACAGGTAACAGGTATACAGGTAAATTGGAAAACAGGTAATCAGGTATACAAGTACAAGTACAGGTAATCATGTAAACAGGCACAAGTACAGGTATCATGTAACAGATATCAGGTATCAGGTATCAGGTTGTGTCAAGTCTTGTATTATTACTAACTAGGTAGCACTTCATGCATCACAATTTTTACTACATGGTTGCCACATTCAAACAATTTCGTTTAGATTTCGTCATGGAGTCCATAGGGCAGTGTACTCAGGGATTAGGGTAACAGGAATAACAGGAACAGGTAGAACCTAGTGGTTCTCTTCCGAGTACATCTTCCTATAGGGA
The DNA here is from genome assembly GCA_017893485.1 of Hemerocallis citrina. NCBI lineage: Eukaryota > Viridiplantae > Streptophyta > Magnoliopsida > Asparagales > Asphodelaceae > Hemerocallis > Hemerocallis citrina. The sequence continues at coordinate 70,896,049 of CM030360.1, forward strand.
AGCATGCAGTCAGGTACAAGAAACAGGATCGTGAATCATGTAGTCATGAACACGTAACAGGCAGGACACAGGTCCTCTTCTCAGTACACGTTTCTATATTTTTCACTACTAGATCTTTCCCTTAAACCCCGCTTGATTATTTTGTTATTATTAGCAAATAGGTATGTATGTGTCACAAACAGGTCAAGAATAACATATCATGAACAAGTAACAGGTACAGGTTGCAAGATAAACATATACAGGTACAAGATAATACATAACAGGGTAAAACGACTAGCTTTCTAATTTAGGACAGCAAGACAGTGTTGTACTAAAACAGTGATTCCCGGTACTTCAAACATGCAAACCTGGATCCGGTAAAATATCTGGAATGTAGACTTCTGGCCGAATCCAGCAAGTATATATAAGTAATATAGTGTTTCACAAAATCATAGCTCAAAAATGAATCTAAACCAGAAAATAAGTTCAGCCAGAAATCAATAAATTGTATTCAACGTCAGGAAAACAGCATCAAAACACCTCAAATAAATCCATGAAAAATCTGGAGAATTCCACTATATGTCTAATATTAGAATATAAGGTTTCATAATTTTCCAGTAAGATTAGTTTAGCCCACAAAATTCAGAAAACATTAAGAAACGATAGTTTGGCAAATCTGGAATTCCCAACACTGCTGTACAAAAATTGTGATATCTCGCAAACCGTGAAACGAAATCCAAATCCACCAAAGAGAGATGAAAATAGACAAAATAAGAAAACTTTCATATTTCATAAATATTTTTTATGAAGGAAAAGGAATTAGGGTGAAAATACAAATCTTTACAGAACAGCGAGCAAAATCCAGCAAGTATAATTTTTATAAACAAACAAGAAACGGTATGTAAATCTTATTAAATAAATCTACCAAAATTCTGGGTAATCCTTAATCAAGTATAGAAATACTGTCCAAAATTTCAGATCAAAATAATATGTTTAGCACTAGTGTCAAAATAGTTTAGTCATCGAAATCATCAAGAAACGAAATCTGGAAATGAAATACACATCTGTAGTAAAACAATCATATCTCACACATACAAAAACGAAATTGATCAATGTCAGAGAGCTTGGAAAGAAGATGGATTTCTCTAAAAATCATGTTTAATACTGAAATTAAGATACTGACCTTAATATAGTCTAAAATAGCAATCAAAACTGATCACCGACAAAATACAGATTTTCCTCTTAACAACAAATTAACATACAACATGTGAAACTCATTCCAAACACAACCAAATATGTTATAGAGTCTACTAAGTGACCAAACATCATGAAATAGGGTATATGGTATGTCAACAATAAGTATATCACATGGATCCAACCAAACACATGATTTCTCAAAATTATTTCACAAATATAATCACATCAAGGACAGTCTAAACCTAAGTTGTTTCATGTCAAATTTTGTGTCGTGAGGCAACTATGGTCAATAGTACTATAGAGACAATACTCATCAAAAATACATCACACATGATTGTCTTAGAACCCAACTATACTATAAGCGGTATTTATGACTTGTATCATACAAAGGAATTGAGTACAAGTTACTTTCCTGAGAGATGACGACGGAAAAGAAGCAAGAACAAGAATAACAGGAACGGATTCCCGGTATGAACATAATAAATGAACTCACGAACCAATCACGAACAAGATGAAGACGATCGAGATCATAAACACAATCGGACGGCCAAGATCAAGAGACCAAGAGATTAGTGCGATTGGATCAGATCGGACGATGCCGATCGAAGATCAAGATAATGGTCACGATCGCGATGATCAAGGGAGATCCGACGGTCGAGATCAAGTATCTTGATAATGATGATGATCAGATCAGATCGACGATCGGACGGTCCAGATCAGATGGTGATGGAGATCATGACCGCAATCACGATGATCAAGATGAAATGATGAAGATTCGATGGCTCACAACCAAAGGTGATCAAAACCAAAATAGTAGAAACCTATAAAAATTGCAACCACAACTCGGCCCTTGCTCGACAACTAGCGGGTGGCTGTTGGTAGCAAGGCAGAGGGCACCGGCGAACAGGGAACGACCGAGAGGGGTCGCGACTGGCTGTCTGCTGGCTCCGGGAGATCAACAACATGACCCTGTCATTGCTGCAGATGGGACATCGCTGGTGTCGGCTGTAAGGAGGCGCTCGGGAGGAGCAGGGCAATACAGGTGTAGGGTTCGAAGGTCGGGAGGGGAAGCCAAGGCAGTGCAGGGGATGGGTAGGCCAAAGGAGTCGGGAGAGAGGGAGAGAAAGATGCAAGGCGGTGCAGGAGGTGGATGCAAGGCTGGAGGAGGGGCAGAGAGATAGGGAGAGGGAACGGATGGGTTTACAGTGCGGCTAGGGGTTTAATGTAGTGGTTTAAATAGGGTGACAGGTTAGGGTTAACGGGAAGGGGTGAAGTTGACGGCGGAACAGGTTTAATAGGGTATCGGGTTGAGGGGGATGATAACGGATTTGGGTCTGTGATAGGGTATGGGGATTAGAACGAGTATTGGGTATTGGAGCAAATAGGTAAATGGTTAGGGCAATTGGCTTATAAGGTACACGATCCGATAGTGTTTAGGGATAACAAAATAAAATAGGGTTTATAACAAAATATAATTTGCATTAAAATATAGAATTCATTTGAAATAAGTACAAATATGAGTAATACATAGAGATAGGTTTTCTTTTTAAAATTAACAAACAAGGATAATAAAAAGAAAAATAATAATAACAATAATAACAACAATCATAATAATTATAAAAAATAAAATAACAGTAATAATAATAATAATAATAAGATGTGTTATAATACAAAATCATTGGAAACATAGTCACAAATAAAACGATCAATTAGAATAGGGTTTAACAGAGGATCCAATAATATATTTTAACAAAAGAATTTTGAAAACGGAAAAATAATTTACAAAATTTTAAATACATAAACTACACAGAAAATACGGATTTGGGAAAACAGGGGTTACAATACTGAACAAAAATAGAAATCTTTTCATGCATTGGATCAAATAGTTCATATGCAACAAATCCAAATTAAAACAAAACACAAGGCATGGTATAATAGATGTCCAACAACATGGTATGGGATATTTTACAAAGTTACAATGAGGTACTACGGCTAACACACCAAGCATGCAAGATTCATACAATATATCATGGATCATGGAACAACATACAAACATGTATCAAGTATCTAGAATATTTCTAAGTTATTTCATGTCGTGTGTGTAACGAATGATGACTACGGATGGATCAACAAATAGAAACAAGAAGAAACAAGGAATTTTTATGAGAACAAATCTAGAGACAAAAGCCACACTATAAGGCAGTATTTAGTACTTGTATATACAATAAAAGAATACAAGTTACTTGCCTTGAATTTGACGATGAATCCAACAGAGAGAAAGAGAATAACGGGAACGGATCTCCGGGCACGAACACGATAATGCGAATGAGTGAACACGAACAACTGCGAACAAACCACGAACACAATCACTCGAGGTCAATCACAAGCGCAACAACCAAGGCCAAAGGCAGCCAAGGTGGAGGAGGTGTGCACTGTGAGGAGGGAACAACGGCGGGAGTGGCGGCACAGCAACGTTGGTTACTGGCTAGCGCTACTGTCGCTGCTGGCTGTCTGTCGTAGCGCCAGGAGGAGGCAGCACAGGGAGGGTGCTGCCTGCGGCGTCGGGGTGAGGCAGGGAAGGAAGGAGGGCGGTGCTCTGCTTCGCTGGTGGGTTGCGCCGGGGCTGAAGGTGCTGCAGGTCTGCTGCTTTGCTGGCATCGTGGGGGCGTAGCATAAGGGGAACTCGACCGGGGGGGGGGGGGGGGGGGTGGTCGGCAGATGGGAGGAAGGTGGTCGGCTGGATTAGGAGAGGTGAGCGGAAGGGTGCATGAGGTAGGGGATGATCGGGAGTGGGTTGATGGGATGAAGCGGCTGTATAGGTTTTTGGTGATTAGGATTTTTGTAACAGTGGATTATATAGAGATATTAGGGTTAGGGTAGAAACGGGTTGGTGGGTATTTGGGTTATTAAAACCAATAAGAATATAGAATAGGGTCTGTTGAGTATTAGTGGTTGTTGAGTATATGAGGGTTCCAATAAGAGGTAGAATAGGATGTGGGATTAATTAACAAATAAATAGGCCATGAAAAAATAATTAGAATCAAGCAATTCAAACGGAGACAAATAATTTGACAGAAATATTGAATCATGAAAAAAATATATTCAAGGCCACAAAACTGAAACAAAGGCATGACAGATAGATTATTGAAACGAAGAACAAATACATGGTTCGAAAGGAACAGAAAAATACAATATGAATAAATACCCGGAAAAAGATAAATATATCCAAAATACAAGAAAAGGGACAACAGGCATAGGCTTGCTTCACAAAATGTGCTATAGCTTATTGGTACCAATTGATCATTGGCTATCTAATATATACACAAACTCTCTCTCTCTCTCTCTCTCTCTCTCTCTCTCTTCTCTCTCTCTCATTCTCCACCGATGTGGGACTAAGAGCCCACACCACACACACAACACCCACACACTCATCCTTCCCCCTTCTTCCATGCCAGCAAGAGACCCCATGAACCATCTTCAACAAGTGCAGCCACCTCCCCATCTCTTTCATGGCCAAAATTTTCATGCAACATTGCTATAGACATCCTATTTGCCCAACTACCACCTTCACCATATTATTATATATATGTATATATACTATTATATTCTTCTAATATAATACTATATATATATACTCTTAACTATGGAATGTTACACACACCCTGTAACACCCTGCAAAATTGTGTTATGGTAATTTTGCCCACGGATATTATGCACATGTATTTTGTACGGTTATGGGTAATATCCGTAGCATATTTTAATATAAATATCCTACGTATTTTGTATTTCAATTATTTATATATTTTACCGTCATCTCAAAATTCATTTTAATCCTATTTTGAGCCAACTCAATCTTTGTGTTTTTACGTGTATTGCACGTGTTTTCAATACACGTGATAATTACGTATATTCCACCGTTACGTGTGATGTATCTACGTATTTCAACTATTTACTTTTATAACTCGTTCGAATTCATTTTATAAATTGAAATTCAATTTTCTCATATTTTGACTCGAATATATTTTTATACGTGTTTTCTATGTATGTATTGATTACATTGTTGTATACATAAAATTAATGAAATGTATTTTTGTCTGTTGTATTTTGATTATTTATAAACATTTTCCTGTTGATCAAATCCATTTCGTATTTGAATATCTGTTTTTACGTGCAACGCACGTGTTTGCAGTACACATTTTGGTTCCTAAAATTTCTTGAATCATGAATATTTTTCTTCTCATTTGTCTAGTCACAATTGTGTGATTTATTTTTAATTAAAATCTATTCGGCCTAAATCTATTTTGTAGCCCACTAAAATTAATTTAAAGCCCATGATTAATTTTGTGTACACTAAAGTGCACATTTAAAATATAGTTAGTTTGGTACACTTGCCATGTATAACACACACATCTAATCTAATAAAAAATAATAATAAAATTTGTATGAAGATTGTGCACACACATTGAGTACACGTGAACGTGTTTCTTACCATAGTTGATAATGAGGGAGAGTGCTGTGAGTTAGTGGGAAGTGGGGAGTTATTTTCGGAAGTGGGGAGCTATTTTGACCACACAAATTTTCTATAAAAAGTCCCTACTTTTGTCATGAACTACACAAGTCAAAACAAAAACAAAAGAGAGAAAGAGGGAGAAGAGCTTGTGGGTTGTGCTAGGAAGTGGCCGACCATTTTTGAGGGAGTTTGGAGCTTTGGAGCATTATTTTTTAGGAGTTCTACTACGAGGAATTCTACATTTGTGGTGGGTATTTCTTCATCTTTCTAATATAGTTTTATTAGTAGAATGCTTGGCATGTGTGAATTGTTAGAAGCATGATAACTTATATAGATTGGACATTCATGTTTAGATTATTTGTTGTTGATTGAATGTGTGAAATTATGATATGTTTGATTTGGAAGCATTTTCATACGGTTCTGTTTTGAGTTCTAGTTGTACTTCAAAAAATAACAACTATTAAAGTAGATGGAATCTAGAGTTAAAATTTATATAGGAGCATCTCGTATATGTCAAGAACATCTTCTTAAAGTTTCATAATATTCGAATGTCATTTATTATTTGAATAAAATCCAAATTTGGACTGGTTGGCAGTTGGCTAGTAGCTGGAAATTTGTACACATTTTGGATTTTGATCATTTCAGCATCTTAGATGAAGTATTTTGAGGAAAGTCAAAACCAAAACTTGAAGTAGACTCATTAACCTTAGAGTCTAAGAAATTAAATTTTCATGAAGAACTGAATTTATAGTGAATTTTACAAGTTGGAATAGTGGTAGTCTGTATAACATTTTGATCCTACTGTAGATTTCATAGAATTCAGGGTTATAGTAATAATATTTTGGGAAAACTTATAACTACAAAGTTATAGTAGACTTTTGTACATTTAATTTGATCTAAAGAACGCAAAGTTTATGAAGTATAGAATTTTCTATAATGTTTACAATTAGCATGAGCTGCAATTTTCAGATTTTGAACCTACTGTTTTGTAAATGAGTTTAGACGAAGTAATTGAGGATGATTTTAGATGATCTTAAATACAAAGTTGTAGTAGACTCATTTATGATTTCTATGAAACTAATAAATCTATTTTTGGAATAGTATTGAAGCTTATATGATTTTTTTTATTACCATTGGGTTGATGACTTTTATCTAATTGTCCTAAAACTTTTACAACATATAAAATTGATTTAAAATTGGGATGTTTGTAAGATGTAACTTATGAGGAATTAAGAGATAATTAAAGGATAAAGTTGGAATTTTAAACATGTGATGTTTATAAGGGTTTTAACTCATCAAGTGTTATTGAATGTTGCTATATGAAGTTGGTTACTTCATGATTGATAATAGCAAAGAGAATGGATAAAATATGTTTAATGAATGAAAATTTTTATAAGAGGTTAGATGTATCCTAGTTCATCTCAATATTGAGATGGTTGTTGGAATCTAAAGGAGAAGCGAGACCCGTAAAGAACGGCAAGTTATGACTTGAGAAGTAGCCAGTATGGGCTATTATTTCTCCGTGTGTTGATTTAAGTCCGGCAGGGTGAGCTAGTTCTAGGCCATGATAACTCAAATTAAGTTAAGGATATGCACTAGAAAAAGAAGATGTGATGAAACCTGGGTAAACGTAAGTGGGGTGTTTCTATATAGTCCGGACGGTGTACATAGGATAATAAATTCAGTCGGGTGGTGTACTCCGGGACTATAATTTCCCTGCATCCAGTCGGGTGGTGTACTCTGGGACTGTGATTGCTATGCAGAGTGAGACGAGCCTCAATTAAATCTGGGATTATGAACGATCGGGCAGTGTACTCCAGAATCATGAATAGTCAGGCGCATGGGAGGTGAATCTCCGATGTACTTCGGGGCTAGAGCGGCACTTGCGGGGTGTCTGCACGAGGTGATTTCTTTATAGTCGGGTGGTGTACTCCAGGGCTGGAATTCATACTTGTAGGATGTATGAACCTTGTTTTGTTACCGAGTAGGACTTCATGACGAGGGATTGAACCCTATAATGTGAAGTACGATAAGGGCTTGCCCTCGGACATATGTAGTATGAGATGCATAAAATTCGAATAAGTATGTATTAGTGTCATCGTAGTGTAATGTCTATATTAGGCATTAAGTCTTATCATACATTGACAAGACTAGTATAGTCACTTTTCCTGTTTACATTCAGGTTTGTGTTTGCTAAAGTAAGAGAATCGCTGTATTATAGCATTTTGTCAGTTGTATGCAACTGACGTGCCCACAGTTTTCTAGATGCAGGATTGGAGTTGGAAGGGGCTTGGAGTCACTATGATGAGTTGATTACAAGATTGAAGAATTTTCATTATTGTAGATTATATTGTATTCGTTTAATTCCGATGTGCTGTTGTAAAGAACATGTTCTAAATAAAAAGTTTTCAATTCCTTATATTTTTGTACGAATTTGAATTAAAAGATCCTGTTTGTGCTATGAATTACTGGTGTTTGGAATTTGGGGCATTACTGATTGATATCAGAGACGACTTCAATAAGTAGTACAAAATTATAAGAAAAACATATTAGGTTGGACATTAGAGTGTGAGTGTCAGTTTGGTGTCATGAATGATGAAGTTCTTGAACTTGCATTCATGATACTCTCCTTGTATACATTGATGTGAGATTGTATGCTTGCATTATTTTCCATGGTATCATGAGTGGTATGGTTGGTTTGAACCTACATTCTTGATACCTTATACGTAGACTAAGCTTTTCTCTTTAATTTTCTTCATGTATTTTCCTTATAGTACTTTTCTGTAACACTCCGTACTTAAGAGGGTATATATATATATATGATATTATATAGAAAATATATAATATATAATAATATAAAAGAGATGAATGGAATTAGCTGTTGGCCTATAGGAGGATCCTATAGGGCATGATTAAATTAAATGACTAAAGGTGGCCTATAGGATTGAAATATGGGGCATAGGCTATTAAATGTGCATGAAGTGTGCATGCATAGAGAAAGTTACGTGGCTTGCTTGGGCTTAAAGTCCCATATCGGTGAGTGAATGAGAAGTGTGTCTGTGTGTATATAGGATAATCCAAATGATAAAGGTCACCTATAGGGTATACCCACCCCTTGATGGTGCCTGTGGTGGGCGTGGTTAGAGTTTTGTGTCCGTTCTTTCGCCTGCGCAGCTGAGCCGGGCTCGGAACGTTACAAATGGTATCCCCCGAATAATATAATACTTTTGTATATATATAATGTCTGTATATGTATATTTATGAATGTTGTAGTGCGATTAAATTTTCTGGATTGTTTGCGTGGATGGTTGCGTTCATAGTGGTGTGCGAGAATGAGAATGACCTATACTAGTACAAACACTAGTTTTGAGTATCATGCATATGCAAATATGCAATTGTATTGTACCACAATGGATATTCTTAGTATGCACTAAAGTCTAACCTTTCATCTCTCATCTAAAACTTGATTAAAGGCTAAAAGTTTCAGCCATGCAAATATCTCCACAAAAAAAAAAAAAAAAAAAAAAAAACAAAGGGCTTGAACCCTTGATTTGGAAAACAACCATGCCACCTCACCCCCTCTCTACCCTATAGGCTGGCCACCCCCTTGCACCCCATCCACTCCTCTCATTTCACTATTAAATCCCCCCCTTTCACTCCCATTCAGTTCTAAAAATTTAGAAAGAAAAAAAAGGAAGGAGAGAGTGAAAGAAGGCAATAAAAAAAGAGGCAAATGAAGAACTTTGGAGGAGGAATCAAGGAGGAAGGCCAAGCTATTTTCATCTCTCAAGCTACACCAAGGGTGGAAAGCTCTGTGAACTTTAGTCTTATTTCTCTTGTTTGATTTTCTTGCATGAATCAAGTAGTAATAGCTGTGAGAATGATTGATTAGGAGTAGATTGTTAGAATCTGGAAAGGGAAACAGAAAACATGATCTGTATGCTTTACTCCCAAATTACCAGAGAACAAAGTAAATGGAATTTGATTATGAAATTTTCTCATAATGATCTTATGCATTTCTAGAGGATACAAGATTTATTTCGAATTTTTCTGATATTATTTGGTATTTTAAGAAAATCAATTTTGAGGACTGAGTTGTAAGGCAGAGACTGGGTTTGTCTATTGTAACAACTGAACTTGTTGGAATTCTTAGAATTAATTGACTCATGACCTATTTCTGAAATTTTTACCATGTTATCATGCATGAATTTAGACTCTACAGAAAAATATTGAAATTATTTGGACGACATTAGATGCGTGATCAAAATTAATTAAGTAGGAGTATTCATGGGAGTGACTGAAGAACAGTACAACTTTTATACCTGATTGTAATAGGTAAAACTCCTTGAATATTTGGAATCTGGATGTGATCTTTTTTGCATGTTATTCATGATGTTGTCTAGTTTCTGGAAATGCAAATTTGATGACCATTTGTTATGCATGTGATTTATTATGAATATTTAAGCATGTACTGTGTAGAACCTAGTCAGGATTGACACTCTGATAAGATGGTACCCTTATGGCTCTGTATGAGCAGAATTTGAGGAAGTGTATAACTAGGAAATTATAGTAGACATCATGAGCTTCCCAAAAAGCCCTATTTCAATAATTTTCTATGAGTAGAACTATAGATATGAGTTTTGCAAGTTGGAACAAAAACCAAATTTTGAGCTATAGGCTCTGTTTGAGTAATGCTTTGTGCGTGGTTGTGTATACCTGAGGAAAATGACTATTTTAGGGTAATCAAATGAAACAATTGGGATTGGTGATCAACTAGAAAGTTGTATAGGACATTCACAGCTTACCACAGAACCTAGATTTGTATCATTCTGATGAGCAGGTAGAGTTTTATGCTATCGGTAAGGTGCAGCCAGTATACAAGAAGTACACAGGCTTAGGTTTGTAAGGCTATTTTGAGGAATTAGGTGATTGAATCTGAGGTGATGATCAACTATAGAGTTGTAGCCTAGGTCTTTGGCTTTCCAAATTGGCCTAGAGCACCCAAATCTGAGTTGTATTGTGGGAGTTATGACTTTTTAGGTTTCAGCCAGAAACACCATAGTTTGGTTTAGTCATGGTTTTGGAGAACCTTTCCCCTCTTGTAAATAAGAGTTGATAACTTGATGTTTGGGATGATTGGTGTCATTTTGCTGGTCTTGTTGGTGTTTGACTCCTGTTGAGGATGTTGTGACTTGAGTTAGTCACAAGGGTAGGGTGATACCCTACATCTATCGACCTTAAGATTTGAACTTCCGCCGAGGCATTGGACGTCCAAATTGGTGCCGTCGAATTGTATTCATGCAGGTTAAGGATGAACGCGGGCTGTGGTGATGGACGAATTCCAAGATAGGGGAAGTGGCCAGCAGGACATTGTGTCGCCGGGACCGCGAGTCGATAGGCAGGATTTTGAAAGAAACCCTTTATTTACGTGAAGGATTAGAGTGAGTCCGGGAAAGAGTGATGTGTTAGGGGTATGTATATTGCATTAGTACTAGCAGACCATAGTCGGTTGTTGTACATTTCCTGAAGTGGGGATACGTATTTGGTTCCCAGGTTTTGAGTTCGAGGCCGTTATGTTCCTAAGCGTGTGGGTTTTGTTTTATATATGAATCTTCGACGTCATGGGTACATGGTTTTGTACCGGAAGGCTTGACACAGCTTTTTGAGTGAGGTCCGTGCGTGCGTACTAAGTGGAAAACGCGACCACCACTTTAGGGACTGCAGTAAGCGACTAGACTGAATGACTGCAACCTCCTCAGACACGTAAATCAATTGGGAGTAGGTTGAGCACAAGAGTAGGATGCATGGCGAGGGATTGGACCCTACATTCAGGAGAGGCGAACTCTTTGGAAAGTATGTAGTATGGGATGCATATGTTTCCGTTGAAGTTGATTTAGGAAAAGTATTTAGTATGGAATGCATATGTTCCCATATGAATTGCATTAGAGTAGGTACATTGTGTGCATTCTTTGTTTGTGCATTAGATTATGCCATGTGATGCATTTTTCTGGAACGTATGTAGTATGGGATGCATGCGTATCCAGAGTTTCAAAGTCTTGCTTGCATTAGAATAAGGCATGTGATCGATGCATTTAGTTGTTAGATCTTGGTATACACGAACACTAGGGAATTAGGATGCACATTTCTTTTCCCATTCAAGATGTTTGTGGTTGCTAGTTTGGAGATCGTTGTTTCTTATCAGCATTGCGTCAGTAGAATTACTGACGTTCCCTACCTTTTAGGTACCGATCCTACCTTTCGAGCAGGTGCAGAAAGATCAGAGTCGCGCAGCGAAAGACTCAAGCCGAGGGGCAAGTTCCATGGAAGCAGATTGACCACTCAGCGGAGCTTCGGGGTGATCAGTCGATTACCATTCCGGGAGATAGCTGATAGCTTTACAAGAGGAGTTGGTAAATATTTTGTAATAAGATGTAATGAATTACTGTAATTTGTATTCTTGTTCAAGAACAAGATATTGATTGTAATTGATGATGTAATGACCTTATTTGGCAAAAAAAAGTTTTTAAATTTCCGTGTTAATTCTGTGTTGAGATGCATTTGAAGGCAAAGATTCTGGTTGCGTCACGGATGTCCACGGGGATCTGGGGCGTTACATTTTTCATCTTTAACATTTAATATTTTTCAAATAAATATTTTCTTATACTATTAATTCACTTTGATATTTATTGTTTTATCTACAACACTTATTCGTAATCGTTTAAGTTTCACTTACTTGTTTTCTTTCTTGATGTTTTATACTCCTTACTTTTATGCGCTTTGATGTTATTTATTTTGCTATTACTTTTACGTATTCTATTAAGTTTTGAATTACTACTTATTATATTATTAATAAGACTATCATTTTCCTTTGTTATTATTTCAATTAGATTTTTGAAATTTGAATTTTGTATGTTTACATTCACTTTACAAATACTTTGATTTCATGATACTATATTTTTCCATTATTTTATGGTGTCTTTTTCATTTCAGTATATTTTAACATGATCGTAATATTTTACTTATATAAATGCAATATACCTCTACACAATAAGGTTTCCTTTTATTTCTATTTTGTTATACTTATTATTTTCTACCTTTTGTTATATTTACTTTTCACTATTAATAGCTACTTATTAATTTTGTAGCTTTACACTTCTCTAATATAATACATACATTTACTATTTATATTTTATCTTTATTTCAATTTTTATTATCTTTACATTCTTGATTACTACATATGCTTTCCATTGATTTCCATATCATATATTTCCACATACTTACTATACATATCACTTTATACTTATCCAATTACTACAATACTATATATTTTTTTATATAATTATTTATGTTTATTATCCTAATTTACTATACTACATAATTATTGTTCTCATTTGCAATTGTATTTAAGCTCATGCATATATTTTATTCTATTTTGTCTTAATGTTATAAATCATTTTCACTACCACTAATTTTTTATATTCGATATTTAAAATCTATACTTCTATTCTAATATTTCATCGTTGTAATTTCCTACTTCATTCCCTACTTTTACTTCTATTTTTATATCACAAATTTTAAAATGTAACATTATTCAGCACTCAATATCCAAGTACATATTGAAGATTACGTCTTTCTGTTGACCAATTTGGTGCAACCTGATGTCGAGAGGGTAAATATGCAACTAGACGTCAATAGAGGCAAACTGCAACTAGATGTTGGGGAGGTAAAATCTGCAAATGAATGTCCATAAGGCAAACTTGTAATACCCCGCAAAATAAAATGATTTATTTTTTAAAGTTGACTATTTTGACTATTTTATCGAAACTGCAATTTTGCACGTGCAACACACTTGCAAAGTTATGAATTTTGAATTCTTAAAATTTTATGGTTAATGATTGATTTTCCTTATTTATTATGATATTTTAATTTTCAGATTTATTTAAATTAATTTGACTATTTTACAAATTTATCAATTTTACACGTGCAAAACACGTGCCAATATTTTTTGTGCAAATGTCCAATTTTAAATTTTTATTAAATTCTCCTACTTATAATTGAGTCTATCCTAAATTTTGGGATTATTTTGAATAAACAGACTATTTTTATAAATACTTCGAAAGAGAGGGGCTTTTATGTAAAAAGCCGTTTTGATCTCAAATAAATATTGGAAATTATTTTTTAGTGATTTTTGGTCTTGCCGTGGTCATCATTGAAAATAAAATATATTTAAACATTATTTAGAGTTGATTTGGTAAAGATTTAAACAAATATGGTGTTTTTGCAAATATGAAATTTATGTTGGATCTTGTGCAAATGTCTTCCTGGAAAGTAAAACTCAGATATTTTAACTGGAAAATCTAATATTTGTTAGTAGATATTATTTCTGAATTTTCAGGATTTTTACTAATATTTTATGATGTATTTGCAAATATTACAAAAAAGAATGAATTTTGTGCAAAATTGCCATCCAGAGTACAAATCTGAAATTTTTATTTTCTTGGGCTGTGCTGGATGACTGGAAAACTCAGTAGTAAAAGGATTTGGTTTTATTTTAATTTATTTAACTTATTTAACTACTTTATTAAGGAAAGGTTATATATGTAAAGTAATAATTTGTTAAGGGATGTTTCCATAAACTTGTAAAACCCTAGAAACTCCAAATTTCAGGCCTATATTATAGTCACCACAGCTGTCCCTCTCCTCTGCAAAATAAAATATATTTTTACTATTAAATTCTTGGAGTTTCAAAGGGGTGATCTTGGATTTCGCGAAAAAGGGCTTTTCTTATTCTTCATTAATTTGATTGGATTTCTTCATTGAGGTGAGTGACTTGTTTTGTTTTATTTTGTTTTGTGTGTATGTTGTGTGTGAGTAATATAAGTTGTTTTGTTTTGTTCTTGGAATGTTGTATGTGGTATTTTATCTACTAGAAAGCATGTTAGGGTTTGAGTATGAATATGTACATGATGGATTGGATGGATTGATGAATTAAAATTTGATCTTGCGAAACCCTAGTTGTTTATGAATAAAGTTTGTATGTGGGGTACTCGAGATTGATGAATGTCCTATTAGAGATCATGGATAAGCTATTTTTCTTTTGGATTAATGTTGAATTGATTGAATATGGTAGATTCCATGCATTAACCTAGTAAAGATGAGATTTTTATCACTTTTTGAGTATTGGTTGAATGAAACTTGATATGGCAATGTTATAAATTGATTATGTTTATGAGTTATAATGGTGAATTAGTTGAGAAATTTGGAGGAAGAATTTATGAATCAAGAGATCATGTCTTGAAAATCGAAATTAGAATCGACTTGAGTTTGAGGAAATATATCCAAATTGGGGATCTTTTTGACATTTTGGTATTGATACGGTTTGGATCTGAATACGAAGCTATTTCAATGAACAATTAATTTTTTTTAGAAACTCTATTTAGATTATATGCACAATTCATGTTTGATTGAAAGAAATTAACAAATCACTATTTTTATAGGTTCAAGTAGTTTTGATTTAGTTTTTATGGACTATTATATATCCTAAAAGATGTATTTGATCATATAATAAATATGCTTTTTGTAGAAATCGTTTTCATAATGTAAAATTATGTATCTGTTGAAATGTGCACAACTAAAAATCTGCAGTCTGCAGGTCGACAGTGGACCGGTGTGACTTTACAGTCGACTGTTGCGACCTCGCTGCTGTGTTCTCTAGTTTTCTTTAAATTTCATTCTGGACAATCGACTGATGACTTTTTACAGTCGGCTGATACTACTTAGAATTTTTTCCTCAAAGTTATTAGATTTTTCACTCTAGACAGTCGACCGATGGCTTTTATAGTCGACTTATAATACTTAGAATTATTTTCTCAAAGCTATTGGATTTTCTCTCTGGACAGTCGACCGACGCTTGTCTATAGTCGACTGATAGTGATGTATCTTGATATCTTTGAATGTTCTTTTAAATGATTTATTCTCTAAATGTTTTTAATCTATAACTTACTATTCTATACTTTATCTTCTACTGAACATATGTTTTCAAGTGGTTTTAACTGAACAATTTATGTGGAAGATTGGTTTGGATGTTTGGGTGTGAGTCTCTAGAGGGTGTGTAACCCTAGTATACCGGCAGTTAAGATATTTGTAGTTTGGACCTATTTTGGCATTTTAGTTGATCAGTTATTGAGATAAGTCCGGTGGGGTACACCAACTCTTGGAGATTCGTAAAGTAATTAAATAACATAAATGATAAGGACAGGCACTAATGGTGATATGATGAACGAGAACATGGGTTATGGACCTCAGTATGGCTCGCAGTATGAGATAATCACCTGAATTATCCGGGGATTATATCTAAAATTGTCTCCAGAATTACCTATGGTGTGGGATTGATCTTTGGAATTATCGGGGTCGAGGCGACGCTCATGTGGTATTCATGTAATGAGATGCCATAGCTTGTGGTTTGGGGTATTCTTGAAGATTCCCAGGTGTGAGTGAAATAGTCTCTGGAATTATCTTTAGTTAGAGATTGACCTCCGAAATTATCGGGGCATGGGCTAATACTCACAGTTTATCTTTATCTCGTAGTAGTCATCGTGTTAGGACTAGTTGCATAGCGGGGGATTAAACCCTACATTGTGGAGACGTTAAGGGCTTGCACCGGACCTATGTAGAGTGTGATGCATAGAATCCGACAAGTACGTATTAGAGAGTCAGCATATAAATGGTTTTTTTTGAATTGGTTTCATGCATGTGGTTTCCTGTTTTCTACACTTGACACATAGTCTAGTTTCACTTGATGATTTTATGTCTTATTGATATATCTTACAATATATTGTTTTTACTTATTACATGTTATTTATGTTTCCATGTTCTATTTATGTCGTTTGTTTTTATGTCACTCACACCATTATGGCTAACCCCTTTAGTTTTGGGGGTTAAGATTATCTCTAGCCTCATGTTTTACAGGTGATTACTTGTAACTTGGATTTTGGATGCTTGAGTTAAAATGATGTAATGACTTATGTAATTTGTAAAAGAAAGTGTTGTAAAGAAAGAAATTTGTAATTCAAGGTATTTTGTATTCTGCTATGCTTTGTAAACAATTGATGTAATAAAAAGTTTTAATTTTACCTGTATTTGGTTGCTATGTTTATGATTACATTAAAGTAGATTCTGGAATTGTGCCATGTATTTCTAGGATATTATATTGGAAATTCGGGGCGCTACAGATTTGGTATCAGAGCATGCTTCAATTAGTAATTTTAAACATAGTACGGGGAATAAACATAAATGGACATTTGATGTGTGAGAACCTAGGTGGACATTAGAAGTGTGAGTACACAAGTGGACATTAAATATAACCTAGGTGGACATTAGAAGTGTGAGTACCTTGGCGGACATCTAATTTATGTGACTTGATTGTTTGGTCATAAAGACCTGTGAAGAGATTTAGACTGTTTGTATGCTTAGACTTGTATAAAATTTCTTTATTGCAAGGGTATTGGTTATTTTTGCATAAAGCATAGATATTCTCACTAGCTATTTTTGACCTCTTTTGTTCGCTTTGTGTTTTTGATATTTTATTATGTAAGGTATTTCCCTTTCAACTTGTATATTTTCTATTTTACTTATTAATGATCTACTATATATTTTCCTATCTTACCCACTGTATATAATTTCTGGATTATATGATTTTCGCCAGTGTTAATTTTCATTTATTTCTAGTTATAAAATTTAATTATCTTCCGCTAGATTCTTTTATTATTTGCTCTCTTGTGTATTTTGTGTACCTCAATTTTGTGATCACTCTTGTATCCTATCACTTTTACTGTTTTATATTTGTTTTCTTACTAAATAACTTTTGTATAATTAACTTATTTTACTTTTATTTGGTTTCTTTTGTTATCAGCAATTGAATTTATTTTTAGTTTCTATATCCAACCGAGTTTATATTATTTCAATTCATTAGTGCAAACATTAAACTTTTACTAATCGTCTTGTTTTTCTTTTAAAACTGTTTCTATGACTTCACTATTGGTTCTTACTTTTTTGTCTTTTGTCCAAATTATTATTTTGCAACTTTTGCTGTAATTCAAAAGTGCATCCTTTAGCATTTCACAAACCGTTTTTTTAATTTTGCGACTCTTACCCATTTCTTTCTTGACGTTTTATTATCTTACTTTCATGTGTTTTTTTGTTACTCGCATATTTTGCTATTACTTTTACCTACCACACTAAATTATGAATTACTACAAGATAAGTTATTATTGCAACTCCTTTTTCTTTTCATTATTATTTTTACTATATTATGAAATTTGGTGTTGCCTATTTACTTTCGTTTTATATATACTTGGATTTTTCGATAGTATATTTTTCATTATTTTGTATTATCTTATTTATTTTGGAGCATTTAAACTTGATTGCAATATTTTACTCATATAAATATATCTCTGCACATTTAATTTTTGTTGTTAATTATATTTTTTCACCTTATATCCAATATTTTTATTGTTACTTACTGTTTACTGCTTTTGTTATATTTACTTTTCACCATTCAAAGCTACTTATTAATTTTGTTGCTTTATGCTTCTCGAATGTACTACATGCACCCCACTACTTATATTTTACTTAAATTTTATTATCATTACATTCTTGATTTCTACATGTACTTCCTACAAATTAATATATAATGTATTTCAACATACTTGCTATGCATATCATTTCACACTTGTTTATTTCCTACCTTACTGTATATTTTTATGATATATTTATTGTGTAAATTTGCTACACTGCATAGTTATTTTCTCATTTACATTTGCATTTATGCTTATTCATGTGTTTCTTTCCGTTTTCTCCCCACTTTTATAAATCATTTTTACTACTACTAACTTATGGTATTTGTGTTTGATATTTATAATCTATACTTCTATTTTAATATTCCGTCGGGTGATTTTTAACTCCATTTCTTACTTTTGCTACTATTTTATATCATAAATTTCAAAAAGTAACTTCATACTTAAATTAAGCAATCAATATCCTGGTGCGTGTGGAAGATTGCATCATCTTGTTCATCGTTTTGTTGCAACTGGATGTCGAGATGGCAAACATGCAACTGGACGTCAATGGAGGCAAATTGCAACTGGATATCGGAGAGGCAAAATGTGCAACTGAATATCCAGACAGCAAACTGCAACCTGATGTAGTGGAAGCAAACCTGCAACTTGATGCCGAGAAGGCAAGTCTATGGTTAGACATCAATGAGGCAAACCCACATTAAAGAATTTCTACTATAATAACCCCACTAGTATTTTATGTGTATATTACTTATCAATATCTTATTCTTTTGTACTGGTTCATCCCATTTTATAAGATTTTAAAACTTAACCTATTACTAATTTGTTTTATTCGATTTTCTTTAATCATTGTTACCTTATATTTCATTAAATCCGTTTGATACACTCTTGTATCTTATCCTGCTCACGTGTTTTATTTTTGGACTTTGGTCCTTCTGATTTCTTGGTACGATTTCTGCTCTCCTTCGCATTTCCTCTATTCATAACAATATTTTCATTTTCACTTAGTTTTCATTAGATTCTCTAAATCTGCATACTACATAAATTATTTTATACGTCTTTATTTTATTTTTTCTTAAAATTATCTTTTGGGATTTTTACTTCGTTATGTCCATTTTTATGCAAGCATTATGTGTTTAACAAGTTTTTCTGATCGATCAATTCTTACTTTTGACTATTTCTTTTACTTATTTGCTAATTGATATTTCAAGTTTTTTTACTTATATGATGAAACTAATGGTAAAGAAATATTTTCTTTATGACATTTTGTTTATACAAATTACACTTTACGTTTTCATGTAATTTGAACTAGTATAGTTGATTTTACTCTATTTTGTGTTTACAAAATTTTTATGTTTGTGTTAAGATTGAATACATCAACTATGGTCTAAGCTTTCGTTCTTTTGTAATTATTATTTATTGCTACCGTTTTCCAATTCTTTGACATTTTAGATTTCTCACGTACTTTTTTTTCCATGTCCTAATTAATGATTTGACGCTTACTTTTGCAATATTCAATGAACTTCTTTTAAGTCTTCTTGTATACATATATATTTTTTGTCTACTCTGCTCGTTACCTTTTAATGTGTTTTTGGTCTATTGATTATAATATCCACATTCACTAGTATACTCATTATTCTTGGTCTTGTTCATTCATTGTTATTAATATTTCGTTACTTAGCCAAAATTGTTCGTATTTCTATGTATCTTGACTGACTATTTTCCAAAAATATTTTTATTTTTAAGTATGTGTTCCTTCGTTGTTTGTAAGATTATCAACCTTTTATATTTGAGTTTTATCTCTTCACTTTTGACTTCTTATTCTATAAGAATAGTCTTACTATTTTTCGCGTTTTGGGATTTATTGTGTATTCTATTGGATTTCCGATCCTTTTGCCATGTTAGTTTTCACCCTTTTCTCTTTAAGCTATAATTACATGTTATTTTAGCTTTTGTTTAGTAATTAAATCCAATTATAAAAATAATGACAGAGTAAATTTTCGAAACTATCTTATAAGTTTTGTATTTTTGTTTCTTTTGCTTAGAGAAATTCTGAGGACAGAACTTTTCTAAGGGGGGAGTGATGTAATACCCCGCAAAATAAAATAATTTATTTTGTATTATTAAATAATATTAAATTTGTAAAGTTGACTATTTTGACTATTTTCTCGAAACTGTAATTTTGCACGTGCAACACACGTGCAAAGTTATGAATTTTGAATTCTTAAAATTTTATGATTAATGATTGATTTTCCTTATTTATTACAATATTTCAATTTTTAGATTTATTTAAATTAATTTGACTATTTTAAAAATTTGTCAATTTTACACGTGCAAAACACGTGCAAATATTTTTCATGAAAATGTCCTATTTTAAATTTTTATTAAATTCTCCTACTTATAATTGAGTCTATCCTAAATTTTGGGATTTTTCTAAATAAAAAAACTATTTTTATAAATACCTCGAAAGAGAGGGGCTTTTATGTAAAAAGCCGTTTTGATCTCAAATAAATAATGAAAATTCGTTTTTATGGATTTTTGGTCTTTTCGTGGTCATCATTCAAAATAAAATATATTTAAACTTTATTTAGAGTTGATTTGGTAAAGATTTAAACAAATATGGTGTTTTTGCAAATATGAAATTTATGTTGGATCTTGTGCACAAGTTTTCCTGGAAAGTAAAAGTCAGATATTTTAACTGGAAAGTCTAATATTTTTTACTAGATATTATTTCTGAATTTTCTGGATTTTTACTAATATTTTATGATGTATTTGCAAATATTACAAAAAAGAAGGACTTTTGTGCAAAATTGCCACCCTGAGTACAAATCGGAAATTTTTATTTTTCTGGGCTGTGCTAGATGACTGGAAAACCCAGGAGTAAAAGGATTTGGTTTTGTTTTAATTTTTTCAACTAATTTAACTACTTTATTAAAGAAAGGTTATATATGTAAAGTAATAATTTGTTAAGAGACGTTTCCATAAACTTGTAAAACCCAAGAAACTTCTGATTTTGGCCTATATTATAGTCACTACAGCCGTCCCTCTCCTCTGCAAAAATAAAATATATTTTTACTATTAATTCCTTGGAGTTTCAAAGGGGTGATCTTCAATTTCGCAAAAGAAGGGCTTCTCTTATTCTTCATTAATTCGATTGGATTTCTTCATTAAGGTGAGTGACTTGTTTTGTTTTATTTTGTTTTTGTGTGTATGTTGTATGTGAGTGATATAAGTTGTTTTGTTTTGTTCTTGAAATGTTGTATGTTGTATTTTATCTACTAGAAAGCATGTTAGGTTTTGAGTATGAATATGTACATGATGGATTGGATGGATTGATGAATTAAAATTTGATCTTGCGAAACCCTAGTTGTTTATGAATAAAATTTGTATGTGGGTAACACAAGATTGATGAATGTCCTATTAGAGATCATGGGTAGGCTATTTTTCTTTTGAATTAATAATGGATTGATTGAATATGGTAGATTTCATGCATTAACCTAATAAAGATGAGATTTTTATCACTTTTTGAGTATTGGTTGAATGAAACTTGATATGGCAATGTTATAAATTGATTATGTTTATGAGTTATAATGGTGAATTAGTTGAGAAATTCGGAGAAAGAATTTATGAATCCAGAGATCATGACATGAAAATCGAAATTTAGAATCGACTTGAGTTTGAGGAAATATATCCAAATTGGGGATCCTTTTGACATTTTGGTATTGATACGGTTTGGATCTGAATACGAAGCTATTTCAATAAACAATTAATTTTTTTTAGAAACTCTATTTTGATTATATGCACAATTCATGTTTGATTGAAAGAAATTAACAAATCACTATTTTCATAAATTCAAGTTGTTTTGATTTAGTTTTTATGGACTATTATATATCCTACAAGTTGTATTTGATTATATAAGAAATATGCTTTTTGTAGAAATCGTTTTCATAAAGTAAAAGTATATATCAGTTGAATTGTTTACAACCAAAAATCTGCAGTCTGCAGGTCGACAGACGACCGGTGTGACTTTACATTTGACCGTCGCGACCTGGCTGCTGTGTTCTCTAGTTTTCTTGAAATTTTATTCTGGACAGTCGACTGATGACTTTTTACAGTCGACGAATACTACTTAGAATTTTTTTCTCAAAGTTGTTAGATTTTTCGCTCTGGACAGTCGACCGATGGCTCTTTATAGTCGACTTATAATACTTAGAATTATTTTCTCAAAGCTATTGGATTTTCTCTCTGGACAGTCGACCGATGCTTGTCTATAGTCGAATGATAGTGATGTATCTTGATATCTTTGAATGTTCTTTTAAATGATTTATTCTCTAAATATTTTTAATCTATAACTTACTATTCTATACTTTATCTTCTACTGAACATATGTTTTCAAGTTGTTTTAACTGAGCAATTTATGTGGAAGATTGGTTTGGATGTTTGGGTGTGAGTCTCTAGAGGGTGTGTGACCCTAGTATACCGGCGGTTGAGATATTTGTGGTTTGGACATGTTGAGGCATTTTAGTTGATCAGTTGTTGAGATAAGTCCGGTGTGGTACACCAACTCTAGGAGATTCGTAAAGTAATTAAATAACCTAAATGATAAGGACAGACACTAGTGGTGATATGATGAACGAGAACATGGGTTATGGATCTCAGTATGGCTCGCGGTGTGAGATAATCCCCGAAATTATCCGGGTGTGACTGAAATAGTCTCAGGATTACCTGTGGTGTGGGATTGATCTCCAGAATTATCGAGGTCGAGGCGACACTCATGTGGTATTCGTTTGATGAGGTGCCATAGCTTGTGGTGTGGGGTATTCTCGAAAATTCCCAGGTATGAGTGAAATAGTCTCCGAAATTTTCTATGGATAGAGATTGACCTCCAGAATTATCGGGGTATGGGCTAATACTCACAGTTTATCTTTATCTCATAGTAGTCATCGTGTTAGGATTAGTTGCATAGCAAGGGATTAAACCCTACAATGTGGAGACGTTAAGGGCTTGCGCCGGACCTATGTAGAATGAGATGCATAGAATCCGACCAGTACGCATTAAAGAGTCAGCATATAGAATTGTGTTTTCTTGACTTGGTTTCATGCATGTGGTTTCCAGTTTTTTACACTTGACACTTAGTCTAGTTTCACTTGATGATTTTATGTCTTATTGATATATCTTACCTTATATTGATTTTACTTTTTACATGTTATTTATGTTTCCATGTTCTATTTATGTCATTTGTTGTTATGTCACTCACACCGTTATGGCTGACCCCTTTAGTTTTGGGGGTTAGGGTTATCTCTAGCCTCATGTTTTACCGGTGATTACTTGTAGCTTGAATTTTGGATGTTTGAGTTAAAATAATGTAATGACTTATGTAATTTGTAAATGAAAGTGTTGTAAAGAAAGAAATTTGTAATTCAAGGTGTTTTGTATTCCGCTGTGCTTTGTAAACAATTGATGTAGTAAAAAATTTTAATTTTCCCTGTATTTGGTTGTTATGTTTATGATTACATTGAAGTAGATTCTGGAATTGTGCCACGTATTTCTAAGATATTATATTGGAAATTCGGGGCGCTTCAAAACTGCAACCGGATTTCATAGAGACAATTCTGCACTCAATGTCAAGGAGCCAAGCCTTCTGTTGGACACCAACGAGGCGAACCCATAACAAAGAAGATTTCCTACTTAAATAAACCCCACTTTTATTTATATATATATTTACTTACCACTGTTCTATTTTTGTAGTAGTTTATACCATTTTTGTAAATTAGTTTTCCGCCTTCAAATTATTTTTGTTTAAATATATTTTCGGATCTTCTATTAAAATCTATTTTCGATCAGTAATTGTATTTGTAACTATTTTCTATGATTTTTTATTTTAATACAATTCTTATTATTGTTATTATTACTTTTATTATTACCACTACTGTTATTATTAGTACTATTACTATTTTTATCATTTTTCTTATTATTGTTATTGTTCTCAGTATTATTCTTATTACTGTTATTTTTAATACTATTATTATTATTAAGCTTATTATTATCATTTTTATTATTATTATTAATAATTCTATGAAAACCTAATTGTATATTTTTATTAGTTATTGTGCAAAAACCCATTTTTATTTTATTGAATTTCTTTTTAAACCCAACTATCCTATTTTAATAAAACCCATTTAAACCCATACCCCTTTAACTCTCCCCAAACCCATTATCTTTAAACCTGAACCTAATCACCCTAACCCGTTAACCACCCTACCCGAAACCCATCTGCACTTTACCCTACCGAATATCCCTACAACCATAAATACCTATCCCGCCTTTATAAACCCCCACCCAGCCATTTCGTCTCCAAGTCGTTCCCCCATCTCCTTCCTCCCGCTCTCTCTCACGGAACCCATCCCCTGTGCTGCACCTTCCTCTTCGTGCCTCTCTCCTCTACCCCATCGTCCTGCTCCTTCCCGTCTCCCGTCCTCCTGCTCATCTTCGACAACCACAACAGCCATGCCTGCAGCAACATCGAGCTCTGCCGTAGCGCCGCCTTCTCGCAGTGCCGCACCTGTCCTCGACGCCAGCTGTTGTGCAGGAGCCGACCACCAGGCGCCCTGTGCTCCTCCCTATCTATCGCATCCCATCACGCCAGTAGCCGCGCCTAGATGACAGCAGCCCAGTCGCGACCCTCACCCTGTTGCCAGCAGCACCCTCCCTTGCCATCCACGCCTGATGCTGCCGACGTGTGCTGCCGCCGGTTGTCCCCAAGCCAAAGCTTTTGTCTGGTTGTTTGGAGTTTTGATCAAGGGTTGATCATGTGATGTGAGCCATCCGATCGACTTGATCATCGTGATCATCGTGTCCCCTTGATTCAGATCTGGCCGTTCGTTTGATTATGATCTTGATCTTGATTGATTGATTCCTAACCGTCCGTTTATTTGATCTTAATCTTCGATCTCAGCCATCCGATTGTGTTCGTGATCTCGATCGTCTTCATCTTGTTCGTAATCGTGTGTTCGTGATTGGTTCGTGATCTGTTAGTTATGTTTGTGTTCGTGCCCTAGGATCCGTTCCCATTATTCTTATTCCTTGCATCGTTTTCATCGTCATCTTTCAGGCAAGTAACTTGTACTCAATTCCTTTTTATTATACAAGTCATAAATACCGCTTGTAGTGCAGTTGGGTTCTAGAGACAACTCGTGTGTGTGTTATCTTTGATGGGTATTGTCTTTATAGTACTATTTGACCATAGTTGCCTCACAACACAAATTTGACACGAAACAACTTAGGTTTTGACCGTTCTTGATGTGATCGTATATGTGAGTTATCTGTGAGAATTGTGTGCTTATTGGGATCCATGTGACATACTTGTGTTGAAATGCCATATACCTTATTTCATAATGTTTGGACACTTAGTAAACTCCATAACATATTTGGTTTTGTTTGGAACAAGTTTCGTATGTTGTATGTTGATTTGTTGTTAAAAGAAAAATCTGTACTTTGTCGATGATCAGTTTTGATTGGTATTTTAGACCATATTAAGGTCAATATCTTAACTTCAGTATTAAATATGATTTTTAGAGAAATCCGTCTTCTTTCCAAACTTTCTGACCTTGATCGATTTCATTTTCGTAGGTGTGAGATATGATTGTTTTACTACAGAGGTGTATTATATTTCCAGATTTCGTTTCTTGATGATTTCGATGACTAAACTATTTTTTTACTACTGCTAAACATATTATTTTGAAATAAAATTTTGGACAATATTTCTATACTTGATTAGGGATTACCCAGAATTTTTTTGGATTTATTTGATAAGATTTACATACCGTTTCATGCTTTCGAATAAAAACTATACATGTTGAATTTTGCTTGCAGTTCTGTAAGAAGTATATTTTCACCCTAGTTCTTTTTTCCGTATGAAAAATATTTATGAGATATGGAAGTTAGCTTATTTTGTCTATTTTTTTCTCCCTTTGGTGGATTTGGATTTCGTTTCACGGTTTGCGAGATATTACAGTTTTCGTACAGCAGTGTTGGGAATTCCAGATTTACCAAAATATCGTTTCTTGATATTTTCTGATTTTTGTTGATTGAACTAATCTTACTGGAAAATTAGAAAAATTTAAATTCTGATACTAGACATAGAGGGTAATACCCCAGATTTTTCTTGGATTTATTTGAGGTGTTTTGATGTAGTTTTCCTGACATTGAATTCAATTTACTGACTTCTGGCTGAACGTATTTTCTGGATTCAAATCAGTTTTGAGATATGTTTTTGTGAATTACTATATGACTTATTTATATTCACTGGATTCGGCCGAGAGTCTATTTTCTAGAACTTTCGACGGATTCAGATTTTCATGTCTGTAACAACGGGAATCTCAGTTTTACTGCAGTATGGTCTTGCTGTCTTGAACTAGAAATCTCATTGTTTTATCCTTTTATGTGTTATCTTGCACCCGTACATATTTATCTTGCAACATAAACTTGTTATTTGTTTGTACCATGATATACTTGTCCTGTTCGTGACACATACATGCTTGTTTGACACTAATAATAAATAACCAATCCGGGGTTTAAGGGAAAGATCTAGTAGTGGATAATACAGAAACGTGTACTCAGAAGGGGATCTATTGATCCTACGTGATATTTGGAGTTTGATATCTGATTATTTGGAGCTTGACACGTGATTACTTGCACTTGCACACTTGACACAGAGCTTGATATATTTTGGGTATTTGGAGCTTGTTTGGAGCTTGTTATTTGCTTATGTGGAGCTTGTTTGGAGCTTGTTTATCTGGTTACTTGGTGCTTGATACTTGTTTACTTGGAGCTTGTCCATGAGTACACTACCCTCTATGGTCCACTATGAAATCTAAAGCAAAACTGTTTGTTTTACCAACCATGTAAGGTGGGCTACATGAAGTGCTACCTTGATAGTAATCACTACAAGAGTTGATACATGACACTTGAACATGATACATGTATACTTGATACTTGACACCTGTTACCTGTTTACCTGCTTACTTGACACTTGTTACTTGTTACTTTATTTCGTGATACTTGATTCGTGATGCTTGTTACTTGTTTACATGATACTTGTTCACTTGACACTTGATACATGCTACTTACACTTTTCATCTTGCCTTGCTAGTATTCTATTATGTTATCATGCATATTCTATGTTATTAGTTAGTTTTTCCTATGTACTTGTATTCTGTACTACAAGCGGTCCGTAACTTGCATTGATGAGAGTTTTTTTTCTTTTTCCTCTTACTGCAATTTATTGAATTACAAATTTTGCAGACCAGCTGCTAGATGGAATAGGTGATATGAGATATTAATGCTGGATTTTGCTATTATTATTCTTGTTGCTTGTTTTGAACAATTCTATCTTGTACTTGGATTTATTTTGTGTTTGGGCATTGTGACCCAGGATAATTGACTTTTTCAGATTGGGATTATTTGAGATTAATATATTTTGGTTTCATGTATTCTTGTTGGTATTTTGGTTCATATGTGCATGTTGGTTGATTCTTTTGCTTCCGACTCTGATTATTTTTGTGAAATATTATAAAGATTCTTGAACAATTTGTGGATGATGAAAATCATTCGCTGGACTTAGTCACGTATCCGTATTCCGTATTCTCTTTTAGGAAATGGGGTGTGACACGATTTTTAGTGGTATCAGAGCCCAGGTTTGGCTAATGTATTAGTTTGACTGATATATTAGACAAGCTTGGCTCGAACCGGGATCGGCTCAACATTTCACCAATCATGTATGCATAAATAAATTATAACCAAGATTGATCTGGATAGTAGTCTTCTTCCATTCATTTTGATCCCTTCTTATTTCTTTAATTCCTTGTTTCTTCGGTCTATTTTAGTCGTCCTCTTTGATTGACCTCTTTTTGGGCATGAATTCATTCTTTTCGTATCCATATCTTTCTGATTTTGGTGCTATCCATTCTTTTCTTTCTGCTTGGTCCGTCAGTCGGCATTGCTGGATCTTCTTGATCGATCAGAGTGGCGTAGCGGAAGCATTGTTGGCCCATAACCTACAGGTCCCAGTATCCTCTTATAGCTTCACCTCCTTTGTATTGTTTGCTTCTCTCCATTCCTTGTGTTCGTCTTCATCCGTTGACTCATTGGCTGGTCTAACTGTTCCTTGTTCATCCTTTCTTCGATTCCAGCTCTATTTATTTCTTCCTCTATTTCCTTTGTTATCTTGCAAGTCTTGTGTTGTTTCTTCTTCATTTTTTATACCGGTTACTTCTTTCTTGAATTCTATTTTGCCATCATGCACCCATTCATTGTTTGATTCAATTCTTCTCTGTTTATTCTCCCTTTGATTCCGGTTCTACCAGCTCCCTATCTTGTTTTGTTATCTTGAGTTGTTTCTTTCTTTTTGATACTGTTTATTTTCTTTCTTGCATCCCATTTGACCTCATTGTTATATTCTTCCTTCTTTTTCTGGTATCGCCCTGCTTTGTTCTTTCCCCATTAACCCTCTGCTTTGTTCCTTTCCCTTTAACTCTCTGTTTTGTTACCCTTCCCCAAGTTTACTTTTGCCTTGTCCTATGTACCGCCTAAGCAAATTTCGAGTACGAAATTTTGTTGTAAGGTGGGTAGGATTGGTAACCACTGTTTTCCATATAATGTATTTTCTGTATTTAAAATTTTAGTAAATTAGTTTTTCGCCTTCAAATTATTTTTGTTAAAATATATTATCGAATCTTCTATTAAAATCTATTTTCGATCAATAATTGTATTTGTAACTATTTTCTATGATTTTATATTTTAATACAATTCTTATTATTGTTATTATTACTTTTATTATTACTACTACTGTTATTATTAGTACTATTACTATTTTTATCATTTTTCTTATTATTGTTATTGTTCTCATTATTATTCTTATTACTGTTATTTTTAATACTATTATTATTATTATTGTTATTATTATTGTTATTATTATTATTATTATTATTTCTATCAAAACCTAATTGTATATTTTTATTAGTTATGGTGCCAAAACCCATTTTTATTTTATTGGATTTCTTTTTAAACCCATACCCATTTAACACTCCCCAACCCCATTATCTTTAAACCTGAACCCAATCACCCTAACCCGTTAACCACCCTACCCGAAACCCATCTGCACTTTACCCTACCTAATATCCCTACAACCCTAAATACCTGCCCTGCCTTTATAAACCCCCACCTAGCCATTTCGTCTCCAAGCCGTTCCCCCATCTCCTTCCTCCCACTCTCTCTCGCGGAACCCATCCCCTGTGCTGCACCTTCCTCTTCGTGCCTCTCTCCTCTACCCTGTCGTCCTGCTCCTTCCCGTCTCCCATCCTCTCGTTCATCTTCGGCAACCACAGCAGCCATGCCTGCAGCAACATCGCGCTCTGCCGCCGCCTTCCCACAGTGCCGCACTTTTCCTCAATGCCAGATGCTGTGCAGGCACCCACCACAGGGCGCCCTGCGCTCCTCCCTGTCTACCGCATCCCGTCGCGCCAGCAGTCGCGCCTAGATGACAGCAGCCCTGTCGCTACCCTCACCCTGTCGCCGGCAGTGCCCTCCGTTGCTGTCCGCGCCGGTGCTGCCACTGTGTGCCGCCACCGGTTGTCGCCAAGCCGAAGCTTTTGGTTGGTTGTTTGGAGTTTTGATCATGGGTTGATCATGTGATGTGAGCCGTCCGATCGACTTAATCATCGTGATCATCGTGTCCCCTTGATTCAGATCTGGCCATCCGTTTGATTGTGCTCTTGATCTTGATTGATTGATTGATTCCTAGTTGTCCGTTGATTTGATCTTGATCTTCAATCTCAGCCGTCCGATTGTGTTCGTGATCTCGATGGTCATCATCTTGTTCGTGATCGTGTGTTCGTGATCTGTTCGTTGTGTTTGTGTTCGTGCCCCGGGATCCGTTCTCGTTATTCTTGTTCTTTGCATCGTTTTCATCGTCATCTTTTAGGCAAGTAACTTGTACTCAATTCCTTTGTATGATACAAGTCATAAATACCCCTTGTAGTGCAGTTGGGTTCTAAAGACAACTCGTGTGTGTGTTATCTTTGATGGGTATTGTCTCTATAGTGCTATTTGACCATAGTTGCCTCAAGACACAAATTTGACATGAAACAACTTAGGTTTTGACTGTTCTTGATGTGATCATATATGTGAGTTATTTGTGAGAATTGTGTGCATGTTGGGATCCATGTGATATATTTGTTGTGGACATGCCATACAACCTATTTCATGATATTTGGACACTTAGTAGACTCTATAACATGTTTGGTTGTATTTGGAACGAGTTTCGTATGTTGTATGTTGATTTGTTGTTAAAAGGAAAATCTGTACTTTGTGGATGATCAGTTTTGATTGGTATTTTAGACCATATTAAGGTCAGTATCTTAACTTCAGTATAAACATGATTTTTAGATAAATCCGTCTTCTTTCCAAACTTTCTGACTTTGATCGATTTCGTTTTCATATATGTGAGATATGATTGTTTTACTACAAAGGTGTATTATATTTCCAGATTTCGTTTCTTGATGATTTCGATGACTAAACTATTTTGATACTAGTGATAAACATATTATTTTGATCTGAAATTTTGGACAGTATTTCTATACATGATTAGGAATTATTCAGAATTTTGGTGGATTTATTTGATAAGATTTTGCATACCGTTTCATGCTTTCGAATAAAAACTATACTTGCTGGATTTTGCTTGCTGTTCTGTAAAGAAGTATATTTTCACCATAGTTCCTTTTCCTGTATGAAAAATATTTATGAAATATGAAAGTTAGCTCATTTTGTCTATTTTCTTCTTCCGTTGGCGGATTTGGATTTCGTTTCACGGTTTGCGAGATATTACAGTTTTCGTACAGCAGTGTTGGGAATTCCAGATTTGCCAAACTCTCGTTTCTTGATGATTTCTGATTTTTTTTGACTGAAGTAATCTTACTGGAAAATTATGAAACTTTGTATTCTGATACTAAACATATAGGGGAATACCCCAGATTTTTTCTGGATTTATTCGAGGTGTTTTGATGCTGTTTTCTTGACATTGAATTTGATTTACTGACTTCTGGCTGAACATAATTTCTGGATTCAAATCAGTTTTGAGTTATGTTTTTGTGAATTACTATATGGTTTATTTATATTCTCTGGATTCGGCTGGGAGTCTATTTTCTAGAACTTTTGACAGATTCATATTTGCATCTCTGTAACAACGGGAATCTTAGTTTTACTGCAGTATGGTCTTACTGTCCTGAACTAGAAATCTCGTTGTTGTATCCTTTTATGTGTTATCTTGCACCCGTATATGTTTATCTTGCAACTTGAACTTGTTATTTATTTGTACCATGATATACATGCTCTGTTCGTGACACATACATACTTCTTTGACACTAATAATAAATAAGCAAGCCGGGGTTTAAGGGAAAGATCTAGTAGTGGATAATACAGAAACGTGTACTCGGAATGGGATCTATTAATCCTACGTAATATTTGGAGCTTGATATCTAGTTATTTGGAGCATGACACGTTATTACTTGCACTTGCACACTTGACACAGAGATTGATATATTTTGGGTATTTGGAGCTTGTTTGGAGCTTGTTATTTGCTTATGTGGAGCTTGTTTGAAGCTTGTTTATCTGGTTACTTGGAGCTTGATACTTGTTTACTTGGAGCTTGTCCATGAGTACACTGCCCTCTATGGTCCACTATGAAATCTAAAGCAAAACTATTTGTTGTAGCAACCATTTAAGGTGGGCTGCATGAAGTGCTACCTATATAGTAATCACTACAAGACTTGATACATGACACTTGAACATGATACATGCATACTTGATACTTGTCACCTGTTACCTGTTTATCTGCTTGCTTGATACTTGTTACTTGTTATTTGATTTTGTGATACTTGATTTGTGATTGTCACGCCCCGCTTCCCAAAAATATGGAATACGAGCGCGTGACGAAGCCCATCGAATGATTTTAACATCATTCATAAGTTGTAGGATCGACTCAGCATCACAACAAGAAAATAACAAGATATATATACAACCAAGCATGCATGAATAATTTATTAAGCAACAGAAACAATTGAAAACAAATAATAATATTCAAATAGTTTTCAAGTCTGGATCGAAATAAAACTCGGGAACATAAGCCCGTTACAAGTCTTAAGTAGCAAGAAATAAATAATTCAAGAAAACAAATAATCTAAGCAAGTCCTTTCTCCACTTGAAGACTAAAATCTCTGCTCACCAATCCCAGCAGGTAGCACGTCTCTAAAGTCTGCTTAATAAATATAAAAGGTAAAAGTAGAGAAAACAAGAGAAAACGCCCTTAGTGCAAGTTAGGGCCATAAATAGTAAAAACGAGTACAAGTAATGCGGAACAAGAATTGGAATCAAGAATGTAACAGAGATACAAAAAGTAGTGGAAATCCAAGAACTAGCTAGCAAGAGGGACAACTCAAGTAAACAGGCTGGATAACAAATACTAATAGTGGAGCAAGTGACAAGTGAACATGTAGGGGTATCTAACCTCAAGTGACAGGCATCAAGTACAAGTGTCAGGTAACAAGTCTCAAGTCTAGTGTCAAGTTATCAAGTACAAGTATCAAGTGAACAAGTATCAAGTTTTATTATTCAAGTATCAAGTCTCATGTAACATGTCATCAAGTATCAAGTAAACATGTATCAAGTTCAAGTTTCATGTTTCAAGTCTTGTAGTTATTTCTATCTAGGTAGCACTTCATGCATCCATTTTTTTACTACATGGTTGCTACCGTCAATGCAATTTCCTTTAGGCCTAGTAATGGATTTTATAGGGCGGCGTACTCAGGTATCAAGTATCAAGCAAGCACGGTTCATGAATACGAAAATAAATAACAAGTTCACGAAGCGAGTCCGTGAATACTAACAAGTTCAAGAACCAAACAGTGGGTTCATGAATACAACAAGTTCATGAGCCAAGTAACTGGCTCCATGAATACATCAAGGTGCAACAAGTTCATGAACCGAGTACTGGGAAACACGGGCCCCCTTCCGAGTACACTTACCTATATTGTCCACTACTATGGTCTTTCCCTTAAACCCCGGCTTATTACCTTTATTAATTTTTGTCAAGCAAGCATAGAAGTGTGTGAAAC
This sequence comes from Hemerocallis citrina, assembly GCA_017893485.1. Lineage (NCBI taxonomy): Eukaryota > Viridiplantae > Streptophyta > Magnoliopsida > Asparagales > Asphodelaceae > Hemerocallis > Hemerocallis citrina. The sequence goes on from CM030360.1 coordinate 70,929,477, forward strand.
AAGTCAAGAAATCGTAATCATGGACATGGGACAAGTCTGAGATATTTATTTGGCATATTCGAGGGTCAAAATGAATAAGAATAACACGAACAACGAAAGTCCCAAATCTGGACAGCACGACGTTGCTGTACCAAAACTGTGATTTCCGTTGCTACGAAATAGCAAAAGTGGATCCGTCAGGAGATCTAGAAACTAGAATCCCGCCCGGTTCCAACGCATATAATTAAGGTACGAGAAAGTGGTGGGAACATGTGTCAAAACAGCAAACTATACTTTTTCTACGTTCAGCCAGGATTTGTGAATCTAAGTTTAAACATGTGAAACAAGGTTGAAACATTACAAATAAATTCTGAGAAAAATTGTGAATGTCCTATAGGGTGTCCAGCAACTGCATATAAAATTTCAAGTCAAACGCTTACTGTTAACATAGTTAAATTAATTGCAAACTAAAAATGTGCAACAGTTTTGTGAATCTGCGACTACCGACGCAGTTGCAGTAAAACTGCGATAACTCCTAGACCGTAACTCGGAATTCAAAAATTCTGGAAGCTATCGACATTTAGACATCTAAAGCTACATTTACTGTTCAGGGCTCGGGTTTGGATTCTGATATTAAAGGGGTCAAATCAGCATAGTAAGATCCAGAATAGCAACTTGTGAGAGTGTCTTACATGTATAGGTTGCATGAAAATTGGTTATTAGGCGTGTAGGTTAATGTGTGATATAAATACGGGGTAATGGTTATCAAAACAGCAAGTAATATTTATTTCTCAACTCAAATGGGTGCAAGTTCATCACATACACGATATAACATACATCTACAAATCTAGGGTTGCTTAATTTCATGTGTTCATGTGTCTAGGGGATAAAATGAGTCCAAATAGTTGTAATATAATACAATGAAATTGTTGTGACTCTTAAGATTATGAAATTGATGAAGATTAATATTTGATCAACAACGACGATTCAAAGAGGAGTCATAACTTCTAACTATTTGCGGTATTTTCAAATTAACGCTTGTACTAGAACAAAAATATGTACAAGATGAATACTTGCCTTAATTGACGACGATTAGATCCGCTAACAGAGGAAAACGGGATCGAAAAACCCCCAGGCGAAATCTCCCAAAAGCACGTACGATGCACGCGCAAGAATCCAACAGTAAGGAGATGAAACCCCACATCGGATCCCGCCCGAACAGCGAACAGCGGTTCGGATTCCCTGCGCCCAGAACACGGAACAGCGGAATCAACCAATCAAGACGCAGCCTTGAACCAGATATGGCCAAACAGGAAACAGCGAGATCAGATCTGCTGTGGCCGAACAGGGGACAGCGACTTCGACCAGTCGATGGCCGTCTTCTTCCCCGCGACAACAGCGAGCGGGAGAGGGAGCGGAGGATCTGCGACGGCGGCTGGTTGACGGCGACGTGGTCAGGGTTCGACTGGGAAGCAGTCGAAGATGTTGACGACGGCGATGGGGTGGCGCGCGGCGGATTGATGCGGCTCTGTTTGTGGGTTCGAAACAGGGGAATTGGGTTCGGAGGTGGTGTTTTGGTGGGTTGGGGACGGTGATCTAAGGAGTTGACGACGAGGGCGATGATGGCAGTGGCTGGCGATGGTAATGGTGATAAGTGATGGGTTTTTGGAGGAGTTGGGTAATGGCGGAGGATGATGGCGTATGGGTGGTTCTGTGGTAGTTGTGGGGACGACGAAGAAGAGGGTGGATGTCGTGGTGGTGAAGACGAGAGGGAGGCGAAGAGATTGCGATGGAGATATGGGTTTGGGTGTGGAGTGGAGGAAGAAGGGTAATGGCGATGGGAAGGGAACGGGGTGCGATCGGGAGGTAGAAGGAGACGGCGGGTTGATTTAGGGTTAAACAGTAAGGGTAGGGGTTAGAGTAGGTTAGGGTTTATATAGATAGGGTTTTGGGTTAATGGGTTTTAGGGTATTGGGTTTGGGGGGATCCAACTGGAGACTAAGTCAAAATTCAATATGAATGGGAAAAGGAGATAGATGAAATGGATAGTCCATTTATACATGAAGAACGACACAAAAAGAGTGGAACGAACAATACAATTGAATTAGACAAAGGCGCCGAAAAATTTAGTTGAAACAATATAACGATTTTTATTCGAACGAAATAAAATACAGGATCTCAAATTGATAAAAGAGTACAGTGGAGCAAAATACAGTATAAAAATACCAATACGGGAAATAGGAGTTACAGTGATACTTGTTACTTGTTTACATGATACTTGTTCACTTGACACTTGATACATGCTACTTACACTTTTTCATCTTGCCATGCTAGTATTCAATTATGTTATCATGCATATTCTATGTTATTAGTTAGTTTTTCCCATGTACTTGTATCCTGCAGTACAAGCGGCCCGTAACTTGCATTGACGAGAGTTTATTTTCTTTTTCCTATTCCTGCAATTTATTGAATTGCAGCTTTTGGAGACCAGTTGCCAGAGATGGATTTACAGTCAATAGTGGAGGCAGCAGTCAAAATAATTATATTTCATGTAAACTAAGCATGTGCATGAATTAGAAGTGAGAAGTCATATGAAATATTTCACATTTGATATAGCAAAAAAACGGGAGTGATGGCTCTGCCAACATTTCTAACCAAGGATTGTGATTCAACATATGGAGAATGGAAAATATTTTAAGAAAAGAAAAGGAAGACTAATCCAGGTCGACGGTTGTAGTTGATGTTATTACTAATTTAAAGAGCCAAAGGCAACAAGAGAAACACCGAAAAGATTAAGAGATTCTCTAACATCAGATAGTTAGCCTCAGCTAATGTTCGCAGGGGTCTTTGTGTGTCCTCAGTTTCAGAGATTATGTTGGATCTATGCTATCATTGCAGCACAGCTACTGGTGACCGAGAATCGGGTTTAGGCTGCACAGTTACATTGGTCACATAGTACCACCACTAGGTCATGGGTCATGGCTTTTCATCTCCAGTCAAGTATGCTGCGGTGAGTCAAGCAGATCATGTCCAACATGAGAGATTTAACTTCTCTATGCCCATTTAGTCTACATGTTTCCGAACTATACAGGTAAAGCAAATTACCTTCTCTGAATCTCTGTATGAAAACAACTTCTAGATTATTATCTAGTGGGTTAGTAGTGTACATATGTTCATGCATAACTAGCCATGAGACACCTTGCTAAATATATGTATACACATAATATTATCTCTTTTTGCATTATGCATAGGAATAATTAGCCTATATTTGCAAGCATAACTGACCAGAGAAACAGCAAATAACAGTGTTTATATGGTAATTCCTAATAGAAACGAGTTTGAATTACCAGCCTTGAAGCATTCATTGACATTGCAGGTAATTCATAAATATAAATTTTATGAAGAGACACAATTTTAAATTGCAAACAGTTTTGAAGGAAGAACTCGGCACATACTTGCAGGTTATTCCTTGCTTGCACAGCACATTGGGTTGACTGGTATTGTATAAGGGCTTGAAAACCTACATTAAGAAACAAACTTGTTGAATTGTTTCCTTTATACCCAAACTGATAATGAATTGTCTGGTGATTGTCCAAATAATGAAGGACAAATAAATATTTACTAAGTGCCAACAGGTCTAAAAAATTGGCAGCTTACAACAGTATGACAAGATGGCCAAATTAAAGATCAAAAAATAAGGTTCATCTAGAACTTTTATAATCACAATATTAGTAAAAGAATATAAGACACGGAGAATCTGACTAGCTGACTTCTGAAATGTGACAATCTTCCCTACAAACTCATGAGGAGAAAACACTTGATGCAGCACTTCCACGGTTATAGGATACAGCATTTGATGAATTGTAACTAAGAGAATCTGATTGGGTTCTGAGTCCTGAGTGCCCCCAACAGCAGAACACAGACAGAAGAGAGAGAAAGAAAAATAAATAGAGAACAGACAGAGAAGAGATATGATTTGGAGTTATGCTTATATAGAATTTAAAACTGTGTATTCAATAGGAGGAATTAGGAGATTAGAAGAGTACCAACCAAGAAGACGGGCGAAGGGGAGAAATCGACGGGCTTTTTAGATTAGGTCATTAGATAAGTCATGAATTTGATACAAAGAAATGAACTTTGAAAGTATGTTACTACAAGCTACCAGATCACAGCTTTAATTTTCCATTTTTTTTGGCACATCAACCATCCATTTTACTCGATAAAATTAATTCAAGAAGGGGTTTGAGACTCCTAGCATCTTCAAATATAAAAGAAATTCTCCACTAGTTGGCATTTTCTTTATATACACTTATTAAAATAAGGAGACATTATTAAAATTAGGAGATCATATTACTACGTAGGTGCTTAGATCATTTCATCACATATAAGAGTTGAATAATAGACAAACTTATAAACATTTATAATGCTGCAGAAAAGTAAAAGAATGATTATATGGTCACTGCTGCAAAACATCAAGAACCAAGAACTGCAGGAATACTGATATTTAAGGGATGAACAATATATAAGTGATCCATAGAAAAAGTGAGAGCTGAAGAAATTTTATACCAAGAAAATCCTTCAACCTCTGAACTCCTAATCTAAAAAAGGTCCAAAATATTCGATTAATATTGTACAGTATGCCAACCCTACATGCTGAGTTCAGTTTCATAACACATTAAATTTCAATATCACTTCAATAACAAAAATTATGAATATACCTATATATCCAACAATTATGAGTTGTTAAGAGCGTCACCGTGAACACAAAGAAAAGTCTAAACTTGAACCCAACATAAAATTCTTCTTGCAAGCTTGATCATACCTATCAGGTCACAACACACACAAAAATTTATCAAAGCAAACCCAAAATAACATATGCAATAATAATTAATTGAAAAGTGCTGCAAACATGGAAATTCTATTTTTACACTAAATACTTGCACAACTTACCACACAAGAAATTCGTAAATAATATAAACACTGTCAATATATTATGCAAACGTGCACTTAAGTAACAACAGTAGCGCTAAAACATACATAACACACATGCTTACTAAAAAGGAACAAAACATACAAAGTGTGAAGAAGACTCACTACATGTGCTTTTATCTCAATCAATTTTAATAACCAGGTGATGTAAACATCTAGATTTTTATCAAACAAGAAATATTTTGTGTCAAAAACACCATCTAGAAAATTTTATACATTCTTCCAAAATAACAAGAATGAAAAACACAAGGAAACTTCATTTATTTAATCTCTCCATTTCAGAATCTTTCCATTACTATTTAGTAATAGAATCCGATAATGTAAACGTACATATTCATGATTGACAGGATAAAGGTAAGACAGACTAATATTCATGGTTGATCAAACCTGATACAAGTCTGCTGATCCTGATACACGAGTTGCAAAAGTTCCTTTCATACCAAAATTACCCTGAGAAATGATATAACTATTAAGTATTAGATGAATACAGATAAGGTAAACTAACAACAAAGAAATTGATGTTTCATCAATAAACAAATAACACAAAAAAACTGTTCACAATTATAAGTAGCAACTTTTGCATTATCCACTTTAAATCTGATGGTCCTAAACATTTCAAGAATAATGTAACGAAGATAGAAAGTGAAAAGATTTGGTTATATACTACATTTTTGAAACTCCTTGATTACCAACCCTTTTCTGCTATATAAATCCTCATAGGAAAAGAAAATCAATCAACTAAGAGCCACACTTTATATCGTTACTCTAATAACTATTTTCAATTTCTTACTAGAATAAAGGTTACAATCTCTACTTCAACTGGTTCTTTGTGGTACTTCATTATGAATTCTTTCACCCATGTTGCATAATACTAAGTTCTTGGAAAACCCCATATGTCCATTCTGCTGGTTCTCAGAAATGTTGCTTATTTCGTGGCAGATTTAACTATGGGTCTATCTCGACGTTTCATACAAACGCCGGGATAGAAATGCCGCTATAGACTCTTTTTCTTGTAGTGCTTGCCCCTTCCCCAATTTACTCAATATAAAACTAACGACAATAAACTTTTTATAATAACTCAAAACGACTCCATATGATATCCTGACAGTACATTTGAACCATTGTTAGTAATCTACGTACCCTATAATCCAGGCTCCACCAGTTACAAATGCCACAATTGGTTTAGATCCATTGGTATCAACAGGTTAATGGCTACTGTCTCCAATGTCGCCTACACAAAGTAACCAACCATATTGTTACTGAAAATGATGCAGAAAATTATTACCTTCCAGTATATATAAATATCAACAAGTTAGTAAATGATGCAGCTCTATAAACGCCCTCTAGTTATATGAACCTGATGGTTTTCTGCAAAAAGATGCAGCTTACAGCGATGATGCAGCTCTTTATATTCACAAACAACAAAAAGAAGAAAAATCTTTTTTGTAATATAATTTACTATCCTATGCATAATGCCAGCATACCTCGACTTTCTGTAGTTCCAAGGTCTTATCAGCAACTTCTATTAACAACTCATGTTCCAGTATAGATGGCTCTACAAGGCAATCCAACTTAAATCTTAATAAACCATTTGATGAAGCGATATCTGTTTTCATTGATAGCCTTATGCAGTTGCCTTCAAATTCAAGGACTTTCACTTCGGATAATTTGTCTTCAATTTGGCCAACTGCTTCAATCCTAAGATACACGAAAAACTATGCAATCATAAAGGATGGAAATTAGCACATAACTACATAAGTGATGGAGGCCACTAGAAAATCAGTCATATCTGCATGTGTAAAGGATGAAGTGAAGAAAAGAAAAAGAAAAAGGAAAGATCCATCCGCAAATGCATCACGAAAAAGTTCATGAAGTCAGTATTTTCATCATTGATCTACTAATGTTCACTTAGTGGTAGATGCCAAAGGGGATGACACAAGCCACCGACTGGTTCACATGATAATCTAGGATCAGAAGCTCTCCTCCTTGCTTGAGTGTATCCTAACAGCATGCATTGTCATTTACATAGTGTCCACTTAATTTCCACTTTCACATTGAATGTAATCTAATTATGATGGCATGTATTAAGTGTTCAATCTACTTTTCTAAAACTAACAGAAAATCTCTAGGCCAACCCTTAAATAAGTGCATGCATTTGGATAAAATGACCAAACTCTGAGAATGTTCAAACAAGACAACTTTTTCGTATAATCTTCTAACTAAAAAGTGATGGCACGGACCTATATTGATCTCAAAATATTTCATAATAACAAAATGCAAGTCAAAGTAACTAATCTAAACAAAATCAAAAAATGAATTACATGCAATGTATTCTTATTGGCCACTCAAAACTACCTTGCGGACCAATATTGATCTCAAAAGGTCCCATCAAATACATTTTGAGTCCGAATCAAGACATAGTCATTCAAAGTTCAACAAAACAAAAGGACGAAGAGAAGAACAACCCGATCTTTTCCCCAATTGTTAAGGCTTCCATTAGTTGCACAGAGTATTTCTGTAATTCAAACTTTTAATATTAAAAAGAACACTTTTTTCGTAAAAAATTTCAATTCTTTCCTCAATTGCATTCCATCAACTACAAAATCAATTTATACTCCACCAATAAAAATTAAAAAAAAACCCTAACAAAACCCTAATCTGCCAAGTTCTAGATCCCGTCATCTACGAAACCCTAGAAAATATATTCGGTTACTCACCGAGTGGCCGGTGGCGCTTGAATACGGCATTGACGTGCCGTAAAAAATCAGGCGGTGAAGTTGAGAGGGTTGAGGAGGAGGAGGAAGCCGATGACAAAGTGAGGTTGTTGTAGTTGGAGGATTGGTCTCCTCCGATTCTGATCGGACGACTGAGAATGGTGCTCCTCGGTGGAAGTTCAGGCTTCCTTTCCATCAATAGGGAGCGGGAGTGCGTGATTGGAAATTTGGATGAGAGTTTGTGAAAGGGACCGATGGATTTGGGATTTAGATCGGGGAGGAAAGGATTTGAGATGATTTTGGTTTCTGAGTTAAAATTTCTTTTTTAGCCCCCTAGCACTTCAGTTTATTTACAGATATTATAGCGTTTCTAAAATGCTGTAAAAATAACAGCATTTTAAAAACGCTGTCGTAGCTAAGAATAAATTTCAAAATTTATCAAAGACAACATTTTCTTCAGAAATGCTATTATAGATCACTTTCAACAGCATTAACACTTAAATGTTGTAATAAATCTGCTGTAGAAAGCCCTATATGTTGTAGTGATCGCCGGGATCAACCCCGGTGTCTCTCACTTTTTGCAGGTGAACGGCGGGAGTCAGCGGTCAAACTCCGACGGAACAGGTTCAGGTTTGCTATTCAGGTTTTCCAAGAATCCACAAATACTATCTGTTTGTCCCCACACCAGATTTAGCGGTAACAGATTGGCACCGTCTGTGGGAACCAAACGAATAGCAGCCTCCCTTCTTCCTGTTGGTCAGATCTTCTCCAGCCATGCCTCCTAGGAAAGTAAGATCCAGAGGGTCCAACCATGGACCCAACCCCGTTAATCAGCAACAGGAAGTTCCCATCCAACCCGCTCAGCAGCAGGGGAAACTTCCTCCTCAAACCGGGGACCCTCTCCAATAGGACCAGCCTCCTCTTCAGAATCAGCAACCTCCAAAGGGTCCCCCCGGTCCTCAAAATACCGGTGCAGGGACCTCGCGACCCAACCTGCAGAAACAACCTCTCCACCAGGACCACATCTCAATACACAATGCCTCTACGGATTCTGTGGCCTCCCACAATCCCCGAGCTTCCGACCTTCGCAATACCATCCTCAATCGGCAGAAGGAGGAGGATCTTCACCGCCGTCTGGGTGAAAAGAGGGCCCAAGAGGGAGCCTCCTGCCAACAACATCCGGATGAGCGATCTCCTCACCGCCGAGACTACAGAAGGTCCCCTACCCGATGAGGGCAAAGAGAGTCCCCCGAGCATCACAGAAGAAGACCCTACTCTCCTACTGGTCGGCGACCTCCCAGGAGCAATGACGCACCCATCACTCGTGCCGAGTTCCAGCAATTCCAAGCCACCATCCTACAAGCTCTCAATCTCCGACCCAACAACACCAATGCTCCAAGGATTCCCACTCCTCCTCCGGTCCGAAGTCCTCGCCGACGGTCCCTGACTCCTCCCCCAGCTCCTAGCAACCCCCAGCACATTTCTAGTCCTCGCCGCTCCAAGAGCTACCGTCGTCGTAGCCCCCGCTCTCCCTCGTACGAAGACGAGTCTAGAGGCTCGGTTGATTATCGTCGAAGGGATAATGCTGTCTACCGCCGTCTCCACGAAATGGAGAGGCGCTTGGGTCAGTTAGACAGAGAAGAAGAGCTTAGAGGAAGGACCCTTCGCCCGAGTCGACCTCCTTTTTCCGAACCATAATGGAGGCACCTGTACCAATTGGCTTTAAACCTCCTCAATTCGAGACTTATTCTAAGGAGTCTGACCCCGTCGATCACATCGAAAGCTTTAAGACCCTCATGCTCATCCATCAAGCTTTCGATGCTCTGCTGTGCAAGACCTTCTCCGCTACTCTCAAGGGTCTGGCTCGAGAATGGTACTCTTGCCTTGCCCCATCCTCAATATTCTCCTTCGAGCAATTTGAGACCCTCTTCGGCACCCACTTCGTGAGTAGCCGCCGAACTGAGAAGACGAGCATTTCGCTACTTTACCTCAACCAGAAGAAGGGTGAGAAGCTGAGAGACTATGTGAAAAGGTTCACAGCGGAAGCCAGGTCCATAGCATCCTTCGACCAGTCAGTCACTGCAGCAGCATTCCAATCCAAAGTCCTCAACTCCAGCCTCCGCTCCTCCCTCGCCAAGAAGCCCCCACAGAACTTCTCTGACCTCCTCCTCCAGAGCGAAAAGTATATTCGGGTCGAGGAAGCTGAGCACCGCCCCAACTTTGAGGGGCCTTCCTCCGGGTCCAAGAGAAAGGGAACAGAAGAAGAAGGAGCCAAGAAGCTCCAGAAGGACAATGCCGGATAGCACCGACCTCCCCCCAGATTCGAAAAGTTCACTCCTCTTAATGCCAACATTTCCACAATTCTCATGGAAGTTGAGAAGGAAGGGGTGCTGCCCCCTGCGCCAAAAATGAACACCCCTGGCAAGATGAGGGATAAAGAGAAGTGGTGCCGCTATCACGAGACCATGGCTACGATACTAATGATTGTTGGGCCCAAAAAAACGAGATAGAAGCCCTCATCCAGAGAGGGCAGCTGACCAAGTTCGTGAGAAAGGATCGAGCCGATCTTCCTCCCCCGCCTCGGGGGGCTAACAAGCATCCTGAATGCGATGAAACACCTGAATTCGAAGAGGAGTATGTCCTACACCTCATTCATGGGGGCCCAATGGGGGGCTCCTCCAACACCTCTCGAAAGGCGTTTATAAGGGAGGATAATTCGGTTCACGCCACACCTCCTCCTAAAGGCCTCGGAGTGCCCGTCACATTCTCAGATGAAGACCTTGAGGGTGTCCGAACCTCTCATTGTGACGCGCCTTGTCATCAACCTCCATATGGCAAACTTTAAAGTGGAAAGGATCCTGGTGGACAATGGTAGCTCCGTTAACATCCACTTCCTTGCTGCTTTCAAAGGCCTCAAACTACCCCGGGACAGACTTAGGCCCGCCGACTACACACTCCATGGGTTCACGGGAGTGTCAGTGACTATTGAAGGGGTGATCACCCTCGACGTAACCACTAGCAAAACCCCTACTACCCGAACGGAGTCGATGGACTTTATGGTCGTGGATGTCCCTGCAGCTTATAATGTCATTTTGGTTCGGCCCGGCTTAGCTACTCTCGAAGCCGTTCCTTCCGCCTATCACCTCAAGATGAAATTCCCCACCCGAGCAGGAGTAGGGGAAGTAAAAGGCAATCAGAAAACGGCCCGCAGTTGCTACATGACCTCTACTATGGGTCCAGTCCTCTCCCTCGAAACTCTTGAAATCCCCCAAGATGTTGTCCGACCAACGTCCGAGCCGGTGGATGAGTTGGAGGAAGTGCTCTTCTCTGAGCAGGATCCGAGCCGAAAGTTCTTTGTTAGCAAGACCCTCCCATCTACCCTATGCTTCGACATAGTCCAGTGCATCCGTAGGAATCGCAACCTCTTTGCTTGGTCGACCGCAGACATGTCCGGAATTTTCGAAGAGCTTTTAGTCCACCACCTCAGCATCGCTCCGGGGTCCAAACCGGTCCAACAGAAGAGGCGCAAGTTCGCTCTTGAGTGCCAGCAAGCTATAAAAGAGGAGGTGGACAAGCTCTTGAAGGCTCGGTTCATACAAGAAGTAAACTATCCTGAATGGCTCTCGAATGTAGTAATGGTGAAGAAGTTCAACAGGGCATGCCCCAAAGATCCATTTCCTCTTCCAAGTATCGATACTTTGATTGACGCCACTTCGAGTCATGAACTCCTCAGCTTCATGGACGCCTTCTCAGGCTACAATCAGATTCGTATGTTTCCCCTGGATATCCCGAAGACCTCCTTTGTAACCGATCAGGGCCTCTACTGCTACAGGGTAATGCCCTTTGGTTTGAAGAATGCAGGTGCCACCTATCAACGCCTCGTCAACAAGGTTTTCAAGCACAGATCGACCGAAATATGGAGGTATATGTTGACAATATGCTTGTGAAGAGCATCCACGGGGCGGATCATGTGGCCGATCTGCAAGAGGCGTTCGATGTACTAAGGAAACACGATATGAGGCTCAATCCGAACAAATGTGCGTTCGAAGTTCGGGGAAATTCCTAGGCTTCATGGTCAGCCAAAGAGGAATCGAGGCCAACCCCGAGAAGATCAAAGCCATATTAGATATGGCTCCCCCGAAGAATGTTAAAGAGGTTCAGAAGCTAACTGGTCGCCTGGCAGCCATAGGGCGCTTCCTTTCCAAGTCAGGGGAGAAGTGTCTTCCATTCTTCAAAGCTCTCAGGGGAGCTAAAGGCTTCGAGTGGGGTCAGCAACAACAAGACTCATTCGACCAGCTGAAGGCTTACCTGGTCAACCCTCATCTCTTCAGCAAACCTATTCCCGGGGAAGCCCTCTACCTCTACTTAGCAGCCTCCGAGCAGACCATCAGCACCGTCCTCGTGAGGGACGAAGATAGGACTCAAAAGCCCATCTATTACGTGAGCAAGGTACTTCGGGATGCCGAGCTCCGCTACCCGAGGATAGAGAAGATGGCATACGCCTTAGTCATGGCCGCAAGAAAGCTTCGCCCATATTTCCAATCCCATTCGGTGGTCGTTCTTACCGACCAACCGCTGAAGCAAGTTCTCCACAAACCAGAGACCTCCGGTCGCCTCATGAGGTGGTCTATCGAGCTGAGCCAGCATGATATAACGTATCAGCCTCGGACCACGATCAAGGCTCAGGCCTTAGCTGAATTCATAGTTGAAAGTACCATCCCCGAGGTCAGCCAAGTAATGAAGGGACCGCCTTTCTGGTCGGTTTATGTAGATAGATCCTCTTGTAACGAGGGAAGCAGAGCCGGAGTCATTCTGGCTGGCCCAGATGATTTCATCTTCCAATACTCCCTCCACATCAACTTCAATGCCTCTAATAATGAAGCAGAATATGAAGCACTCATAGCCAGCCTCAGAATGGCTCGCAACGCAGAGCCGCAGTGCCTCCGGATCTTTAGCGACTCTCAGCTGGTCGTAAATCAGGTCCTAGGCGAGTACGAGGCACGGGATGACCGAATGGCTAAGTACCTAGCCAAGTCCGGAATCTCATGGCCCTATTTGAAGAAGCTCTCATCCCGCGAATCCCCCGAGAAGAGAAATCCCAGGCCGATGCCCTTTCCAAGCTAGCCTCCTCCTCCCTCCAAGGTCTAGAGCAGACCGTCTTGATCGAGATGCTCCTGAAGCCAAGTATAGAGGATGAAACTTCCGACTCGATGGAGTCGCTACCTGTCCTGCTTCAAGGTAACTGGATGAAACCCCTGGTAGAATTCCTAAGGGATGGGATCCTTCCCGAAGACCCTAAAGAAGCTCGCCGAGTGAGAACCCGAGCAGAGCGATACACACTTATCGAGGGCATCCTATAGAAGCGCTCCTTCACAAAAGTAGACGACATGCCTTATTTGAAATGCCTCTCCCCTGAACAAGCCGATTACGCCCTGCAAGGGCTCCACGAAGGCATCGACAGGGCACATTCAGGGTCCAGATCCCTAGCCCGGAAAGTGTTGAATTATGGATATTTCTGGCCCACTCTCCTTCAAGACGCCGAACTACACATTCGGCAATGCAGATCTTGTCAGAAATACTCCGTCCGTCACCTCCCACAAGCTCCACTCACCTCCCTATCAATTCCTATCCCTTTCGCAATGTGGGGGATGGATTTACTAGGGCCATTCCCACCAGCTCCCGGCCAGCTCAAATTCTTAGTCGTGGCAATCGACTACTTCTCGAAGTGGATAGAGGCCGAGCCCTTGGCCACAATCATCGAGAACAAAGTACTTAAGTTCTTCTGGAAGAACGTTATCTGCCGATACGATGTCCCTCAAGTCCTCATAACAGACAACGGAACCCAGTTCACCAGAGCTGCCTTCCGAGCTCTATGTGAAGACCTCGCCATCCAACAACATTTCTCCTCTGTCTCCCATCCACAGTTGAATGGTCAAGTGGAGAATGCTAACCGATAGATCCTCTCCGGTATTAAGAAAAGGCTGAATAAGTGCTCTAAAGGCTTATGGGTCGATCAGCTCCCTAACGTGCTGTGGAACTACCACACCACGAAATGGACCCCCACAGAAGAGTCGCCATTCAACCTCATGTATGGGTCCGAGGCTGTGATCCCATTGGAAGTCGGCATACCTTCTCCTCGCCTTCTTGCCTACGAAGAAGAACAAAATGCCAGAGAACTTCGGGAAAACTTAGACTTGGTCGACGAGCTACGGAAAAGAGCATCAATCCGCCAACAGAGTTATCGGAGGAGGATTGAGTTGGCGTACAATAAGAAAGTCCGTCCTACCGACCTCAAAGAAGGGGACTTGGTCCTCAGTAAGTTAGCAATCTCTTTTCCTGGTCAGAAGAGTAAACTAGCTCCAAATTGGGAGGGACCCTACAAGATCACCAAAGTAGTTCTACCCGGGACATATCGTCTAGAAGACCTCGAAGGTAGAGAGATCCCTAGGACATGGAATGCCGACCATCTTTTGAAATACCAAGAGAGAGCATTAACGCCTCTCTAAGTATTTTGGGATGTCGAACCGTTCCTCTCCTTTTACTTGTATTTTTTTTATTTATTTCTCTTATGTAATAACGGCTCGCAACTTAGAAACAGCCAACTATTAGTTATCAATAAAGAAAGTTTTTTCATATTTTACTTGTAAAAATGTTTGTATCTCTCTGCTTTTACTCTTCACCCTAACGACGAGTACGTAGTCCAACACTTGGCTCGACTCCTCTTCGCAAGCTCTCTCTTAAGCAGGCTAGAAGGGGTTCGCCATTCGGAATTGCTCCCACAACTGTTGAACAAACTCTAATGATGAGTTCGGAGTCCAACACTTGGCTCGACTCCTCTTCGCAAGCTCGCTCTTAAGCAGGCTAGAAGGGGTTCACCATTTGGAATTGCTCCCACAACTGTTGAACAAACTCTAATGACGAGTTCGGAGTCCAACACTTTGCTCGACTCCTCTTCGCAAGCTCGCTCTTAAGTAAGCTAGAAGGGGTTCGCCATTCAGAATTGCTCCCACAACCGTTGAACAAACTCTAACGATCAGTTCGGAGTCCAACACTTGGCTCGACTCCTCTTCGCAAGCTCTCTCTAAAGCAGGCTAGAAGGGGTTCGCCATTTGGAATTACTCCGACAACCGTTGAACAAACTCTAACGACGAGTTCAGGAGTCCAACACTTGGCTCGACTCCTCTTTGCAAGCTTGCTCTTAAGCAGGCTAGAAGGGGTTCGCCATTCGGAATTGCTCCCACAACTGTTGAACATACTCTAACGACGAGTTCGGAGTCCAACACTTGGCTCGACTCCTCTTCGCAAGCTCGCTCTTAAGCAGGCTAGAAGGGGTTCGCCATTCAGAATTTCTCCCAAAACCGTTGAACAAACTCTAATGACGAGTTCGGAGTCCAACACTTGGCTCGACTCCTCTTCGCAAGCTCGCTCTTAAGCATGCTAGAAGGGGTTCGCCATTCGGAATTGCTCCCACAACCATTGAACAAACTCTAACGACGAGTTCAGAGTCCAACACTTGGCTCGACTCCTCTTCGCAAGCTCGCTCTTGAGCAGGCTAGAAGGGGTTCACCATTTAGAATTGCCCCCACACCAGATTTAGCGGTAACATATATATATATATATATATATATATATATATATATATATATATATATATATATATATATATATATATATATATTAGTGTTTGCTTGATTATATATATGAATGATGAAGTGCGACTAATTTACTGGATTGTTGGTGTGGATGGTTGCATTCATGGTGGTGCACGAGAATGAGAGAATCGACACTAGTACATACAATAGTTTGAGTGTGATACATATGCAAATATATAATTGTATGCTAATACAATGAATACTTTTTGCATGCACTAAAATCCCACCTATCATCTCTCATCTCATCTTGATCAAAGGCTAAAAAATTTCAGCCATACAAAATATCCCCCAAAACCATGAGCTATTAGAAGCTAGTTTTGGAGAAACCACCATGCCACCTCACCCCTACTACCCCCTAGGCCGGCCAACCCCACTTGCACCCCTCACTCTTCTCACTTCATTATTAAACCCCTCCCTTTCAATCTCATTCAATTATGAAATTTTCAGGGAAAAAAGAGAGAAGGTGAGAGTGAAAGAAGGCAAGAAAAAAAGAAAAATCAAGGAGGAAGGCCACGCTATTCTCTTCTTCTCAAACTAAACTCAAGGGTGGGGAGTTCTGTAAACTTGTTCTTGTTCTTCTTGTTTGAATTCTTGCATGAAATGAGTAATTATAGTATGAGGATGATTGATTAGAAGTAGTTTGTTTAGAATCTTAAACTGAAACAGAAAAACATGATCAGCATGCTAAGTTTCCGAATTTCTAGAGTGCAAAATAAATGGAATTTGATCATGAAATTTTTACAGAATGATCGTATGTACTCCTAGAAGCTAAATGATTTATTTCGGATTTTTTTTATGTTAATTGATATTTTAATAAAATAAATTTATATGACTAAGTTGTAAGGCAGAGACTGGTTCTGTCTATTGTAGAACCTAAACTTGTGGGAATTCTTAGAATTAATTGATACATGATATATTTCTGAAACTTTTTCCATGATATCATGCATGAATCTACACTATACAAAAAAATATTGGAATTATTTGGACGACATTTGATGCATATTCAAAATTAATTAAGTAGCAGTATTCAAGAGAGTGACTGAAGAACAATAGAACTTTTACGCATCATTCTAATGGGTAGAACTCATTGAATACTTGGAATCTGGATGTGATCTTTGTGCATGTTATACATGATGATGTCTAGTTTCTGAAAATACAAATTTGATGACCATTGGTTATGTATGTGATTTATTATGAATATTTAAGTGAGTATTGTGCATAACTTAGTCAGTATTGACACCCTGATAAGATGATACCTTTATGGCTCTGTAAGAGCATAATTTTAGGAAGTGTACAACTAGGGAGTTGTATTAGACACCCTGAGCTTTCCAAAAAGTCTGATGTCAAGAAATTCCTGTAATTAGAGTAATAGATAAGATTTTTGCAAGTTAGAACAGAACCCAGATTTTAAGCTATAGGCTCTGTTTGTGTGGTGCATTGTGCTGTATACCTGAGAGAGATGACTGTTTTACAATGATCAAATGAAATATTTTGGATTGGTGATGAAGTAGAAAGTTGTAGAAGACATTCACATCTTTTCATAGAACCTGGATTTATATCATTCGATGAGCGGGTAGATTTTTATGCTATCGGTAAGGTGCAGCCAGTGTACAGGAAGTACATAGGTTGAGGTTTGTGAGGCTATTTTAAGCAATTAGATTGTTTAATCTGAGGTAATGATCACTAGAGAGTTATAGCCTAGGTTCTTAGCTTTCCAAAATGGGCTGGAACACCCAAATCTGAGTTGTATTATGGAAGTTATGACCTTTTTATGTTTCGGACAGAAACACCATAGACGGATTAGTCATGGTTTTTGGCTAAGTGTTGGAAGTACCTTTCCCCTCTTGTAAATGAGAGTTGATAAATTTTCATTGGGGATGATTGGTGTCTATTACTGGTCTTGATGGTGTTTGACTCCTATTGTGGATGTTGTGACACATGTTAGTCACAAGGGTAGGGTGATAACCTACGTCTATCGACTCTAAGATTAAAACTTCCGCCGAGATGTTGGACGTCCAAATTGGTGTCGTCAAGTTGTATTCATGCCGGTTGAGGATGAGCACGGACCATGGTGATGGACGAATTCCAAGCTAGGAGATGTGGCGAGCAGGACATTGTGTCGCTAGGGGCCGCGAGTTGATAGGAAGGATTGTGAAAGGAACCCCGTTATTTTTATCTCGATGTTTGGAGTGAGTCTTGGATTAGAGTGATGTGTTGGATATTTGTAAATTGCATTAGTTCTAGTAAGCCTTAGTCGAGTGTTGTACTTTTCCTGTTGTAGTGAGGACTGTGTTCTCAGGTTTTGAGACCACGAGTCTCGTATCTCGATCAGTTAATTCCCAAGAAGCTGGGGTAAGGAATGGGGAGAGAAACTCCTGTCGGATAGCAGGATTTGACCCTCGAGGCCGTCGTGTTACTATGCACATGGGCTTTGTTTTTATATATGAATTTTTTTGACATCATGGGTACATGGTTTTGTACCAGAAGGTTTATCACGGCTTTTTGAGTGAGGTCTGTGCGCAGGTTTTTACTGGCAAACGCGTCAACCACTTTAGTGATTATAGTAACAGACAAGACCGTATAACTGCAACCTCCTAAGACACGGTACATCTATTAGGAACAAGATAAGTAAAAGAGTAGGATGCGTGGCGAGAGATTGAACCCTACAATCAGGAGAGGCGAACTCTTTGGAAAGTATGTAGTATGGGATGCATACATTTCTATTGAAGTTGATTTTGGGAAAGTATGTAGTATGGGATGCATACATTTTCAAATGAATTACATTAGAGTAGGTGCATCGTGTTCATTCTTTATTTTACGCAATAGATTAGGAAATGCTTTGATCTGGAACATATGTAGTATGGGATGCATGTGGATCCAGAGTCCCAAAGTCTTGTTTGCATTAGATTAAGGCATGTGACTGGTGCATTTAGTTGTTAGATCATGGCATACACGAACAATAGGGAATTAGGATGCACGGTCCATTTCCCATTCAAGATGGTTTGTGGTTGGCAGTTTGGAGATCACTGTTTCTTGTTAGCATTGCGTCAGTAGAATTACTGACGTTCCCTACCTTTTAGGTATCGGTCTTACCTTTTGAGCAGGTGCAGAAATATCAGAGTCGCTCAGCAGAAGACTCAAGCCGATGGGCAAGTCCCAGGGAAGTAAATTGAACACTCAGTGGAATTTCGGCTGTGATCAGTCGATTACAATTCCGGTAGATAGCTGATAGTTTTACAAGAGGAGTTGGTAAATATGTTGTAATGAGTTAATGTAATTTGTATTCTTGTTCACGAACAAGATATTGGTTGTAATCGATGATGTAATGACCTTAATTGGCAATATTTTTTTTTAAAAAATTTCCGTGTTATTACTGTGTTGAGATGCGTTTGAAGGCAAAGATTCTGGATGCGTCACGGATGTCAAGTAACAGGGATCGGGGGCATTACAAAAGTGGTATCAGAGCTGACTTCAAATTCCAAGCTAACACAGTAGGAAATTTGACTTAAAATGCCAAATAGCTGGGTTTAGTTTGGATTGCAGGAATATCAAAATCATGAATGTTGCACTTTCCCACTTATGTTTATGATTTTTCCTACATCCAGAACTAACCCTGTGTTTTCTTTCCCTGAAGAGTGTCAAGAATCAGAAACATCCACCGTGGAATGGCTGAGGGCAAAGGCAGTAGGACCAACGGTACAAACTTCAATGTTGAAGCAGAGTTTACCCGTGTATACCAGATGATAGGAGCATTTGTGGAAGCTAACAGAAACTAGGCACCACCACAAGGAACACCAGAAGTTGTTGCTCCCGCAGACCTGGTGAAGATGGTGGACTCGTTCAAGAGTATGAAACCACCAGTCTTCAAAGGACAGGCCGACCCAAAAGCTGCTGACGACTGGATATGTCAGGTGAAAATGGTATTCGAAGTAATGATGACTTCAGAAGACAACCAATGTTTGTCTGGCCACAATCTTGCTGGAAAAGGACGCCGGAGTATGGTGGCAGTCTGTGAAGCGTGGTCTTGGAGAAGGTCCAATCACTGGGAAAGATTTTCTTGAAGAATTCCAACAACTCTATTTCCTCTTGGATGTGCACGAAGAAAAAGCAATGGAGTTCCACAACTTGAAGCAGGGAAATATGTCTGTCAGGGAGTATGAGACGAAGTTTTCTCAGTTGTCACGGTATGCACCAGAGATAGTTCAGGAGGAAGCAAAGAAGGCCCAGAGGTTTGAGCAAGGGCTTAGGCCTGGACTGAGGTCGAGAATGGTTCTGTTAGGCATTCGCCGATTCGACTAGCTAGTAAAGAGAGCCACGGTAACAGAAATAGACATGAGTTAGAGTCAAAGCGAGTCCGAGATGAAGAAAAAAGATGAAGATGTATATTCTCACTTCTGACCATGACAAGTAGAACTTAACTCATGAGTCCAGAAAGCTCAAAGAGACTAGCCAGATGGTGGTGTGTTACTTTTGTAAAGAACAAGATCATTTCAAGAGTCAATGCTAAAAAAGAACCCAGACAAACACTTGCTATAACTGCGGAGAAGCCAGGCACAAGAAATCGAATTGTCCACAACCGTAGGGGAACCCCAATGACCAGTTACGAAATGTAATACCTTTTTAAATAACTAGTACTGTACACGTGCTTTGCACGTAGGGAAACTTTTTTTATGGAGGGGAATAAAAAGGGGAAAAAAAATTACCAGCCCGTGCGTTGCCGTGCTTTGCACGTGGGGAAATTATTTAGGGAGGGGAATGAAAAGGGAAAAAAAAATTACCAGCACGTGCGTTGCACGGGTTGGGTTAAGGACAAAGGCCTTCTCCCATTATAGTAGTAGAGATAATAAATGAATTAAAATGGTTTTTGGTGATTTAATAAATATTTTTCTGAAACTTTTTTCTACACGTGCAAATATTTTCTTGGGAAGTTCAAAATCAAAAATTATTTTGGAGAAAATCATTATTTATTATTAGATATTATTTATGAATTTTTTGAATTTTTCTGATAATTATTGGGCCTATTTGCAAATATTACAAAAAGAAGGACTTTTGTGCAAAATTACCACTTTTATTACAGATCCAAATTCTTTTTATTTCTGGGCTATGCTTGATGGTTGTATAACTCAATAGTAAAAAGATTTGGATTTATTTTAATTTATTTAACTTATTAACTACTTTTTTAAAGAAAGGTTTATATATGTAAAGTTATAATTTGTTAAGGGATGTTTCCATAAACTTGTAAAACCCTAAAAACTCCAGATTTTGGCCTATAAAAGAGCCACTACAGCCGTCCCTCTCCTCTGCAAAAATAAAATATATTTTTTACTATTAATTTCTTGGAGTTTCGAAGCGATGATCTTGAATTTTGCAAAAGAAGGGCTTTTTCTCATTCTTTATTAATTCGATTTGATAACTTCATTGAGGTGAGTGACTTGTATTTCTTTTCTTATTGTTCTAAGCATATTGTATGTGTTGAGCTATCTATTAGTAAGCATGATAGATGATGAAGTGAAGATATAATGAATTTGATGAGTAGATGAATCAAAATTGAATCTTTTTCACGAAACTACACAATTGATGATTGGAACCCTAATCTAATGACTTGGGATTGCTAAAGAACCTAATCGAAATCAGGGGGTGTGTGGTATTGCATTCTAATCTTGCTGTTTTTCTTACATTAGATGAGTTGTGTATGGATTATTGCATAAAAGACAAACAAAACTTCACCTTTACTATATGTACCTACATATATACATGATCTGTTATGAGTTTGGATGAGTGGAACTTGATTATATGCATGTTTTAATTGAAGATATTCATGGGTAACAGATGTAAGAAGTGGTGTGTATGCTTAATGAAATTGCAAGAGTAGGTTTGAACTAAAAGAATCAGATTTGATAAGGAGTGAGTTCGGGTCTGTTGTGTGCAGGCAAAAATTGGGTTTTGTAAATTTTTGTGGAAGTTTTAATATGGATTGAGTTGTTCAAAACTGATTCAATTTGAAATCTTTTCTACTCTTATTTGAAGAAGTCCTGATGCTTAAACTGATGCTAACACACACTCACATACACATTCACAGTTATGTATATACTGTTTTGAAGATTTTGTAAATTTTGAGAAGTTTTGATTGGATTTTACGTGTTTTGATACTGGGATGGTTTTGGAACATTAGACTACTCATATTTGGTGAATTTTGATGCTACTGATGCTCAAATCCTTACTTGAACAAATATGTATATAAATTGACTATTTTGAAAGTTTTGTGAAAAAATCCTAATTTTGAGAGATTGATGTGTTTTGATGTGTTGTAAAAACTCATACATGTTATATATGATAGGTGTAAGAATCTCAGAAAATTAGATTTTGATTTCGCAAAGTTTAACTGAGTATCAACCGAAAACATGCACACACAAAAGAAAATACCCAAAGCAGGTTATTGTTCTTACCTATATGGATATATATATACACTATTGAGTATGTATACTGATGCGTTTTAAAGGCCCTAATACACCTAAATTACCAACTAATGTCGACCTGTTAGCGCACACAGTAAGTTGAAGTCTCATTTAATGCTTCTGATATCTATTGAAAAGACTCATATAGTAACCAACTCATTTTCAAATCTGTAGTTGGTGATTTTCTTAGAATCAACTCACGGATCTCTTTCTTCATGAAATCTTTAAAGCTCTTTTTATTATGTTATAAAATTTTTTAAAGCTTCTCTTTAAATTATGAAAATGTTTAAAAAGCAAACTAATGTTGGGACTATTTAGATAATCAGAAGATTAAGTTTGGTTTTAATGTTAATTTGATAGTATTTTTTTTGGAATAAAATAGATTTCCATCCTATTCATTAATTAATATAACAGTTATCATATATATATATATATATATATATATATATATATATATATATATATATATATATATATATATTGTAATGCCCCGATTTTTCATTTATGAAAAATTATTTATTTTTCACGTAGTGTGCACATGCCATTTTTCGCAATATGAAATTTTATAATGAATGATGAGTATATGCATTTGTATGTATGTTTGTTAGATTATTTTTATAAAGGCCTTTGTTCAAACAAACTTAAGCCCAAAATCTAATTTATTTATTTTGGTAAAAACTATTAGTTCGGCCCAGCAATTTAAGGCCATAAATTAATTCTTTTAATAACAAGTTGTAAGGTAAACATCTTTCAAAAGATTTTTTTTATAAAAAATGCATATGTACAAGTTTCATATGGAGACTAGAGTAGCACGTGCATGCAACATGGTGTGCATTGCACACTACTTCTTTGGCCGGTTTTGGAGAGAATGGAGATCATGCTTGGGTGGTAACTTAGTTGTGGGTAGTTACTACAACTCCTATTCTAATCTTAGCCCTCCATCTCATAACCATCTACTAGATCCTAACCCTCTATTTTACCCAATGTTTGTGTATAAATACCCCCCCCCCCCCAATTAATTGTATTCTACACTAAAATCTATTTGACAAGAGAAAGATATATTTTTAAGAGAATTGTGAGTGTGTGTTCTTGGAGGCCGGTCATCATCTGCAGAACGATTCTCGGTGGCAAAGAGCAAGGATGAGAAGTCACATCATCACACTAGAAGGATTTACGGGATTTCGTTTTTTATCAATATGGTGGGTGTTTCTCATGACTTCTAAATTAGGATTCATGTTAAGATTGAAGATTGAATTGTGTATCTATGTGCAAGCTGTAGTAATAGAATGATTGCTAAATTGATATCTTCCATGCTGTATATAGTGTAGAAAATACGAACGAATGAAAAAGGACTCTAATAATTAAATAATCAGAAACGACCTGTACAGTCGACCAGTAGTGTGAGCAGTCAACTGGTATATTGAAATAAAATATGTACAGTTCGGATTTTCATGGAACGATGTATTTTAATGTGAATTGTTAACTTGATGTTCTAGCGTGCCAAATTGGGATCAATATTCATCTCTGTAAGTAAACGATGAGTAAAAGAAAAATGTATGTTTAGCATTTCTTTTGAGAAAAGAAAACACTAGTTATGTGAAATTTACATTTAATCGAAAACTATGTTGTGATGTTAATAAACAGATAAGAATTACATGTTTATGTTGGCATGAGCATATTGTAGTGTGACAAAGAAAGATGTGCGAATAGAATTAAGGAATGATTCCTTAATTTGACAATTTAACCTGTTCAGTCGACCGAATGTGTATAACAGTCGACTGTACTGAACTTGAAAAGTTACATAATTGAACTCTGCAGAACAGCCGACTGGGTTGAATGACAGTCGACTGCCCTGTAAATGAGATTTGAATATTGAACGCTGCGGAACAGCCGACTGGCCATGTGCAGCAGTCGACTCTTCCGAGCAGGTTATTGAAGGACTTCGTTTGGCTGAACAAGTCGACTAGAAAGGCTGTAAGTTGACTGTCCAGATTACTTTTTGACATATCAGGAATTCTATGATTTTATTTTATGATAAAGATTGCGAATCTTATGTTGAATGATTATTGGATGTGACAGTTTAAGTAAACTCTGTTTGTATTTGCGTGAATTTTTATACCTGAAATGAAGTGAATCATTTAAGAAAGTTTACATGATTATGGAAACTATGAACATGAAAAAGAAAGTGTATTGTGATTATGAAAAATTAACTCATGAGCTGGAAATGCTCAGATTTTTAGTAATTGTGAATTGAAATTGAAATGAAAGAGTAGCTAAGTCTCCCCGGCAATTGGAAAGAAATTGAAATGAATTATTGAAATGAAAGACCAAGGTTGGTCATGTTGAATGAATGATTAAGTCCGGTTTAGTGGAGAGACTAACTCTAGAGCTTTGATTTTGTTCATAATTCTAATAAAAACTAAGGACTAGTACATAGTAAAGATGTGATGAAAGTGAGAGAAAAACACAAGTATGAGAGCTAGAGTTTACGGTGCGGGTGTGAGCCACAGAATGCATGCTTGATGAATCAAGACATGGTGTGAGCACTACTCAGTAATGATTGGACTTTAGCCACGCTTGTGGGATATTTGGTGACTGCAAGAGGATTGTGTGCCATGAAGGAGGCTGAATTGCCACAGAATGCATGCTTGATGAGTCATGACATGGTGTGGGTTTTCCCTCCAGATTTTCTGTAGACGAGCTTGTACTCATAGATCATCTAGAATACTTACTGTAGTTACAGTAGTAGAGTAAGACATGACGAGGGATTGAACCCTACAAAGATGAAGAACGAATAAGAGGCTTACCCTCGGACCTATGTACTATGGGATGCATAGAATCCGAACAAGTGTGCATTAGTGTCATATAATATAAATGACTGCATTAAGAACTAAGTGCACAATCACAACACGACATCATTAAGATTTTCCCTTTAATTTGATATGTGAACAAGTTTGTGATTTGTTAAGAAATGAGAATCGTTATACTCTTCCTAGCATAGAGAGGATGGCCATGTATAATTATCGTCGGTTGAATAAACTGACATACCCACAGTTTTATATGCAGGATAATTGGCTTAGTAAAGGTTAAAGGAGAACTGATGCTCAAAGATTATTATTTATTGTTGCATCTTTTGTATAATGTTGTAATTGCTTCCGCTGTCATTATTTGTAAATTATTGATGTATATACTTCCGCTGTAAAATATAAAGTGTAAAATCTCTTGTAACTCTAATGTATAGTGAAAAAGTTTCAATTCCCTGTAAAATTGTACCGAATGAGACGAAAAGATCCTGTAGAACTCTCGAATTCAGTTGTATTTGGAATTCGGGGCGTTACAGAGTGGTATCAGAGCTACATTTCACACTGGTACAAATTTATAAGGAACGACACCTTAGAAGTGGACATTAGAGTGTGTGTTTGAGTCTAGAGATTTAAATGTAAGTGACTTATATTTGTGTTGCTCTATGACTTATGTTTCTTCCTCTCTATTTCTAAGATGGCTGATCACTTCGTCCCTGCTGGCGACGACCACTGGCATATCATCGAGGAAGAGTACCATCCTGGACAAGTAGATCCCGAGGAAGAGTACCATCCTGGGCAAGCGGATTTTGATGAAGAGGAATGACCTGAATCTCGAGAGGTTACCCCACCTCCAGACTCATCTGATGATTCTTCTTCTGATGAAGAAGAGGGACCAGTTTCGAATAGTCTTGTGGTATCTCTTCAGAGGCAGGTTGATTCACTGCGGGAGAGAGCTGGATTATTGGAAGCGCAGTTGGCCAAGCGCAAGGATGATTTTGCAGTTCTCAGTCATCGTGTATGGGAACTCGAGAAGAGGAAGAATCTGATCGATGTGTTGAAGGATGAAGTTGATGAACTACGGGGAGAACTTCGAGAAGCGAAGAGGAACTGTAGGAGTTAGACTGTTGTAGCTTCTACTGTTTTCATTCTGATGTCAAGAAATGTTTTTCAATTTGAATGTATAAAGTTTGGAATTCAATGAAATGCAAGTTGATTTAAAATTCATGTCTTATACTTCGAATTTAATGGATCTTTTGCATCAGAATATGGCTAGAGGAGGAGCTAGAAACGGTGAAGGTCTGGATCTAGAAACGGAACTTGCAAGGGTCTATCAGACGCTTAATGCCGTGGCCATGAATCAGAACCAAGGAAGGGTACCTGCGAATCCAGTGCCCGAAGCAATTAAACTAGTGGAATCGTTCAAACGGATGAAACCACCTGTGTTCAAGGGGAAGTCAGACCCTGATGTGGCTGACAACTGGATTCGCCCAGTAGCGACGATCTTCGAAGTGCTGGAGACCCCTGAGGGCAGTAAGGTGAAGTTGGCGACTCTGCAACTTGAGAAGGACGCGGCTGTGTAGTGGCAGTCGATGAAGAGGACAATGGGAGGTATTGTTCTTAGCTGGAAGGAATTTTTGGAGGAATTCTGCAGTCACTATTTCCCATCCGACGTCCAAGAGAAGAAGGCTATGGAGTTTCTATCACTACAGCAAGGTGGCATGTCAGTGAGAGAGTACGAGACCAAATTTACTCAGCTCTCTAGGTATGCTCCGGAATTAGTGATGGATGAGGCTATGAAGGCTCGTAAGTTCGAGCATGGTTTGAGGCCGAGCTTGAGGTCCCGGATGATACCTCTTGGTATCAGAATATTTGACAAGTTGGTCAAGAGAGCAGCAGCCACGGAAGCAGACATGGAGTAGTTTCATGTTGTTCAGAATCGGAGGAACAACTGGAAGTCTGGAAAGAGGCCTGCCAATTCTGGGAGTTTCAAGGGACAACCATCTGCACAAAGGTTCAAACCGACAGGGGCGAACGCTATTAGTGTGGCTGGAGGACCTGGGAACAATGTTGTGAGACCTCCTGCGGTAAATTGCTTTCACTGTGCTGAGACAGGACATTACCAATCTCAATGCCCCAAGCCACGGAATGGTAATCGCAATGTACCAATGCAGCAGACTGGAAAGAGACCGTACCAACCAGGGCGAGTATTTGCCTTGACCAAAGCTGATGCCGATGAGGTGGATCATGACATCACTGGTACGAGGGCGGATGTTTAAAGGTTTATGTTAATTCTTTTTCCCTCTTATTTAGTGAACTGTTGCGTAATAAGTATGTATTATGTAACAGGAGAACTTTATTTAAATGGAATGAAAGCTGTTGTGTTGTTCGATACTGGATCCTCTCATACTTTTGTGTCTCCGAAATTTGCTAAAGTGTTGGGAGTTGAAACGAAGATTTTTCCAGACAAGGTCTTAGCAATAGCTACTCCATCAGGGGAGACTTTAACCAATGATCGGTACTACGAGGATTACGAGATTGTGATTGGGGACAGAATCTTCGGAATTGATCTGATCGAGCTGACTAACTTGGGAGTCGATGTTATCATTGGCATTGATTGGATGTCGGTGTACAGTGTAAGCATCGAGTGCAAGACCAAGACGATAACAGTGAAGGCTCCAGGTGGACCTGAAGTCACTTTCCAAGGGAAGAAGAAGTGTTCTGGGCTGGTAGCAGCTATCCGCAAGGAAGAGATTCCTGTGGAAGTGCAAGGGATTCCTGTGGTTCGGAACTATCCGACTGTGTTCTTGGATGATTTTCCTGGGTTACCCCCGCATCGTGATGTAGAGTTCAGCATCACTGTTCAGCCAGGGAGTGCACCCATTTCTAAGGCACCGTATAGGATGGCATCTGATTGAAGAATTGGACCGAGCCGGTATTGAAGTTGTCTTGCAAGGATTGGGAGCATCTTTAGCTCAGTTGAGGCTTCAGCCTACTTTGAATGCAAGGATCATTGCAAGTCAGGAGGTTGATGCTGATATCTTGGAGATGAAGGAGCAGGTTGGTGCTGGCAGGTTGCCCGAATTTCAAATCAAGGATGGAGTGCTGTGGTTTGGAGAGAGGCTATGTGTTCCAAATCAGGCGGACCTGAAAGAGAGTATTCTTCAGGAGGCGCATGCTACTCTTTTTTCGGTACATCCTGGGAGTAATACGATGTATAGAGACATCAAACCACATTTCTGGTGGTCAGGTTTGAAGCGGGATGTGGCTGAATTTGTGGCAAAGTGTGAGGTTTGTCAGCAAGTCAAAGCCGAAAATCAGAGACCCGGAGGTCTATTACAACCGTTACCTATTCCGGAATGGAAGTGGGATAACATCAGTATGGATTTCATTACGGGATTGCCCAAGAGTCCTAAAGGCAATGATGTGATTTGGGTTATAGTCGATCGATTAACCAAGTCCGCTCACTTTTTGGCAATGAAACTTACTGCTTCGATGGACAAGTTAGCTGAGTTGTATGTTGGCGAGATCGTCCGGCTCCATGGTGTTCCGTCAACTATTGTGTCTGACCGAGATGCGCGGTTTACTTCGCATTTCTGGAGGAGTCTTTAGGCAGTTTTGGGTACCAAGACAGATTTCAGCACTGCTTTTCATCCGCAAACCGATGGGCAGACCGAGAGAGTCAACCGTATTCTTGAGGATATGCTTCGGTGTTGTGTACTAGACTTTGGAGGCAGTTGGGAAAGGCATTTACCTTTGGTAAAGTTTGCCTACAACAACAGTTTTCAGACTAGCATCGGGATGGCGCCGTACGAAGCTTTGTATGGCAGGAAGTGCAGAACACCTGTTTGTTGGTTTGAAGTTGGGAGCGTCAGTTGTTTGGTCCTGAGCTCGTTCTGTAGACCTCTGAAAAGATTGATCTGATCAGGAAGAGGTTGGTGGAAGCTCAGAGCAGGCAGAAAAGTTATGCAGACAACCGGAGAAGGGACCTTGAGTTTGAGGTTGGTGACTTTGTCTTTCTGAAAGTATCGCCCAGTAAAGGTGTGATTAGTTTCGGCAAGGGTGGGAAGTTAGCCCCGAGGTTTATAGGCCCGTACAAGATATTGAAAAGGATCGGAAAAACTGCTTACCAGCTTGAGTTACCGGAAGAGTTATCACAGGTGCACAATGTCTTTCATGTGTCTATGCTGAGAGGTTATATTCCAGATCCGAGTCATCATCTGCCTGAAGTGCCGGAAGGTTTGCAGTTGGATCTCAATTACATCGAGTCTCCTGTCGAGATTGTTGATCGTCGAGAGAAAGTCTTGAGGAATAAGACGATACCGATGGTCATGGTAGTTTGGAGAAACCATTTGGTTGAAGAGGCTACTTGAGAATCTGAGGAGAGGAAGTTGAGAGATCATCCTGAGCTTTTTGTTTGATTTGTATTTTGTATTTTCTTATGTTTTCTCGTGCTGGTTTATTCTCGCTCTTAACTGTAGTTCCGGGGACGGAACTATTCTAAGGAGGGAGTGTTGTAATGCCCCGATTTTTCATTTATGAAAAATTATTTATTTTGCACGTAGTGTGCACGTGCCATTTTTCGCAAAATGAAATTTTATAATGAATGATGAGTATATGCATATGTATGTATGTTTGTTAGATTATTTTTATAAAGGCCTTTGTTCAAACAAACTTAAGCCCAAAATCTAATTTATTTATTTTGGTAAAAACTATTAGTTCGGCCCAGCAATTTAAGCCCATAAATTAATTCTTTTAATGACAAGTTGTAAGGTAAACATCTTTCAAAAGATTTTTTTTAATAAAAAATGCATATGTACAAGTTTCATATGGAGACTAGAGTAGCACGTGCATGCAACATGGTGTGCATTGCACACTACTTCTTTGGCCGGTTTTGGAGAGAATGGAGATCATGCTTGGGTGGTTATTTAGTTGTGGGTAGTTACTACAACTCCTATTCTAATCTTAGCCCTCCATCTCATAACCATCTACTAGATCCTAACCCTCCATTTCGCCCAAAGTTTGTGTATAAATACCCCCCCCCCCCCCCAATTAATTGTATTCTACACTAAAATCTATTTGACAAGAGAAAGATATATTTTTAAGAGAGTTGTGAGTGTGTTTTCTTGGAGGCCGGTCATCATCTGCAGAAGGATTCTCGGTGGCAAAGACCAAGGAGGAGAAGTCACATCATCACACTCGAAGGATTTACGGGATTTCGTTTTCGTCAATAAGGTGGGTGTTTCTCATGACTTCTAAATTAGGATTCATGTTCAGATTGAAGATTGAATTGTGTATCTATGTGCAAGCTAAAGTAATAGAATGATTGCTAAATTGATATCTTCCATGCTGTATATAGTGTAGAAAATACGAACAAATGAAAAAGGACTCTAATAATAAAAGAATTGGAAACGACCTGTACAGTCGACCGGTAGTGTGAGCAGTCGACTGGTATATTGAAATAAAATATGTACAGTTCGGATTTCCATGGAACGATGTATTTTAATGTGAATTGTTAACTTGATGTTCTAGCGTGCTAAATAGGGATCAATATTCATCTCCGTAAGTAAACAATGAGTAAATGAAAAATGTATGTTTAGCATTTCTTTTGAAAAAAGAAAACAATAGTTATGTGAAATTTACATTTAATCGAAAACTATGTTGTGATGTTAATAAACAGATGAGAATTACATGTTTATGTTGGCATGAGCATATTGTAGTGTGACAAAGAAAGATGTGCGAATAGAATGAAGGAATGATTCCTTAATTTGAAAATTTAACCTGTTCAGTCGACCGAATGTGTATAACAGTCGACTGTACTGAACTTGAAAAGTTACATAATTGAACTCTACAGAACAGCCGACTGGGTTGAATGACAGTCGACTGCCCAGTAAATGAGATTTGAATATTGAACGCTACGGAACAGCCGACTGGCCATGTGCAGCAGTCGACTCTTCCGAGCAGGTTATTGAAGGACTTCGTTTGGCTGAACAAGTCGACTGGAAAGGCTCTAAGTTGACTGTCCAGATTACTTTTTGACATATCAGGAATTCTATGATTTTGTTTTATGATAAAGATTGTGAATCTTATGTTGAATGATTATTGGATGTGACAGTTTAAGTAAACTCTGTTTGTATTTGCATGAATTATTATACCAGAAATGAAGTGAATCATTTATGAAAGTTTACATGATTATGGAAACTATGAACATGAAAAAGAAAGTCTATTGTGAATATGAAAAATGAACTCATGAGCTGAAAATGCTCAGATTTTTAGTAATTGTGAATTGGAATTGAAATGAAAGAGTAGCTATGTAACGCCCCGAATTCCAAAATACACTGAATTCGAGATTCCACAGGATCTTTACACTTCATTTAGTACAATTTTATAAGGAATTTAAAACTTTTCACTTTACATCAGAGTTTACATGAAACTTTACACTTTACATTGCACAGCGGAAGTAAATTTACAACATTTAAATAAATGTACAACAACATTTAATAGTCTTTAAGCATCTGTTCCTCTTTAATCTTTATCATGTCATTTACCCTGCATACAAAACTGTGGGCACGTCAGTTTATTCAACTGACGAACAATATACACGGCCATCCTCTCTATGCCGGAAATAGTATAACTCATTTTCCATATTTAACAAACACAAACTTGTCACATATCAAACTAGAGGGACTACCCTGTTGATGTCATGTTATGATTGTGCACTTAGTCCTTAATGCAGTTATTTATGTTACATGACACTAATGTACACTTGTTCGGATTCTATGCATCCCATACTACATAGGTCCGAAGGCAAGCCTCTTAATCGTTCTTCATCTTTGTAGGGTTCAATCCCTCATCATGTCTAATCTACTACAGTAACTACGGTGAGTATCCTAGATGATCTATGAGTACAAGCTCGTGTACAGAAAACCTGGAGGGGAATCCCACGCCAGGTCTTGACTCATCAAGCATGCATTCTGTGGCAATTCAGCCTCCTTCATGGCACACGATCCTCTTACAGTCACCAAACATCCCACAAGCGTGGCTAAAGTCCGATCATTACTGAGAAGTGCCCATGCCATGTCTTGACTCATCAAGCATGCATTCTGTGGCTCACACCCACACCGTAAACTCTAGTTCTCATACTCGTGTTTTTCTCTCACTTTCATCACGTCTCCACTATGTACTAATCCTTATTTTTTATTAGAATCATGAACAAAATCAAAGCTCTAGAGTTAGCCTCTCTATTAAACCGGACTTATTCATTCATTCAAATATGACCAACCTTGGTCTTCCATTTCAAATTTCATTTCATTTCTTTCCAATTGCCGGGGGAGACTTTGCTACTCTTTTGTTTCAATTCCAATTCACAATTTTCAAAATTGAGCGTTTACAGCTCAAAAGTTCATCTTCATAATCATAACAGATTTTCTTTTTTCAATAGCATGATTTCTAATTTATTCATGAGTCCATAGCCACACATGGAATTCAATTAATCATTATATATTTCATCAATTATCAATTTCACATTAAAATCACATCACTAAATGAATATTCGCATTTCATAATTTTCACATTATTCTCCAATGAGAATAATTCACATCACATCACTACATATAATTTCTATCTTTCTTACACTTCTTTTCTAACATTTTATTTCAAGTCCTTTTTCAAAGTGTAACTTCCATAACATACAAGCATAGGACATTTATTCTCAAAACATACTCCATTTCATGTAAATAATTCCCCCATATTTTTAGAATAATAAATATACTTTTTTCATAATTTTTCAATCATCAAAAACACAAAAAAAAAAAAAAAATTTCCCAAAGTTTAATACTAGCCGAGCCCCAGATTCGAACCAGCAACCACCGAGAAGCAAACCGCACGCTCTGGCCACTAGGCCGAGTGTGCCAATCGAAATAAAGGGGGTTGAAAGCTTTAAATGCTCTCGGCTGTAGTTATTTAATTTTTTCAAAGAATACAAAAAAAGTATGGTGCTAAGGGGATTCGAACGAGCGACTCGCCGACCCACTGTAGCGATTAAAATCATCCCGACCACTTAAGCTATGCGCTCATGTTGTCATATTTCACCCGTAGTCTAGTTAAATCTATCCTCTCTGTTTAGTAAACATTTCGATGTTCAACAATCTCTCATTTAATTTTGCCTTTACTAAAGTTGCTGTAAATGTCCAGATTGGCTATTCCCAACATAAATTTTACTCCATTATAATAAAAATAATTTTTTTCAATAATTAACACATAATTTCCATATAATTAATTCGAATTATAAACTACCACCACCACATTTCTTTTTCGACATTTCTTATTAAGTTTAACAACCCTAATCTTTTTATTAGCAATCAATTCTCTGTTTTTAATCATTTCCCAAACATACAACCTATGTCTTAATTCATCCATCACAACATTATCACAAAAAGTCCATTTAAGCACATAAAGTAATATTGTCAATCTACTAATTTTTGCATATAGTTCTCGATGTTAATAACGAAGTTTCCTTCATCAATCCATGGCTATAATCAATTTAGTCACAACTTAAATTTAACGATAGAACCACATATAATTACATATCCACATTTCAATCAATCAATAAGCCATTTTCTAATTAAAATATACTCTTATTAATATTTTTCATGCATCGTCATTCTTTCA
The DNA here is from genome assembly GCA_017893485.1 of Hemerocallis citrina. Lineage (NCBI taxonomy): Eukaryota > Viridiplantae > Streptophyta > Magnoliopsida > Asparagales > Asphodelaceae > Hemerocallis > Hemerocallis citrina. The sequence continues at coordinate 70,962,737 of CM030360.1, forward strand.
ATTCAAATCTAGCATGTTTCCTAATTAGAAATACGAAAAATTTACCCATCTTAATTGGAGAGACTATACTTAGCAACACCTCCTAAACCAATGTCCTTGCAAAAAGCGATCCTCCTCCTTGATGCGCGCACACAAGCCTCCACAATGCCAACCGATCCTCCTCCAAGCCAAACCGAGAGCTCCTATTGATGCCGGCCTTGTTGCAAGCACAAACCCATCACAAACTCTCAATCTTTTACTCACTTGTATACTACTAAATAATGTATTTTAGACTATAGATTTGGAGGAAATAATAAGCACAAGAATAACTAGGCTAGGGGGGGGGGGTATTTATACTAAAAATCTAGGAAAATGGAAGACTAAGATTAACTTTGGAGTTAAGATTAAAAGGCTAGGATTCAAGGAGGAATTACAATAACCAACCATGATCAAGTAACCACCATCCATGACTCCACTCAAATTTTCCCTTTTCCCTCCAAAAGCTCCAAACCGGCCATGCTCATCATGTGCATTTTGCACGTGGATGCAACTTGGTCTCCATTTAAAAATTGTACATTATATTTTACATGAAAATAATCTTTAAAATGTATTCTACATTACAAGTTGTATTTAAAATAAAATAGCTCATGGGCTTTAGTTTATGAGCCAAAATAATGATTATAAAAAGATAACCAATAATTTAGATTTGGGCTTTTCAAAAGAAAGGCTTTTGTCTATTTGAAAAAAGGCTTTATACAAAAATAATTAAAGAGCACATATATAAATATCTGTACTCATCATAATGAAAATAATTACCAAAACATTGCACGTGCACACTACGTGCAAATAAATAATTTTCATTAAATGAAAAATCGGGGCATTACAACACTCCCTCCATAGAATAGTTCCGTCCCCGGAACTACAGTCAAGAGTGAGAAACATAATACAACACTCATAACAAGCACGAGAGGAAGAAAAAAATACAAAGATACTACAAAATACAAATCAAGCAAAAAGCTCAGGATAGTCCTTCAACATCCTCTCCTCAGACTCCCAAGTAGCCTCTTCAACCAAATGGTTTCTCCAGACTACCTGACCATCGGTATCGCTTATTCCTAAAGACTTTCTCTCGACGATCAACAATCTCGACAGGAGACTCGATGTAATTCAGATCCAACTACAAACCTTCCGGCACTTCAGGCAAATGATGACTCGGATCTGGAATATAACCTCTCAGCGTAGACACATGAAAGACATTGTGCACCAGAGATAACTCTTCCGGTAATTCAAGCCAGTAAGCAGTTTTCCCGATCCTTTTCAATATCTTGTACGGGCCTATAAACCTCGGGGCTAATTTCCCGCCTTTGCCAAATTGAATCACACCTTTACTGGCGATACTTTCAGAAAGACGAAGTCTCCGACCTTAAACTCAAGGTTTCTTCTCCGGTTGTCTACATAGCTTTTCTGCCTGCTATGAGCTTCTACCAACCTTTTCCTGATCAGATCAATCTTCTCAGAGGTTTGCTGCACAAGCTCAGTCCCAAACAGTTGACGCTCCCCAACTTCAAACCAACAAACAGGTGTCCTGCACTTCCTGCCATACAAAGCTTCGTACGGCGCCATCCCAATGCTAGTCTGAAAACTGTTGTTGTAGGCAAACTCTACCAAAGATAAATGCCTTTCCCAACTGCCTCCAAAGTCTAGTACACAACACTGAAGCATATCCTCAAGAATACGGTTGACTCTCTCGGTCTGCCCATCGTTTTGCGGATGAAAAGTAGTGCTGAAATGTGTCTTGGTACCCAAAACTGTCTGAAGACTCCTCCAGAAATGCGAAGTAAACCGCGCATCTCGATCAGACACAATAGTTGACGGAACACCATGAAGCTAGACGATCTCGCCAACATACAACTCAGCTAACTTGTCCATCGAAGCAGTGAGTTTCATCGCCAAAAAGTGAGCGGACTTCGTTAGTCGATGGACTATAACCCAAATCACATCATTGCCTTTAGGACTCTTAGGCAATCCTGTAATGAAATCCATACTGATGTTATCCCACTTCCATTCCGGAATAGGTAACGGCTGTAATAGACCTTCGGGTCTCTGATTTTCGGCTTTGACTTGCTGACAAACCTCACACTTCGTCACAAATTCAGCCACATCCCGCTTCAAACTTGACCACCAGAAATGCGGTTTGATGTCTCTGTACATCTTAGTACTTCCAGGATGTACCGACAAAAGAGTAACATGCGCCTCCTGAAGAATACTCTCTTTCAGGTCCGCCTGATTTGGAACACATAGCCTCTCTCCAAACCACAGCACTCCATCCTTGATTTGAAATCCGGGCAACCTGCCAGCACCAACCTGCTCCTTCATCTCCAAAATATCAGCATCAAACTCCTGACTTGCAATGATCCTTGCATTCAAAGTAGGCTGAAGCCTCAACTGAGCTAAAGATGCTCCCAATCCTTGCAAGACAACTTCAATACCAGCTCGGTCCAATTCTTCAATCAGATGCTTCAGAGTTGTAATCAAACTGGATAAACTGCTCTTGCGACTAAGTGCATCAGCAACAACATTAGCTTTTCCAGGATGATACTTGATCTCAGGTCGCATGTCCTCAAGCACTTCCAACCATCTCCGCTGCCTCAAATTCAGATCCTTCTGCTGATATATGTACTTCAAACTCTTATGGTCAGTGTACATTTTCAATTTCTCACCATACACGTAGTGCCTCCATTGCTTCAAAGGAAAGATAATCGCAGCCAACTACAGATCATGAGTCGGGTAATTCTTCTCATGCGGTCGTAGTTGCCTAGACCCATAAGCGATTACTCTTTCCTCTTGTATTAAGACACAACCAAGCCCACAATGTGAAGCATCGCTATAAACATCATACTCAACACCTGCTCTAGGCAAAGCCAAAATAGGTGTAGTAGTCAGCTTCTCTTTCAACTCCTGAAAGCTTGCCTCACATTGCTCAGTCTACTTGAAGTTCACATTCTTCTTGGTTAGACCAGTAAGCGGCACGGCTATCTGAGCATAACCTTGAATGAATCTCCGGTAGTTTACAGTCATTCCAAGAAAACTTCTGACTTCCTTCACAGTAGTAGGCCTAGCCCAATCTCTCACTGCCTCTATCATCCGAGGATCAGTTGCCACTCCCTCCTTAGAAAGAATGTGACCTTGGAATGCCACTTCAGATTTCCAGAAATCACACTTGGATAGCTTGGCATACAACTTCTGCTCTTCCAGCTTCTTCAAAACTGCTGCTAGATGCTCGGTGTGCTCCTCCTCTGACTTAGAGTACACGAGGATATCGTCGATAAATACCACGACGAAAGAATCAATGAACGGCCTCAGAACTATGTTCATCAAATGCATGAAGATTGCGGGTGCATTCGTCACTCCAAATGGCATAACTAAGAATTCGTAATGCCCATGTCGAGTTCTAAATGTAGTTTTGTGCACATCTTCAGCTTTCACTCGAACTTGGTGATATCCTGATCGAAGATCTATTTTGGAGAAAACAGCTACTCCTTGTAATCGATGCACATTCTCATTGATCCATCCTTCTTCTTTACCAAAAGCACTGGTGCTCCCCAAGGTGATGCACTAGGTTGAATAAAGCCTTTCTCCAACAGTTCCTCAATCTGCCGCTTCACCTCATCCTGTTCCACTGGAGCCATCCTATACGGTGCCTTAGAAATGGGTGCACTCCCTGGTTGAACAGTGATGCTGAACTCCACATCACGATGCGGAGGTAACCCAGGAAAATCATCCAAGAACACAGTCGGATAGTCCTGAACCACAGGAATCCCTTGCACTTCCACAGGAGTCTCTTCCTTGTGGATAGCTGCCACCAGCCTAGAACATTTCTTCTTCCCTTGGAAAGTGACTTCAGGTCCACCTGAAGCCTTCACTGTTACCGTCTTGGTCTTGCACTCGATGCTTGCACTGTACACCGACATCCAATTAATGCCAATGATAACATCGACTCCCAAGATAGTCAGCTCGATCAGATCAATTCGGAAGATTCTATCCCCAATCACAATCTCGCAATCCGCATAGTACCGATCAGTGGTTAAAGTTTTCCCTGATGGAGTAGCTACTGCTAAGTTCTTGCCTGGAAAAATCTTCGGTTCAACTCCCAACCCTTTAGATAATTTAGGATACACAAAAGTATGAGAGGATCCAGTATCGAACAACACAACAGCTTTCATTCCATTAAGATAAAGTTCTCCTGTTACATAATACACACTCATTACGTAACAGTTCACTAAATAGCGGGAAAAAGAAATGACATAAACCTCTAAACATCTGCCCTCGTACCAGTGATGACATGATCAACCTCATCGGCATCAGCTTCCGTCAAGGCAAATACTCGCCCTGGTTGGTACGGTCTCTTTCCAGTCTGTTGCATTGGTACACTGCGATTACCATTCCGTGGCTTGGGGCATTGAGATTGGTAATGTCCCGTCTCACCACAGTTGAAGCAATTTACCGCAGGAGGTCTCACCACATTGTTCCCAGGTCCTCCAACCACACTAATAGCGTTCGCCCCTGTCGGTTTGAACCTTTGTGCAGATGGTTGTCCCTTGAAACTCCCAGAATTGGTGGGCCTCTTTCCAGACTGCCAGTTGTCCCTCCGATTCTGAACAACATGAAACTGCTCCATGTCTGCTTGAGTGGCTGCTGCTCTCTTGACCAACTTGTCAAATCTTCTGATACCAAGAGGTATCATCCGGGACCTCAAGCTCGGCCTCAATCCATGCTCGAACTTACGAGCCTTCTTAGCCTCATCCATCACTAATTCCGGAGCATACCTAGAGAGCTGAGTAAATTTGGTCTCGTACTCTCTCACTGACATGCCACCTTGCTGTAGTGATAGAAACTCCATAGCCTTCTTCTCTTGGACATCGAATGGGAAATAGTGACTGCGGAATTCCTCCAAAAATTCCTTCCAGCTAAGAACAATACCTCCCATTGTCCTCTTCATCGACTGCCACCATACAGCCGCGTCCTTCTCAAGTTGCAGAGTCGCCAACTTCACCTTACTGCCCTCAGGGGTCTCCAGCACTTCGAAGATCGTCTCTACTGGGCGAATCCAGTTGTCAGCCACATCAGGGTCTGACTTCCCCTTGAACACAGGTGGTTTCATCCGTTTGAACGATTCCACTAGTTTGATTGCTTCGGGCACTGGATTCGCAGGTACCCTTCCTTGGTTCTGATTCATGGCCACGGCATTAAGCGTCTAATAGACCCTCACAAGTTCCGTTTCCAGATCCAGACCTTCACCGTTTCTAGCTCCTCCTCTAGCCATATTCTGATGCAAAAGATCCATTAAATTCGAAGTATAAGACATGAATTTTAAATCAACTTGCATTTCATTGTATTCCAAACTTTATACATTCAAATTGAAAAACATTTCTTGACATCAGAATGAAAACAGTAGAAGCTACAACAGTCTAACTCCTACAGTTCCTCTTCGCTTCTCGAAGTTCTCCCCGTAGTTCATCAACTTCTTCCTTCAGCACATCGGTCAGATTTTTCCTCTTCTCGAGTTCCCATACCCGATGACTGAGAACTGCAAAGTCATCCTTCCGCTTTGCCAATTGAGCCTCCAATAATCCGACACTCTCCCGCAGTGTTTCTTCCTGCTTCTGAAGAGATATCACAAGACTATTTGGAACTGGTTCTTCTTTTTCGTCAGAAGAGCCATCAGATGAATCCGGAGGTGGGGTGATCTCTCGGGATTCAGGCCATTCTTCTTCGTCAGAATCTGCTTGCCTTGGGTAGTACGCTTCCTCGGAATCTACTTGTCCAGGATGGTACTCTTCCTCGATGATATGCCAGTCGTCGTCTCCAGCAGGGTCGAAGTGATCAGCCATCTTAGAAATAGAGAGGAAGAAGCATAAGTCATAGAGTAACACAAATGTAAGTCACTTACATTTAAATCTCTAGACTCAAACGCACACTCTAATGTCCACTTCTAGGGTGTCGTTCCTTATAAATTTGTACAAGTGTGAAGCGTGGCTCTGATACCACTCTGTAACGCTCTGAATTCCAAAATACACTGAATTCGAGATTCCACACGATCTTTACACTTCATTTAGTACAATTTTACAAGGAATTAAAACTTTTCACTTTACATCAGAGTTTATATGAAACTTTACACTTTACATTGCACAACGGAAGTAAATTTACAACATTTAAATAAATGTACAACAACATTTAATAGACTTTAAGCATCTGTTCCTCTTTAATCTTTATCATGTCATTTACCCTGCATACAAAACTGTGGGCACGTCAGTATATTCAACCGACAAACATTATACACGGATATCCTCTCTATGCCGAAAATAGTATAACTCATTTTCCATATTTAACAAACACAAACTTGTCACATATCAAACTAGAGGGACTACCCTATTGATGTCGTGTTGTGATTGTGCACTTAGTTCTTAATGCAGTTATTTATGTTACATGATACTAATGCACACTTGTTCGGATTCTATGCATCCCATACTACATAGGTCCGAGGGCAAGCCTCTTAATCGTTCTTCATCTTTGTAGGGTTCAATCCCTCGTCATGTCTTAATCTACTACTGTAATTACGGTGAGTATCCTAGATGATCTATGAGTACAAGCTCGTGTACAGAAAACCTGGAGGGGAATCCCATGCCATGTCTTGACTCATCAAGCATGCATTCTGTGGCAATTCAGCCTCCTTCATGGCACACGATCCTCTTGCAGTCACCAAACATCCCACAAGCGTGGCTAAAGTCCAATCATTACTGAGTAGTGCTCACACCATGTCTTGACTCATCAAGCATGCATTCTGTGGCTCACACCCGCACCGTAAACTCTAGCTCTCATACTTGTATTTTTCTCTCACTTTCATCACATCTTTACTATGTACTAGTCCTTAGTTTTTATTAGAATTATGAACAAAATCAAAGCTCTAGAGTTAGTCTCTCCACTAAACCAGACTTAATCATTCATTCAACATGACCAACCTTGGTCTTTCATTTCAAATTTCTTTTCATTTCTTTCCAATTGCCGGGGGAGACTTGGCTACTCTTTTGTTTCAATCCAATTCACAATTTCCAAAATTGATCGTTTACAGCTCATAAGTTCATCTTCATAATCATAACAGATTTTCTTTTTTCAATAACATGATTTCTAATTTATTCATGAGTCCATAGCCACACATGGAATTCAATTAATCATTATATATTTCATCAATTATCAATTTCACATTAAAATCACATCACTAAATGAATATTCGTATTTCATAATTTTCACATTATTCTCCAATGAGAATAATTCACATCACATCACTACATATAATTTCTATCTTTCTTACACTTCTTTTCTAACATTTTATTTCAAGTCCTTTTTCAAAGTGTAACTTTCATAATATACAAGCATAGGACATTTATTCTCAAAACATACTCCATTTCATGTAAATAATTCTCCCATATTTTTAGAATAATAAATATATTTTTTTCATAATTTTTCAATCATCAAAAACACCAAAAAAAAATATTTTTTCCCAAAGTTTGATACTGGCCGAGCCCCAGATTCGAACCAGCAACCACCGAGAAGCAAACCGCACGCTCTGGCCACTAGGCCGAGTGTGCCAATCGATATAAAGGGGGTTGAGAGCTTTAAATGCTCTCGGCTGTAGTTATTTATTTTTTCAAAGAACACAAAAAAAGTATGGTGCTAAGGGGATTCGAACCAGCGACTCGCCGACCCATTGTCATCCCAACCACTTGAGCTATGCGCTCATGTTGTCATATTTCACCCGTAGTCTAGTTAAATCTATTCTCTCTATTTAGTAAACATTTCGATGTTCAACAATCTCTCATTTAATTTTGCCTTTACTGAAGTTGCTGTAAATGTCCAGATTGGCTATTCCCAACATAAATTTTACTCCATTATAATAAAAATAATTTTTTCAATAATTAACACATAATTTCCATATAATTAATTCGAATTATAAACTACCACCACCACATTTCTTTTTCGACATTTCTTATTAAGTTTAACAACCCTAATCTTTTTATTAGCAATCAATTCTCTGTTTTTAATCATTTCCCAAACATACAACCTATGTCTTAATTCATCCATCACAACATTATCACAAAAAGTCCATTTAAGCACATAAAGTAATATTGTCAATCTACTAATTTTTGCATATAGTTCTCGATGTTAATAACGAAGTTTCCTTCATCAATCCATGACTATAATCAATTTACTCACAACTTAAATTTAATGATAGAACCACATATAATTACATATCCACATTTCAATCAATCAATAAGCCATTTTCTAATTAAAATGTACTCTTATTAATATTTTTCATGCAACATCATTCTTTCAATTCAAATCTAGTATGTTTCCTAATTAGAAATACAGAAAATTTACCCACCTTAATTGGAGAGACTATATTTAGCAACACCTCCTAAACCAATATCCTTGCAAAAAGCTATCCTCCTCCTTGATGCGCGCACACAAGCCTCCACAATGCCAACCGAGCCTCCTCCAAGCCAAACTGAGAGCTCCTATTGATGCCGGCCTTGTTGCAAGCACAAACCCTCACAAACTCTCAATCTTTTACTCACTTGCATACTACTAAATAATGTATTTTAGACTATAGATTTGGAGGAAATAATAAGCACAAGAATAACTAGGCTAGGGGGGGGGGGGTATTTATACGAAAAATCTAGGAAAATGGGAGGCTAAGATTAACTTAGGAGGTAGGATTAAAAGGCTAGGATTCTAGGAGGAGTTACAATAACCAACCATGATCAAGTAACCACCACCCATGACTCCACTCAAATTTTCCCTTTTCCCTCCAAAAGCTCCAAACCGGCCATGCTCATCATGTGCATTTTGCACGTGTACGTGCAATGCACGTGCATGCAACTTGGTCTCCATTTTAAAATTGTACATTATATTTTACATGAAAATAATCTTTAAAATGTATTCTACATTACAAGTTGTATTTAAAATAAAATAGCTCATGGGCTTTAGTTTATAGGCCAAAATAATAATTATAAAAAGATAACCAATAATTTAGATTTGGGCTTTAAAAAAAAAGGCTTTTGTCTATTTGAAAAAAGGCTTTATACAAAAATAATTAAAGAGCACATATATAAATATCTATACTCATCATAATGAAAATAATTACCAAAATATTACACGCGCATACTACGTGCAAATAAATAATTTTCATTAAATGAAAAATCGGGGCATTACAACACTCCCTCCTTAGAATAGTTCCGTCCCCGGAACTACAGTCAAGATTGAGAAACATAATGCAACACTCATAACAAGCACGAGAGGAAGAAAAAAATACAAAGATACAAAATACAAAATACAAATCAAGCAAAAAGCTCAGGATAATCCTTCAACATCCTCTCCTCAGACTCCCAAGTAGCCTCTTCAACCAAATGGTTTCTCCAGACTACCTTGACCATCTGTATCATCTTATTCCTCAAGACTTTCTCTCGACGATCAACAATCTCGACAGGAGACTCGATGTAATTCAGATCCAACTGCAAACCTTCCGGCACTTCAGGCAAATGATGACTCGGATCTAGAATATAACATCTCAGCATAGACACATGAAAGACAATGTGCACCTGAGATAACTCTTTCGGTAACTCAAGCCGGTAAGCAGTTTTTCCGATCCTTTTCAATATCTTGTACGGGCCTATAAACCTCGGGGCTAACTTCACACCCTTGCTGAAACGAATCACGCCTTTACTGGGCGATACTTTCAGAAAGACAAAGTCACCAACCTCAAACTCAAGGTCCCTTCTCCGGTTGTCTGCATAGCTTTTCTACCTGCTCTGAGCTTCTACCAACCTTTTCCTGATCAGATCAATCTTCTCAGAGGTTTGCTGCACAAGCTCAGTCCCAAACAATTGATGCTCCCTAACTTCAAACCAACAAACAGGTGTCCTGCACTTTCTGCCATACAAAGCTTCGTACGGCGCCATCCCAATGCTAGTCTAAAAACTGTTGTTGTAGGCAAACTCTACCAAAGGTAATTGCCTTTCCTAACTGCCTCCAAAGTCTAGTACACAACACCGAAGCATATCCTCAAGAATACGGTTGACTCTCTCAGTCTGCCCATCGATTTGCGGATGAAAAGCAGTGCTGAAATCTACCTTGGTACCCAAAGCTGTCTGAAGACTCCTCCAGAAATGCGAAGTAAACCGCGCATCTCGATCAGACATAATAGTTGACGGAACACCATGAAGCCGGACGATTTCGCCAACATACAACTTAGCTAACTTGTCCATCGAAGCAGTGAGTTTCTTCGCCAAAAAGTGAGCGGACTTGGTTAGTCGATCGACTATAACCCAAATCACATCATTGCCTTTATGACTCTTAGGCAATCTCGTAATGAAATCCATACTGATGTTATCCCACTTCCATTCCAGAATAGGTAACGGCTGTAATAGACCTCCGGGTCTCTGATTTTCGGCTTTGACTTGCTGACAAACCTCACACTTTGCCACAAATTCAGCCACATCCTGCTTCAAACCTGACCACCAGAAATGCGGTTTGATGTCTCTGTACATCTTAGTACTTCCAGGATGTACCGACAAAAGAGTAGCATGCGCCTCCTGAATAATACTCTCTTTCAGGCTCGCCTGATTTGGAACACATAGCCTCTCTCCAAACCATAACACTCCATCCTTGATTTGAAATCCGGGCAACCTGCTAGCACCAACCTGCTCCTTCATCTCCAAAATATCAGCATCAACCTCCTGACTTGCAGTGATCCTTGGCCCCAGAATGATTTGTGGAGAGGGATTGATCTCCAGTATTCCAAGGATGAGAGCAAAATTCACAAGCAGGTTAGTGGGACGTTAACTCCAGAATGATCCAAGGAGTGAGATGTTCCCCAGCATTCTAGACGAGGGATGAAATAGGCTCCAGAATGTTCTGTGGAGTGGGATTGATCTGTAGTATTCCGAGGACGAGAGTAATACCCACGAAAGAATTCAGGGATAAGTGAGTACTCCAAAATGATCCACAAATTGAGGTATTCTCCAATATTCCAGACAAGGGATGAAATAGGCCCCAGAATGATCTGTGGAGATGGATTGATCTCCAGTATTTTGGGACAAGAGCAACACTCACGGGGAGTTCGTGTGATGGGGTCCAGAATGGTCTGTGGAATGGGATTGATTCCCAGTATTTCGAGACAATAGTGGCATCCCCCAAGGTGATTCAACCTTAGCACAGTGGATGCGGGATGATACAGGCCCCAAAATGATCCATATGATGAGACTGATCTCCAGGATGGGAGGATGCATTAAACACTTTAGGTTTGTGAGCCGGTATTGAGCACTTTAAGAGTCAGTTGCAGAGGAGGTTCCTCTATGAATTGGAGATGGTCAAGGAAATTATCTTCCAATCATTGGTAATTTTCTACTATTTTTCTCGCCCCCTAGCGTCGTTCTGGGGACAGAACGATTCTAAGAAGGGAGTAATGTGCTACCTTGGATAAAATAATACTTTTGTGTGTGTGTGTGTGTGTGTGTGTGTATTGTAGTGTTTGCTTGATTATATATATGAATGATGAAGTGCGATTAATTTTCTGGATTATTCGTGTGGATGGTTGCGTTCATGGTGGTGCACGAGAATGAGAGAATCGACACTAGTACATACACTAGTTTTAGTGTGATACATATACAAATAATTAATTGTATGGTATTACAATGAATATTTTTTGCATGCACTCAAATCCCACCTATCATCTCTCCTCTGATCTTGATCAAAGGCTAAAAAATTTCAGTCATACAAAATATCACCCAAAACCATGAGCTATTAGAAGCTAGTTTGGGAGAAACCACCATGCCACCTCACCCTACTACCCCCTAGGTCGGACAACTCCCCTTGCACCCCTCACTCTTCTCACTTCATTATTAAACCCCTCCCATTCACTCTCATTCAGTTCTGAAATTTTCAGAAAAAAAAGAGAGAAGGAAAGAGTGAAAGAAGGCAAGAAGAAAAAAGGAAAATTAAGAGATTTAGAAGATGAATCAAGGCGGAAGGCCAAGCTATTCTCTTCCTCTCAAACTACACTCAAGTGTGGGAAGTTCTCTAAACTTGTTCTTTTTCTTCTTGTTTGAATTCTTGCATGAAATGATTAATTATAGTATGAGGATGATTGATCAGAAGTAGTTTGTTTAGAATCAGAAACTGAAATAGAAAAACATGATCTACATGCTAAGTTCCCAAATTTCCAGAGAGCAAAATAAATGGAATTTGATTATGGAATTTTTACTGAATGATCTTATGTATTTCTAGAAGCTACATGTTTTATTTCGGATTTTTCTGATGTTAATTGATATTTTAATTAAATCAATTTTGATGACTGGGTCGTAAGGCAGAGACTGATTCTGTCTATTGTAGCACCTGAACTTGTGGGAATTCGTACAATTAATTGATACATAATATACTTCTAAAATTATTTTGGACGACATTTGATGCATGTTCAAAATTAATTAAGTAGGAGTATTCAAGATAGTTACTTAAAAACAGTAGAACTTTTATGCATAATTGTAATGGGTATAACTCATTGAATAAGTCACGCCCCGCTTCCCAAAATACGGGAATACGAGCACGTAACGTAGGCCTACTGAATGATTATGCATCATCCATAAGCTGTACCAGTCTAACTCAACAATATACAAGAGAAACAACCACACAAGCAAAGAATATAGTCACATAAACAATGAATAAACTCAAGGATAATAATGAAATAAATTCACCAAATAATAATCCAACATCTGGGATAAACAAACTTCGGTAAAGCCCAAGAATACAAAGTATGATAAAAAGAAATACAATAAGCAAATAACAAAAGATAGCTAAGCAGTCTAATAGTCCAGTTCCGATCTTCAGAGAGTTTGCTCACCAATTTCTTCTTGTATTGCTCTTTCGGTACCTGTTAATACTTGATCTAAAAAAAAAGAAAAGAGTGCCCTTAGAGCAATTTGTGGGCAGAAAGTAGAGAAAAATAGAGGATAAAGGAAAGCATGAATATCATAGAAAAGGAACAGGATCAAAGTCAAAGAACAAAGCAAAGTGCAGGCAATAATATCAAAGGTTTAGAATAATCACACATGTAATGCGTGATGTCAATTCAAGTTCAATACAGGATTAAATATGTACGTACTACTGCGTCCCATTCCACAGGTTCGGCGCAAACACACAGTGAATGTTTTAGACTGATGGTGAATTTACGGATCGTGTACTCGGCGTCGATAATGATAGTTTTACAATTAATAATTTGCAAATACTTTTTCTTCCAATCAATATTTCTCCTCCTTCCGATACAATATAACGATAAGGCCTTGTCGAATATCTTTTCCGATCGTTCACTACCAAGTCCTACCCATAATAACCTGGCTTCTTATTAAGTCATTTTCATCCTATGTGAGAATGCAAAAAGGTGTAAATGTTGTATAATACTAAGTGTGTCTAATTCTATGCGTTACAGACAAATCATGAATCAAACAGGTCATTTACACAAAATTCCATAATCAGGACATCATGACCTTGTTGTACTAAAACATGGATTACAACCACTACAAAATAGAAAACCTGAATCCGTCGGAAGACCTAGAAAGTAGACTTCCACATGGTTCCAGTGAATATAATTAAGGCGTATAAAAGATACCGGAACTAGGGTGAAAACTCTATTCTATTCAGTTATTATGTTCAGGCAGCATGCGGTAAGTTGTGTTCAACTATTTATTTCAGCTCAGAGAACTCATTAATAAAATCTATAAAAATTCAGGAAAGCACCTATACATGTCTAGGTCCAGCTTAATTTATTTTAGATTTTTATCTTATTATTAACAGGGTCAAATAAATTATAGAACAGTAGGATACGCATGCAATTGTGAGTCTGAAATTTCTAACATGGCTTTAGTAAAATGTTGATATCTAGCAAATGACACATCGGAACTTAGATCCATCAAAAGTCTGTTAAACTAGACATCAAAGGCTAAAAATTCATGTCTGTAAAGGTAATTCAATTATGACATTAACATGGTTGAAAATCTGATTAAAAAATAAACAACCAACTGTCCAGAAATTGTCTTAACATGAATAGGCAATAAATAAATCATACCATCATATATTTCATGCAAGTTGGCAATCAATGTGATCCTAGGTGTTAACATGTAAATTTCTAATTTTAAGATACAATTATCACAGGCATGGTATCAATTTATCGATCAACTTCGATCTAGCACATACAATTTAACATGTCCAACTTATCAAGTAGTCCTATGCATAAATCTGATTATTCAAATGTGCATATGCATGAAACAATAGGGACTAGATTTTAGATCAAAAAGACAGCACGCTGTTAAGAGTATGTCGGGTTATCTCGTGTAAATCATCGAAAAACTTAACAGAATTGTCAAAGCAGTATGATAACGAAAGGGACGCGATCTACTTGCAGAGATCAAATAAACTTGAACAGAATAAAATGCTAGTTCAAGAAGAGACTTGCCTGTTAATTTGCAGATTCAAATAAAAAGAATTATGGGATCAGAATCCCGGGTGAAAATCCCAAAATACACGTGCGAAACATCAAACATCAACCAAGACAAAACAACAAATCCACCACAACTCCACACCGGATCTCTCACATAACACCGAACACGGGATCGGATCTGCCACACCCAGAACACCACACACCAAAACGGCCACCATACCGGATCCAACAAACAGCAAACAACAACTTCAGATCTCCTACACCCCGAACACCAAACCGCAAATTCGACAACTCACGATTCGTCTTCTCATTTCGATAGAGAGAGAGAGAGAGAGAGAACGGGCGGGAGAGACCACGGCGACGATGCAGCACTGCGGCGGGGGCGCTCGGCAGTGGTGACCACAACGAGGCAGTGGTGGCTGGTCGGGAAGTAACGCAATGACGGCTGGCGAATGGCGACTCTGTTTTCTGCTCGCAAACAGAGGAAGACGCCAAATGGCAAAATGAATGAGCTTTGACGGCAACGACGACTGCTAAGGGATCTGCGGTGGATGTCGGGGGGAACGGCGAGACGAAGACGGGATGGCGCAGCAGTGGATTCGACTGGCGGCGAAGCAATGGGTTAATGGCGATGGGTTGAGTTGATGGGTTAGGGTGGATTCTTGGGCGAGGACAGGGACGATGACGGGGGTTGATGGTGACGAGGTTGACGAGGGGATGGGTCGAAGGTGGTCAGAGGGAGGACAGGAGAGTGACCAGGAGATGGGCGATGGGTTAGGTTTGTTGGTTCGGTGGCGGGAACAGGGAGAGGGAGAGAGAGGGAGAGTCGGGGGGATTAGGGAACAATAATCAAGATTAAAAAAGGATTAGGGGGTTAATGACGGCTAGGGGATTAATATTAGGGTTAGGGTTAAGGGATTAATATATAGAGGAAAAGATGAGATATTGGGTATTGGGTAATTGGGTATAAATCCAATAAAATAAAATACATTCTATATAATACAATAGATCAATATAAACCCAAACACCAAGAATAAGATATCTGATAAAATTTGCATTACATAAATTATTTGAAATAATTAAAAATACAATTATCAAATATGAATTTATTTGTTTTAATAATCAATAGTATTAATAAGTAATCTCATTAATCATAAAAATAATAACATAACCATGTCTATAAAATATTAATAATACTAATAATAACAATTAGTAAGAATAAAACAATAAGAATAAAATACTAGCAATAATAATAATAGCAATTGTTAGAATAATATCAATACATAAAATAGGAACTTGTGGAAATAGTCCAAACAGTAATAACATTTTTTTTTTTTTTCGTTTAATGTGAATAGTTAATCAAGTAGAAGTAGAGACAAGATTTATTCAAAAATAATTATAACTATTGTTTACAAAATTCTTTAACATTAAATTAAAAATGGATTTAACAAATAATGAATTTATAAATATCAAAATACAGAAAAATACCCAGGAAATACGTATTTGCAGAATTAAGGGTTACAGAATACTTGGAATCTAGATGTGATCTTTTGTTCATGTTATACATGATGATGTCTAGTTTCTGAAAATGCAAATTTGATGACCATTGGTTAGGCATGTGATTTATTATGAAAATTTAAGTGAGTATTGTGCATAACATAGTCAGTATTGACACCTTGACAAGATGATACCTTTATGGTTCTGTAAGAGCAGAATTTGAAGAAGTGTACTAGAGAGTTGTATTAGACATCCTGAGTTTTGTAAAAAAGTCTTATGTCAAGAAACTCCTGTAAGTAGAGAGTAATAGATATGATTTTTGCAAGTTGGAACAGCACCCAGATTTTGAGCTATAGTCTCTGTTTGGGTATTGCAATGTGTATGGTTCTGTATACCTGAGAGAGATGACTGTTTACAGTGATTAAATGAAATATTTGGATTGGTGATCAACTAGAATGTTGTAGAGGACATTCACATCTTTCCATACAACCTGGATTTGTATCATTCCGATGAGCGAGTAGATTTTTATGCTATCGGTAAGGTGTAGCCAGTGTGCAGGAATTACACAGCCTGAGGTTTGCCTGAGGTTTGTGAGGCTGTTTTGAGCAATTAGATGAATGAATCAGAGGTGATGATCAACTAGAGAGTTGTAGCATAGGTTCTTAGCTTTCCAAAAAGCACAGGAACACCCAAATCTGAGTTGTATTGTGGGAATTATGACATTTTTAAGTTTCGGGCAGAAACACCATAGTTTGGATTAGTCATGGTTTTTGACTAAGTGTTGGAAGTACCTTTCCCCTCTTGTTAATGAGAGTTGATAACTTGTCATTGGGGATGATTGGTGTCTATTACTGGTCTTGATGGTGTTTGACTCTTATTGTGGATGTTGTGACTCAAGTTAGTCACAAGGGTAGGGTGATACCCTACGTCTAACGACTCCCAGATAAGAACTTCTGCCGAGGTGTTTGACGTCTGAATTAGTGCCGTCAAGTTGTATGCATGCCGGTTGAGGATGAACGTGGGCCGTGGTGATGGACGAATTCCAAGTTAGGGGAAGTGGCAAGCAAGACATTGTGTCACCGGAGCCGCGAGTCGATAAGCAGGATTGTGAAAGGCACCCCTTTATTTTTACCTGGATGTTTAGATTGAGTCTTGGATTAAACTGATGTGTTAGATATTTGTAAATTGCATTAGTGCTAGTAAGCCTTAGTCGGGTGTTGTACTTTTCTTATCGTAGGGATACGGATTGTGTTATCAGGTTTTGAGACCATGAGTCTCGTATCTCGATCTGTTAAATCCCAAAGAGTCAGGGTAAGGAACGGGGAGAGAAACTCCTATCGGATAGGAGGATTTGACCCTCGAGGCCGTCGTGTTCCTATGCACGTTTGTTTTGTTTTTATATGTGAACTATTTTGACATCATGGGTACATGGTTTTGTACCAGAAGGTTTGTTACGGCAGTTTTAGTGAGGTCCGTGCGTGGGTAATAAGTGGCAAACGCGTCAACCACTTTAGTGTCTGCAGTAATGGACAAGACCGATTAACTACAACCTCAGACACAGTACATCTATAGGGAACAAGATGAGTACAAGAGTAGGATGCATGACGAGGGATTGAACCCTACAATCAGGAGTGGCGAACTCTTTGAAAAGTATGTAGTATTGGATGCATACGTTTCTATTGAAGTTGATTTGGGGAAGTATGTAGTATGAGATGCATACGTTCCCAAATGAATTGCATTAGAGTTGGTCCATCGTGTGCATTTTTTGTTTTGTGCATTAGATTAGGCCATGCTTTGATCTAGAATGTATGTAGTATGGGATGGATGCAGATCCAGAGTCCCAAAGTCTTGCTTGCATTAGAATAAGGCATGTGACTAGTGCATTTAGTTGTTAGATCATGGCATATACGAACACTAGGGTATTAGGATGCACGTTTCTTTTCCCATTCAAGATGGTTTGTGGTTGCCAGTTTGGAGATCGTTGTTTCTTATCAGCATTGCGTCAGTAGAATTACTGACGTTCCCCACCTTTGGAGCAGGTGCAGAAATATCAGAGTCGCGCAGCGGAAGACTCAAGCCGAGGGGCAAGTCCCAGGAAAGCAGATTAACCACTCAGTGGAGTTTCGGTAGTAATCAGTCGATTACCATTCTGGGAGACAACTGATAGCTTTACCAGAGGAGTTGGTAAATATTTTGTGATGAGTTAATGTAATTTGTATTCTAGTTCAAAAATAAGATATTGGTTGTAATCGATGATGTAATGACCTTAATTGGCAATAATTTTTTTTATAAATTTCCGTGTTATTACTGTGTTGAGATGCATTAGAAGGCAAAGATTTTTGATGCGTCACCGATGTCCGGTAACGGGGATCCGGGGTGTTACAAACACTCTCATTTATTTTTATATTTTGTTAATTTTTGTAGCTACTAGTTGTTATAAGACAAGTGTAAAAGTGTGTACAAATTAAATGTAGGTTCTTTTAGTGGGTTTCTTATTATATTTTTTATTTAATTTACTTCTAATGGATCTAAATTAGTCCTTTAGGCCTATGGGATTTTTAAATTAGAGAAAAAGAAAAATAAATGAGACAAAAGAAAATGAAAGAAACTTATTCATAATTTAATAAAATTTTGGAACAAAAATTGAGATAAAATTGCACGTGTGTTCCACGTGCAAAAATAAAAAATGTATTTTTATTTTAAAAAGAAATAAATTTTTACTACGGGATGTTACAACACTCCCTCCTTAGAATAGTTCCGTCTTCGGAACTACACTTAAAGATTGAGAAAACAAAGAAAGAATTTTCTTTTACAAATTTTAATTGAAAAGCTCAAGGTGATCTCTCATCATTTTCTCCTCTGATTCCCAAGTGGCCTCCTCAACTAGTTCGTTCCTCTAGAAAACTTTGACCATGGGTATAGTCTTATTTCTCAAGACCTTCTCCCAACGATCCACAATCTCAACTGGACGCTCAGTGTAGCTCAAATCCAACTGCAGACCATCTGGTACTTCAGGCAAATAATGACTCGGATCGGGAAATAGCCTCGTAATATAGAAACATGGAAGACATTGTGTACTTGGGCTAACTCTTCCGGTAGTTCTAACCGATAAGCCGTCTTCCCAATTCTTTTCAATATTTATAAGGACCTATGTATCTCGGGGCTAATTTCCTTCCTTGTACAAACCGAATCACTCCCTTGGTTGGAGACACCTTCACAAAGATAAAATCACATAACTCAAACTCCAGATCTCTCATCCGATTGTCGGCATAACTTTTCTACCTGCTCTGTGCGTCGACTAACCTCTTCCTGATCAGCTCGATCTTTTCTGAGGTCTGTTGCACAATCTCCGGCCCGTACATCTGTTCTACCCCTACTTCATACCAACACACCGGTGTTCTGCACTTCCTTCCATACAGAGCCTCATACGGTGCTATATCGATACTGGCCTGGAAACTGTTGTTGTAGGCGAATTCCACTAGAGCCAAATGCCTCTCCCAATTGCCGTCGAAGTTCAACACACAACACCTTAATATATCTTTCAGTACTCGGTTGACCCTCTCAGTCTACCCATCAGTCTGAGGATGGAAGGCAGTACTGAAATTGGTCTTCGTCCCCAAAGCTGTCTGAAGACTTTTGTGATCTGTGTACATGTTAACTTTTTCTCCGTAGACGTAGTGTCTCCACTTCTTTAGTGCAAAGATGATTGCTGCCAACTCTAGATTGTGGGTCGGGTAATTCTTCTCATACGGTCTCCGCTGTCTAGACCCATAAGCTATTACCTTCCCTTCCTGCATCAGCACGCGTCCCAATCCGCAATGGGAAGCATCATTGTAGACATCATAGTCGACGCCAGCTCTTAGCAATGCCAGTATGGGAGCTGTAGTCAACCTCTCCTTCAACTCCTAGAAGCTAGCCTCGCACTATTCCGACTATTTAAAAATCACGTTCTTCCTTGTAAGCCTCTTGAGTGGCACAGCTATCTGGACGTAGCCCTGAATGAACCTTCTGTAGTAGCCCGTTGAACCCAAGAAGCTTCTGATTTCTTTCACTGTAGTCGGTCTTGGCCAATCTGTCATTGCTTCAATCATTTGTGGATCCGTTGCCACACCCTCCTTAGAAAGGATGTGACCCAGGAAAGCGACTTCGGTTTTCCAGAAGTCACACTTAGACAACTTTGCATATAGCTTTTGCTCCTGTAACTTCTTCAGTACCTCTGCTAGGTGACCAGCATGCTTTCTTCTATCTTGGAGTAGACCAATATGTCGTCGATGAACACAACGATGAAATAATCGATGAACGGTCGCAAGACCCATTCATTATGTCCATGAAGATTGCAGGTGCATTTGTTACTCCGAACGGTATGACTAAGTGTAACACCCCGAATTTCAAATAAGGATAAATTCGAGATTTCACAGGATCTTTTCTTCACTTCGTACAATTTTACAAGGAATTTAAAACTTTTCATTCACAATACATCAGAGTTCCTTTACACAGCGGAAGAATAAAAGATTACAACAATGAAATACAACTTGTATAACTTTAACATCATTTGCAACATCTTTATCTTCTAAACAGCAACAGCATATCCACTTTATAACTCCATGAATAGTTCATTACCTGCATGTCAATCTGTGGACACGTCAGTCACTTACAACTGACGAAATGTTATACACGGCTATCCTCTCTATGCCGGGAATAGTATAACGATCTCATACTTTAACAAATCACAAAAAGATTGAATGAACAAGTAAAGTGTCAAAAGTGATTATTCTAAACATAAGTGTATGTCATGCTTTAATGCCTAATGCATACCATTCTACACTAGGATGACACTTATGCACACTTGTTCAGATTCTATGCATCCCATACTACATGGTCCGAGGGCAAGTGCCTACGTACTCCACATTGAAGGGTTCGATCCCTCGCCATGAGACTACCCAGTAATTAAACAAGTTTTAGAGTTATTTCACAGATACGGATCACAGCCTCCCTGGCTATAATAACAGATCCCAGCCTCCCTGGCTATTATATCGTGAGAATAATCCCGTAAATGTCCCTCTAGCCCCGGTATATACATATTCTTTGGAGTATGGTAAACATCCGCTGACTACCCTAAGTCCTGGATAAAATACAGTTCATCTCCTACGGAGCAACCACAGTCCACCAACTGGGTCTATAGCCACGGAGATCCACCGCCGACTATATAGAAGCACCCATTTACGTTTGCACAAGTCTATTACATCTTCACCTAAGTGCCTAATTATTTTTAGTTCAAGACATGAATATGTTATCACCCTAGAATCAGTTTTACCTCATACCGGATTTATTCACAAAATGCGAGATCGCCCGACGGCATATCTCAAAATCAAGTCTCAAAAATCTTTCTTTCAAAATTACCGGTAACCGAGGTCTTACTAATTCTAAATCATAAACCTTTCATGTGCAAGAAACATGGGTACACATACCCCTTAATAATCATGTCTTAGCTTATTATATTCATGTCCATAATTTGTTCTATTCATAATAATAATTCTTTTCCATGAAACCATTTCATTCAACAAAAATTTATCCCTTTCACAAACATGATTTTATCACTTGCAATCTCATTTGCAATTTAAATAATCAAGTATGCAACACAAATGAATAATCTCATCAAAGACAATTAATTTACAAATCTACATTTTACTTCTCTTCTAATGATGCAAATCATGTTCTTCAACAATTTAGTTTTTGAAGAAAAATCTCATTCAATCTCAAAGTTACTTTTATTATCTCCAATATACATGAAAACTTCTAAAACTATTTTGATATAATTCCATTTTATTTTATATGAATACTAGAATTTATTCTCAAATCTTTACTCAAAATTTTCCCTTTCTAGTTCTAAAAATCTCAAAGCTATCTTGATCATATTATGTAAACACTAGGTCTTTTTCACAAATTTTAATTAGCATTAGAAGTTCTTAATTTACACTTAATCTCATTTAATCCTAAAAAGAAAAAAATATGCTACACTGGGTTTCGAACCCGTGTAAGCCCAGGCAGCAACCAAAGAAGCACACAACAACCACTAAGTCCATGTGGACTTGTTGTCTCAACTACAACCCAGAAGCCTTTTCACATCATCCTCACTCTAGTGTTCATTTAAAAAAAAAATCAAACAAAAGAAATGTTTCACCTGTAGTGAGTATCGAACCCAGGCCTAACAGGGAAGCAACGCACGGCCGAGCCAACAGGCCAATTGCGCCCAACGACATACAAGCATCACGGTGGGTTTTATTCCGACTTTGTGTCATTTTATTGTTTTTCATAAAACTAGATTTTTCATTTGATCAATCTTCTCCACTAGTCTCCAAATAGTTTATTTAGACTGAAATTTATTTATTACAGAAAATCATGTGTTTAAAACTTATAATTAATAATATCTAAATCTCAAATCTTTCTTTCTTCTCTTTTATTACAAGAATGTAGTTCATCATTTTAATCAACTAGAAACTTTGTATTACTTTACAACAAGTAACAATAAGTTATGTACACCCTTTTTCTATACAAAATTTCTTCTTTAAACATAAGGGAAAATCTCTTCAATTATGTTAACAATGCAAATGACAATTTCTTTTTATTTAAAAATTTCCAAACTACATGCCAATACTTTGTTTCTTAATTAATAATAACACTTCTACAAGTTGACATACATTAAAAAAAACATGAATTTTATCTTCTAATTATCACATCAAATTTATACTACTCATTAATCATAATAGCATGCTAATATATGACAAATAATCAATCAATTCTTTTTCTCATTAACCACTAACATGACTTAATTTATTAATCATACATGAACTACTTATCATTCTCATCTCATACCATAGCATAGATCATATAAGAAATTCAATACTACTCATTATTTATTACTTAGCATACATTATTGTAAAATTAGAAAGTATAGGATCACCCACCTCGATTGAAGCTTGAACGATTGAAGGGAAGGATGGGACACTTCTTCTAGCTCCAAGACAAACTCCTAGCAATGGCTCCTACTCCTAGCAAAGCTCCCTTTTCCTAGCAATGGCTTCCAAGCACAAAACTCTCTTCTCTCTTCCTTTTTCTTTTTCTTTTCTTTTCTTTCTATTACTTTGATTCTATTTTTTTGATGTGTGAAATGAAAAGGGGTATGGTGCTATTTATAGGATATGTAGAGGGTTCAAATTACAAAATTACACACCTAATAAATTCTCTTTTTAATTTACTAACTCTTCATATACATAACTCTCCTAACTCCCATCTTTTCATTTGTCCACCCCTTCACATTCTTAACCTCCCTAACTCCAAACTCTTCATCTTCCCACTCTTCAAAACTCAACTCCATAACCTACAACTTTTCCTCTCCCCCCCATAGCCCAATCCGGCCACACACAAAGTGTGTGCATGCACACATGCACTCATATGCACAATACAATTTTAACATATTTATTTCAATCATACATACCATATCCATTATATTCCTTAAACACTAAAAACACTAACAGCCCAAGCAGCCCAAGCTCACGTGGGCCCCCACCTTTCAAACCATATCAATTCCCTTATATATTTATTCACCATTTCTTCAAATCAACCATCCTACATATATACACTATCTATATATACATATTTGTATGATAGTTTACCAAAAATCAAAAATATATTTTGCATAAATAAAATAAAAACAAACACACCAAAAATTTATCTTGAAAACGGATACGATCAAACGCGCGACCGATACACGTGCATCGCACATGAAATATCGGAATACGAAAATTGACTTTATCAACGAAAAAATGTTAAATACAATATAAGAAAAATTATTTATTAATTTATACATTCTATGACGTTTTACTACGTGCGTAGGAAACACGTGCATCGCACGTAAAATATCAAAATGCAAAAAATTAATTTTATTGATGAAAAATTATTAAATATAATCGAAAAAAATATAACCAAAATTATATTTACTAATTTATATATATTTCATGATGAAATCACTACACGTAGAAAGCACGTGCATCATACGTGCAGAAAATCGGAAAAAAATGCTTTTTAATCAAATAGGGGGAAAAATAGATTTCCGTTTTATAAAAAGATTTGTAAACATAAAATAAATAATTGGAACCCAAAATTTATTATCCGTAGCGGCGGAAAATATGTAATTAATACGTGTATTGAAAACACGTTGAAAGCACGTAGAATACAAATATCGAAATATTATATTTTTGTTGACTCAAAATAGGGAAAAATCAATACTGAAAATATATAAATAGTCGGTAATCAAAATACGGGATGAAAACACGTTACAAAATACACGTGCGTAACACACGAGGGCAAAATTGTAAATTTCCAATTTTGCGGGGTGTTACACTAAGAACTCATAGAGACCATGTAGAGTCCTAAACACCGTCTTGTGCACATCTTCTTCCTTCACTCGGACCTGTGATAACCTGACCGTAGATCTATCTTGGAGAAAACAGCTGCTCCTAGTAGACGGTCGAATAGATCATCGATTTCGAGGTATCGGATATTTGTTCTGCACTGTCACCTTGTTCAATTCTCTGTAATCGATGCACATCCTAATCGATCCATCCTTCTTTTCCAAAAGAACTGGTGCTCCCCAAGGTGACGCACTCGACCTGAGGAATCCTTTGCCCAACAACTCTTTGATTTGCTTCTAGATCTCATCTTGTTCTACCAGTGCCATTCTGTACGATGCCTTAGAAATGGGTGCATCCCTGGATGAACGGAGATGTTGAACTCTACATCTCGCTGAAGTGGAAGCCCGGGCAGATCTTCTAGAAACACTGTTGGAAAATTTTGGACTGCTGGAATCTGCTTCACTTCTTCAGGGACCTTTTGCTTAGACAGAGCTACTACCAACTGTTTGCATTTCCTCTTCCCTTGAAATGTAACTGCTGGTCCTCCCGGCACCTTCACCACCACCTCCTTACTCTTGCACTCAATAGTGGCACTATAGATTGACATCCAGTCTATGCCAATGATGATGTCGACCCCCAAAACCGCCAATACAATGAGATCAATGCCAAAGATTCTGCCTCCGATTTCAAGATCACACCCTTCATAATATTGGTCGATAGTCAATTTTTCTCTTGACGAGGTAACTATAAATAAAAATTTGCCAAAAAAAAATTTTGGTTCGACTCCCAATCGTTTTGCAAATGAGGGTGACACAAATGTGTGAGATGATCCGGTATCAAATAAAATTGATGCACTTATTCCATTTATCTGAATTTCTCTTGTTATATAAAGAGTACTACTCATTACATAACGCTTTATTACATAAATTGGAAATATCAACAAAGCACCCTAATTAGTTACTCCCATACCCGTGATGACGTTGTCCGCATCATCTACATCGGCATCTGTCAGAGCGAATACATGCCCCTACCAGTATGGCTTCCCATTCTTCTCCAGTGGATCCATGCTGGCATTCCCCAGGTTTAATTATGGGTAGAAAGGTCAAACATGCCCCTCCTTGCCATGGTGAAAACAAGTCTTGGCTCTCTGCTGCTTGGGGCATCCCGTTGCTATGTGGTCTGTCTCTCCACATTTGTAACAAGTACCTGGCCTTCCTGCTATGGAAATTGCATTGGCCCCGGTAGGTTTGAACCTCTAAGATGGGGTCTATCCCTTGAAATTGCTCGATGTTGCAGGCCTCTTACAAGTGTCGCAGGTGTTCCTCCTGTTCTGAGTTGCCTGGTACTGGTTCATGTCGGCCTCAGTTTCTGCGACTCTCCGGACTAACATCTCAAACCATCTGATACCGAGGGGTATTATTCGGGACCTTAGGCTTGACCTCAAGCCCAGCTCAAACTTCCGTGCCTTCTTGGCTTCATCAAGAACCATTTCTGGCGCATACCTGGAGATTTGATTGAATTTGGTTTAATACTCTCGCACCGTCATGCCTCCTTGTTGCAAGTCCAAGAACTCCGTGGCTTTCTTCTCCTGTACATCCATAGGGAAGTAGTGGCTGTCGAATTCTCCCAAGAACTCCTCCCAGGTGATCTGCACATTGCCCAAGGTCCTCTTCGGTGATTGCCACCAGACCCCTACATCTTTCTCCAGCTGGATGGTGGCCAACTTTTGTAACGCCACGAATTTCAAAATACACTGAATTCGAGATTCCACAGGATCTTTACACTTCTTTCGTACAATTTTACAAGGAATTTAAAATTTTTTACTTTACATGAGAGTCACAAGAAATCTTTACACTTTACATTTTACAGCGGAAGCAAATTTACAACATTTATATAAAGGTACATCCACATTTGAATAACCGCTAAGCATCATTTCTCCTTTAATCTTTATAATGTCATTTACCCTGCATACAAAACTGTGGATACGTCAGTTTATTCAACCGACGAACATTACACACGGCCATCCTCTCTATGTCGGAAACAGTATAACTGATTTTCCATATTTAACAAACACAAACTTGTCACATATAAAACTAAAGGGAATACCCTATTGATGTCGTGTTGTGATTGTGCACTTAGTCCTTAATGCAGTTATTTATATTACAGGACACTAATGCGCACTTGTTCAGATTCTATGCATCCCATACTACATAGGTCCGAGGGAAAGCCTCTTAATCGTTCTTCATCTTATAGGGTTCAATCCCTCGTCATGACTTAATCTACTACTATAACTACGGTAAGTATCCTAGATGTCCTATGAGTACGAGCTCATGTACAGAAAAACTGGAGGGGAATCCCACGTCATGTCACGATGCATTGTGAAGACTATCAATGGACAATTTAGCCTCCTTCATGGCACACGATCCTCTCGCAGTCACCAAACACCCTACAAGCGTCGCCAAGATCCCGATAATTCCAGAGTAGTGCCCACGTCATGTCACGACGCATCGTGAAGACAAACTGTGAATCACACCCACATCGTAGACTCGAGGCCCCCATAGTTGTGTTTTTCTCTCACTTTCATCACCTCTTCACTATGTACTAATTCTTAATGAAATCATGAACAAAATCAATCTCTTAGAGTTAGCCCTCTCACTACTACCGGTCTTATTTCTTTCATTTCACAATGACACAAACTTGGTCTTTTCAATCTCAATAATCATATTTCATCACTTTTCACTTGCCGGTGGGAGTTTTGGCTACACCCTAATTTTTAATTTCATTTCACAAATTCACATGTTTACGTTGTCAAACCCAAGAACATTTTTCTTTTTCAATCACATGATTTCCAATCTTTTCATGAGTCAATAGTCATACTTGAAGTTCAATTATACATCACACATTTCTTAATCCACATGTATTTCCACATTAAAAATCATATCACAAAATATCTAGTCAAAGTGAAATATTTACCACTCACTATTGTCACACTATTCTTTGATAAGAATAACTCATACAAACTTCACAACAAATACTTTCTTTCTTTTAAATTTTTCTTTCCTAATACTTATCTCAATTTCTTCGCAAAACACATTTTTACGAAATATACGAGTGCAAAACTATAGTTCCAATTTCACTTTTACTCCCAAAATATACTTTATTTCATTCCAATAACTCCCAATTAATTTTCATAAGTCACACATGAATTTAGAATAATAATAGTATTTTTTTCGGAATTTTTTAACATCAAGAAACCCATTTATAAAAAAAAATAATATTCTGGCCAAGCCAGGATTCGAACCAGCGACCCAAAGGAACCCTACCGTACGCACTAGCGACTCGGCTGCTTGTGCTCATCGATATAAATAGTGGTTAGGGAGTTAAATATTCTCGGATGAAAACTGATTAAATTCCAAAACGCACATAAAAGAATGGTGTGCTCAAGTATCGAACCAGCGACCTCGACCACATACACCAACACCACTGTAGAGCTAAAGAGCCCACCGACCACTTGAGCTATAGGCTCAAGTTGTCTTGACTACAACTCGTATTTTATTTCAATCAATTCTCTGTTCAATTAGAACATTTCGATGTTCAAAAGCTCCTATTTTAGTTTGCTTTCACTAAAATTTCTGTAAATCTCCAGAATATCTATTTAAACAATATTTGATACTCCAGTAATTTAAAAATAATTTTTCCAGTAATTAAACACATATTTTTCATACAATTAATTTAAATTGAATACTACTACTACCATATCTCATTTGACATTTCTCATACAACTTAATATTAATACTTCCTATATTAATTCCCTGTTTATCTTCCTTTTATAAACTCAAAAACATATTTTATGTTACTCATTCTAAACATTATCACGGAAGTCCATCTTAGCATATAAATCAACAATTTCATCTACTAGCATTTGTACTTAGTTTTGATACTAACAACAATTCTAATTCATACATTTCATAGCTACAAACAATTCACATACAACTTATGATTCATGACGGAATAACATGCAATCTATTTAGCATCAGTTCAATCAACTAATAAGCCCTTTTTCCAATTAAGTGTACTCTTCTTAGTTTCTTTCATGCATTATCGTTCCAATCAACCTTAACATGATATCTAATTAGAAATATAGAAAATAACTCACCTTATTTGGAGAGAAAAGATTTTGCAACACCTCTTAAACAAAAGAGTCCTTTGCGGGCTTGCCAAAAGAGTGTTCCTCCTCCTCCTTGATATGCAAAACCGAGCCTTCAAAGGTGCGATCCTGAGCCCTCCTAGGTGATGCCGGCCTTCCTTGATTGCAAGCACACACTCACCCTCAAACTCTCAATCTTTTATCTCACTTCCTTCTAATAATGTACTACTAACAAATGTATTTTCTACTATAGGTTTTTGGAGAATGAAGAGTGCAAGAATAACTAGGCTAGGGGGGGTATTTATACTAAAATTTGGAGCAAATGAAGGGCTAGGATTAATCAAGGAGTTAAAGATAAAAGGCTAGGTTTTAAGGGGAAGTTGTAGTAACCAACCATGATCCAAACAACTACCACCCACAACTCCACTTCTCTTTTTCCTTTTCCCTCCCATTCAAAACCGGCCCCAAAGTGTGCTTCATGCACGTGTACGTGCAATGTACGTGCATTCATTAGTTCTCCATATAAAAAGTTGTACATGTAATTATATTTTTCTTATAAAAATAATCTTATAAAAGTAGTCTACATTACAAGTTGTAATAAAAGGGTATAGCTCATGGGCTTTATTTAATGGGCCAAATAATGGTTTACAAAAATAAATTAGATTTGGGCTAAAAAGGATTTATGCTTATTTGAAGAAAATGGGCCTTTATAAAAAGAGTTAGAGAACACATACGCATATATATATATATATATATACTCATTGTCTAATGAAAATAATTATAAGATTTTATACTACAAAAAATTGTACGTGTACAATACGTGCAAAAATAATAATTTTCATAAATGAAAATTCGGGGTATTACAACACTCCCTCCTTAGAATAGTTCCGTCCCTGGAACTACAGTCAAGAGCAAGAAACAAAACACTCACAACAAGCACAAGAAAATACAAAATACAAATCAAGCAAAAAACTCAGGATAATCCTTCAACATCCTCTCCTCAGACTCCCAAGTAGCCTCTTCAACCAAATGGTTTCTCCAGACTACCTTGACCATCGGTATTGTCTTATTCCTCATGATTTTTTCTCGACGATCAACAATTTCGGCAGGAGACTCGATGTAATTGAGTTCCAATTGCAAACCTTCCGGCACTTCAGGCAAATGATGACTCGGATCTGGAATATAACCTCCTAGCATAGACACATGAAAGACATTGTGCACCTGAGATAACTCTTCCGGTAACTCAAGCCGGTAAGCAGTTTTCCCGATCCTTTTCAATATCTTGTACGGGCCTATAAACCTCGGGGCTAACTTCCCGCCTTTGCCAAATCGAATCACACCTTTACTGGGTGATACTTTCAGAAAGACGAAGTCACCTTCCTCAAACTCAAGGTCCCTTCTCCGGTTGTCTGCATAGCTCTTCTGCCTGCTCTGAGCCTCTACCAACCTCTTCCTGATCAGATCAATCTTTTCAGAGGTTTGCTGCACAAGCTTAGGCCCAAACAATTGATGCTCCCCAACTTCAAACCAACAGATAGGTGTTCTGCACTTCCTGCCATACAGAGCTTCGTACAGCGCCATTCCAATGGTAGTCTGAAAACTGTTGTTGTAGGCAAACTCTACAAAAGGTAAATGCCTTTCCCAACTGCCTCCAAAGTCTAGCACACAACACCGAAGCATATCCTCAAAAATACGGTTGACTCTCTCGGTCTGCCCATCGGTATGCGGATGAAAAGCAGTGCTGAAATCTTTCTTGGTACCCAAAGCTATCTGAAGACTCCTCTAGAAATGCGAAGTAAACCGTGCATCTCGATCAGACACAATAGTTGACGGAACACCGTGAAGCCTGACGATCTCGCCAACATACAACTCAGCTAACTTGTCCATCGAAGCAGTGAGTTTCATCGCCAAGAAGTGAGCGGACTTGGTTAGTCGATCGACTATAACCCAAATCACATCATTGCCTTTAGGACTCTTGGGCAATCCCGTAATGAAATCCATACTGATGTTATCCCACTTCCATTCCGAAATAGGTAACGGTTGTAATAGACCTCCGGGTCTCTGATTCTCGGCTTTGACTTGTTGACAAACCTCACACTTCGCCATAAATTCAGCCACATTCCGCTTCAAACCTGACCACCAGAAATGTTGTTTGATGTCTTTGTACATCTTAATACTCCCAGGAGGTACTGACAAAAGAGTAGCATGCGCCTCCTGAAGAATACTCTTTTTAAGGTACGCCTGATTTGGAACACATAGTCTATCTCCGAACCACAACACTCCATCCCTGATTTGAAATCCGGGCAACCTGCCAGCACCAACCTGCTCCTTCATCTCCAAGATATCAGCATCAACCTCCTGACTTGCAATAATCCTTCAATTCAATGTCGGCTGAAGCCTAACTGAGCTAAAGATGCTCCCAATTCTTGCAAGACAACTTCAATACCTGCTCGATCCAATTCTTCCATCAGATGCTTCTGAGTTGTAATCAAACTGGATAAACTGCTATTGCGACTAAGTGTATCAGCAACAACACTAGCATTCCCAGGATGATACTTGATCTCAGGTCGCATGTCCTCAAGCACTTCCAACCATCTCCGCTGCCTCAGATTTAGATCCTTCTGCTGGTATATGTACTTCAAACTCTTGTTGTCTGTGTGCATGTTCAATTTCTCACCATACACGTAGTGTCTCCATTGCTTCAAGGCAAAGATAATCGCAGCCAACTCCTGATCATGAGTCGGGTAATTCTTCTCATGCGGTCGTAGTTGTCTAGACCCATAAGCGATTACTCTTCCTTCTTGCATTAAGACACAATCAAGCCCACGATGTGAAGCATCGCTGTAAAAGTCATACTCAACACCTGCCCTAGGCAAAACCCAAATAGGTGCAGTAGTCAGTTTCTCTTTCAACTCCTGAAAGCTTGCATCACATTGCTCAGTCACTTGAAGTCCACATTCTTCTTGATCAAACCAGTAAGCGGCACGGCTAACTGAGCATAACCTTGAATGAATCTCCTGTAGTATCCAGTTAATCCAAGAAAACTTCTGACTTCCTTTACTGTAGTAGGCCTTGCCCAATCTCTTACTGCCTCTATCTTTTGAGGATCAGTTGCCACTCCCTCCTTAGAAAGGATGTGACCTAGGAATGCCACTTCAGATTTCCAGAAATCGCACTTGGACAGCTTGGCATACAACTCCTGCTCTTCCAGCTTCCTCAAAACTGCTGCCAGATGCTCGCTGTGCTCCTCTTCTGACTTGGAGTACACGAGAATATCATTGATAAACACCACGACAAAAGAATCAATGAACGGCCTCAGAACTCTGTTCATCAAATCCATGAAGATTGCGGGTGCATTCGTCACTCCAAATGGCATAACTAATAATTCGTAATGCCCATGTTGGGTTCTAAATGCAGTATTGTGCACATCCTCAGTTTTCACTCGAACTTGGTGATATCCTAATTGAAGATCTATTTTGGAGAAAACAACTGCTCCTTGTAGACGATCGAACAAGTCATCAATTCGGAGAGTAGGATACTTATTCTGAATAGTGACCTTATTCAGCTCTCGATAATCGATACACATTCTCATCGATCCATCCTTCTTCTTTACCAAAAGCACTGTTGCTCCCCAAGGTGACGCACTAGGTTGAATAAAGCCTTTCTCCAACAGTTCTTCAATCTGCCGTTTCACCTCATCCTGTTCCACTGAAGCCATCCTGTACGGTGCCTCAGAAATGGGTGCACTTCCCGGTTGAAAGGTGATGCTGAACTCTACATCACGTTGCGGGCATAACCCAGGAAAATCATCCAAGAATACAATCGGATAGTCCCGAACCACAGGAATCCTTTGCACTTCCACAGGAATCTCTTCCTTGCGGATAGCTGCCACCCACCTAGAACACTTCTTCTTCCCTTGGAAAGTGACTTCACATCCACCTGGAGCCTTCACTGTTATTATCTTGGTCTTGCACTCGATGCTTGCACTGTACACCGACATCCAGTCAATGCCAATGATAATATCGACTCCCAAGATAGTCAGCTCGATTAGATCAATTCCGAAGATTCTGTCCCCAATCACAATCTCACAATCCGCATAGTACCGATCAGTGATTAAAGTCTCCCCTGATGGTGTATCTACTACTAAGATCTTGCCTGGAAAAATCTTCGGTTTAACTCCCAACACTTTAGCAAATTTAGGAGACACAAAAGTATGAGAGGATCCAGTATCGAACAAAACAACAGCTTTCGTTCCATTCAAATAAAGTTCTCCTGTTACATAATACACACTCATTACGTAACAGTTCACTAAATAAACAGAAAAAAAGAAACAACATGAACCTCTAAACATCTGCCCTCGTACCAGTGATGACATGATCTACCTCATCGGCATCAGCTTCGGTCAAGGCAAATACTCGCCCTTGTTGGTACGGTCTCTTCACAGTCTGCTGCATTGGTACATTGCGATTACCATTCTGTGGTTTGGGGCATTGAGATTGGTAATGTCCCGTCTCACCACAGTTGTAGCAATTTACCGCAGGATGTCACACAACATTATTCCCGAGTCCTCCAACCACACTGATAGCATTCGCCCCTGTCAATTTGAACCTTTGTGCCGATGGTTGACCCTTGAAATTTCCAGAATTTGCGGGCCTCTTCTCAGACTGCCAGTTGTTCCTCTGATTTTGAACAACATGAAACTGCTCTATGTCTGCTTCCGTAGCTGCCGCGCGCTTGACCAGTTTGTCAAACCTTCTGACACCAAGAGGTATCATCCGGGACCTCAAGCTCGGCCACAATCCATGCTCGAACTTACGAGCCTTCTTCGCCTCATCCATTACCAGTTCGGGAGCTTACCTCGAGAGCTGAGTAAATTTGGTCTCATACTCCCTAACTATCATGCCACCTTGTTGCAGCGATAGAAACTCCATGGCCTTCTTCTCCTGGACGTCTGAAGGAAAGTAATGACTGCGGAATTCCTCCAAAAATTCCTCCCAGCCATGAATAATACCTCCCATCTTCCGCTTCATCGACTGCCACCACACAGCCGCATCCTTCTCAAATCGCAGAGTCGCCAACTTCACCTTGCTGCCTTCAGGGGTCTCCAAGACTTCGAAGATAGTCTCTACCTACCTGATCCAGTTGTCAGTCGTATCAGGGTCTGACTTCCCTTCAAACACCGGTGGTTTCATCCGCTTGAATGATTCCACGAGTTTGATTGCTTCGGGCACCGGATTCACAGGTACCCTTCCTTGGTTCTGATTCACGGCCACGGCATTGAGTGTCTGATAGACCCTCGCGAGTTCCGTTTCCAAGTCCAGACCTTCACCATTTCTTGTTCTTCGTCCAGCCATATTCTGATGCAAAAGATCTATTAAATTCGAAGTGTGATACATGAACTTTTAAGTCAATATTTCCATTTCATTGAATTTCAAACTTTATACATTCGAATTTAAAACATTTTGACATCAAAATGAAAGTAGTAGACGATACAATGGTCTAACTCCTACGGTTCCTCTTGGCTTCATGAAGCTCTCCCTGTAGTTCTTCAACTTCTTCCTTCAGCACATCAGTCATATTTTTCCTCTTCTCGAGTTTCCATACACAATGACTGAGAACCGCGAAATCATCCTTGCGCTTTGCCAACTGAGCCTCCAATAGTCTGACTCTCTCCTACAGCGTTTCTACCTGCCTTTGAAGAGATATCACAAGACTACTTGGAACTGGTTCTGTTTCTTCGTCAGAAGAGTCATCAGATGAATCCGGAGGTGGAGTGATCTCTTGAGACTCAGGCCATTCCTCTCCGTCGAAGTCTGCTTGCCCTGGGTAGTACTCTTCCTCGGAATCTGCTTGTCCAGGATAATAATCTTCCTCTATGATATGCTAATTGTCGTCTCCAGCAGGGTCGAAGTGATCAGCCATCTTAGAAATAGGGAGAAAGAAGCATAAATCATAGAGCAACACAAATGTAAGTAACTTACATTTAAATCTCTAGACTCAACACACACTCTAATGTCCACTTCTAGGGTGTCGTTCCTTATAAATTTGTACTAGTGTGAAGCGTGGCTCTGATACCACTCTGTAACGCCCCGAATTCCAAAATACACTGAATTCAAGATTCTACAGGATCTTTACACTTCTTTCGTACAATTTTACAAGGAATTTAAAACTTTTCACTTTACATCAGAGTCACAAGAAATCTTTACACTTTACATTTTACAGCGGAAGCAAATTTACAACATTTATATAAAGGTACATCCACATTTGAATAATCGCTAAGCATCATTTCTTTTTTAATCTTTATAATGTCATTTACCCTGCATACAAAACTGTGGGTACGTCAGTTTATTCAACCGACGAATAGTGCACACGGCCATCCTCTCTATGTCGGAAACAGTATAATTGATTTTCCATATTTAACAAATACAAACTTGTCACATATTAAACTAAAGGGAATACCCTATTAATGTCGTGTTTTGATTGTGCACTTAGTCCTTAATGCAGTTATTTATATTACATGGCACTAATGCACACTTGTTCAGATTCTATGCATCCCATACTACATAGGTCCGAGGGCAAGCCTCTTAATCATTCTTCATCTTGTAGGGTTCAATCCCTCGTTATGACTTAATCTACTACTATAACTACGGTAAGTATCCTAGATGTCCTATGAGTACGAGCTCATGTACAGAAAAACTGGAGGAGAATCCCACATCATGTCACGACGCATCGTGAAGACTATCTATGGACAATTTAGCCTCCTTCATGGCACACGATCATCTCGCAATCACCAAACACACCACAAGCGTCGCCAAGATCCCGATAAACTGTGAATCATGTGAATCCCACGTCATGTAACGACGCATCGTGAAGACAAACTGTGAATCACACCCATATCGTAGACTCTTGGCCCCCATACTTGTGTTTTACTCTCACTTTCATCACCTCTTCACTATGTACTAATTCTTAATGAAATCATGAACAAAATCAATCTCTTAGAGTTAGCCCTTTCACTACTACCGGTCTTATTTATTTCATTTCACAATAACCCAAACTTGGTCTTTTCAATGTCAATAATCATATTTCATCACTTTTCACTTGGTGGTGTGAGTTTTGGCTACACCCTAATTTTTAATTTCATTTCACAAATTCACATGTTTGAGTTGTCAAACCCAAGAACATTTCTCTTTTTCAATCACATGATTTCCAATCTTTTCATGAGTCAATAATCATACTTGAAGTTTAATTATACATCACACATTTCTTAATCCGCACGTATTTCCACATTAAAAATCATATCACAAAATATGTAGTCAAAGTGAAATATTCACCACTCACTACTGTCACACTATTCCTTGATAAGAATAACTCATACAAACTTCACAACAAATACTTTCTCTCTTTCAAAATTTTCTTTCCTAGTACTTATCTCAATTTCTTCGCAAAACACATTTTTACGAAATATACGAGTGTAAAACTATAGTTCCAATTTTACTTTTACTCCCAAAATATACTTTATTTCATTCCAATAACTCCCAATTAATTTTCATAAGTCACACATGAATTTAGAATAATAATAGTATTTTTTTCGGAATTTTTTTACATCAAGAAACCAAAAAATTACTTTTTTATAAAAAAAATAATATTCTAGCCAAGCCAGGATTCGAACAAGCGACCCAAATGAACCCAACCGCACGCACTAGCCACTCGGCTGCTTGTGCTCATCGATATAAATAGAGGTCAGGGAGTTAAATATGCTCGGACTGAGAACTGATTAATTTCAAAACGCATATAAAAGAATGGTGTGCTCAAGTATCGAACCAGCGATCTCGACCACATACACCCGCACCACTGTGGAGCTAAAGAGCCCACCGACCACTTGAACTATAGGCTCAAGTGGTCTTGACTACAACTCGTATTTTATTTCAATCAATTCTCTGTTCAATTAGAACATTTCGATGTTCAAAAGCTCTTATTTTAGTTTGCTTTCACTAAAATTTCTGTAAATCACCAGAATATCTATTTAAACAATATTTGATACTCCAGTAATTTAAAAATAATTTTTCCAGAAATTAAACACATATTTTTCATACAATTAATTTAAATTGTATACTACTACTACCATATCTCATTTGACATTTCTCATACGACTTAATATTAATACTGCCTATATTAATTCCCTGTTTAACTTCCTTTTATAAACTCAAAAACATATTTTAAGTTACTCATTCTAAACATTATCACGAAAGTCCATCTAAGCATATAAATCAACAATTTCATCTACTAGCATTTGTAATTAGTTTTGATACTAACAACAATTCTAATTCATACATTTCATAGCTACAAACAATTCACATACAACTTAAGATTTATGACGGAATAACATGCAATCTATTTAGCATCAATTCAATCAACTAATAAGACCTTTTTCCAATTAAGTGTATTCTTCTTAGTTTCTTTCATGCATTATCGTTTCAATCAACCTTAGCATGATATCTAATTAGAAATATAGAAAATAATCCACCTTATTTGGAGAGAAAAGCTTTTGCAACACCTCCTAAACAAAAGAGTCCTTCGAGAGCTTGCCAAAAGATTGTTCCTCCTCCTCCTTGATGTGCAAAACCGAGCCTTCAATGGTGCAATCACGAGCCCTCCTAGGTGATGCCGGCCTTCCTTGATTACAAGCACACACTCACCCTCAAACTCTCAATCTTTTATCTCACTTCCTTCTAATAATGTACTACTAACAAATGTATTTTCTACTATAGGTTTTTGGAGAATGAAGAGTGCAAGAATAACTAGGCTAGGGGGGGTATTTATACTAAAATTTGGGGCAAATGAAGGGCTAGGATTAATCAAGGAGTTAAAGATAAAAGGCTAGGTTTTAAGGGGAAGTTGTAGTAACCAACCATGATCCAAACAACTACCACCCACAACTCCACTTCTCTTTTTCCTTTTCCCTCCCATTCAAAACCGGCCCCAAAGTGTGCTTCATGCACGTGTACGTGCAATGCACGTGCATTCATTAGTTCTCCATCTAAAAAGTTGTACATTTAATTATATTTTTTTTATAAAAATAATCTTATAAAAGTAGTCTACATTACAAGTTTTAATAAAAGGGAATAGCTCATGGGCTTTATTTAATGGGCCAAATAATGGTTTACAAAAATAAATTTGATTTGGGCTAAAATGGACTTATGCTTATTTGAAGAAAATGGGCCATTATAAAAACAGTCAGAGAACACATACGCATATATATATATATATATATATATATATATATACTCATTGTCTAATGAAAATAATTATAAGATTTTATACTACAAAAAACTGCACGTGCACAATACGTGCAAAAATAATAATTTTCATAAATGAAAACCGGGGTATTACAACTTTACCTTACTCTCTTCGGAGGTCTCCAGAACTTCAAAGACCATTTTGATTTGCCTGATCTGGTCGTCTGCTACGTCTGGATTGGTCTGACTCTCGAACACAGGTGGCTTCATTCTTTTGAACGACTCCACTAGTCTGATTACTTCAGGGATCTGTACTACTGGTCCCGACCTCGTGTTTCCGGCAACATTTCCGGCGAAAGCATTCAAGGTTTGGTACACTCGAGCTAGTTCGGTTTCCAGGTCGAGTCCATTGTTCTCACCACTCTGTCCTTCGCCATTTCGGTTCCTTCGTCCATCCATTTCTGGGTCATAAAAATTTTCCATTAATCACCATAAATAGCACAATCTTTCAACAAAACTTTATTCATTCTAAAGTTAATCTTTTTATATTCAGAAAGAAAAATTACTCTTACATCCATTACATAACTTTAACATAAAGACATCCTAAATCCTACAGTTTCTCTTGGCTTCTCTGAGCACTCCCCGTAGTACCTTGATCTCTTTCTTCATCTGTTCAAACATATGGTGACGCTCCTACTTGTCCCAACGAGTTATGTGGTCCAGTCAGGTACAGTGTCGGGCATTCACGTGCCAGAGCATCTCAAGTTCCCATACTTGGTAACTCAGTTCTTGGTTACGCTCCCTGTCTTTTGCTCGCTGTGCTTCTAAGTGGTATACTCTCCACTTCTGGGTATCCAACTACCTTAGAAGAGAAGCGAAGATTCCTTCTTGTTCATATCGAATGGGTTCTTCGTCTAAGGATCCATCCGGGGAATCAGGTGGAGGTAGAGTAATCTCTGTGGACTCGTGTAGTTCTTCTTCTATTTCTTCTGGGTCTTCTTCCTCTATTTCTTTTCGAAAGGAACGAACCATTCAACCTCATCTTCTGGGTCATGATGATTAGCTATCTTATAGGAAAAAGAAGGAGAAACATCATCGTATAGAGCAACACAAATATAAACTAGCTACATATAAGCTGAACTCACACTCTAATGTCCACCCTAATGTCTCGTCCTTGTAAATTTGTACTACTCATTGAAGCGTTGCTCTAATACCACTCTGTGACGCCCCGAATACAAAAATGCGGTAATTCGTAGCTCAACAGGATTTACACTTCACTTCGTACAATTTTACAAAGAATTTTGAAACTTTTATTATATCAAATTCTTTTACAAGAACACACAGCAGAAATTAAATGAAGTACAATATGATTATACATGAACAAATGAACATCAGAAACTTTTTATAGAAAGTAATCTCTATCATTTATCATCTTTATGCCTCCTTGCAAAACCAATGACTACATTGAATACTGTGGGCACGTCAGTTACATACAACTGACGCAATACTATACGCGACCATCTGCGCAATGCCATAATATTGCGACTCACTTATTTTAGTGTACACAAATTTGAATGTAAAACAAAGAGTGAAAAGTGACTATCCGAAACATACCAGTGTAGGCAAATGCCTTAATGCCTAATGCAGGTATTTACGCTAAGATGACACTAATGCATACTGGTTCGAATTCTATGCATCCCATACTACAGAGGTTCAAGGGCAAGCACCTACGTACTCCACATCAAAGGGTTTAATCCCTTACCATAAATAATCTACTACAGCAACAAAGTCAAGTTTTAGACATCTCACGAGTACGGACCCCAGCACTGGAATCCACCGTCAAGTTATATGGAAATCCTCATCGTGCGAACGTCCCGTAAGTGCAGCCTCGACCCCGGTATATACATATATAATGGTGAACTACCTCCCATCCGCCCGACTGTTCATGGTCCTGGAATCTACCGTCAAACCAATCATAGTCCCGGATTTAATTGAGGATCATCTCACCCTGCAAGTAACCACAGTCCAGGAATCTACCGTCTGACTGGGTCTATAGTCCAGGAATCCACTGTCAGACTATACAGATACACCCTACTTACATTTGCCCAAGATCTATTACATCTTCTCCTAGTGCCTAATCCTTATATTTAAAACATGAATAGGTTATACCACCTAGAGTTAGCTCCCCCTCTTACCTTTCTTAAACAAAAAATAACGAGATAGGCCATATAGCCAAATCTCAAATAAATTAATTCTTTTAACATTTGCCAGTACTTAGGTTTCACGAACCTCCAGAATCACATCTTTTCATGTTACAAAATCATGAGTACTCATACCCTTCAATATTCATGTATCAAAATCACTTGACTCACATCTTAATCAATTCATCTTATTCTTGTATTTATCATTCATGAAGAACAAACTCAATTTATCGTTTCTCACAAAACTATTTTTCTTTCATGTTCATCTAACTTCCAACCCAATATTTATTAATGATTTAAATATAAACTATTGAGATTCATCCGTAGAAATTTATTATTCAAAAATCCATCACTTTCCTTTTTACCACATTGCATATCAAATCATATCTATAATGAGAATATAACTCTTAATCTCAAAAAATATATTTTAAACAATGAGTAATTTTTGTATTATCCTCATAATATTTTAAAAATATTTGCACAATTTTCTGGATTTTTAAATCCCAAAAAAGAAAAAAAAAACTTCAAATATTAAGTAAAAGCTAAGCAAGCCTCGAACCCATGAAACCCTGAACCCCAGCGATGCCACGAGGCGTGCGCGCAACACACACGCGCTAGCTGCTCTAGCCAAGTGCCAAACTTGATATACTATGGGTTATTTACTTTAAGTACCCATTCTCTATTTATTTCTCTTTTCTTATTGTTTTTCAGCTAATTTTATTCCCATTCTTCTCTCCCAAATTAATATGATAAATACATTCCTAAGCTCCAGAATTCTTCACTTACTGATTTAATTATTTTTTAAGGAATTTATACCCATTTTTACACATATTCACTTTCTAAAGCATATATATACGAAATTTGATTAAAACTTCTATTTTTCTTTTGAACAATAATATAAATTTACATTCATATATCACAAAAAAATAATAACTTACTGATTTTATCCCTTTGATGAGAATTTAACCCTCTTTCCGAAATTAGTCATCTTTTTCTTATGGAACAAATTTAATACAAATACAACTATGCCAATTGTGTCTTAAGCATGATAATGAAAATTTTCATCTTTGAACCATACCCCTTTTATTTTCCCAATTTGTTTCTAATTTATCTCCACTAATTATCACATTCCATATACATATTCTTATCTAATTTTGTACAAGACAACATTCATGCAACAAAGAAACTCATTTTTTTGCAATTGTGCCTAGCACTTATATACATGCATTTAATTATCGCTTCCCTCATTCTAATCTGTCATTCACATCATTTACTTCAATTTAACATACAATGCATCTCAAAATTTCTTACAAATAGCAATTTTCATCATTTCAGCATGCATCACAATTTCATTAGTAAGAATCCTTAGACTAGGCTAAAATTTACCATATAACACCTAATCATGATTTGTAAACTAATTAGAAAACAAGCATGTTTCCCACGTCTTTTTGTTGCACAAAGTTGAAACTCTGCTAAAGGAAAGCTCCTAGCTCTACTCCAATGGCCTAGCACTTCTCCTCCTAGCAAAGCAAACTCCAAGCTCCAAAGAATGCAAAAAACTGAAATCTCTTTCGCTCTCTTTCTTTTCCTCTCTCTTTGATTCTTTAGTTTAGGTGCAAATGACATACAATAGGGGAAAGGGGGTGGGGGTTATATACGAAATTTGTGTGGCCAGGATTAACTGCACTACCCAAATAACTACCCATGATCTCACCCCATTCTCCCACTCTCCCATTACTCTCATTGGCCGGCCTCACGCTTTGTGCATGCATAAAATGCACGTGCACGTGTAGTGCACATGCACACTCTCATTCATTTTGATATTTTGTTAAATTTTGTATCTACTAGTTCTTATAAGACAAGTGTGTACAAATTATATATAGGTTCTCTTAGTGGGCTTCTCATTATATTTTTTATTTAATTTACTTCTAATGGATCTAAATTAGTCCTTTAGGCCTACGAGCTTTTTAAGTTAGAGAAAAAGAAAAATAAATGAGACAAAAGAAAAAAAAGAAAATTATGCATAATTTAATAAAATTTTGGAACAAAAATTGAGATAAAATTGCACGTGCGTTTCACGGGAAAAAATAAAAAATGTATTTTTATTTTTAAAAAATTAAAATTTTACTACGGGATGTGAAAAATTTCCTGTGATAGTTCTGTGTTATTGACTCATTTGAAGTAAGATTCTGGCTTGTGTTCCGAGTTCCAGTCTTAGGAATTCGGGGCGCTACAGAGTTGGTATCAAAGCTGACTTCAAATTGTAGTCTAACACAACAGGAAATTAGACTCAGATGCCCCGATAGAGTTGGTTTTAGTGCAGATGTTGGATGAATGAATGAAATTTTGGTTGGTTTGAATTTTGATGTGATTTTGGTTGCTACCATAATATTAATTCCCATAGACACCTGATATTAACATTCATTACTTAGATGTAGGGATGGCAACCGGGCCGGGCTGACATGCGATCCGCCCGCGACCCGCCCACATGTCATGCCCTGCTTTCCAAAAGAATACGGAATACGAATACGAGACATAAGTCCAGCGAATGATTTTTATCATCCATAAGCTGTTCAAGAAATCTTTACAATATTCACAATAATGATTAGAGTCGGAAGAAAAAGAATCAACCACATGCACATGTGAGCCAAATACCAACAAGAATACTTGAAACCAAAGATATAAATCACAAATAGTCATGATCTGAATAAAACAAATATCTTGGGTCACATCGCCCAAATATAAGAATAAATCCAAGTCTCAAAATACAATATTGTTCAAGCAAGCTACAAGAAATAACAATAACAAAATGCAGCACTAATACTTCATATCTCTGATACCATCTGGAACCTATTCTCTAAAATTTGCAATTCAACGAATGCAGGAAAGAGAAAAAGAGAAAAACAAGTACCCTTCAATTGCAAGTTACGGGCCACTATAATGTAGGATACAAGTACATGGGAAAATTAACTAGCAACATGGTATGAGTATGATGTCAAAATAACAACTAGCATGGCAAAGTGAACAAGTGTAAATGTCATGAATCAAGTGTCAAGTAATCAAGTATCATGTAAACATGCATCAAGAGTCAAGTATCATGTAATCATGTATCAAGTGTTAAGTTTCAAGTCTCATGTAAACAAGTTTCACGTATCATGTAGTCAAGTATGAAACAAGCATGTATCATGTTCAAGTATCATGTTCAAGTAGCATGTATCAAGTCTTGTAGTGATTATTATCTAGGTAGCACTTCATGCATCCCGTACGACATGGTTGCTGCATTACAATAGTTTCTCTTTAGATTTCATAGTGGACCATAGAGGGCAGTACACTCGGGGACAAGTCAAGTAATCGAGCTCCAAGCTCCAAGTATGTATCATGTATCATGTAATCATTTGTCAAGTTGTGCAAGTGGCAAGTATCGTGTCTTGCGTGCAAGTATCAAGTAATCACGTGTCAAGTATCATGTCTCAAGTAATCACATAGGATCAGTGGATTCCCTTTCGAGTAAACATTTCTGAATTATTTACTATTAGATCTGTTCCTTAAATCCCGGCTTGGTTATTTATTATTAATGTCAAATAAGCATGTATACGTGCAAAATATATCACGAATAACATGGTATGATCATGTGACAAGTGCAAGTTGCAAGATAAACATGTACGAGTGCAAGATATCTCATATGAGAATGAAATAGACAAATCTCAAGTTCAGGACAGCAAGACCATACTGTAGTAAAATAGTGACTCCCAGTGTTACAAACATGCAAATCTGAATCCGTCAAAACGTCTAGAGAATAGACTCCCAACCGAATCCAGCGAGAATAAATAAGTAATATATTCATTCACAAAGACATAGCTCAAAATTGATTTGAATACAGAAAATATGTTCAGCCATAAATTAGGAAAACGAATTCAAGAGCAGAAAAACAGCATGAAAACACATTAAATAAATCCACGAAAAATCTGGAGCATTCCCCTATATGTCTAGTATCAAAATATAAAGTTTCATAATTTTTCAGTAAAATTAGATCTGTCATAGAAAAACAGGAAACATCAATAAACGATAGTTTGGCAAATCTGGAATTCCCAACACTACTGTACGAAAACTGAAATATCTCGCAACCAGTGAATTGAAATCGAAATCTGCCAAAGGGAGATGAAAATAGATAAAATATATTAACTTTCATATTTCACAAATATTTTTCATACAGTAAAGGAATCAGGGTGAAATTACGATTTTTTACAGAACAGCGAGCAAAATATAGCAACTATAGTTTTCATAAACGAGCATGAAACAACACATAAAACTCATCAATAAAATTCACCAAAATTCTGGGTAATCCCTAACTAGATAAGAAATACTGACCAAAGT
This sequence comes from Hemerocallis citrina, assembly GCA_017893485.1. NCBI lineage: Eukaryota > Viridiplantae > Streptophyta > Magnoliopsida > Asparagales > Asphodelaceae > Hemerocallis > Hemerocallis citrina. The sequence continues at coordinate 71,007,127 of CM030360.1, forward strand.
TTTGGATCAAAATAATATATGTAGCATCAGTATCAAAATCATTTAATCATCAAAATCATTGAAAAACACAATGTGGAAAAGATCGACACCTCTGTAGTTAAACAGTCATAACTCACTCATAAGAAAACGAAATCGAGCAAGGTTAGAGGGGTTTGAAAATAGACGAAATTCTTTAAAACTCATGTTTTATACCGAAATTAAGATACTGATTTCAAGACAGTCCAAAACAGCAAACAAAACAGATCAGCGACAAAATACAGATTTTTCCTTTTAACAACAACTCAACATATATCATAAAAACTTGTTCAAAACACAACCAAACATGAAATTGAGTCTACCAAGTGTCTAAACATCATGAATTAGGGTATCTAGCATGTCCACACCAAATACATCACATGGGTCTCAACCAAATTGCGAATTCTCACAAAAGTCTCGCATACATGATCAAAATCAAGAATGGGTAAAACCTAAGTTAATTCATGTCCATATTGTGTCGTGAGGCAACTATGGTCAAGTTTTCACAATAGAGAAAAAAACCCATCAAACATAACACAAATAAGAGTTGTCTCTAAACCCAACTACACTATAGGTGATATTTTTGACTGGTATCAAACAAATGAATTGGAGTACAAGTTACTTGCCTTAACCAAAGATGAAGAACAATGAAAATCAAGAGTAACGAGTAAAACCCACGAACGAAAATCCATGAATCAATGAATCCACGAACGAAGATCCACGAATCAACAACTTACGAATGAAGATCCACGAATCAACAACTCACGTGCAACTTACGTGCACGTGCACCAATCGAGAGAGAGGGAGAGAGGTCGAGAAAGACGGCGGCTGGTCCTGCCGTCGCTGCAGATCAACAGCGACGATCGGGGGGGATGTGGAGATAGACGGAGAGATGGTGAAGGGGCAAAGAAGTGGTGGTGGTCGGGTTTTGACTGGGGGCGACGCAACCAGCGGGGAGAGAGAGGCCGGGATGTAGAGTGTTTAAGGTTAGGGTTTGTGATTAGGGAGATTAGATATATATATAAGGGGATTAGGGTAGTAGCAAGAAGTGGGTATTGGGTTTAATTGGGTATTAGGCGTAGTAATAGGTTTACCAATGGTTTTTGGATTTGGGTCAATTAAATAAGAATACAAATAGGATTGGGGATTTAATTTGGCTTTGGTAAATCTTATTCGGGATCAAATAATAGGATTGGGTAAAGGATAACAACCAATCACCACCACAAGCACCCAAGAAAAATAAAATAAAGAAGACAAGAACCAAATGAAAGAAAGAGCACAATAATGAAGAACGAACCCAAAGAGACAACAAATCAAAAACAAAGAGCTCAAAATGAAATAAAACAAATATATATGGAAAACAACCTCAATATACGGTTCAGAAAGAATACAAGAGAGAAAATACACCAAAACAAAAAATACACTCCAAAAATACACCAAATGAAAAACAGGGGTTACAATCCTACCCACCTAACAGGAAGAATTTCGTCATCGAAATTCAAAAAGAAGATACATAGGGTAACCCCAAAAAAACCAAAAGAAAAAAATAAAAACTACTCAAACAAATGAGGAAACTTCTGCTGAATCTCCTCCTCCAGTTCCCAAGTTGACTCCCGAGTCGAGTGAGGATTCCAAGCAACCCAAACTAACTTGGTGACCTTGTTCTTAAGCACTTTCTCCTGCCGATCTACAATAGCAACTGGCGGAATCTCACAAGTCAAATCTGGCCGAATGGTCAACTCTGAACAGTCGATCACGTGGCTCTCATCTCAGATATATCTTCTGAGTTTTGAGAAATGGAAAACATCGTGCACTCCTAATAAAGCTGGAAGTAATGCAAGACGATAGGCCACCTTGCCAACTCGCTCCAAAATCTCAAACGGTCTAATAAACCTCGGGCTAAGCTTGCCCCCACCACCGAACTGAATGACACCGCACCACGACGATACCTTTAGGAAAACATGGTCACCAACACCAAATCCAAAGCTCTCCGATGGACATCAGCCCATCGCTTCTGCCTGTCCTGAGCTGCCTGCCGGTGCTTCCTGATCTGAACCACTGTATCAACTGTCTTGGTGATCAATTCCGGACCTAACAACTTCCTCTCACCAATGTCATCCCAGCGCACTGGCAATCTACACTTCCGCCCATAGAGTACCTCGAACGGAGCAGCTTTAATACTGGCTTGAAAGCTGTTATTGTACGAGAACTCTACGAGATGCAAATGGTCCTCCCAAGACCCACCAAACTGAAGCATACAGGACCTCAACGTGTTCTCAAGAATCTGAATACTCTGCACTGACTGTCTATCAGTCTGGGAATGAAAAGCTGTACTGTGCTTTAATTTACTCCCCAAACTGTTCTGTAGACTCTCCCAGAACTACGATCTTAATCTCGTATCCTTGTCGGATACAATACTGACTGGAACCCCATGAAGTCTAACAATCTCTTGCATATACCTTTCAGCAAGGCTCTCAGTAGACTACCCGACACAAAGAAAAATGAAGTGAGCACTCTTCGTCAAACGGTCGACAATCACCCAAATGGCATTATGACCCTTCGGACTCCTCGGCAAAGCAGTCACAAAATCCATAGTGATATGTTCACACTTCCACTCTGGAATAGGAAGCGGTTGAAAAAGTCCAGCGGTTCTCTGATGCTCGGCCTTAACCTGCTGGCAGATCAAATACTGAGCAACAAACTGAGCCACAACCCTTTTCATACCCTGCCACCAGAAATGAAGCTTTAAATCTTGATGCATCTTAGTACCGCCAGGATGTATAGAATACGAAGACTGATGGGCTTCCATAAGCAACCTCTGACAAACATCACCTTCTGGGACACATAATCTGGAATCAAAACGAAGCGATCCATCCGAATGAATAACCATGTCCGTCCTGGACACAGACTCAACCTCAGCTCAAAATCTCTGCAACTGTGCATCACTAGCCTGCACCTTTTTAATCTGATCAACAAGAGACGACTGCAGCTAAAGCACCAAACAACTTCGATCAGAACTCGGCAACAAAACTTCCAACTCCAACCTCTTTATCTGCTCAATCAGAACCCTCTGCTGAGTCAAGAACATAACTGCCAGTCTCTTGCTCAAAGCATCTTGCACCAAGTTTACCTTACCAGGATGGTACTGCAAACTGATGTCATAATCGGCCATAAGCTCCAACCAACGCCTTTGCCTCATGTTTAACTCCTTCTGGCTGAAGACGTGCTTGAGACTTTTGTGGTTTGTAAAGATCTCCACTTGATCCCCAAGAAAATAATGTCTCCACAGCTTCAAAGCAAAAATCACTGTCACTAACTCCAAGTCATGAGTAGGATAGTTCTTCTCATGCGGCCTCAACTGCCTCGATGCATACGCAACGACTCAGCCCTTCTGCATCAAAACTGTTCCAAGACCCTTACCAGAAGCATCACAGTGAATTACAAATCTGCCTGAACCATCGGGAATAGTCAACACAGACACTGACGTCAATCTGTTATTCAACTCAACAAAAGCTCCATCACACTCATCAGACCAACAGAACTTCTAATCCTTCCCAGTCAACTTAGTCAATGGTCCTGCTATCTTCGAAAAATCTTGGACGAACTTCCGATATTAGCCAACCAAACCGAGAAAACTCCAGACTTCAGAAACTTACTTGGGAACAGGCGAATCCTTCACAGCCTCAACCTTGGCAAGATCCACAGAAATACCATCACCTGAGATAATATGCCCCAAGAATGAAATCCTGTCGAGCCAAAACTCACACTTGCTAAGTTTCCCATAGAGCTGATTCTCTCTCAAATTATGCAGAACCATTCTAAGATACTCAGTATGATCTTCTCGATTCCGAGAATACACCAAAATATCATCAATGAAGACCACCAAAAATCTATCCAAGAACTGAGAGAAAACTCAGTTAATAAGACTCATGAATACAGCCGATGCGTTCGTAACTCCGAACGGCATCACAAGATACTCATAGTGCCTGTATCTAGTCCTGAAAGTAGTCTTCTGTATATCTGCAGCCTTCACCTTGACTTGGTGATACCCAGAACGAAGATCCAACTTCGAAAAAATAGCAGCCCCACTCAACTGGTCAAACAAATCATCGATCTTGGGCAACGGATGCCGATTCTTCACAGTAACTCTGTTCAATTCTCGATAATCCATGCATAGTCGACGACCACCATCCTTCTTGTCGACAAAAAGGATCAGAGCACCCCAAGGCGAAACACTAGGTCTGATGAAACCCAAATCAAGTAACTGCTGAATCTGCACCTTAAGCTCTGCTAGCTCAACTGGTGCCATCCTTTAGGAACTCTTCGATATCGGCACTGTTCCTAGCTAAACATCAATACCAAGTTCCACTTCCCTATCAGGGGTTAAGCCAAGCAACTCATCTGGAAAAACATCCAAGAATCCCGAACTACTAGAGGCGCAACCTCACAGCCTGAATGCAACTCCATCGCACAAACCTCCCGATCAACTGCAGCTCGGCCAAGGGAAGACTCCCCGGCATGGAACTCAAACTTTGTGCGATCTGGAATCCGAAACACAACTTTCTTGGCACGGCAATAAATAATGGCATGGGTTTCACCCAACCAATCCATACCCAGAATAACGTTGAATCCCAAATTCCCAATTACAATCAGATTGGCTTTGAACTCTGCACTACCAATAATCATGGGACACTGCCTGTACTCTCGGGAACATATGACAACTCCACCACCTGTCACAATGTTCCAAGCCTCTGACATGTTGCTACACTCCAACTGATGGCGAGCGACAAATCGAGAGAAGACAAAAGAATCTGTTGCCCCAAAATCAAACAGAACATGACCAGGAAAAGAGCACACAAGCACAACACCTAAGACAGAAAGCAAAAGAGACAAAGAATAGAATGGATGACACCAAAATCAATGAATTCATACCCAAAAAGAAATCAAATAAGAAGGGATCAAAAAGAGCAGAATAAGACTATATCCAGATCAATGTCGATAATAATTGATTCATTTATGCATGCATGGTTGGTGAAATGTTGAGCAGATCCCAGTTCGAGCCAAGCTAGTCTAATATATTAGCCAACTAATACATTAGCCAAACCTGGCTCTAATACCACTAAAAACCCTGTCACGCTCCGCTTCCCAAAGGAATACGGAATATGGATATGAGACATAAGTCAAACGAATGATTTTTATCATCCATAAGCTGTTCAAGAAATCTATACAATATTCATAATAATCATTATAGTCGGAAGCAAAACAATCAACCACATGCACATGTGAGCCAAATACCAACAAGAATACTTGAAACCAAATATATAAATCTCAAATAGTCATCATCTGAATAAAACAAATATCTTGGGTCACATCCCCCAAATATAAGAATAAATCCAAGTTTCAAAATATAATATTGTTCAAGCAAGCTACAAGAAATAACAATAATAAAATAAAGCACTAATACTTCATATCTTTGATACCATCTGGAACCTATTCTCCAAAATCTGCAATTCAACGAATACAGGAAAGAGGTAAAGAGAAAAACAAGTACCCGTCAATTACAAGTTACGTGCCACAATAATGTAGGATACAAGTACATGGTGAAACTAACTAGCAACATGGTATCAGTATGATGTCAAAATAACAACTAGCATGACAAAGTGAACAAGTGTAAATGTTATGAATCAAGTGTCAAGTAATCAAGTATCATGTAAACATGCATCAGGAGTCAAGTATCATGTAATCATGTATCAAGTGTTAAGTTTCAAGTCTCATGTAAACAAGTCTCACGTATCATGTAGTCAAGTATCAAGCAAGCATGTATCATGTTCAAGTAGCATGTATCAAGTCTTGTAGTGATTACTATCTAGGTAGCACTTCATGCATCCCACACGATATGTTTGCTACATCACAACAATTTCACTTTAGATTTCATAATGGACCATAAAGGGCAGTATACTCGGGGACGAGTCAAGTAATCGAGCTCCAAGCTCCAAGTATCATGTATCATGTATCATGTAATCACGTGTCAAGTTGTGCAAGTGGCAAGTATCATGTCTTGCGTGCAAGTATCAAGTAATTACGTGTCAAGTATCATATCTCAAGTAATCACGTAGAATTAGTGGATCCCCTTCCGAGTACATATTTCTGAATTATCCACTCTGAGATCTGTCCCTTAAATCTCGGCTTGGTTATTTATTATTAACGTCAAACAAGCATGTATATGTGCAAAATATATCAAGAATAACATGGCATGATCATGTGACAAGTGCAAGTTGCAAGATAAACATGTACGAGTGCAAGATATCTCATAAAAGACTAAAATAGACAAATCTCAAGTTCAGGACAGCAAGACCATACTGTAGTAAAACAGTGATTTCCAGTGTTACAAACATGCAAATCTGAATCCGTCAAAACGTATAGAGAATAGTCTCCCAACCGAATCCAGCGAGGATAAATATGTTATATATTAATTCACAAAAACATAGCTCAAAACTAATTTGAATACAGAAAATAGGTTCAGCCAGAAATCAGGAAAACAAATCAAGAGCAGAAAAATAGCATGAAAACACATTAAATTAATTCGCGAAAAATCTGGATTATTCCCCTATATGTCTAGAATCAGAATATAAAGTTTCATAATTTTCTAGTAAAATTAGATCTATCATATAAAATTAGGAAACATCAATAAACAAGAGTTTGGCAAATCTGGACTTCCCAATACTGTTGTACGAAAACTATAATATCTCGCAACCAGTGAAACGAAATCCAAATCCACCAAAAGGAGATGAAAATAGACAAAATATATTAACTTTCATATTTCACAAATATTTTTCATACAGTAAAAGGAATGAGGGTGAAATTACGATTCTTTACAGAATAGAGAGCAAAATATAGCAAGTATAGTTTTCATAAACGAGCATGAAACAACACTTAAAACTCATAAATAAAATTCACCAAAATTGTGGGTAACCCTAACTAGATAAGAAACACTGACCAAAGTTTTGGATCAAAATAATATATGTAGCATCAGTATCAAAATCATCGAAAAACACAATCTGGAAAAGATCGACACCTCTGTAGTAAAAAATTCATAACTCACTCATACGAAAACGAAATCGAGCAAGGTTAGAGGGGTTTGAGAATAGACGAAATTCTCTAAAACTCATGTTTTATACCAGAATTAATATACTGACTTCAAGAAAGTCCATAACAGCAAATAAAACAGATCAGCGACAAAATACAGATTTTTCTTTTTAACAACAACTCAACATATATCATACAAAACTTGTTCAAAACACAACCAAATATGAGATCGAGTCTACCAGGTGTCTAAAAATCATGAATTAGGGTATCTAGCATTTCCACACCAAATACATCACATGGTCTCAACCAAATCACGAATTCTCACAAAAGTCTCGCATACATGATCAAGATCAAGAACGGGTAAAACCCAAGTTAATTCATGTCCATATTGTGTCGTAAGGCAACTATGGTCAAGTTTTCACATTAGAGACAAAACCCATCAAATATAACACAAACAAGAGTTGTCTCTAGACCCAACTACAATATAGGTGGTATTTTGACTTGTTTCAAACAAATCAATTGGAGTACAAGCGACTTGCCTTAACCGAAGATGAAGAACAATGAAAACCAAGAGTAACGAGTAAAACCAACGAACGAAAATCCACGAATCAATGAATCGACAAACGAAGATCCACAAATCAACAACTCACGAACGAAGATCCACGAATCAACAACTCACGTGCAACTTACGTGCATGTGCACCAATCAAGAGAGAGGGAGAGAGATTCGGAAAGACGGAGGCCGGCCCTACCGGCGTTGCAGATCGACGGCGACGATCGGGGGGGATATGGAGATAGACGGAGAGATGGTAAAGGGGCGAAGAAATGGTGGTGGTTGGGTGTTGACTGGGGGCGGCGCACCCAGTGGGGAGAGAGAGAGAGGAGGGATGCCGGGATGTTGAGTGTTTAGGGTTAGGGTTTGGGATTAGGGAGATTAGATATATATATATATGGGGATTAGGGTAGTAGCAAGAAGTGGGTATTGGGTTTAATTGGGTATTAGGAGTAGTAATAGGTTTACGAATGAGTTTTGGATTTGGGTCAATTAAATAGAAATACAAATAGGATTGGGGATTTAATTTGGCTTTGGTAAATCTTAATAGGGATCAAATAATAGGATTTGGAAAAGGATAACAACCAATTACCCCCACAAGTACCTAAGAAAACTAAAATAAAGAAGACAAGAACCAAATGAAAGAAAGAGCACAATAATGAAGAACGAACCCAAAGAGACAACAAATCAAAAACAAAGAGCTCAAAATGAAATAAAACGAATATATATCGTAAACAACTCCAATATACAGTTCAGAAAGAATACAAGAGAGAAAATACACCAAAACGAAAAATACACTCCAAAAATACACCAAATGAAAAACAGGGGTTACACCACACGAACCCGACCCGATATAATTCGGTTCGGGTCCGGGTCGAACCCACTGGTTGACCCGGGTTGACCCGGGTCGACCCGGGTCGGAAAAATGGTGAACTCAACCAACTTGACCCGGCCCACCCAACCCGTTGACCAAGTCAAACCCGTCCGTCAACCTGCGGGTTCGGACCCGTTTGACCTGTGGGTTTTTTTTTTGTGTATTTCCCCCTATAAATACCCCACTTAATCCAATCTAAAAAGTTTCTCACCTTACTCTCTTACTCTCTCTACTACTAGTCTACTACTACTCAATTCAATCTAAAATAAATGAAGTTTTTTCAACAAAGAAGAAAGCAACAAAAAATGAATAATCAATAATAAATGCATTATTTCACTTTTATACAGTTATAGTTATTATATTTTTTTTTAAAAGTGAAATTTTCAAATAAATAAATAAATAAATTCAAACCGGGCAAACCAGCGACCTGGTGCAACCCGAAACGGGTTCGACCCTAATGGGTTCGTGGATCAACCTGGTCAACATTTCCAATTTTGAACCCAGCCCGGTTAACCCACCGACTCGACCTGAACCTGGCCAAGTAATCATTCAAGCGGGCGAGTCTGACCCGTCCCGGCCCGGTCGACCCAAATGCCAACCCTACTTATGAAGAACATGAAAAATACTTTGTAGAATCACTTAAAATTTAAATATGTTATGTCACCATGTATGAAGAACGTATGTTTCAAATTTTTTGAAGTTTAGAGATCATTTGATATTTTAAAAGTATTTTTATGTTAGCACTGGTTAGTTGTTGCTCTGCTCTGGAAATTATTTACATGCATGTTAAACAATGACTTATTTGACCACTTAATAGACTTAATCTCAAGAACTATGTAACTAGAAAGTCGTAGTAGACACATAGATCATTCAGTAATGTTTAAGAACTCAAAATTTAGATCAGTACACAAATTATAATGAATTTTTCAAGTAACGACAGAAACACACAGATTCTTCAAGCTCACTGTTTGCACTATGCCTATGAGATTAAGTTTGAACTTGTAGAATCTAAGTTTTAAGTTGCTGTTGTGGGTCATAAATCTTGTTGCGGATATGGGAATAAGTTAGGAATTAAATTATCTTAAGTTTCATGTTTTGGGTAGCTCACGTGTGCTTGTAGATCTACAATATAGACATGCTTGTTCACTGTTTTGAAGTAGAAATTGTGATAGGTGTTTATGTATTAATGTTGATCACTTTGGGATGAAATTCATGCCTATTTTTGCTTTTGCTTTCTGTTTACTTTGAGTAGAAGCATGGGGAGCACTCGATCGCGTTTCTTCAATAAAACGGGGCCGGGAACAACTATGTTTTGGCATGAACGCCAATTGTATGCTTGCTGTTTGAAAATGTGATTTTCCATTTTTAGAGCTTTTTAGCACTCTTTTTAAGTATTCTTGGTGTAAAACTTATTCCTAGAGTAGTGTACTCATGTTGGGCTACATTCGTTAAGTATTGAGATGCTAGGATTAAGCCATATTGGTATATCTAGATGGGTAGAATAGGACCCCGTGTTGATCGAACGAGTTAGAGGTTTCGGTTCGTCGTTGGTTCGGGCCAAGTGTGGGTCGAGGCGGGCCAACCCTTGGGCCGAATTTGAGGCTAGTTTGATTCCTATTGTGTGATTGGCTTATGTTCTAAAATGATAAGTTGGGTTAAATAAAAAGAGTCTACAAGTACAACTTAACTGGTTGTTCAAAATAAACAAAGTTGTTTACTATACTAGGGCTTGGAAAAACTTGATAGATCACCTAACAAGGAGAATTAGTTAGAATGAAATAGACCTAGACTCGCCTAATAATTCATACATCTTATGAGATAACGAAAGAGTATTAGAGATTTATTACAGTCTTGGAAATCAGATAAGCAGATAAAAATCTAGTAATCGTTTAATTAACCCTTTTCTTAATCTTGGTCCTAGAGTAGGTTAGCTCTTGTACCTTGGGTTTGTGGTGTTGTAGGACTAGATCTAGTCTTGGTTGAATGTAAGGACAGGAACTAGCGAGTGGTGTTCGCCTGTCAGGGAGATGCGTGGCGTCATCACGCCTGGCCAAATCCTAAGTTCATTTAATGCGGGCAGGAGACTTGGAGAAAGGCCCAGCTGGAGCGCAGCTCGGTGGGAAAGGCACTAATATCGTCGGTTAGAGTGCCTTTATGTATGCAACAATTTTTGAGGAGGTCTGGAGTGGTGGCGTCGTCTCGACTGCAAGTTCTGGTCTAGTGTAAGGACGATGGCAGAGCAGAGATTAGGGGAAACTCTAAAAATCTGCCAGGTCCTATGCTGATCAATGCAGGCAGGAGGCTTAGAGAAAGGCCTTCTGTGCAAGACTCTATGGGAAAGGCTCTATGTTCTTCGGCGAGGAGCCCTTGTGTCCGTACATCAGTTTTTGGTGAGGTCCAAAACGCAGAATTATGACATCTCTACAAATTGTTTGGGCAGCGACGGACATGAGTCATGCAACTGCGATTCTGGGCATAGTGGGTAAAACACATGGTGTTGAAACCACTTGTCACACCCCACTTCCCAAAAGAAATGACAGAATACGAGCGCGTGACAATGCCCAGCGAATGATTTTCATCATTCATAAGTTGTAGGATTGACTCAACAACATAACAGGAAATATAACAGAATATTCAACCATGCATGCATGAATCAAATTATTAATCAACAAAAATTATTTGAAACAAATATAAATTCCTCAAATAAATACAAGATCTGGATCAAAAGTGAGACTTTGGGACAACATGCCCATTACAAGTTTCAAGTAGCAAACAGATTTAAATAAACTCAAACACAAAAAATAACTAAAGCAAGTTGTTTCAAGCGAAGCCTAAAATGTTTGCTCACCAACTCCTGCAGGCAACTGATCTCCAAAACCTGTATATATATCATGTAGAAGAAAAAATACAGAAACACGAGGCTGATGCCCGTTAGTGCGAGTTACGGGCCGCAAGTAGTACAAGAAACGGGTATGGGAATAAGTGCAAGAATGTATGAAACAAAGATTTGGAGTCAAGAGTTTACAACAAGACATGGTAGGGTGCAACAAGTAATAAAGTTCAAAGAGACTGGCATGCAAGTAAAACGAATCAAGTAACAGGATCAGGAAACAAGTAAGCATGTAATTTATATCAAGTGTCAAGTAACAAGTGAACATGTGATTGGTATCGAGTATCAAGTAACAAATAACATGTAACATGTAACAAGTAAGAGAAACAGGTAACAAGATTATGCAAGTGAACAGGTTATACTGAAGTCTGCTGTTTAATCTTATCTACTTCATGCGTCCCAATTATTTACCACATGGTTCTACATACAAACAAGTTATTTTTAAGCCTAGTGGTGGATTATACAAGATCAAGTACTCAGGTCTTGCAGAAAATACGAGCATGTAGTCAACCCATGGGCACTAGAGGTAACCCCCGCAGGCACTAAAAGTGGCCCCTGTCAACCCCTGACATGGCACTTAGTTCTACGTGGCACTTAGTTCCATCTGATTGCAAACATACATTATCTAATCATATAATGCGCACTAGAGGTAATCTCCACAGGCACTAGAGGTGGCCCCCATCATCCATGAAGTGGCACTTAGTTCTACGTGGCACTTAGTTCTATTTAACTTAAAATCATGGGAAACACAGGCCCCCTTCTGAGTACAACCTCATATATACCCCACTACTTGTCTTTCCCTTAAACCCCTTCTTGATTAATTATTATTATTATCAAAGAGGCATGGAAGTGTGCAAACAGGTCGAGTAAACATGGAACAAGTTCAGGCTGGGTAGGAAGCATATTCGCGTGTCAAAACAAATTATTACTATGAAAGACGATGAGAATTCCAATTATGGACAGCATGACGTTACTGAACCAAAACTGAGATTCCCGTTGCTACAGGAATGCAAATCTGGATCTATCAGAAAATCTAGAATTTAGACTCCCTACCGGTTTCAGCGTATATAAACAAGATACATAAAAGTTGCAGCAACTGGTGTCAAAATAGCAAACTACACAAGATTCGTGTTCAGCCAGAATTTGTAAAATTGTGTTTAGAAACATGAAACAGGTCTGAAACTTTACCAATTAATTCCATGAAAATCAGTGAAGGTTCTTTAGTGTGTCTAGTCTGGGCATGCAAAATTTCAAGTCATTATCTTACAGATAACATACTTAAATTGAATTTAAAAACAGGGTGACACAGTAAAATTACGAATCTGGAATTCAATGACACAGCAGTAGTAAAACTGCAATAACTCACACATCATTAATCGGATTTGAGAACCGTCGAAAGAGTTGTAAACTAAACAACTGGGGCTACAACTCATATTTAGAAAGTTCTCACAGATTCAAAGTGCAACTGGGTTAAAATCAGGCTACAATTACACAATTGGTGTTTATGATATTTTATGATTATGGAGTAATAGAAACGAATCAAAATGAATATGGTGAAGATTATCAATGAGTAAGAAACATGGAAAACAAGTTATAACGAAGATCTACTTGTGGTATTTATGCTTGTACGAGGAACAAAAAAATTAATACAAGTACTTGCCTTGATGGAAACAATATCGAAGAGAAGAATAATGGAACGGATCCTAACAAACGGCGACGATTGCGAACCAACCGAATCTTGGTGAGATGATCATGATCGGCCACAGATTGGATGGCTCAGATCTAATCTAATTATGGAGTTGATGATCAAGATGATAATCACGATCTTGATGATGATCATGATCACGATGAAGGATTAGACGACCCCAGATCTGACTTGATGATGATGGAGATGATCAGGTGCAGATCATACGGTCCAGATTCAAAGTGGAAATCCAAGAGAGCAGGGGAATGCTTGGCTCGGTGACGGGCCAGGGGGCGCAGTCGAATGCGATGACGGCAAGGGCGGTGCGAGCCTCAAGTGGGAGGCAGCAAGGGGAGCTCCTTGAGCAACTTCAAGGTATTCGACGGTGCTACGATGCGAATGCTAATGGGTTCAATGAGGGTGCTCGGGGATTTGCTAGCAGTGCGATGGGTTGCAGGAGTAAGGTGTCGATAGAGCAGAGAAGGCAGTGGTGATGGGCTTCGGCTATGGGGGTGATGATAAGCGGGAGGAGGGATGAAGTCAAGGTGGAGGGGAATTGATGGGTTGATGGTGGGCACTCGAGGTGGAGGCGACTGGCGGGGAGTCGACGAGGAAGATGGAAGGGCGGGGGAAGCTCGAGTGAAGGGAATGGAGGGTGAGGGATAGGATGACAGAGAAGGGGAGATGAAGGAGAGAAAGTTTTAGAAATAGCAGAGGAAGAAGGTGATAGGGGAGGCGGCTGTATATGTGGGTAATTAGGGTTAGAGGGTGATTATGAGGGGTTTAAATATGGGGATTAGATTAACGGGTTGTGGGTAGCGGGTTGGAAAAAGAGAATGGGTATAGGGTTTTGGGTTTTAAAATCCAATAGGGAGATAATTAAATAGAATAGGCTTTATAAAACATACATACATACATACATACATATATATATATATATATATATACACACACATTAAACCATGACCAATCAAAACTAATAATAGTAATAATAATAATAATAATAGTAATAGCTATAATAATAATAATAATAATAATAATAATAATAATAATAATAATAATAATAATAATAATAATAACAACAATAGTAATAATAATTAGATAATGAGAATAATAGTAACATTAGCAATGTCATATACAAAAGAATATTATATTACAATATGAAACTCATTTGAAAATAACTACAAATGTGACTAATGAATAGAATGAATAAATAATAAACAATCAACAAAATAACAACAATAATAATAATAACAGTTAAAAAAATTACATAACAAACTAAGATTTGGTTTTAGCAATTTATTAAAATAATCTAAATAGTAACATTACCTTTGATTTGGGCTAGAATATAATTGTTGATCAATTAGAAATTGGAGTTAAAGTTAAAATGCATTATTACTCGGAATAAATATAATTTTCAATTATAAAAGACTTTAATATAAAAATCCAAAACCGAATTTGACATTAATGAATTTATCAAAACTGAAATACAGAAAATACTCAGGAAATACACATTTACCGGAATGGGGGTTACACCACTACTGACAGCAACGACGAGAGTGAACCGGACGACTGCAGCCTCATCATCACTAGAGTATCAGAGACAGGAGAGAGCACAAGAGTAGGGTGCATAGCGGGGGATCGAAATCCATCAACTGAAGAACGTCGTTTGCTTAGGGAATGTGTGGTATGAGACATATCTCTTCAGTCAAGCATGCATTAGCTTTATGAGCATGTGTGCATAGTGTATGGATTAGATTAGGCCATGACATACACCGAAACTTGTTTGACATCACTTTTTCTTTTGCATCAAATTTTGGTTGTTGAGGTTTGGAATCGCTATATTATGGCATTGCGATGATTGCTGTATTATAGCATTGCGTCAGTTTATTCAACAGACATTCCCATAGTTTTGTGAGTTTGCAGGACTACCTGATCGTGGGGAGTGTGGGAAGACTCGAGCCATGGAAAGCATCCAAGTGGAAGTTTACTGTCCAATTTTATTTTATATTCGTGATGTATCCATTTTTTGTAATTGCTGAAATCATTGGACATTGTAATAACATTTTGATGTAATAAAAGTTTTTAATTTCCTGTAATTTTTTTGTGTTATTTACTCATTTGAAGTAAGATTCTGGATTGTGTTCCGAGTTTCCATTTTAGGAATTCGAGGCACCATTTGTAATGGCCGTTATCAATGAATGAGGTTATACCGCTACAGAAAGTGTCGTGAGCTTTTGAGACGCTCCTCCAAAACCGCAAAACCTTGGGGCTTACCTTAAAAGCAAGATTACGTAAGTCCTTCTCACTTAGCTATGTCAAGACGAATTCCTGCCAGCCTTCCCCGTTCGGGTGGTAGACTTTCCACCACCATTTGGAAAGGAGGGCCAGATTCATATCTCGAAGGTCTGTGAAACCCAGTCCACCATGGATCTTCTTCATGTAGGCTTTTTCCTACATGATTGGATGGTACCCCCCTTTGTCTGTGTCAGCACCTTTCCAAAGGAATCCCTTCCGAACTCAGTCAATCTACTGAATAACCCATTTTTATTTCACAGACCGACATGTTGCATGTTGGGAGATTCGATAAGACCAAATTCATGAGTGTAACTCTCCCACAAAGTGACAGAGATTTTCCTTTCTATCCTGACAGTATGTTTTCAACTCTATCAAAGATGGGAAACCAATCAACCTTTTTTAGTTTACCCGGGCAAATTTGCAACCCAAGGTATTTGAGGGGAAAGCTGTCGATATGACAATTCAGTACGGAGGCATGTAAGAGCGCGTCCTCCTCGAGCAGAGCAATAGAAATCATTGCATTCTTATGGAAATTAACCCGCAAGCCTGACCAAGCCTCAAAACAATGTAGTGCACATTTGAATGTGATTGTTTCCTACAACTCTCCATTACCGAAGAGGAGGGTGTCATCAGCGTATTGGAGTATGGTGCAGCCCGCCCGGTTGCGCTCACATGCCACTAGTTGGATCCACCCTGCGATCTTCCAATTATCAATCATGTGTTTAAGAACATCTGCCACAATGGAAAACAATAGAGGGTATAGGGGATCTTCTTGTCTTAAAACCCTTTCTGCAAGAGAAAGGAGATAAGGTCTTGCCATTGACCATGATAGATGTCCTGCACGAAGTCAGGCAGTGACGAATCTACCTATTCCATCTAGAACCAAATCCTATGCCTCTCAGGACTTCCAATAGGCAGTCCCAATATACAGAGTCGTAGGCTTTCTCGAAGTTAAGTTGGAGGAGGTAGCTCTTACTGTTCGAGAAATGACAGTGATGGATCACTTTTTCGGCAGTGGCCGCATAGTCCAAAATACTATGTCCTTTAATGAATCTAGATTGTTCCAGACAGATCAAATTATCTATAGGACTTTGGTGATGGTTTTGACTGAACAGTGTAGTAGGCTAATGGGACGAAAGCCCCCCACCCTTTGGAAGTCTACCTTTTTTTGGAATAAGCACCACCTCAGCAAAGTTGAGTATGCCTAGTTTAAGCTTATGGTCGTGGAACTCTGACATGAGAGCCATGACATCATCTTTGATTTCTTCCCAGAATGTCAGGTAGAATATGATTGGGAACACGTATGGACCAGAAGCCTTATCACTCCCCATTTGTGAGATAGCCTCTTTGACCACCTCCTGCGTAAATGGCTTCTCCACTGATAGAACTTGGTCCAAGTTAGTATTGCTACTCCCCCAAAGCTTGAGTTGAGGGAGTCCAAAACTCTTTTCTGGATCCAAAAAGGTTTTTGAAGTGTAATTGGAACGTTTGTTGCATATGTATGTCCAGAGGGGATGAGGTGGGACCTATGTCGTGCACTAGCCATCCTATGGAAAAAAGGTCATGTCCGCGTCTCTCTCTTTGAGCCATGAAGTCCTGGACCACTATTGTCACTTGATTTCCTCGAGTTTTTACAGTTGTGTGATTTCCTCCCTGAGCTTTACAAGATGATTACGTTCATCTTCACTGAGATTTCCAGTCTCCTCCAGTCCTTCCGGTTTTTCGATGCCATCAAGAATGCTAGCTTTTGCACGCCAGATTGTTGCAAACCTGGTGCGGTTCCATTTATCTAATTTAGACCTAAGTCTACGGATTTTCTCGCACCAAATTGCCACTGCTACAATACCCCGTCTGGGGAGAGCCCAGCTCTCCATGACCAGGTGGTGAAACCCTGAACTTCTATCCAGGCTTTTTCGATTCTAAACTTAGGTTTTTTCTTGGAATTATGCTCGCTAGAGGAGAGGATGATGGGGACATGGTCTGATGTTGACTTTGGGAGGGATTTGGCGAATGCAAGTGGGAATTTCACCTCCCATTCCAAAGAGACAAGGACTCGGTCATGTTTAGCCAAGATTGGGGAAGCATGCATATTGGACCAAGAAGTTTATCCGAAATCGATATATCGACTAGCTCGATGTTCGAAATAACTTAATTGAAAACTTCTGTTTCCAAGTCGATTAACCCCCTAACACAATACTCAAAAGTAAACCTAGTGATGTTCAAGTCCCCCTCCCCCCCCCCCCCCCCCCCCGGATCATGCCACTGCGTTGGATTGAGTTGAGTTCTGCCCAGAATGAAGTATAGACTGTTGAAGGTTAGGACTGTAGCCAACTGTTATGATATGGATCTAGTTGTCCATACATCATTGAAGCCTAAGAGATACGGTGAATTCCCCTTGGAATTCCTCTTGGAAAGAAAAAGATTGGGGTTGAAACCAATATAATGTCTCCAGACGCCCCGATGGATGGGCAGATTTTCCAATCAGAGATTCTAGATCCACCAAGTATCCTGAATATGGAGACATGCGATAATTTGGTCTCTTGCAGGCCTACTACGTCAGCCTTGGATGATTGAATGACATCCCTAACCATCTCCCGTTTTCCATATCCCCCAGATCCCTAACATTCCAAATTAGTGTAATCATTATTAAACGATTGGGTGTAACGTGATTTATTGGGCTCATTCACAGCCACAAAGGAACCTCTATCTAATTCCCATCCTCTAAACTTATTAAGAAGTAGGTCATTACAATCAACGTCCTCAACCTCATGACTACAGGATTTGGCTAGACAGTAAACATAAGAGACTTACATAAAATTTAAAATAGACAATACCCAAATACGCGAACCTCCACCATCGGCTCTGGAAGCTTTCGTGGCAGCTGCCATTTCTAGATAATCATCTAACAATTCTGTGTGGGTCTTCTTATGCGCTGACTGAACTCTGACACCCCTCATCTGAAGCTGTCCCACAACAGTAGATTGCGAGTCCAGGAAAGTGGATGGCACCACCTCTGGGGACAGACCTGTTACTAACTGCTATGTATGTAATGCCCCGATTTTTCATTTAATGAAAATTATTTATTTGCATGTAGTGTGCACGTGCAATATTTTGGTAATTATTTTCATTATGATGAGTATAGATATTTATATATGTGCTCTTTAATTATTTTTGTATAAAGCATTTTTTCAAATAGACAAAAGCCTTTCTTTTTAAAAGCCCAAATCTAAATTATTGGTTATCTTTTTATAATTATTATTTTGGCCCATATACTAAAGCCCATGAGCTATTTTATTTTAAATACAACTTGTAATGTAGAATACATTTTAAAGATTATTTTCATGTAAAATATAATGTACAATTTTTAAATGGAGACCAAGTTGCATGCACGTGCATTGCACATACACATGCAAAATGCACATGATGAGCATGGCTGGTTTGGAGCTTTTGGAGGGAAAAGGGAAAATTTGAGTAGGGTCATGGGTGGTGGTTACTTGGTCATGGTTGGTTATTGTAACTCCTCCTTGAATCATAGCCTTTTAATCCTAACTCTTAAGTTAATCTTAGCCTTCCATTTTCCTAGATTTTTAGTATAAATACCCCCCCCCCCCCCCCCCAGCCTAGTTATTCTTGTGCTTATTATTTCCTCCAAATCTATAGTCTAAAATACATTATTTAGTAGTATACAAGTGAGTAAAAGATTGAGGGTTTGTGAGGGGTTTGTGCTTGCAACAAGGTCGGCATCAATAGGAGCTCTCGGTTTGGTTTGGAGGAGGCTCGGTTGGCATTGCGGAGGCTTGTGTGCGCGCATCAAGGAGGAGGATCGCTTTTTGCAAGGACATTGTTTTAGGAGGTGTTTCTAAGTATAGTCTCTCCAATTAAGGTGGGTAAATTTTCTGTATTTCTAATTAGGAAACATACTAGATTTGAATTGAAAGAATGATGATGCATGAAAAATATTAATAAGAGTACATTTTAATTAGAAAATGGCTTATTGATTGATTGAAATGTTAATATGTAATTATATGTGGCTCTATCATTAAATTTAAGTTGTGAGTAAATTGATTATAGCCATGGATTGATGAAGGAAACTTCGTAATTAACATCGAGAACTATATGCAAAAGTTAGTAGATTGACAATATTACTTTATGTGCTTAAATGGACTTTTTGTGATAATGTTGTGATGGATGAATTAAGATATAGGTTGTATGTTTGGGAAATAATTAAAAACAGAGAATTGATTGCTAATAAAAAGATTAGGGTTGTTAAACTTAATAAGAAATGTCGAAAAAGAAATGTGGTGGTGGTAGTTTATAATTCGAATTAATTATATGAAAATTATGTGTTAATTATTGAAAAAATATTTTTATTATACTGGAGTAAAATTTATGTTGGGAATAGCCAATCTGGATATTTACAGCAACTTTAGTAAAGGCAAAATTAAATGAGAGATTGTTGAACATCGAAATGTTTACTAAACAGAGAGGATAGATTTAACTAGACTACGGGTGAAATATGACAACATGAGCGCATAGCTCAAGTGGTCGGGATGATTTTAATCGCTACAGTGGGTCGGCGAGTCGCTGGTTCGAATCCCCTTAGCACCATACTTTTTTGTATTCTTTGAAAAAAATAAATAACTACAGCCGAGAGCATTTAAAGCTCTCAACCCCCTTTATATCGATTGGCACACTCGACCTAGTGGCCAGAGCGTGCGGTTTGCTTCTCGGTGGTTGCTGGTTCGAATCTGGGGCTCGGCCAGTATTAAACTTTGGGAAAAAATATTTTTTTTTTGGTGTTTTTGATGATTGAAATATTATGAAAAAAAAATATTTATTATTCTAAAAATATGGGGGAATTATTTACATGAAATGGAGTATGTTTTGAGAATAAATGTCCTATGCTTGTATGTTATGAAAGTTACACTTTGAAAAAGGACTTGAAATAAAATGTTAGAAAAGAAGTGTAAGAAAGATAGAAATTATATGTAGTGATGTGATGTGAATTATTCTCATTGGAGAATAATGTGAAAATTATGAAATGCGAATATTCATTTAGTGATGTGATTTTAATGTGAAATTGATAATTGATGAAATATATAATGATTAATTGAATTCCATATGTGGCTATGGACTCATGAATAAATTAGAAATCACGCTATTGAAAAAAGAAAATCTGTTATGATTATGAAGATGAACTTATGAGCTGTAAACGCTCAATTTTGGAAATTGTGAATTGGAATTGAAACAAAAGAGTAGCTAAGTCTCCCCCGGCAATTGTAAAGAAATGAAATGAAATTTGAAATGAAAGACCAAGGTTGGTTATGTTTGAATGAATGAATAAGTCCGGTTTAGTGGAGAGGCTAACTCTAGAGCTTTGATTTTGTTCATGATTGTAATAAAAACTAAGGATTGGTACATAGTGGAGACGTGATGAAAGTGAGAGAAAAACACGAGTATGAGAACTAGAGTTTACGGTGCAGGGTGTGAGCCACAGAATGCATGCTTGATGAGTCAAGACATGGCGTGGGCACTACTCAGTAATGATCGGACTTTAGCCATGCTTGTGGGATGTTTGGTGACTGCAAGAGGATCGTGTGCCATGAAGGAGGCTGAATTGCCACAGAATGCATGATTGATGAGTCAAGACATGGCGTGGGATTCCCCTCCAGGTTTTCTTTACACGAGCTTGTACTCATAGATCATCTAGGATACTCAATGTAGTTACAGTAGTAGATTAAGACATGACGAAGAACGATTAAGAGGCTTGCCCTCGGACCTATGTAGTATGGGATGCATAGAATCCGAACAAGTGTGCATTAGTGTCATGTAACATAAATAACTGCATTAAGGACTAAGTGCACAATCACAACACGACATCAATAGGGTAGTCCCTCTAGTTTGATATGTGACAAGTTTGTGTCTGTTAAATATGGAAAATGAGTTATACTATTTCCGACATAGAGAGGATAGCCGTGTATAATGTTCGTCGGTTGAATAAACTGACGTACCCACAGTTTTGTATGCAGGGTAAATGACATGATAAAGATTAGAGAGGAACAGATGCTTAAAGATTATTCAATGTTGTTGTACATTTATTTAAGTGTTGTAAATTTACTTCCGCTGTGCAATGTAAAGTGTAAAGTTTCATGTAAACTCTGATGTAAAGTGAAAAGTTTTAAATTTCTTGTAAAATTGTACTAAATGAAGTGTAAAGATCCTGTGGAATCTCGAATTCAGTGTATTTTGGAATTCGGAGCGTTACAGAGTAGTATCAAAGCCACGCTTCACACTTGTACAAATTTATAAGGAATGACACCTTAGAAGTGGACATTAGAGTGTGTGTTTGAGTCTAGAGATTTAAATGTAAGTGACTTACATTTGTGTTGCTCTATGACTTATGCTTCCTCCTCTCAATTTCTAAGATGGCTGATCACTTCGACCCTGCTAGAGACGACGACTGGCATATCATCGAGGAAGAGTATCATCCTGGACAAGCAGATTCCGAGGAAGAGTACTACCCAGGGCAAGCAGATTCTGACGAAGAAGAATGGCCTGAATCCTGAGAGATCACCCCACCTCCGGATTCATCTGATGACTCTTCTGACGAAGAAGAAGAAGCAGTTCTAAATAGTCTTGTGATATCTCTTCAGAGGCAGGTAGAAACACTGCGGGAGAGGGTCGGATTACTAGAGGCTCAATTGGCAAAGGGTAAGGATGACATTGGAGTTCTCAGTCATCGGGTATGGGAACTCGAAAAGAGGAAGAATCTGACCGATGTGATGAAGGAAGAAGTTGATGAACTACGGGAAGAACTTCGAGAAGCGAAGAGGAACCGTATGAGTTAGACTGTTGTAGCTTCTACTGTTTTCATTCTGATGTCAAGAAATGTTTTTCAATTCGAATGTATAGAGTTTGGAATTCAATGAAATGCAAGTTGATTTAAAATTCATGTCTTATACTTCGAATTTAATAGATCTTTTGCATCAGAATATGACTAGAAGAAGAGCTAGAAACGGAGAAGGTATGGATCTGGAAACAGAACTTGTGAGGGTCTATCAGACGCTCAATGCCGTGGCCATGAATCAGAACTAAGGAAGGGTACCTGCGAATCCGGTGCCCGAAGCGATCAAACTAGTGGAATCGTTCAAATGGATGAAACCACCTGTGTTCGAAGGGAAGTCAGACCCTGATGCGGCTGACAACTGGATTCGTCAGGTAGAGACGATCTTCGAAGTGCTGGAGACCCCTGAGGGCAGTAAGGTGAAGTTGGCGACTCTGCAACTTGAGAAGGACGCAGCTGTGTGGTGGCAGTCAATGAAGAGGACAATGGGAGGCATAGTTCTCGGCTGGGAGGAATTTCTGGAAGAATTCCGCAGTCACTACTTCCCCTCCGACATTCAAGAGAAGAAGGCTATGGAGTTTCTATCACTACAGCAAGGTGGCATGTCAGTCAGAGAGTACGAGACCAAATTTACTCAGCTCTCTAGGTATGCTCCGGAATTAGTGATGGATGAGGCTAAGAAGGCTCGTAAGTTCGAGCATGGACTGAGGCCGGGCTTGAGGTCCCGGATGATACCTCTTGGTATCAGAAGATTTGACAAGTTGGTCAAGAGAGCAGCAGCCACTGAAGCAAACATGGAGCAGTTTCATGTTGTTCAAAATCGGAGGAACAACTAGCAGTCTGGAAAGAGGCTCGCAAATTCTGGGAGTTTCAAGGGACAACCATCTGCACAAAGGTTCAAACCGACAGGGGCGAACGCTATTAGTGTGGCTGGAGGACCTGGGAACAATGTGGTGAGACCTCCTGCGGTAAATTGCTTCAACTGTGGTGAGACGGGACATTACCAATCTCAAGAGACTGGGAAGAGACCGTACCAACCAGGGCGAGTATTTGCCTTGATGGAAGCTGATGCCGATGAGGTTGATCATGTCATCACTGGTATGAGGGCAGATGTTTAGAGGTTTATGTCATTTCTTTTTCCCGCTATTTAGTGAACTTTTATGTAATGAGTGTGTATTATGTAACAGGAGAACTTTATCTTAAAGGAATGAAAGCTGTTGTGTTGTTCGATACTGGATCCTCTCATACTTTTGTGTCTCCTAAATTTGCTAAAGTGTTGGGAGTTGAACTGAAGATTTTTCCAGGCAAGATCTTAGCAGTAGCTACTCCATCAGGGAAAACATTAACCACTGATCGGTACTATGTGGATTGCGAAATTGTGATTGGGGACAGAATCTTCGGAATTGATCTGATCGAGCTGACTATCTTGGGAGTCGATGTTATCATTGGCATTGATTGGATGTCGGTGTACAGTGCAAGCATCGAGTGCAAGACCAAGACGGTAACAGTGAAGGCTTCAGGTGGACCTGAAGTCACTTTCCATGGGAAGAAGAAATGTTCTAAGCTGGTGGCAGCAATCCGCAAGGAAGAGACTCCTGTGGAAGTGCAAGGGATTCCTGTGGTTCGGGACTATCCGACTGTGTTCTTGGATGATTTTTCCTGGGTTATCCCCGCATCGTGATGTGGAGTTCAGCATCACTGTTCAACCAGGGAGTGCACCCATTTCTAAGGATGGCTCCAGTGGTACAGGATGAGGTAAAGCGGCAGATTGAGGAACTGTTGGAGAAACGCTTTATTCAACCTAGTGCATCACCTTGGGGAGCACCAGTGCTTTTGGTAAAGAAGAAGGATGGATCGATGAGAATGTGCATCGATTACCGAGAGCTGAATAAAGTCATTGTTCAGAATAAGTATCTGATTCCCCGAATTGATGACTTGTTCGATCGTCTACAAGGAGCAGCTATTTTCTCCAAAATAGATCTTCGATTAGGATATCACCAAATTCGAGTGAAAGCTGAAGATGTACACAAAACTGCATTTAGAACTCGACACGGGCATTACGAATTCTTAGTTATGCCATTTGGAGTGACGAATGCACCCGCAATCTTCATGGATTTGATGAACAGAGTTCTGAGGCCGTTCATTGATTCTTTCGTCGTAGTGTTTATCGACGATATCCTCGTGTACTCCAAGTCAGAAGAGGAGCACACCGAGCATCTAGCAGCAGTTTTGAAGAAGCTGGAAGAGCAGGAGTTGTATGCCAAGCTATCCAAGTGTAATTTCTGGAAATCTAAAGTGGCATTCCTAGGTCACATCCTTTCTAAGGAGGGAGTGGCAACTGATCCTCAGAAGATAGAGGCAGTGAGAATTGGGCTAGGCCTACTACTGTGAAGGAAGTCAGAAGTTTTCTTGGAATGACTGGATACTACCGGAGATTCATTCAAGGTTATGCTCAGATAGCCGTGCCGCTTACTGGTCTGACCAAGAATAATGTGAACTTCAAGTGGACTGAGCAATGTGAGGCAAGCTTTCAGGAGTTGAAAGAGAAACTGACTACTGCACCTATTTTGGCTTTGCCTAGAGCAGGTGTTGAGTATGATGTTTACAGCGATGCTTCACATCGTGGGCTTGATACGTACCCATAGTTTTGTATGCAGGGTAAATGACATGATAAAGATTAAAGAGGAACAGATGCTTAAAGATTATTCAATGTTGTTGTACATTTATTTAAGTGTTGTAAATTTACTTCCGCTGTGCAATGTAAAGTGTAAAGTTTCATGTACACTCTGATGTAAAGTGAAAAGTTTTAAATTTCTTGTAAAATTGTACTAAATGAAGTGTAAAGATCCTGTGGAATCTCGAATTCAGTGTATTTTGGAATTCGGGGCGTTACAGTGTATCACCGACCATCTCCTCATCCCAATCTGAGTCATCGTTGGTATATGGATCATCATCTTCAAAGTTGAGGCACTCGTCTCTTACAGTGCAGGGAACCATAAAGACCCCATCATGGGCCATAATTTAGAGGTGACAACAAATAATCGGTTCCTCTCCAGATTTCTACAGGGGAATAAACCATGGGATGAATCCCATCAGAAGAAGAAATAGTATGAACAGTAACAATGGGACATGAATTAATGCTAGGACTCTTCAAAGGCCCAGGACCAAGCCCAGATCCACCCTCCTTGTGCAGTTCAAAAGCACATTCAGTGCACGTAGGGACCAAGGGTGGAATTTTTGGCAATGAGTTACAGACAGCGACATGTGGATCTATGCTGACTCCCAATGGCGAGAGGACACATTGGAGTGAAGCGGAACACGAACTGCCATAAGGGAAACTAGTAAATTCGCTCCTGTCTTCATCTTCCCCTTTCTCAAAGCTTATTTCCTTATTTCTTTACTTTTGCTCAAACTTTCCACAGCCTAAAGTTATGATCTCTGAGATCTGAGCATTTCCATGGCACTATTTCTAAGATGGTTTTCAAATTTTGACCATTCCCATTCTTGTTCCAGTAGTAGCCTTTGCACCAACCCCACTAGCTTTAGCAGTGCTACTTTCTTCTTTTTCTAGATCAAGCCTCTGAACCTTTTGACTTGCTTTCCCTGCTGCTTTTCATTTCTCCTCTGGACCCTTGGATCTGAATCTAGAACTAGGTTAGGGTGTGGATCTTGATCTAGATCTGATATTTGGGTTGCCTATCTTCTCCGGGAAGCTCTGATGGTCATCGTGAACCTTTGCAGCCTTGATGAGTTCTCTGTGCGCTCATTCAATCTCATGAGCTCCATCAATTATCGAGTCAAGTACCGAAAAGATGTTTTGTGACTAGCTAGCAGGTGGGTTTGAGGTGGTGTTAGGGTTTGTCAACCTGGTACTCCTAATCACGTCGACCCTAGCCTCGAGTACAAACCGAATGATGTATGCTTTTTAGAAGGTAAAGAATTTTGTAAATCTTAACATCCATGAGATGCTTGGGCTTCTGATTTGTACTCTTGATGAGATGAGTTCCGATTTCCTAAGAGTTTTGTGGGAGGATCTTCGATGGCCTAAGTAAGGGGTCATTTTATGCCATTGCTGGCCTATAAGAGGACCCCCACTTGGGGCCTGTCCTCACTGAAGAGGTGAGAAGGAGAGGTGATGACGGCGTTGAATGCCAGTGCACCGAAGATCACTATGATGATCATTAATGAGTGTCGGTCTGAGCTCTTCATCATGGATGGGTCTAGTTGTTGTAGAACCCGCACTGGGGAGGGGGACTGTGCATGCAAGAAAGGTAGCTAAGGAGGTGGGGGAACGGGGAATAGAACCACTTCATGAGGCCCAAAACCTCGCATCTCAAGTTCAAGAACATCCATGAAAAAACAAGGAGAAGACAGGGAGGAAGGAGAAGCAGGGGGGATGGGGTTAAAGTGGTTGTAGATGGAATGGAGAGGAAGTGAGAGGCATTGGTCGCTAGTGAAGGTAGCAGCCACCGGATGAGGGAGGAGGGGGAGAGAGGTTGTTAGTGCAGATAATGTAACGCCCCAATTTCTATACACTGGGAAAATGTGACATAAGCCAGAATCTTTTCCTTTAATTAGCCACAATACACAGAAAGTAGGAAAATTTAAAAACTTTTTACTCAACATAAATGTATTACAAGTCCGAATGTCATAAAACTGCAATACATTACATCAGTGTTACAATAATGCCACACAAGCCCAAGTATTACAAACATTCAATAAAAATTACATTAGAGTACAATGAATAATATATTACACTTGGTACTTTCACTTAGATACTTCTCAACATAAACAAATTTACAACATATGTTAAAATTGAAATAAAGTCAACACTTTGCTCCTCTTGCCTTGAATCCTCCTGAATCCTGTACCTGTAGTTTTGCAATCCAGTACCTATTGAAGTGGGGACGTCAGTACATATACTGACGCTTTAAGGCTGATGACTAGTAGCGATTCACAACTGTAAACAAACAGATTGATGAAAAGAGAAATGTGTATGTATAATTGATGTGTTAGTGTATGCTATGACTTAGACTCTAGTGCAAGATTTAACTAATGCAAGGATGCACTTATTCTAATGCAAGCAAGACTCTGGAATAGTATGCAACCCATACTACATCTGCCCCATATCAATCCGTTTCTTCATATATAGGAATTTGAACCCGCGCCATGAATTCTTCTCTTGTACTCAACCTGTTTCTGAAGATACAGCGTGACTGATGGGGTTGCTCTAAACGTTCTAATCCCGCCATTCGCAGTCATATAGTGGTGTCTCCGTTTGCCACAACTGCCCAGCTTACCGGACCACACTCAAAAATATGACGAACCCTTGGAGTTAACTACAACACAGGTTAGCTCGAAGCATCTCCTGTGGCCCCCTAGCAGATAGACCGTAGTCTATGGCTTGTTTGCCTTTCTTCATATAGAGCATGACGGAGTTCCGGAGGTCCATCCTCTAGCTCCGACAGGATACAGATCCAGTGCTCCCAAGTCGTGAGAAGGCACAGACCATATCCCTTTGACAGGAAGGGTACAACCAATAACACTACCTAGTGTTGGCCTATAGAACAGGCCGGATCATAAGGTATCACCCTTAATAACAACTCTTTCCCTTCGGCAAAAATGATAATTAATAAGGGTTAAGTAATTATAGCCATAAGTTAATACCCTAACGATGTCACTAATCCTAAACAATCTGAGGGATGACAACAGTACTAACACAACATGCTACGTCTTAAGTTAGATTTCGTAAGATAACTTTACTAGGTGCTCAACCTAGACTTACCAGAATCCCTAAGGATCCTGTTCACAGCCTATCGATTCAATACCATGGCAATACGAACGTATTCACATGCTACTGCCCTAAACATGGATTCCATCTACACTCCCGACCCACGATCAACCTACACCGGTTAAGATCTGACGGTGGACGATGGGTGACTCGTCCATAGTCCACAAGGAGTAAAATAAATACATGTCATGATGGTCAATGGCTCCTAGGACAATGATATCACCCCTAGACCGAGCACAATAACGGCGTACTAGCTAATAAGCTACATACAAGAAAAATAATTTACATACGAGCCGACTAGCTATGTATGAGCCAAACGAATTACATATGAGCCAACTGGCTATGTATGCGACAAATAAATCATATAAAAGCAACCATAAAAGTCTTCTAACAACCTATAAGCAATTAACATGCTACTAGAAAAATATGATCTTTTATATTTAGAAGCAACAGAAGAATCTTCTAATAGCCCAATATAAACATACTACTAATGGGAACTTGATCTTTTATACACAAAGGCAACAAAAAAAGCCTTCTAATTACCTAGAAGCAATTAAACATGCTACTCATATCGAAATTCAACAAAATTGGACTTTTTAGAAAGGTGAGAACATATACTAAAACTCTCTAGTTGAAAACTTTCTCAGATTAAGTCAAGAAGAGGTAGAAAAATCTCGAACAACCTAAACAGCGAGCTTCAGCCAAAAAGGCTAGCTGTTGTGAATTGTAAAGGTCATAACTCCTACTCCGCTTATCGGAATCTAACCGAATAGGACATTTTGGGACAGTTGAGAACCTCTGCTACAACCTTCTAGTTGAAAAGCTTCTCAGATTCGGTCATTAAAGGTACAAAAATTTCGAACAATCCAAACAGCGAGCTTTAGCCAATAAAGGCCAGCTGTTATGACTTGTAAAGGTCATAACTCCTACTCCGCTTATCAGAATCTAACAAAATAAGAATTTTTCGAATGGTGAGAAGCTCTACTACAACTCTCTAGTTGATGACCTTCTCAGATTCGGTCATTAAGGGGTAGAAAAACCTCGAACAACCTAAACAGCGAAGCTTCAGCCAAAAGGCTAGCTGCTGTGACTTGTAAAGTTCATAACTCGTACTCTGCTTATCGGAATCTAACCAAATAGGACATTTTGGAAAGGGGAGAACATCTACTACAACTTTCAAGTTAACAACTTTCTCAGTTTCCTTATGAAATTCAAATCCCTGCTCTTTGAACACAATTTAAGAACAACAAAAGACAGCACAAGCTGAAACTTGTAACGCTCGTAACTTTTGCAATACTTATCGGAGTCTAACAAAATTGGACTTTATGGAAAGTTAATAACATCTACTACAACTTTCTAGTTAAGAACTTTCTCAGATTTCTAATGGAACTCAAAATCCAACTCTTTGAACACTCAAAACAACAAAAGCACAACAAAAGTTACAGCAAAAGCTAAAACTTGTAAAGGTCGTAACTTTTGCTATTCTTGTCAGAATCTAACAAAATTGGACATTTTTGGAAAGCTCAGAACATCTAATTCAAATTTCTAGTTGACCACTTTTTCAGATTCCTTGTAGAGCTCAAAATCCAGCTCTTTGAATAAAATTCAACAACAACAAAAAGAACATCCAAAGTTGAAACTTGTAAAGGTCGTAACTTTTGCAATTCTTGTTGGAATCTAACAAAACTGGACATTTTGGAAAGCTCAGAACATCTACAGCAGCTTTATAGTTGACCACTTTTTCAGATTCCATATAGAGCTCAAAATCCAGCTCTTTGAACAAAATTCAAGAACAACAAAAGAACAACCAAAGCTGAAACTTGTAATGGTCGTAACTTTTGCTATTCTTGTCGGAATCTAACAAAATGGGAAATTTTGGGAAGATAATAACATCTACTACAACTTTATAGTTGAACACTTTTTCAGATTATGTAAGGAACTTAAAATCCAACTCCTTAAACACAATACAAAAAGCAATAAAGACAGCACAAAAGCTGAAACTTCCAAAGCTCAGAACTTTTTCTATACTTTTCGGAATTTAACAAAATAGGATATTTTGGAAAGGTGGGAACATATACTATAACTCTCTAGTTGACCACTTTCTCAGATTCCTTATGGAACTCAAAATCCAGTCCTTTAAACACAATTCAAAAATAACAAAAAGCACAGCAAAAGCTGAAACTTTTAAAGCTTATAACTTTTTCTATACTTGTTGAAATTTAACAAAATAGGACATTTTGGAAAGGTGGGAACATATACTACAACTCTCTACTTGACAACTTTCTCAGATTCCTTATGGAACTCAAAATCCAGTCCTTTGAACACAATTCAGAAACAACAAAAAGCACAGCAAAAGCTGAAACTTTTAAAGCTTATAACTTTTGCTATACTTATCGGAATCTAACAAAATAGAACATTTTGGAAAGGTGGAAACATATACTACAACTCAATAGTTGACCACATTCTCAGATTCCGCATGGAACTCAAAATCCAGTCCTTTGAACACAATTCAAAAACAACAAAAAGCACAGCAAAAGCTGAAACTTGTAAAGCTTATAACTTTTGCTATACTTATCGGAATCTAGCAAAATGGGCCATTTGGAAAGGAGAAAAGATCTACTACAAATTTCTAGTTGACCACTTTTTCAGATTCCATAAGGAACTTAAAATCCAGCTTTTTGAATACAAGTCGAATCAACCTAAACAGCTTTTTCTTTTTGATACTCGCTGTTTTGGGAAAACGATTTGTTTCACCCATCAAATTAACCACAGAAAATCTATAAAAATTAGTACATGGTAGTAACGCATACAAGAAGCTCTCATATTAATTTGGAGTCAAAATTCCAACTTTAACACAAGTAATTAATTCTAACTACATACTAGTTTAGGGTTGATTCTTTAGTGTTTTATTTGTGTTCTACTACTTCAATCTTGTATGCCCTTTTAATCATCCATAAACATCTATATGCACATGATTTATTCCAAGTTTTTAACATAATAAGCAAATGACAATAATAATAACAATCAAAAAGTTGAGAACTCCTACCCAACTAGTGTAGGAAGGACTTGCTCTTCCCCTCCTTGCTCCTTGTTCTTGGTCCTCTTCAAGAACACCACAAATGAAACCACTCCTTTTCTTTTGATTTTGATCTCTCTTTCTTTTCTTTCATCTCAATTTTTTTCTAAATAAAAACAAGTAAAAGAAGAAGGAGAATGAGATGAGAAAGAGATGGAGAGACCCAAAATGAAATAGGGCTTTTGCCCTTCTTGTCTGGCCGGCCAAGGGGAGTGATGGGGGGATTTTATAGGAGAAGGGGAGATGGGCTTGTGGTTGAGAAAAGACCACTTGTTCTTCTCATTTGTGGCTCAAACAAATTTGAGATCAAATTGCAAATTTAAATTGCAATCAACACCCTTCTCATCTCTAACCCTCCATTTGATCATGATTGATCAAGAACAAGAGGTATTTTCCCAAAATCACATACTACATGATTTCGTACAAATGTACGAAACCGATACAGTACATATACGTACATATATCTGTCTATACAGATAATTTTTATTAGTTAAAACGAATAATTTCTACCAAAAATATTTTAATTCAGAAATTAAAAAAATTAAAAAATTATTACCGGCTCGAAAGATTACAGTACCAATTTGATACAACACGGATATATACAGACTAGTATATATATAGAGATAATGTTTATTAACAATACCGGGTAATATCCATCAAAAATATTTCAATTCTAAAAAAAAATTAATAAAATAATAATTTTTAATATTAGCCCGAGATTTTACAGACTTTTTCTCAAAAACGAATTTTACAGGATTTTGTACAAGTACACTAAACCGATACAATACATATATATACTTACTTATATATATATATATATATATATATATATATATATATATATATATAGGGAAAAAGGGGTATGAGCAACTTGCTCATTTAGTAAATAAGCAATTGATGATGTGGCATACATGTGATTGGACAATCTTTAAAAGGGTTAGTTGTCCAATGTATCACATGCATGCCACATAATCAATTGCTCATTTACTAAATGAGCAAGTTGCTCATATCCCTTTTACCCATATATATATATATATATATATATATATATATATATATATATATATATATATATATAACAATTATTTATTAAAACCAAGTAATTTCCATAAGAAATATTTTAATTTTAAAAATAATAATAATACAAATGTAATATCCAACTAGGATATTACAATACTCCCTCCTTAGAATAGTTCTGTCCTCAGAACTACGTTTAGTCAGGAGAACAGAAAAATATCCATACACTTAATAACTCGGGGAAAGAAAGTTTATACGGCACTGGCTCTGAACTGCAGTCAAATACTCTGCGTGCCCTTCTTCCGTTCCTGCTAGGTCCAACTCTAACAAATCTATATTTAGGGTCCTTCCTCCAATTTGGAGTTCATAGCCCTTATAGCAAAAATTTGTAATGTGGATTGCTCCAGATGGTGAAATCAACAAAGCCAAATCTAGAGTTTCCTCCCACACACATCTCAACTTCTTGAAAAATAATCCAGAAGAAAGAATATGATGAACCAAAATTGAACAAAACTGTTGCCTCGATTTCATATGTATATAAATCAATTCGGTTACAAAAGTGTTACATCATATATTACTTCTTAGTCCAAAATAAAATTCAAAATACAACTTTTAAACTTAGTTGCAGTTCCATATGCACATATTGGTAATAGCTTGTCTGCCTTCTTCAGCTTGCCTTTAGTAAGTGCGAACTCTTACTCTTGGTGAACAGGCTCCTTTCCTTTGTGTCTCATCTTCGAGGCTAATCTGCTACTACTCTACTGAAAATGGGGACAATCTGGTTGGATATGACCAATTTTCCCACATTTGTAACAGACACGAGTATCTATCTGAGGGTTCTTCCTCGAGCACTGGCTCATGAAATGACCTTGCTCACCACATAGGAAACAACTTCCTAGCTTGGCGCCTCCAAGTTTGCCTGTCATTTTCTGAATCTTCTGCTTCTGACCTCGGTTCTTGAACCCTGATGCTGGTGCAGATCTTTTTCCCTGTAGTCGTGGACAGACTGATTTCTTGTGTCCAACCTCCTTACAAAAATTGCATACTATAAACTTGGTAGTCTCCTGGACTTGCTCCCATTCATGCTGTAGTCGTGCCACTCTGGAATTAAAGTGTTCCTGCTCCTCCGCTAGGCTTGCTAATATAACTCTGCAAGCATTACCTAGTTGCTTAGATCGACGACCCTTCCCGATCCCATGCTTCCTCAGCTTCTTAATTCCCGAATGCATGCCGACCGCCGGTTGATCCACACTTAGCTCAAGATCATCGGATCATCCATCGAAATCGGCTCACTCACTTCCTTTAACACATCCTCGGTTAGGACATCCTCGAATACCATCCTTAAGATACATATACCAAAATTAGCCCAGATATAGAAAATTTTATAAAACATAAGTTGAAAGAAACAACAATATGAATTATAATTATCTACATCTAGCTAAAACCCGACTCCTATAAAGCATCCAAGTTTAATTTTTTCCTACTGTGTTGGACAGAAAATTGAAGTGGCTCTAATACCACTTTGTGTCGCCCCGATTTCCATACACTGGAAAACCGTGACATAAGCCAGAATCTTTTCCTTCAATTAGCCACATGCACAGAAAAACAGGAAAATTTAAAAACTTTTTACTGAACAAAAAATATTATAAAACTGCAATACAATACATCTGTGTTACAATAACGCCAGACAAGCCCAAGTGTTACAAACTTTCAATAAAAATTATATCAGAGTACAATGAATAATATATAACACTTGGTACATTCACTTGGATACTTCTCAACATAAATAAATTTACAACAGACGTTACAATTGAAATAAGTCAACACTTTGCTCATCTTACCTTGAATCCTCCAGAATCCTGTACCTGTAGTTTTGCAATCCAGTATCTGTTGAAGTGGGGACGTCTGTCACGCCCCGCATCCCAAATCAAGAATACGGAATACGGATATGTAACAAAAGCCCATCGAATGATTTTCATCATCCATAAGCTATTCAGAAATTCCTTACAACATATCACAGGAATAATCAGAGTCGGAAGCAAAAGTATCAACCAACATGTATAATTGAAACAAGATACCAACAGAAATTAGTTGAAACCAAATATAATAATCTCAAATAATCAGGTTCTGAACAAGTCAAATAATCTTGGGTCACATCGCCCAAATACAAATAATTATCCCAGTCATCAAGTATATTTTATTCAAGTTCAAGCAACAAGTAATAATAATAATAAAGCAAAAAATCCAGCACTAATACATCATCTCGCCAATACCATCTGGCAGTCGTCCATCCTGATCTGCAATTAGTAAATTTGCAGGATAAGGAAAGAGAAAACAAGTACCCATCAATTGTAAGTTACGGGCCACTTATAATGTAGGATACAAGTACAGGGGTTAGAAAATTCTAAGTAACAGGCCTAGCATGGTATAAGTGTGTCTACAGAAATATAATATCTAACATGAATCAGGAAAATAGAGTCAAAATAGTATGGTATACTAATAAGTACAGGTAACATGTGTCAAGTGTCAAGTAAACAGGTATACAGGTAAACATGCAACAGATATCAGGTAACAGGTAATCAGGTATACAAGTACACAGGTAATCATGTAACAAGTAAACATGTATCAGGTTATGTCATGTCAAGTCTTGTTATATTACTATCTATGTAGCACTTCATGCATCCCAGCTTTTACTACATGGTTGCTACAACAAACAGTTTCGCTTTAGATTTCATAGTGGAGTCCATAGGGCAGTGTACTCAGGTAGAGGAAATAGGAATAATAGGAACAGGTAGAACCTAGTGGTTTTCTTCCGAGTACACCTTCTTAAGGGAAGTATGCAGTCAGGTACAGGCTACAGGCATCACCTAGTGGTTATCTTCTGAGTACATCTTCCTACAGGGAAGTATGCAGTCAGGTACAGGTAACAGGATCGTGAATCATGTAGTCATGAACACGTAACAGGCAGGCAGGACACAAGTCCTCTTCTAAGTACACGTTACTATATTTTCGACTACTAGATCTTTTCCTGAAGCCCGGCTTGGTCATTTATTATTATAATCAGGAATGCATGTATTTGTCGCAAAACAAAGCAAGGATAACAGGATATAAACATGTATCAGGTTTAGGGCACAAGATAAACAAGTACAGGTACAAGATATCACATAACAGGGTAAAACAACTAGCTTTCTAATTCAGGACAGCAAGACCGTGTTGTACTAAAACAGTGATTCCCGCCACTAAAAACATCCAAATCTGGATCCATCGAAGGATCTGGAAAATAGACTTCCATACAAATCCAGCGAGTATAAATAAGTCATATAGTAATTTACAACATCATAACTCAAAACAATTTGAAAACAGAAAACATGTTCAGTCAGAAATCAGGAAAGCGAATTCTCAGTCAGGAAAACTGCATCAAAACCTCTCAAATAAATTCAGGATAAATCTGGGGTATTCCCCTATATTTCTATAATCAAAATACAAAGTTTCATAATATTCCAGTAAAATTAGTTTAGTCATCAAAAATAAGAACACATCAAGAAACGATACTTTGGGAAATCTGGAATTCCCAACACTGCTGTACGAAAACTGAAGTATCTCGCAACCAGTGAAACGAAATTCAAATCCGCCAAAGGGAGATGAAAATAGCCAAAATATTTTAACTTTCATATTTCACATGTATTTTTCATACAGTAATAGGAATCATAGTGAAAATAAGGTTCTTTACAGATCAGCGAGCAAATTACAGAAAGTATAGATTTCATAAACGAGCATGAAACAACACATAAAACTCATCAATAAAATTCACCAAAATTCTGGGTAATCCCTAACTTGATAAAGAAATAATGACCAAAGTTTTGAATCAAAATAATCTATGTAGCATAGTTCTTTAAAATGACTTGTCATCAAATTTACCGAAAAATAAAATCTGGAAAAGATCGACACCTCTGTACATAACTCAGTTATAAAAAATTAAAATCAAGCAAGGTCAGAAGGGTTTGAAAATAGACGAAATTCTCTAGAACTCATGTTTTATACCGAAATTAAGATACTGACTTTAAAACAGTTCAAAACAGCAAACAAAACAGATCAGCGTCAAACTACAGATTTTTCCCTTAAAAACAAAATCGACATAGATTCAAGAAAATTGATCCAAACACACCCAAATATGATATCGAGTCTACCAAGTGTCTAAACATCACGAATTAGGGTTATTAACATATCTAAATCAAGCCTATCAGATGGTTCTCAACAAATATCTAAACTTCACCAAAAGTCTCACATACATGTTCAAATCAAGAACGGGTAAAACCTAAGTCAATTCATGTCAAGATTTGTGTCGTGAATCATCTATGGTCAAATTTTCACAATAGCAACAAAACCTATCAAAGATAACACAAACAAGAGTCGTCTCTAGACCCAACTACACTATAGGTGAACTTTTTAACTTGTATCAAACAAATGAATTGGAGTACAAGTTACTTGCCTTAAATTGGAGATGAAAAATAATGAGATCCAAGAGTGAGGAGCAAAACCCACGAACGAATATCCACAAAGCAACGAATCCATGAACAACTTGCACGATCCCACGTGCGAACTCTCAAGCAAGCGAGAGAGAGACCAAACGAGAGAGAGACGATGGATTGTGGTGCAAGACGTTTGGTATGGTGGTGCGATGATTGGTCGGATGATGGTGGTGTAGGAGATGGTCGGGATGGACAAGGAGAGGGGAGATGCCGATCGTGTAGGGCTCGGGTGTAGGGTGTTGCCGGGGTTGAACATAGGCCGGAGAAGAGGAGGGGGCTATCGGCCTGGGTGTGCTCGGGGTTGGGGGTTCAGGTGTGCAGCCGGGAAAGAGAGAGAGAGAGAGCGGGGGCTAGGGTTTTAGATGTTAGGGTTAGGGTTTGTTTGAGGGGATGTAGGGGATATATATAAATAGGTGAATAGGGTTAATGGGTATTTGGGTTGATGGGCTTATTAGGAGTGTGAATAGGATTGACCCAACAAGAAAAATGGGGATCAAATTGGATAGGAATCAAACTAGGATTGGGTAATATGGCTTTGGTAATCAATTAGGGATCAAAATAAAAGGATTAGGAATGGGGTAGAACACCAAATCACCAAGAGCACCACAAAAAAAATAAATAAAGAGAACGAGACAACAATAAAGAGCGAAATAACAACCATGAACAAGAACAACCAAGAAATCGAAAATAACTCACAAAAATCAAGAATGAGAACAGAAAATGAAAATATATTGAAACAACTCAATATACAGTTCAGAAAAAAAATACAAGAGAGATTACAAATACACGAGAAAGAAAAATACACCAAAGATACGAAAAAAGAAAAAACAAGGGTTACAATCCTACCCACCTAATAGAAAGAATTTTGTTCTCAAAATTCAAAAAGAAGATACATAGGATAACCCCAAAACAACCAAAAGAACAAAACAAAGCTACACAAACAAATGAGGAAATTTCTGTTGAATCTCCTCCTCCACCTCCCAAGTTGACTCACCAGGCGAGTGAGGATTCCAAGCAACACAAACCAACTTGATAACCTTTTTCTTAAGCACTTTCTCCCGCCGATCCACAATAGCAACTGGCGGAATCTCACAAGTCAAATCCGGCCGAACGGTCAACTCAGAATAGTCGATCACGTGGCTCTCATCTCGGATATATCTCCTGAGTTGTGAGACAGGGAAAACATCGTGCACTCCTGATAAAGCTGGCGGCAATGCAAGACGATAGATCACCTTGCCTACTTGCTCCAAAATCTCAAACGGTCCAATAAACCTAGGGCTAAGCTTGCCCCCACCACTGAACCGAATGACACCGCGTCACGGCGATACCTTTAGAAAAACATGGTGACCAACTCCAAACTCCAAATCCCTCCGATGGACATCAGCTCATCGCTTCTGCCAATCCTGAGCTGCCTGCAAGTGCAACCTGGTCTGAACCACAACATCCACTATCTTGGTGATCAACTCCGAACCCAACAACTGCCTCTCACCAAAGTCATCCCAGCACACTGGCGATCTGCACTTTCGCCCATAGAGTGCCTCGAATGGATCAGCTTTAATACTTGCTTGAAAGCTGTTATTGTACGAAAACTCTACGAGATGCAAATGGTCCTCCTAAGACCCACCAAACTGAAGCATACAGGACCTCAACATGTTCTCAAGAATCTGAATAGTCCGCTCTGCTTATCCATCAGTCTGGGGATGAAAAGTTGTACTGTACTTTAATTTACTCCCCAAACTGTTCAGAAGACTCTTCCAGAACTGAGATCTGAATCTCGTATCCCTATCGGATACAATACTGACTGGAACCCCATGAAGTCTAACAATCTCTTGCATATACCTCTTAGATAGGCTCTCAGTAGACTGACCGACACGAAAAGGAATGAAGTGAGCACTCTTCGTCAAACGGTCAACAATCACCTAAATAGCATTATGACCCTTAGGACTCCTCGGCAAAGCAGTCACAAAATCCATAGTGATATGTTCCCACTTCCACTCTGGAATAGGAAGCGGTTGAAGAAGTCCAGCGGTTCTCTGATGCTCTGCCTTAACCTGCTGATAGACCAAACACTGAGAAACAAACTGAGCCACGGCTCTCTTGATACCATGCCACAAAAAATGAAGCTCCAAATCCCGATACATCTTAGTACCACCGGGATGGATAGAATACGAAGACTAATGAGCTTCTTCAAGCAACCTCTAACGAACTTCACACTTAGGGACACACAACCGGGAATAAAAACGAAGCGAACCATCTGCATGAATAACCATATCCGTCCTAGACACAGACTCAACCTCAGCTTGAAAACCCTACAACTGCATATCACCAGCCTGCACCTTTTTAATCTGATCAACAATAGACGACTACAGCTGGAGTGCCAAACAACTCCGACCAGAACTTGGCAACACAACATCCAGTTCCAACCTCTGCATCTGCTCAATGAGATCACTCTGCTAAGTAAGAAATATAACTGTCGGTCTCCTGCTCAAAGCATCTAGCACCAAGTTTACTTTACCAAGATGGTATTGCAAACTGATGTCATAATCGGCCTTAAGCTCCAACCAACGCCTTTGCCTCATGTTTAATTCCTTCTGGGTAAAGACGTACTTTAGACTTTCGTGGTCTGTAAAAATTTTCACTCGGACCCCAAGTAAATAATGTCTCGACAGCTTCAAAGCAAAGATCACTGCTGCTAACTCCAAGTCATAAGTAGGATAGTTCTTCTCATGCGGCCTCAACTACTTCGATGCATATGCAACGGCTCGGCCTTTCTGCATAAGAACTGCTCCAAGACCCTTACCAGAAGCATCATAGTGAACCACAAATCCGCCTGAACCATCTGGAATTATCAACACAGGTACTGACGTAAATCTATTCTTCAACTCAACAAAAGCCTCATTGTACTCATCAGACCAACAAAACTTCTGATCCTTCCTAGACAATTTAGTCAACGGTTCTGCTATCTTTGAAAAGTCTTGAACAAACTTCCGATAATAGCCAGCCAAACCAAGAAAACTCCTTACCCCTGAAACTGACTTGGGAATAGGCCAATCCTTCACAGCCTCAATCTTGGCCGGATCCATCGAAATACCATCGCCAGAAATAATGTGCCCCAAGAAAGAAATCCTGTTGAGCCAAAACTTGTACTTGTTGAGTTTCCCATAGAACTGATTCTCTCTCAAGGTCTGCAAAACCACTCTAAGATGCTCAGCATGATCTTCCTGATTTCGAGAATACACCAAAATATCATTAATGAAGACCACCACAAATATATCAAAGAACTGAGAGAAAACCCGGTTCATCAGACTCATGAATACAGCCGGCACGTTCGTAACTCCGAACAGCATCACAAGATACTCATAGTGCCCGTATCTAGTCCTGAAAGCAGTCTTCTGTATATCTGTAGCCTTCACCGTAACTTGGTGATACCCGGAATGAAGATCCAACTTCGAGAAAACCACAGTCCCACAAAACTGATCAAACAAATTATCGATCCTGGGCAACGGATACCGATTCTTCACAGTAAATTTGTTCAGTTCTCGATAATCCATGCACAATCGACGACTACCATCCTTCTTGTCAACAAAAAGGACTGGAGCACCCCAAGGCAAAACACTAGGATTGATGAAGCCCAAATCAAGCAACTGCTGAATTTGCACCTTAAGCTCTGCTAGCTCAACTGGTGCCATCCTGTAGGGACTCTTCGATATCGGCGCTGTTCCAAGCTGAACATCAATACCGAATTCCACTTCCCTATCATAGGGTAAGCTGGGCAACTCATCTGGAAAAATATCCATGAAATCCCCAACTAGTAGAGGTACAGCCTCACAGCCTGAGTGCAATTCCATCGCACAATCTACGTATTCAACTGCAGTCTTTGCTTAGCCAAGGAAAGACTCCCCGACATGGAACTCAAATTCTGCTTGATCTGGAATTCTGAAGATGACTTTCTTGGCACGGCAATCAATAATGGCATGGGCTTCACCCAACCAATCCATACCCAGAATAACATCGAATTCCAAATTTCCAATTATAATCAGGTTGGCTTTGAAATCTGCGTCCCCAATAACAACAGAATATTGTCTGCACTCACGGGAACATATGACAACTCCACCACCTGTCACAATGTTCCAAACCTCCGACATGTTGCTGCACTCCAACTGATGGCGAGCGACAAATCGAGAGGAGACAAAAGAATGGGTTGCCCCAGAATCAAAAAGAACATGAGCAAGAAAAGAGCACACAAGCACAACACCAAAGACGGAAAGCAAAAGAGGCAAGGAAAAGAATGGGTGAACAGGGGTGAGGGAAAACAAATGCAGAAAGGACAAACGGAAAGAAAGAAAACAAAGGAAGGAATAAACAAAGAGAAACAACGAACAATAGAACAATAAAACAAAAGATACCTGCAACCACACCCTCAGCTGACTCAGCATCTACAACAGTCAGGTTGAAAGCCTAACCTCTCCTCGGAACAGCGGTGCTTTGACCGACAATCTGGCGTTAAGGAGGAAGCGGTAGCTTAACTGGACCACGAGCTGGAACTGCCTGCTGAACAGGACCCCTAGCTGGAGGAGCCAACTATTGCAACGGCTGGGGACAATCTCGCACTGTATGATCAATAGAGCCACACCTAAAGCATCGGCAATTGGCACGCCTACATTCCCTGCGATCATGCCCAGGCAACCGACATAAATCACAGTAACTAACCCTCTGGGAACTAGCAGAAGAGTAAGGAGCTGCCCTGACTGGATGGGTAGAAACAGGCCTCCGAATAGGCCCACCAGAAGGCCTAGCAGCAGAAGCGGGAACAGTCCGCTGAGAAGAAGACAAACCACCACGAGCTTGCTCCTGAGCTCAGGCTGCCTCAAGAGCCTCAGTGTAGGTACGCAGGCAAAGAGAGACAAAATGCCTCTTGATGTCCTGTTCAAGCCCATTTGTGAATCTACGAGCCTTATCCTCTTCGGTTGCCACCAGAACGGCAGCGAAATGGCTAAGTCTAGTAAACTCAGCTGCGTACTCGTCCACTGACCTGGAACCCTGTTGCAAGAAAGTCCATT
Organism: Hemerocallis citrina; assembly: GCA_017893485.1. Lineage (NCBI taxonomy): Eukaryota > Viridiplantae > Streptophyta > Magnoliopsida > Asparagales > Asphodelaceae > Hemerocallis > Hemerocallis citrina. The sequence continues at coordinate 71,048,843 of CM030360.1, forward strand.
TTACAACCTTGCTTGAAGAATTATGTAACAAGTCCGAAATGGAATAATGACTTAACCTGTTTTAGGGCCAGGAATTGCTGTTCCATCTCCACTCGAGTACTACTAGGGAATAACTTCTCCAAGAATCCCCGAGTGAAAGTAGCCCAAGCAATAGGCCTTTCAAGTCACTCAGACTCGGCCATCCACCAGATATGAGCCAGATCCACCATCTGGATGGAAACAACGTCCACCCGATCAGCCTCGGCAACACGAGCCGCTAACGACAAGCGCTCAGTCCTGATCAACCACTGTTAGGCCTCCAACGGCGTCTCAGTGCCGGAAAAATGGTCGGGATGCAGCTTCATAAAATCTGTAACTGTCCCTGGACGAGGCGGAAGATTTGCCTGCACAGGCACAACAGGAGGTAGAACCCGGACAGCTTCAAGAGTAGCCATCACATGATTACTGTGGTTTTGCTACTGATTAATCAGCCGCTCAAGCACAGTAGTAACAGCCTCAATCGGATCACCCTGCGATTGAGAAGTAGAACCTCTGCGAGCTATAGTCTACACAAAACCAAAAACATTTAGCGTCCAAAATCAGAGTTGGTATAATTTCATTTATGTATGCATGGTTAGTGAAATATTGAGCAGATCCCGGTTCGAGCCAAGCATGTCTAATATATTATGTAACTAATACATTAGCCAAATTTGGTGCACTGATACCACTAAAAATCCTGTCACGCCCCACTTTTCAAAAAAGAACACGGAATATGGATACGTAACAAAAGCCCAGCGAATGATTTTTTATCATCCATAAGCTGTTCAGGAATTCTTTACAACATATCACAGGAATAATCAGAGTCGGAAGCAAAAGTATCAACCAACATGCATAATTGAAACAGAATACCAACAGAAATTAGTTGAAACCAAATATAACAATCTCAAATAATCAGGTTCTGAACAAGTCAAATAATCCTGGGTCACATCGCCCAAATACAAATAATTATCCCAGTCATCAAGTACATTTTATTCAAGTTCAAGCAACAAGTAATAATAATAATAAAGCAAAAAATCCAGCACTAATACATCATCTCACCAATACCATCTGGCAGTCGTCCATCCTGATATGCAATTAGTAAATTTGCAGGAGAAGGAAAGAGAAAATAAGTACCCGTCAATTGTAAGTTACGGGCCACTTATAATGTAGGATACAAATACAGGGGTTAGAAAATTCTATGTAACAGGCCTAGCATGGTATAAGTGTGTCCACAGAAATATAATATCTAACAAGAATCAGGAAAATAGAGTCAAAATAGTATGGTATACTAATAAGTACAGGTAACATGTGTCAAGTGTCAAGTAAATAGGTATACAGGTAAACATGCAACAGATATCAGGTAACAGGTAATCAGGTATACAAGTACACAGGTAATCATGTAACAAGTAAACAGGTATCAGGTTATGTCATGTCAAGTCTTGTTATATTACTATCTATGTAGCACTTCATGCATCCCAGCTTTTACTACATGGTTGCTACAACAAACAGTTTCGCTTTAAATTTCATAGTGGAGTCCATAGGGTAGTGTACTCAGGTACAGGAAATAGGAATAATAGGAACAGGTAGAACCTAGTGGTTTTCTTCCGAGTACACCTTCCTAAGGCAAGTATGCAGTCAGGTACAGGCAACAGGCATAACCTAGTGGTTATCTTCCGAGTACATCTTCCTATAGGGAAGTATGCAGTCAGGTACAGGTAACAGTATCGTGAATCATGTAGTTATGAACATGTAACAGGTAGGCAGGACAGAAGTCCTCTTCTAAGTACACATTTCTATATTTTCCACTGCTAGATCTTTCCCTTAACCCCGGCTTGGTCATTTATTATTAGAATCAGGCATGCATGTATGTGTCGCAAAACAAAGCAAGGATAACAGGATATAAACATGTATCAGGTTCACGGCACAAAATAAGTAAGTACAGGTACAAGATATCATATAACAGGGTAAAACAACTAGCTTTCTAATTCAGGACAACAAGACCGTGTTGTACTAAAACAGTGATTCCCGCCACTACAAACATCCAAATCAGGATCCATCGAAGGATCTAGAAAATAGACTTCCATAAAAATCCAGCGAATATAAATAAGTCATATAGTAATTTACAACATCATAACTCAAAACAGATTTGAAAACAGAAAATATGTTCAGTCAGAAATCACGAAAACGAATTCTCAATTAGGAAAACTGCATCAAAACCTCTCAAATAAATTCAGGATAAATCTGGGGTACGCCCCTATATGTCTACAATCAAAATACAAAGTTTCCAAATATTCCAGTAAAATTAGTTTTGGTCATCAAAAATAAGAACACATCAAGAAATGACACTTTGGGAAATCTAGAATTCCCAACACTGCTGTACTAAAACTAAAGTATCTCGCAACCAGTGAAACAAAATCTAAATCCTCCCAAGGGAGATGAAAATAGACAAAATATTTTAACTTTCATATTTCACAGATATTTTTCATACAGTAATAGGAATCATAGTGAAAATAAGGTTTTTTACAGATCAGCGAGCAAAATATAGCAAGTATAGATTTCATAAATGAGTATGAAACAACATATAAAACTCATCAATAAAATTCACCAAAATTCTGGGTAATCCCTAACTTGATAAAAAAAAATGCTGACCAAAGTTTTGAATCAAAATAGTATATGTAGCATAGTTCTTTAAAATGATTTTTTATTAAATTTACCGAAAAATAGAATCTGGAAAAGATCGACACCTCTGTACTAAAAAAGACATAACTCAGTCATACGAAATCAAAATCAAGCAAGGTCAGAGGGGTTTGAAAATAGAAGAAATTCTCTAAAACTCAAGTTTTATACCGAAATTAAGATACTGACTTTAAACAGTCCAAAATAGCAAACAAAACAGATCAGCGTCAAACTACAGATTTATCCCTTAAAAACAAAATGGACATAAATTCAAGAAAATTGATCCAAACACACCCAAACATGAAATCGAGTCTACCAAGTATCTAAACGTCACGAATTAGGGTTATTAACATATCTAAATCAAGCCTGTCACATGGTTCTCAACAAATATCTAAACTCTCACCAGAAATCTTACATACATGTTCAAATTATCAAGTCTACCAAGTATCTAAACATCACAAATTAGGGTTATTAACATATCTAAATCAAGCCTATCACATGGTTCTCAACAAATATCTAAACTCTCACCAAAAGTCTTACATACATGTTCAAATCAAGAACAGGTAAAACCTAGGTCAATTCATGTCAAGATTTGTGTCGTGAGTCATCTATGGTCAAAATACAATAGAGACAAAACTCATCAAAGATAACACAAACAAGAGTCATCTCTAGACCCAACTATACTATAGGTGAACTTTTTGACTTGTATCAAACAAATGAATTGGAGTATAAGTTACTTGCCTTAAATTGGAGATGAAAAACAATGAGATCCAAGTGTAAGGAGGAAAACCCATGAACGAATATCAACGAATCAAAGAATTCAAGCAACGAATCCATAAACAACTTGAACGATCCCACGTGCGAATTCTCAAGCAAGCGAGAGAGTCCAAAAGAGAGAGAGAGACGATGGATTGTGGTGCAAGAGGTTTGGTATGGTGGTGCGATGAGTGGTCGGATGATGGTGGTGTAGGAGATAGTCGGGATGGACAAGGAAAGGGGAGATGCCGATCAGTGTAGGGCTCGGGTGTGGGGTGTTGCCGGGGTTGAACACAAGCCAGAGAAGAGGAGGGGGCTGTCGGCCTGGGTGTGCTCGGGGTTGGGGGCTCGGGTGTGCAGCTAGGAAGGAGAGTGTGAGAGAGCGGGGGCTAGGGTTTTAGATGTTAGGGTTAGGGTTTGCGTGAGGGGATGTAGGGGATATATATAAGGTGGTGAATAGGGTTAATGGGTTTATTAGGAGTATGAATAGGATTGACCCAATAAGACAAATAGGGATCAAATTGGATAGGATTTAAACTAGGATTGGGTAATATGGCTTTGGTAATCACTTAGGGATCAAAATAATAGGATTAGGAATAAGGTAGAACACCAAATCACCAAGAGCACCACAAAAAAAAACAAATAAAGAGAACGAGACAACCATAAAGAGCGAAACAACAACCATGAACAAGAACAACCAAGAAATCGAAAATAACTCGTAAAAATCAAGAATGAGAACAGAAAATGAAAATATATTGAAACAACTCAATATACAGTTCAGAAAAAAAATACAAGAGGGAGTAGAAATACACGAGAAAGAAAAATACACCAAAGATATGAAAAATGAAAAAACAGGGGTTACAACGTCAGTTCATATACAGACGCTTTAAGGCTAATGACTAGCAGCGATTCTCAACTTTAAACAAATAGATTGATGAAAAGAGAACGTGTATATATAATTGATGTGTTAGTGTATTCTATGACTTATACTCTAATGCAAGATTTAACTAATGGAAGGATGCACTTATTCCAATCCAAGCAAGACTCTGGAACAGTATGCAGCCCATACTACATACGCCCCATATCAAACTGTTTCTTCATATATAGGGATTTGAATCCGCGCCATGAATTCTACTCTTGTACTCAACCTGTTTCTGAAGATACAACGTGACTGATGAGGTTGTTTTGAAACGGGCCAATCCCGCCATTTGCAGTGATATAGTGGTGTCTCTGTTTGCCACAATTGCCCGGCGTACCGGACATCACTCAAAAATCTGACGAACCCTTGGATTTAACTACAACACAGATTAGCTTAAAGCATCCCTTGTGGCCCCCTAGCAGATAGACCGTAGTCTATGGCTTGTTCGCCTTTCATGATATAGAGTATGACGGAGTTCCGAGGGTCCATACCCTAACTTCGTTAGGATACTTCCCGCTCTTATCTTGGCAATTTAAAAATTAATAGACGAGATACGGATTCTGTGCTCCCAACTCGTGAAAAGGCACATACCGTATCCCTTTGACAGGAAGGGTACAACCAATAATACCACCTAGTGTTGGCCTATAGAACAGGTCGGATCATAAGGTATCACCCTTAATACCAACTCTTCCCTTTTGGCGAAAATGATAATAAATAAGCGTTAAGTAGTAATAGCCATAAGTTACTACCCTAATGATGTCATTAACCGTAAACAATCCGAGGGATAAGAACAGTATTAACACAAAAGTTAGATTTTGCAAGATAACTTTACTAGGTGCTCTACCTAGATTTACAAGAATTCCTAAGGATCCTTTTCATAGCCTATCGATCCAAGACCCTGGCAATACAAATGTATTCGCATGCTACTGCCCTGAACTTGGATTCCATCTACACTCCCGGTCCGCGATCAACCTACACCGGTTAAGATCTGACGGTGCACGATGGATGACTCGTCTATAGTCCATGAGGAGTAAAATAAATACATGTCTTAATGGTCGATGGCTCCTAGGGCAATGATATCACCCTAGACGAGCACAATAACTGGGTACTAGCTAATAAGCTACATACGAGCAAAACAACTTATATACGAGCCGACTAGCTACGTATGAGCCAAATGAATTACATACGAGCCAACTGGTTATGTATGTGACAAATGAATCATATAGAAGCAACCATAAAAGTCTTCTAATAACCTAGAAGCAATTAACATGCTACTAGCAAAACATGATCTTTTGTATTTAGAAGCAACAGAAGAATCTTCTAATAGCCCAATATAAACATACTACTAACGAGAACTTGATCTTTTATACACAAAGTCTACATAAAAAGCCTCCTAACAACCTAGAAAGCAATTAAACATGCTACTCTCATCGGAATTCAACAAAATTGGACTTTTTAGAAAGGTGAGAACATCTAATACAACTCTTTAATTGAAAACTTTCTCAGATTAAGTCAAGAAGAGGTAGAAAAACCTCGAACAACCTAACAGCGAGCTTCAGCCAAAATTGCTAGCTGCTGTGACTTGTAAAGGTCATAACTCCTACTCTGCTTATCAGAATCTAACCAAATAAGACATTTTGGAAAGATGAGAACCTCTAATACAAACCTATAGTTGAAAACCTTCTCAGATTCTATTATTAAAAGTTGCAAAAACTTCCAACAATCCAAAAAGTGAGCTTCAGCCAATAAAGGCCAGCTGCTATGACTTGTAAAGGTCATAACTCCTACTCTGCTTATCGGAATCTAACAAAACAGTACATTTTAGAAAGGTGAGAAACTCTACTACAACTCTCTAGTTGATGACCTTCTCAAATTCATTCATTAAGGAGTAGAAAAATCTCGAAGAATCTGAACAGCGAAACTTCAGCCAAAAGACTAGCTGCTGTGACTTGTAAAGGTCATAACTCCTACTCCGCTTATCGAAATCTAACCAAATCGGACAATTTGGAAAGGGGAGAACATCAACTAAAACTTCCTACTTAAAAACTTTATCAGATTCCTTATGAAATTCAAATCCCTGCTATTTGAACATAATTTAAGAACAACATAAGACAGCACAAGTTGAAACTTGTAACGCTCGTAACTTTGTTATACTTGTCAGAATCTAACAAAACTGAACTTTCTGGAAAGCTAATAACATCTAATACAACTTCCTAGTAAACAGCTTTCTCAGATTCCGAATAAAACTCAAAATCCAACTCTTTGAATACAATTCAAAACAACAAAAGCATAGCAAAAGTTACAGCAAAAGCTGAAACTTGTAAAGGTCGTAACTTTTGTTATTCTTGTCGGAATCTAACAAAATTGGACATTTTGGAAAGCTCAGAACATATATTACAACTTTCTAGTTGACCACTTTTCAGATTCCTTATAGACCTCAAAATCCATCTCTTTCAACAAAATTCAAGAACAGCAAAAAGAATAGCCAGAGCTGAAACTTGTAAAGGTTGTAACTTCTGCAATTCTCATCGAAATCTAACAAAACTAGACATTTTGGAAAGTTCAGAACATCTACTACAACTTTCTAGTTGACCACTTTTTAGATTCCGTATAGTGCTCAAAATCTAGCTCTTTGAACAAAATTCAAGAACAAAAAAAGAACAGCCAAAACTGAAACTTGTAAGGTCATAACTTTTGATATTCTTGTCAGAATCTAACAAAATTAGACATTTTGGAAAGCTACTAACATCTACTATAACTTTTTAGTTGAACACTTTTTCAGATTCTGTAAGGAACTCAAAATCCAACTCCTTAAACACAATACAAAAAGCAACAAAGACAACCCAAAAGCCGAAACTTCCAAAGCCCATAACTTTTTCTATACTAGTCGGAATTTAACAAAATAGGACATTTTGGAAAGGTGGGAACATATACTACAACTCTCTAGTTGACCATATTCTCAGATTCCGCATGGAACTCAAAATCCAGTCCTTTGAGCACAATTCAAAAACAACAAAAAAGCACAACAAAAGCTAAAACTTTTAAAGCTTATAACTGTTGCTATACTTATCAGAATCTAACACAATAGTACATTTTGGAAAGGTGAGAACATATACTACAACTCTCTAGTTGGCCACTTTCTCAGATTCCGCATGGAACTCAAAATCCAGTTCTTTGAACACAATTCAAAAACAACAAAAAGCACAGCAAATGCTGAAACTTTTAAAGCTTATAACTTTTGCTATACTTATCCAAATCTAAAAAAAAAGACATTTTGGAAAGATGGGAATATATACTACAATTCTCTAGTTGACCACTTTCTCAGATTCCGTATGGAACTCAAAATCCAGTCTTTTGAATACAATTCAAAACAAAAAAAAAGCACAGCAAAAGCTGAAACTTGTAAAGCTTATAACTTTTGCTATACTTATCGAAATCTAGCAAAATTGGCCATTTTGGAAAGGTAAAAACATCTACTATAACTTTCCAGTTGACCACTTTTTCAGATTCCGTATGGAACTCAAAATTCAGCTATTTGAATACAAGTCGAATCAACCAAAACAGCTTTTTCTTTTTTATGCTCGCTGTTTTGGGGAAACGATTTGTTGCACCCATCAAATTAATCCCAAAAGTTCTATAAAAATTAGAGCATGGTACTAACACATACAAGAAGCTCTCAAATTAATTTGGAGTCAAAATTCCAACTTTAATACAAGTAATTAATTTTAACTACATACTAGTTTAGGTTTGATTCTTTAGTGTTTTATTTGTATTCTACTGCTTCAATCTTGTATGCCCTTTTATTCTAGTCCATAAAAATCCATATGCACATGATTTAGTTTAAGGTTTTAACATAATAGGCAAATACAATAATAATAACAATCAAAAAGTTGAGAACCCCCACCCAACTAGTGTAGGAAGGACTTGCTCTTCCCCTCCATGCTCCTTGTTCTTGCTCCTCTTCAAGAACACCACAAATGAACCCACTTCTTTTCTTTTGATTTTTATCTCTCTTTCTTTTCTTTCATCTCAATTTTTTTCTAAATAAAAACAAGTAAAAGAAGAAGCAGAATGAGATGAGAAAGAGATGGAGAGACCCAAAATGAATGAGGGCTTTTGCCCTTCTTGTTTGGCCGACCGTGGGGGGGATTTTATAGGAGAAGAGGAGATGGGCTTGTGGTTGAGAAGAGACCACTTGTTCTTCTCATTTGTGGCTCAAACAAATTTGAGATCAAGAATAAGTGGTATTTTTCCCAAATCACATACTACATAATTTCGTACAAATATACGAAATCGATACAGTACATATACGTACATATATCTGTCTATACAAATAATTTTTATTAGTTAAAACGAATAATTTCTACCAAAAATATTTTAATTCAGAAATAATAATAAAAATAGTTTTATTACCGGCTCGGATGTTTACAGTACCAATTTGATACAATATGGATATATACAGACTAGTATATATATATATATATATATATATATATATATAATGTTTATTAACAAAACCGGGTAATATCCATCAAAAATATTTAAGTTATGATAATAAAAATAAAATAATAATAAAATAATAATTTTTAATATCAGTCCGAGATTTATAGACATTTTCTAAAAAACGCATTTTACAGGATTTTGTACAAATGCACAAAACCGACACAATACATATATATACTTACTTGTATATATTTATAGATAACGATTATTTATTAAAACTAAGTAATTTCCATAAGAAATATTTTAATTTTAAAAATAATAATAATACAAATATAATATCGAACCAGGATATTACAGATAAGGAGCAGGTAGGTGCTCCAAGAATTGTTCTTGTTCAATGGAGGATTGTTATATATAAAATTTTCTACATGGTCCCTTTTGGATCCTTTTTCACAAATATGATATATACATATTACCGATGTGTTCAGTAAGTTGATCCGCAATGCTTGCGATGCTGGTGTCACCGAAGGTCTTGGGGGTTATCATAGTTACCGAGGAGTGCTAAACCTCCAATACGCCGATGATACCATCATCTTTGCCAAACTCAACGGGGTGGACCTTACAAAATTTGAAGTTACTGCTCTATATTTTTTAAAGCGCCTCTGGGTTATCCATTAACTTTCAAAATTCTTCGGACTTATGGCTTTGAGGCTCTCCTAACTGGCAAGTGAAAATTGCCAATTTCTTTAACTGTGAATGCCTCTTTTCCCATTCAATATCATGGAATTCCCTTGCATTGGGGAAAGCTTCATAAATCGGATTGGATGCCTGTTACCGCTGAATCTGGTGTGGGGGCAAACAGATAGTATTTGTGGATTCTTAGGAAAACCGAATAGCAAAATACCTGGAATCTTCTCCCCGGAGTTTGACCGTTGACTCCTGCCGTTCACCTGCAAAAAGTGCGATACACCGGGGTTGATCCCAGCAATGCGCCCTCCGACGCTCAAGTCAGTAATCAGGAAGATTATGAGAGAGCGTAAATTGGCAAAAGATTGATTACCTCTTAATGGTGGTGGATGGGCGGTATTTATAGTCGCCTTAGGGATCAGATTAGGAATGTAATCCCTGTGATCAGATAAGGAATGTAATCCCTGTGATCAGATTAGGAATGTAATCCTCAATTCCCAGTGAACGGATAGATATGAATCAGGGCCGTTGATTTGGATAAATCAGAAACCCTAATTCTATCCTGCTGGACCGGATTCATTTCGGGTTGGGACCCATACCTAGTTGAGGTAGGTCCGTTCGCGGATTATTGGGCCATTGGGAAGAGGACCCAGTACCCATTTCAGACCCGTTTGTAGGTGAAATTACCATTTTACCCCCAAGCTTCAAGATTCGTGCCCGATTTGGACGGTTCCGATTTAACCGTATTTTTAGCCATATCACGAGCCCCCCACTCCTGAAGACTGAGTTTGATCAGCTTTTAAGGAGTAGTTTTACTGTTTTAATGGCGCGCGAAGTTGTATCGGAGTCCGGATAGGGAACGAATTTTTTCATGAGGCAGTATGGTGATTTCCTGAGTTGGTTGCGCGCTCTAGGTTGTTCTTGAGCTTTGCGAAGTGACGAATTATTGTTTGGGGGCCTTAACCAGCCATCCTAAGCAATAATTGCTCTCCCAGGGGATTGAAGATACTCCCCTGAATGTGTAATTATCCTTTAGAATTTCCAATTAATCTCCCTCCGAATCTTTAGTCATCCTTTTGGTAATGTTTAGATAGACAACCCGATTCTATTCAAGACACGATGGGATGTAAACTCTTCATCAGTATTGGGCGCGGATTTTTTTGGAGATCTGATGCCTGCGCTAGCTAGAAGGAGCGACTTCCTCTGTTTCATATCTCGGGTGCTTCGAAGCTGCTGCCGACCCCCCTCGTACGCCTGCCAAGGAAGAGGCCGAGGTCTGTGAGGGTTCGGCACCCTCCGCCAAGGTGAAGAGATACCTCGATAGTCTGTGCCGAGGTCCAATTTTCCCTATAATTGTGTCGGTGGCAAGAGCGCTCGGCAGCATGTGCCGAGGTCCAATTTTTCCATGTAATATGGTCGGTGGCAAGAGTGCTCGGCAGCGCGTGCCGAGGTCCAATTTTTCCACGTAACATGGTCGGTGGCAAGAACGCTCGGCAGCGCGTGCCGAGGTCCAATTTTTCCACGTAACATGGTCAGTGGCAAGAACGCTTGGCAGCACGTGCCGAGGACCAGTTTTTCCACGTAACATGGTCAGTGGCAAGAATGCTCGGCAGCGTGTGCCGAGGTCCAATTTTTCCACGTAACATGGTCGGTGGCAAGAACGCTCGGCAGCGTGTGCCGAGGACCAGTTTTTTCACGTAACATGGTCGGTGGCAAGAACGCTCGGCAGCCTGTGCCGAGGTCCAATTTTTCCATAGGAAATGTCAGGCTCAGTTGGCGGCTGCTGAACCTCTGACAGATGTGTCAGTCATTTAAAGTGATGGCTGCTGATCTTCTGACGATTCTGACAGATGCGCCAGTCATTAATGCAACAGTTCAGCTAGGCACGGTAAACAATGTGACGGTTCAAGTCATTTTGTTGTCTTGTGTAAATGGGCTGGCTCCTGTGGGCCCATTAACCTCGTTTAGTGTGTCTGCCTCTATAAAACTTCACCCCCCCTCTCATTTCTCACTTCTCCAAATTTTCACTCAGGCAGTAATTTCTACTAGCGAGAGCTCACAGTGATCGTCGACTGTTTCTCTGGTGAATATTCTGATAGTTCCCACCAGCTCAAAGGTAATTTATACTTAGTCGTTTTTTGAGTATAAATATGTCTCTTTCCCCTGTATCCGAGCCCTCCCCTTCTGCCGCCGATGTGCCTTCTCCCCATCGTCAAGATAAAGGCAAGAAGGTGTTTGGTCGAGACAGTATAGTGGAAGACCCGAAGCGCATGGGGCCATTCGGCAGGTATCCAGGACAACTGACGGGGCTTCATCGGGTTGAGAACTTCCCGAGGAGCACGCCAAGCGCATCATTCACGGGAGGGGAGAGCCTTCGAGGAGAACGAGGCGAGAGAGACCTCCGAGGCCGATGAAATGGTTTCCATTCTCAGAGAGGAAGACTTGCCAGTAATCCGGGGCTGCTTTCAAATCCCGGAGGAGTACGAGCTCATGCTGCCGGGTCCCGGGGTCAGGGCAAATTCGTCGATGCCAGTGAACATGTGTTTCTGGCTGGTCGATGCCTTTATTGCCAGGGCTCGGCTACCTCTTTACCAGTTCGCGATCAAGGTGCTGAGGTGGTTTGGGGTCAGCCCCATTCAACTGATGCCGAACGCGTGGAGAGTTATTAATGGGTTCGTACTCCACTGCCAAGCGGCTGGGATCGAGCCGGAGCTGAGGGTACTCCGGACCATCTACCGTCTTCACCAGCAGAATCGGTCGGAGTTCCGGTACTACCTTGCTCCGAAGCACGGAGGTCGGCTAGTCGTCTGCCCCGACTCCATCAAGCACTTGCGAGACAAATACTTGGTGGTGCGGGGTGTTGAGGCGTGGCCCATTCCCACCAGTTTTGCGGAGGAGGTGTCGAGGCGAGTTAAGGAATTGCCGGTGCTCGATCCCCAAGAAGAGGAGGCAGTGCAGACTCTTCTTGACCGGCCGAAGTATGATTGGAGGGAGCTCACTGAAGACATTCTCTTTAGGGGAGGGCTCAGCCGCGTAGGTCCCAGTATGCGACTCTTTCAATGCTTTCATTTTTTTTTAAATCTTGCGCATTCTAATTTGTCTTTAACTGGCTTCTTATTTGATGCAGAGGAAATGGACATCGACGCGGTGATGGCACAGAGGGCGGCCCTTGGGAGTAAGGCGCCGAAGAAGCGCAAGAGGGTTTCCTCCGAGCTGCCTCCCACGAAGGCGCCAAGGGGCACGAATGAAGTCGAGGTTGTTGTGCCTCCGGTGGTGGTGACCCCGACATCGGACGCGGGAGTAGCCTCGGTGTCGAATGAGGTAGCAGACTTCCCGATTGCCGTAGCTCTCGGGATGGAGACGCCCCCGTTGACGGCGACGGCCGAGGTGCTCCTTACTGAGGAGCACAAGAAGATCCATGTTCCGGACTGGCAGGTTCGGAAACATGATGGGTTTCTTGGGGACTCCTTGGCGAGTATGCAGGTGGTGAAACATCTGGTGACGCCGAAGGACCGAGCCGCAATGGAGGCCGGCTTGGCAGGCGACGACTCCATTAAGATCCCACACTCGGCGGTCTCGGTAGGTGTCGAATTTCTGATTTTGTTGGCTACTTTCTCTTTCGATTAATCTGACTCTTGGTACCTCTTCTTTTTTTTTTGTTGTAGATCATCATCCACTTCGGTCATCTTTCGGAAAAGATGTTGGAGTTGGAGAAGGAGCTGAAGTAGGAGACCGACCGGGCGCGGGCTGACAAGGCTCGGATGGGCACAGAGCTCGACAAGCTGAGGGTCGAGCTCGAGGGGAGGTTGACGAGGGTCGAGTACCTCGAAGGCCACGCCACGGAGCTCAAGGCCGATCTCCTTCGGCAGAAGGAGAATTCGGCCAAACAACTGGCCGAGGCGGCGAAGGCCAAGGACGCCGCAGTTAAGGAGGCCGAAGAAGCTACCATGGCAAAGGTGCAGGGTTTCCTCGCCTAAAACATGGCCAAGGCCTATGCCCAAGTCATCTCTCAGGTGTCGGAGCGGTACCTTGAGGTGGACTGCTCGGGGTGGAGGTTGTTCCCGGGGCATGTCGAGGGCTTCGACCCTGACTCAGAGGGAGAGGAAGAAGGAGGCGAGGATGAGGACGACCGCGAAGTTAAGGTCGTCGGCGAGGTGCAGTTCACCAAAGCGACCCCGCTGGCGATTCAGCCCCCATCGGGGGGGTCTGTCCCCATCCACTCTCGACGCCCTGGGAAAAAGGTCGACCCTTGATATCACCTCTTCTAGCTAACTTGTTTTTTTTTGTTGCTGTCCTGTATCGCCTAATTGCGGACTGGCCACCGCATTTTTTGTGATAAATGAAAAAAACTTTTGAACTCGACCCCGCGTGACTTTTGAATAGCCCCGCCCCCTTTTTCTTTGTTTGCATGAGATTTGGCTAAGTTTTTAAATGAAGAACTCTTGCTTTAGTGCGTGTAGCTTTTGCTCGGGGGTCGAACGAGGAGTGAACTTTTAACTATTTACTAAGCTCCGTTATTTGCTTTGACATTTTCAGCTTGCCGAGGCGACCCTCTCAGCCGAACCCACTCGCTCTGAGGAGGAGTTTGGTTCCGAGGGCAGCTTGGGGTCGACGTGGTTGACTCTGGCCAAGTGCCGGGAGCGCCTTTATGAGGTCGAGCTAAGGTTGCGCAGGGCTGAGCGGAACCACCTGCAGGTGATCTTGGGCCAGCGGGAGAGGGTCGGCTCGCCGAGATCCCACTTGTGGGCGAGGAGGATGGCTCGTCGACGGCTTTTACCAACGGGCTAAGATTGAAGTGTACCAACTCTCTCTGTCGAAGATGACAGTAGAGAGGGACGACATGCTTACCGAGGTGCACCACTTGCAGATAGTGGAGGTCAAACTTCTGGCAGAGGAAGAGGAGCTGACCAAGGCGGTGGGCAGGTTGATGACCGAATGTGACGAGCTGACGGTGGAGGTCGATGCGTTGAAAAGAGCCACAGTGGATAGGGGCATCGAAGTCACTCACCTTCGCCGGATCATTGCTCGTCGCCCCAACATTCCGAGCTCCGCCGTGCCCCCTTGCTTTTAAGTGGAAGTAGGAGACGAGTCTCTGAAACAGAGGATCATTGAGTTGGAGGTCAAGGTGGCACGCCTCAAGCCACACTCGGGGCCAATCAATGTCAGGAGTACCTCATGCACCCAGGAGGAGGGCGAGCGAAGCATTTCATTTTATGAGCTCGCGAAGCGTTCTCCCGTAGGTCGGCCAAGTCCGGGTGACGCCCAAAGTGGCGTGGCGATTTCATCGAGCGGGGCATCCGTCGGGGCAACTGTCCGGAGCAGCGCCGAGGACACCTCTCAATTTGCCGGTTTAGGGACGAGTACCGGGGTCAAGCATCGCCGCCCTCGTGTATCTTTGAAGCGAAATATCCCTGCGCCAAGGAAGCGCTGAATATTTTTTGTTCTTCAAGTTTTGTATTTTGCCTAATTGTAACGAGTCGGTGTTGTAGTTTTTGCTTTTTGGAAGTCTTGTAGCTCGGTTGTAAAAAAGATGCCGCTTTGTAATTGCCTCCCCGTACTTAATCGAAATGATGCTTTTTCTTTTTTGAACTTGTGTGTTTTCGAACCCTCTTCATTGTCGTGTTACTCATGGGTGTCTTTAGCGCGCCGAGGTCTGGAGCAAGGTTCTTTGCTTGTTTGGACCTCGTCGGCATTGGTGCCAAGAGCGCTCCACAATGTGTGCCGAAGCCCATCACAAGGTTTTTTCTTGTTTGGGCATCGGTGCCAAGAGCGCTCAGTAATGTGTGCCGAAGCCCCAAGCAGGGTTTTTGCTTGTTCGGGCGTTGGTGCCAAGAGCGTTCAGCAATGTGTGCTGAAGTCCAAAACAGGGTTTTTTGCCATGGAAGGCCATTTATTGGGGTATTACTTCAACTTTAAACGAACCATAGGAACCTGAGGTTAGCTCCTCAGGGTCCCGTGCATGGGTCGACAATATACGAGGTTCTAGAGGTGATTTCATAGTCCAGTATTTGATCAAAGGACTGGGGCTTTCGCGGTCCTTCGACTTCGACTTGACAAATTTGAGGATTGTGCAGGCTGGGAAGACTCTAACAAGTTCATGTTTGAAGCTGATATCTTTTCTTGATTAAACACGAAGAATATCGCAACTTCATATTAATGACCTTCCAATAGCGGGGATCAAGGGATGTAGTGTGCCGAGGCTTGGTAGACGTATCGTCAGATTCACCCATGTTTAGTTTAGTTGTAAGGGTTTCTCAAGCGGTGGCAAAACGAGACTATATTTCAACGGTTGTGGGAGCAATTCCGAATGGCAAACCACCTCTAGCTCGCTTAAGAGCGAATCTGCGAAGCGGAGTCGAGCCAAGTGTTGGACTCCAAACTCATCATTAGAGTTTGTTTCAACGGTTGTGGGAGTAATTCCGAATGGTGAACCACTTCTAGCTCGCTTAAGAGCGAGCTTTCGAAGCGGAGTCGAGCCAAGTGTTGGACCCCGAACTCGTCGTTAGAGTATGTTTCAACGGTTGTGGGAGCAATTCCGAATGGCGAACCACTCCTAGCTCGCTTAAGAGCGAGCTTGCGAAGCGGAGTCGAGCCAAGTGTTGGACCCTGAACTCGTTGTTAGAGTATGTTTCAACGGTTGTGAGAGCAATTCTGAATGGCGAACCACTTCTAACCCGCTTAAGAGTGAGCTTGCAAAGCGGTGTTGAGCCAAGTGTTGGACTCCGAACTCGTCGTTAGAGTTTAAAGAAGGTAAAACAGAGAGATACAAGCGATTAACAAGTAAGATATGAAGAAAAATGTTCTTTATTAAAAACTAATACTCGGCTGCTTCTAAGTTGCGAGCCGTTATTACATGGGAGAAATAAAAAAGCAAAAATACAAGTGAAGGGAAAGGAACGGTTCGACATCTGATGGTACTTGGAGAGGCGTTCATGCGCTCTCTTGGTACTTCAAGAGATGGTCGGCATTCCAAGTCTTGGGAATCTCTCTGCCTTCAAGGTCTTCCAGACGTAGGCTCCTGGCCAAACTACTTTGGTGATCTTGTAGGGTCCTTCCCAATTTGGAGCTAGCTTACTCTTCTGACTGGGGAAGGATATAGCTAACTTTCTTAGGACTAAGTCCCCTTCTTTGAGGTCGGTAGGACGGACTCTCTTATTATAGGCCGCTCGATCCTTCTCCGATAGCTTTGTTGACGAATGGCAGCTCTTTCACGGAGCTCGTCGATCAAGTCCAGATTTGCTCGGAGCTCTCTGGCATTCTGCTCTTCTTCGTAAGCAACAAGACGAGGAGAGGGTACACCGACTTCGAGGGGGATTACAGCCTCGGCCCCGTAGGTGAGGTTGAACGGCGACTCTCTTGTGGGGGCCCATTTGGTAGTGCGGTAATTTCACAGTACGTTCGGGAGCTGATCAACCCATAAACCTTTAGCAGACTTATCCAGCCTCTTCTTGATACCAGAGAGGAACTGTCGATTGGCATTTTCCACTTGGCCGTTTGATTGAGGGTGGGAGACAGAGGAGAAGCGTTGTTGGATGGCGAGGTCTTCACACAGAGCTCGGAAGGAGGCCCCTGTAAACTGTGTTTCATTGTCGGTTATGAGGACTCAAGGGACGCCGAATCTACAGATGACGTTCTTCCAAAAGAACTGGAGTACTTTGTTCTCAGTGATTGTGGCCAAGGGCTTGGCCTCTATCCACTTCGAGAAGTAGTCGATTGCCACGACTAAAAATTTGAGTTGGCCGGGAGCTGGTGGGAACGGTCCTAGTAAATCCATCCCCCACATTGCGAAAGGGATAGGACTTGATAGGGTGGCGAGCCGAGCCTGTGGGAGGCGACAGATGTTGGAGTGCTTTTGACAAAAGTTGCATTGCCGAACATGTCGCTCGGTGTCTTGTAAGAGGGTAAGCCAGAAATATCCATAATTCAACACCTTCTGGGCAAGGGATCTGGACCCTGAATGTGCTCCGCCTATGCCTTCGTGAAGCTCTTGCAAGGCATACGTGGCTTGTTCGGGGGAGAGGCACCTCAGATAAGGTCTACCGTTAATTTGTGTGAATGAGTGTTTGTACAGGACCCCCTCTACAATGGTGTACCGCTCTGCTCTAGTTCTGACTCGGCAAGCTTCCTTAGGGACTTCTGGGAGGAGCCCATCCCTTAGGAATTCTACCAGGGGTTTCATCCAATTATCGTGAAGTTGGACCGGCAGTGACTCCATGGAGTCGGGAGTTTCTTCTTCTATGCTCGGCTTCAGGAGCACTTCAATTAAGACGGTCTGCTCGAGACCTTGGAGGGAGGAAGAGGCTAACTTTGAGAGAGCGTCTGCTTGGACATTTTCTTCCCCCGAGATTCGCTGAATAAGCGCCTCTTCGAAGAGAGCCATGAGATTTTGGACCTTGGCCAGATACTTAGCCATTCGGTCATCTCGCGCTTCATACTCGCCCAGGACTTGATTCACGACCAGTTGGGAGTCACTAAATATGTGGAGGCGTTATGCCCCGGCCTTGCGAGCCATTTCGAGACCGGCTATAAGGGCTTCATATTCTGCTTCATTGTTGGAGGCCTTGAAGTTGATGCGGAGGGAGTATTGGAGGACGAAGTCATCTGTGCCTGCCAGAATAACACCGGGTCCGCTCCCTTCGGTACAAGAGGATCCATCAACATATACTGTCCAAATAGGAGGTCCGTTTGATGCTTGACTGACCTCAGGAATGGTGCTTTCAACTATGAATTTAGCTAAGGCCTGATCCTTGATCGCGGTCCAGGGCTGGTATGTTATATCATGCTGGCTCAGCTCGATAGACCATTTCATGAGACGACCGGAAGTCTCCGGCTTGTGAAGGACTTGCTTCAACGGTTGGTCGGTAAGAACAACCACCGAGTGGGACTAGAAATATGGACGAAGCTTTCTTGCGGCCATGACTAAGGCGTATGCCATCTTCTCTATCCTTGGGTAGCGGAGCTCGGCATCCTGAAGTACCTTGCTCACGTAATAGATGGGCTTTTGAGTCTTATCTTCTTCTCTTACGAGGACAGCGCTGAGGGTCTGCTCGGAGGCGGCTAAGTAGAGGTAGAGGGCTTCCCCTGGAACAGGTTTGCTGAGGAGAGGAGGATTGACTAGGTAAGCCTTTAGCTGATCGAACGAGTCTTGTTGCTGCTGACCCCACTCGAAGCCTTTTGCCCCCATGAGAGCTTTGAAGAAGGGAAGACACTTTTTCCCTGACTTAGAAAGGAATCGTCCTATGGCAGCAAAGCGACCTGTTAGCCGCTGAACCTCTTTAACATTCTTTGGGGGAGCCATGTCCAATATGGCCTTGATCTTCTCGGTGTTCGCTTCGATTCCTCTTTGGCTGACCATAAAGCCTAGGAATTTCCCCGACGAGACTCTGAACGCACACTTGTTCGGGTTGAGCCTCATATCATACTTCCTGAGTACATCGAACGCCTCTTGCAGATCAGCCACATGATCGGCCCCATGGATGCTCTTCACAAGCATATCGTCAACATATACCTCCATATTTTGGCCGATCTGTGCTTGAAAAACCTTGTTGATGAGGCGTTGATAAGTGGTACCTGCATTCTTCAACCCTGAAAGGCATTACCCTGTCGCAGTAGAGGCCCTGATCGGTTACAAAGGAAGTCTACGGGATATCGGGGGGAAACATACAGATCTGAGTGTAGCCGGAGAAGGCATCCATGAAGCTGAGGAGTTCATGGCCCGAAGTTGCGTCGATTAGGGTGTCGATACTTGGGAGAGGAAATGGATCTTTGGGACATGCTTTATTCAGGTCGGTGAAGTCGATACATATTCTCCAACTCCCGTTGGCCTTCTTTACCATCACAACATTTGAGAGCCATTCGGGATAATTGACCTCCTGTGTAAACCAATCCTTGAGGAGCTTGTCCACCTCTTCTTTTATAGCTTGTTGGTGCTCGGGAGTAAATTTGCGCCACTTCTGTTGAACCGGTCTGGACCCCGGTGCAACACTCAGATGGTGGACGAGAAGCTCTTCGGAAATTGCAGGCATGTCGGCGGCTGACCAGGCAAAGAGGTCGCGGTTCTTTCTAATACATTGAACTATGTCCGAGCTTAGGGCTGATGGGAGGGTCTTGCTGATAAAGAACTTACGGCTCGGATCTTGCTCAGAGAAGAGCACTTCCTCCAATTCATCCACTGGCTCGGACGTTGGCCGGACACCATCTTAGGGGATTTCGAGAGTTTCGAGGGAGAGTACTGGACCCTCAATAAAGGTCATGTAGCATTTGCGGGCCATTTCTTGACTGCCTCTTACTTCCCCTACTCCTGCCCGGGTGGGGAACTTCATCTTGAGGTGATAAGCGGAAGGGACGGCTTCGAGGGGCAGCTAGGCCAGGTCGACCCAGAATCACATTATAAGCAGAGGGGACATCGACGACCATGAAATCCATCGGCTCCGTTCAGGTAGTAGGAGTTTTGCCAGCGGTTACGTCGAGGGTGATCACCCCTTCAATAGTCACTGGCACTCCCGTGAACCCATGGAGTGTGTAGTCGACGGGCTTAAGTCTGTCCCAGGACAGTTTGAGACCTTTGAAAGCGGCGAGGAAGAGGATGTTAACGGAGTTGCCATTGTCCACCAGGATCCTTTCTACTTTAAAGTTCGCCATATGGAGGTTGATGACAAGTGCGTCACAATGGGGGGGTTCGGACACCCTCAAGGTCTTCATCTGAGAATGTGACAGGTACTCTGAGGCCTTTAGGGGGAGGTGTGCCACGAACCGAATTAACTTCTCTTATAAACGCTTTTCGAAAGGAGTTGGAGGAGCGCCCTATCGGGCCCCCATGAATGAGGTACAGGACACGCTCCTCTTCGAATTCGGGCGTCTCATTGCGTTGTTCGGTACGCTTGTTAGCCCCCCGAGGAGAAGGCGGAAGGTCGGTTCGGTCCTTTCTCACGAATTTAGCCAGTTGTCCCCTCTGGATGAGGGCTTCTATCTCGTTCTTCAGGGCCCTACAATCATTGGTGTCGTGGCCATGGTCCCGGTGATAGCGTCACCATTTTTTTTGTCCCTCTTCTTGCCGGGGGTGTTCATTTTCGGGGCAGGGGGTAGCACCCCTTCCTTCTCAACTTCCATGAGAATTGTGGAAATATTAGTGTTAAGAGGAGTGAACTTTTCGAATCTGGGGAGAGGTCGGCACTATCCGTCATTGTCCTTCTGGAGCTTTTTGGCTCCTTCTTCTGTTCCCTTTCTCTTGGACCCGGAGGAAGGCCCCTCAAAGTTGGGGCGGTGCTCAGCTTCCTTGGCCCGAATATACTTCTCGCTTCGGAGAAGGAGATCGGAGAAATTCTGTGGGGGCTTCTTGGCAAGCGAGGAGCGGAGACTGGAATTGAGGACGTTTGATTGGAAAGCTGCTGCAGCGACCGACTGGTCAAGGGAAGCGATAGATCTGGCTTTCGCAGTGAATCTTTTCACATAGTCTCTTAGCTTCTCACCCTTCTTCTGGTTGAGGTAGAGTAGCGAAATGCTGGTCTTCTCAGTTCGACGGCTACTCACAAAGTGGGTGACGAAGAGGGTCTCGAATTGCTCGAAGGAGAATATCGAAGATGGGGCGAGGCGAGAGTACCATTCCCGGGCAGGACCCTTGAGGGTGGCGGGGAAGGTCTTACATAGCAGGGCATCAGGAGCTTGGTGGATTAGCATGAGGGTCTTAAAGCTTTCGATGTGGTCCACGGGGTCAGACTCCCTGGAATAGGTCTCGAACTGTGGAGGCTTGAAGCCTATTGGAATAGGCACCTCCATGATGGTACGGGAGAAAGGAGGTAGGCTCGGACGTAGGGTCCTTCCTCTAAGCTCTTCTTCTCTATCTAGCTGACCCAAGCGCCTCTCCATTTCGTGGAGACGATGGTAGACAATGTCATTCCTTCGAAGGTATTCAAACGAGCCTCTGGACTCATCTTCGTACGAGGGAGAGCGAGGGCTATGACGACGGTAGCCCCGGGAGTGGCGAGGACTAGGAATGCGCTGGGGGTTGCTCGGAGCTGGAGGAGGAGTCAGGGAACGTCGGCGAGGACTTTGGACGGGAGGAGGAGTGGGGACCCTTCGTGCACCATTATTTGTGGGTCGGTGATGGAGGGCTTGCAAAATGGTTGCTTGGAATTGCTGGAATTCGGATCGGGTGATAGGAGCATTATCATACCTCGGTGAACGAGGCCTTCTTCTATAGTGCTCGGGGGATTCTCTCCATCTTCAGTGATGCGGGGACCTCCTATGTTCCCGGCGATGAGGAGATCGCTCATTTGGACGTTGTTGGTGGGAGACTCCCTATCAGGCCCGGCCTTTCATCCAAACGGCGGCGAAGATCCTCTTCCTTATGCCGATTATTAAGGGTGTTGCGGAGGTCATCGGAGGCCCGGAGATTGCGAAATGCCATGGAATTAGTTGAGGGGTTATGTATAGAGACGTGATCATGTTGAAGGGGTTGTTTCTGAGGATTGGTGTAACACCCCGAATTCCAAAATACACTGAATTCGAGATTTCCACAGGATCTTTACACTTCATTCGTACAATTTTACAAGGAATTTAAAACTTTTATTTCAACAATGATTACATCAGAGTCTTTTATATCAATACGCAGCAGAATTAATAAAATACAACAATAATAAATATACAATTGTTACAACTTTAACATTTAAGTAATCAACAGCATCAATTCTCTTTATATCTTCATGTAACTCCAAACCCTGCATATAAAACTGTGGGCGCGTCAGTTGCTTACAACTGACGAAATATTATACACGGTCATCCTCTCTATGCCGGAAACAGTATAACGATTCTTAAATACTTTAGCAAACACAAACTTGATCACAAATAAAGCTACAAAGGGAATATCCTTTTGATGTCGTGTTGTGCGGTGCACTTAGTCCTTAATGCAGTTATTTATATTACATGACACTAATGCGCACTTGTTCGGATTCTATGCATTCCATACTACATATGTCCGAGGGCAAGCCCTTAATCGTACTTCATCTTATAGGGTTCAATCCCTCACCATGACTTAATCTACTACGGTAACTACGGTAAGTATCCTAGATGTTCTATGATCTACGAGCCCATGTCCAGGCAGCCTGGAGAGGAATCCCACGCACTGACACGACGCATCGAGCAGGCAACCTATGGACAATTCAGCCTCCGCCATGGAACAATGGCACCACCCGTAGCCACTCAAACACCCCACAAGCATCGCCACCGGGATGATAATTCTGGAGTAGTGGCCACGCCATGTCTGACGCATCAAGCAGGCAGCCTGTGGATCACTCTCACACTGCCAATCCGATGTCCCTCATACTCGTGTTTTTTTCTTACTTTCATCACATCTCCACTATGTATCTATCTGTAATTTCGATAAGTATCCTAGGTGCTCTATGCTCTACAAGCCCATGCCCAGGCAGCCTGGAGGGGAATCCCACGCACTGACACGACGCATCGAGCAGGCAACCTATGGACAATTCAGCCTCTGCCATGGAACAATGGTACCACCCGTAGCCACCGAAACACCCTACAAGAGTCGCCACCGGGACGGTACTCTGGAGCAGTATCCACGTCATGTCACGATGCATCGTGAAGACAGCCTGTGCATACTCTCACATCGCCAATCCGATGGCCCTCATACTTGTATTTTTCTCTTACTTTCATCACATCCTTACAATGTTTGTTTTAAAAGAAAATCATCACAACCTAGAGCTAGCTTACCCTACCGGACTTAAATCAAAATAACAGAGACAGTCAGCCTACCTGGCTACTTCTCAAGAGACGCTCAACCCTCAACGGTTAGCTCTCAAAATTATAAATAATACTGCCGGTCACTAGGGTCTCGCCTAGCCTCTAGATAACAACAACTATCTCTTTCTAGAGATCAACAATATTTCATAATCAATCTCAAATAATATTTCCATTTCTTTTGTTCACAACTCTTTCTCAAAAACATTTCTTTTATAATCTCATAACATGAGAACAAATTCAATTCAATCTCTTAATCAAATTCATCTTTCACACCTTAGTGTGCATTTCAAACTAGATTCAATCAGGTATTAATAATCATAAAATCTCGTATTCAAAATTATTTAATTTTTGTCAAAATCAAATCCAAACTCAAGAAACAAAAACCAGTTCGGTTCAGTCGACTGGTGACAGTATCAGTCGATGTTCTGCGAACATCAAAACATCACAGTCGGTTCAGTCGACTATTTACAAGGAACCAGTTGGCTGTTCCGCTAATACTTGAAAACTCAAACATCAAAATTCGAGACAGTAGTAGTCGACTGTGATAGTAGACAGTCGATTGTCCTGCCGACGAAAAACAATTTCTTATACTTGCCAGTCGACTGTGAAAAGTAGGCAGTCGAACTGTCGATTGCACCTATTGCAGCCTGCATATATTTTTCGACCCTTTAATTGATTTGTACTACCTTATAAAAATATAGATCATTTCCAAAATGTATTCCTCTGAAAAACAATTTCGTATGTGTTCTCAATTAACAAGTTTCTCATTTTTCAATGAAATCCTTAAAATGCATCAAAACACATATCCAATCAATTTTCCAAACAAACTGTTGTCTTTTATCAAAATTACTTTATAAACACCTCTATACTCGTATAAATAAATATTTTGTGGTCGGAATCGCACTTCTTTGCCATATTAACAACAACAATTCTTTTATACACATTTGCATTATTTTAATCAACGTCTTAACATGCATCAATTTCATACAAATCACTTCGATTCTAGCATTTCAGGTTATCAATCATAATAATTTAAAGAATAGATACGCAATTTACTCCATCTAAGATTTAGCAATTGACTCTACATTAACTTTCATGCAATTTCATCATACCAATTCAATTTCATCAAATAAATTGTATATCATCTATCATGCAATTTCTACTCCTAAATTAGAAAGAATTTAAGAAACACCCACCTAAAGTTGCAACTCCTCGAAATCCGTGCATCAATGCAAGTCCCCACATCCTTCTCCAATTTCGGCAGCATCCAAGAAAGCAAAACAACTTCATTTGCATCTACAAATATGCACATACTATATATATACATACACATGTTTACACATATATATATGCACACAATGAATTGTATGGTGAATAAACAAAAAGGCAAAGAGGGATTTGTTGTCTTGTGGCTTGCTTGGTTTTGTTGCTTTCGGTAGAGAAGGACAAGAAAGATGATGAGAGGATTTTGTAGAGTATAGGTGTAGGTGAATTTTGTATGATGGACAAAAGGGGAAACAAAATGAGAACATGCTGGATTGTTGCTTGGAGGATTTCGGAAATGGTAGTGGGGAATAGGTGAGGTGATGAGAGGATTAGAGAGACTAAGAGGTGTTTTATAGGTTAATTAAGGGTAGTTAGAATAACCACCTCCCACATGAACACCACTAACCCCATGATTTAAAAATTGAAACTTGCTTTCCCTCCTACTTTCAAAATCAAATGTTCAGATTTTTCCTCTCCTATAAACAGCCCGGTCCCCCCAAAAATGTGTGCACATCGCACGTGTGCACGTGCACGTGCTTTGTGTACAAAATAATTTATTTATTTAATCCATTTAAAACAATTTATTTATGTATGTAATAAACATATAAATTTAACTTAAAATTATACTTTTCATGCACAATTAAAACAGACACACACTTTAAAAAATTCAATTTGAAAGAAGAATATGTTTAACACGTGCACCAAAACACGTGCGTCGCCCGTAAAATCTCAAAAATACAAAAATTGATTTTGTCAACCGAAAAATATTTATAATTAATTGGAACGAAACATAAATTATATTTAATATACATATTCGATAATGTACTCAAACGTACAGAAAGCACGTGTATTGCACGTAAAAAATTTATTTTAATAAAGATAGTCAAAAATTGAATTTTCATTTACAAAAACAAATTTAAACATGTTCACAAAAATAAATAATTGAAATCCATTGAAAAATTTGCACGTAACGGTGGAATATCCAAAATCGACACGTGCATCGATAATACGTAAAAAGCACGTAAAAACTCAAAGATTGAAATTTAGCGTTCTAGTTGTCTCAATGGGATTTTAGGAATACATAATTGCATAAATAATCAGAGTTCAAAATACATATCAAAATGCGTTATGGATATCATTAATAACAGTACAAAATGCACGTGCGTAACACCCGAGGACAAAATTGTCAATTAAATTTTGCGGGGTGTTACAATTGGGATGGGAGCCCCCCGCACCGGCGTTCTGAGGAGGAGGTTGGTCCTGCTGTGGGGCCTGGTTAGGTTGAGGGATAGGTCCTGTTGGCTGGACGATTTGGAGGGGGACCTCTTATTGTGGTTGAGGAGGAGTGGATCCACGGTTGGACCCTCTGGATCTTAGCTTTCGAGGAGGCATGGCTGGGCGGTTCTGACCGACGGGAAGAGGAGGGTTTGCTATGCTTATTCGCTGAGTTTCCATAGACGGCGCCAATCTGTTATCGCTGAATCTGGTGTGAGGGCAAACAGATAGTATTTGTGGATTCTTAGGAAAATCGAATAGCAAAAAACCTGGAATCTTCTCACCGGACTTTGACCATTGACTCCCGCCGTTAACCTGCAAAAAGTGCGATACACCGGGGTTGATCCCGGCGACGCACCTTCCGACGCTCAAGTCAGTAATCAAGAAGATTATGAGAGAGCGTAAATTGGCAAAAGATTGATTACCTCTTAATGGTGGTGGATGGGGAGTATTTATAGTCACCTTAGGGATCAGATTAGGAATGTAATCCTTGTGATCAGATAAGGAATGTAATCCCTGTGATGATATTAGGAATGTAATCCCTAATTCCCAGTGAACGGATAGATATGAATCAGGGCCGTTGATTTAGATAAATCAGAAACCCTAATTCTATCCTGCTGGACCGGGTTCATTTCGGGTTGGGACCCGTACCCAGTTGAGGTGGGACCGCTCGCGGGTTATTGGGCCTTTGGGAAGAGGATCCAGTACCCATTTCAGACCCGTTTGTAGGTGAAATTACCATTTTATCCCCAATTTTCAAGATACGTGCCCGATTTGGACGGTTTCGATTTAACCCTATTTTTAGCCATATCAATGCCAATGATTGAAAAAGTGGAATCGAGACTTAACCTTTGGTCTGGAAAGCACCTTTCTCGCGGAGGCAGACATGTTCTGGTCAACTCCGTCCTCTCCTTTTTTTCCTTTATATATGATGTCCTTCTTTTACATCCCTGCTTGGGTGATTAAGAGGATTGACCAAATCAGAAGGAATTTCTTCTGGTCAGGTAATGACTATTACAAAGCCGGCACCCACCTTTGTAGCTGGAAGAGGATCTGTACCTCCAAGGCAGCTGGTGGCTTAGCGGTTCTTAATCTCAGACACCAAAATTTAGCCCTCCTGGGTAAATGGTTATGGAGAATTCTTACAAAAGATGAATTGCCCAGGGCTCGCCTTATCACCCTTAAATGTTTCTCCAGGCATAAGATTTGCGAATTTTCCCCCTCTCTTTCCCGTAAGGCCTATCCTTTTTGGAAAGGAGTCTGGAAAGCTGCCAGCCCGTTCCATTGTGGCATTTACCACATTTGTTCCGATGGTTCTAAGACTAAGTTCTGGGACGATTTATGTTTCGGTAATATTAAGCTGGCATTGTCCTTCCCTTCCATCTACCAATTAGCCTCCAACCCCTCCGCCACGGTGGCAGATTCTGTTACTATCCATAATAACCAAAAGTTCAGGTCTATTCCGTTCATTATTGCTCTGCCTTCATCTCTGGAGTATGAGCTTAACGAGCTTTTCAGCAACCTCAACTGTTATTCCTGGCATCCCACCGATAATTTTATTTGGCGACGGACCAATTCGGGTATATATTTGGTTCAATCGTTCTACAATTTCCTTAACTTCGGGGGGACCCTCTCCCAGCTTGCTAAACCTTTATGGAGTAATTACGCTCCTCTGAAATCCAAAATCCTCACCTGGGTCGCTCTTAACAATAAACTACTCACTGTAGAGATCCTTAATAAAATGAATCTGGCATTAGGCCAACTTTGTTCTTTGTGTTCTACCGAGCATGAGGATGCAGATCATCTTTTTCTCCCGTGCAGCTTTATCCAACCTTTGTGGTTGATTACCACTCTTGCTTGGCAAGCTCCTTCGATCCCCAACACTTTTTCATCTTGTTGGATGTCTCAATCGATTAGGAAAGAGTTTCATAAATCTTGATTTCTTTCGATTTCGGCCATCATTTGGGTTATTTGGGTGGAAAGGACAAATCGTATCTTCAAACACACCTCCTCCTCAATTGATTCCATTATTGATGAATTTATTTTTTTCGCCAAATTCTGGTCTTCCACTATATCGCAAGATAAAGTAGCTACCTTGCACTTGGGTCGCCTGGATGACGCGATCCTATTTTATTGTTCTAATTTCTCTAACGCCTTTTAACTTTTGACTATTCTAACATTTTTCCTATTTCCCTTTTTCTTTGCAGATCTGAAGTGCAGGCTATCTTTCCTCTCCTCCATTTTAGGAGGCTTTTGCTCCACTTTTGGCCTTGTTGCCTCAGCTTTAAGACTGGCATAGCGCTTTACTACTGTTCTGGTTTAGCATAGTTATTTTCATTGGGTACTAGTTCTGTACCTTGTGTGTTCAGGAACTTTTGTTGCTCCGGGCTTGGTTGTTCTTGTCTTGATGGCCCCCGGTTATAATTTTCGGTTCCTGTTTAAGCTGATTACTTTATTTTGTTCCTGTGGTTATCCCTGGTAGTTGCCCAATCCTTGTACATTTAAACTGTTCTTGTATGCAGTAGTGATGTTAGTGGTATTATTGGAGGTCGGTGGTTTTCTCGTGATGGGGCTTTTTAGTTGGGCGGTGACTGCTGCTTCAGGCAGTGCTCCGCTTTTGGACAGCAATGAGCTCTTACCTTTTCTATGGGTGGAGCCTTGATTTTTGAGGTAACTATTCTTTTCTATCCTTCTCTTTTGGCATCGCGTCCTGTGTCGGAGCGATGTCCCTATCACTGGTATGGTATCTTGCTTTATCGGCTGATCGGGTTTAATTTAGTTGTTCCCTTGGTTGTTAGTTCTAGTCTGTCTGTTGCATTTTCTTTCATGGTTATCATGTTTGGAAGTACTTCTTTGGTTTGATTTTTGGATGTGGTTACGGTTCTGATTGAGGTCGTTAACTTAATTTAGTTAATGCATTCTTTCAGTGCTTATTTTGGCTTGGATTTGTTATTGGTGGGCTCGTTTGGTTGAGCCTCTTAGGCTGATCCTGGTCAGAGCTCCGTTGGATTGCCTTTATGTGTGTCCTGGCTTTTCATTTTTAAGTTCCTCTTTCTGTGGTGTTCTATGATTTTTCTAGTCAGGTTGTTACCGCTCGTGCTCTGGATAGCCAGTTTTCTATTCCTTTGTTATTTTTCTCTTTGTCTAGCGCTCTGTGGGAGCGTCTACGGTTCTTTTTCCTTTCGGAAGTCTCTTTTGACTGTGCTCCCCCAGTGTTTAAGTTTTGGGGCTGTGGAGCACCATCCAGGAGGCAGCCTCTGCATCGCGTTTGCTCGGAGTGTGATCTCGGCTCTTTCCCTAGATTCTTCTTCTTGCTGTTGTCTGGTTATCCCACCTTGGCTGTGCTCTTCACTTGTCCTTCAACAGTGGCAGGATTGGTTGCCTGGTTCGTCCTTTTGTTGGCGGGACTAGGCCTCGGTGGTTTTGTTGCTTCGGCTTGGTTTGGTCCCATTTGCCGTAGGGGTTTCCCAGCGGTTCTTTGCTCAAGTGAGGCGATATTGTGCTATCAGGCGGTCGGATTTGAGTTGGTTTTCGCCTTGGTCCTAGTCTCCGGGACTGTTGCCGTCCCTTTATCTGTTTTATTTTAGTGTTCTTGCTTATTCTGGCAATGTACTCCATTGCTAGTGTCTATCGCTAATTCTTGCATTTATTATCTGTTTTTAGTTTTATTGCTGGTAAAATTGTTGTATTCTTTGTAATTTCCTTGATATATATATATGGTTGGCTGTATTCTAACGAGATTCTATCATCGTCATTAAAAAAAAAAGGGATATATACATAAAATAATATATTTATGGGGTGGATGAAAACACATGCCTTTCCAGCTTTCCTTAATCTCTTCCGGATGAATGAAAGTCACTTCTGACTTCTTTCTGACAACTCTTTTTGGCCTTCTCTAGCCCGACCCTTCCATTGCAAGAATATTTTGAATCAGACCATTTGTGTTTCAGGTTACAAATATATATAAGACCGGTTTAGTCTATAGGTTTTTAATAGGTTGTTTATACAGGTTGAATTATAGTTCTATTTTATCTTTTAAATTTATAATAGAATTTTAGTTCAAAAGTAACAAAAATCCTAACAAAATCTCAATTGTGATCGCATGAAAATTATGATCCATTAAAGAAGTCAGAAGTGACTTTCATCTTTCTAGAATTTTTTTTAAAAAATGAAGGCTCTCAATCTCTCCAAAAAATCTTTCTATCTTCCAGACCATTCTTGGTTTTTTTTATAAAAAAGTTACTACAATTAATCAAAATTTCCATATTGTTGCAATTAAGATTTTGATTGATCACTTTTGAAGTTGGTGGACGGACTAATATGAAAATAAAAATTTGAAGTGATTTATATATATGGAATTAGAGCATTTATGAGTGAGTTATGTGGAAAAGACCCAAGTTTTTAAGGAAAAACCATTTTTCCGTTCGATCCGTTGTGAGAATAAGGTACAGATTTTTTACTAGGAAAAGACTAGTTGTAGTGACATAACCCTGAGAGGATTCCAAACATGATTATTGCTTTCCAATTAGATGTTTTTGCATTAATTGTGACTTCAACAATCTTACCGATTAGTGTACCGGCTGTATTTGCTTCTTCTGATGGTTGGTCAAATAACAAAAATGTTGTATTTTCTGGTACATCGTTATGGATTGGATTAGTCTTTCTGGTAGTTATCCTTAATTCTCTTATTTCTTGAATTTGACATTTTTAACAGCCAAAAAGCCATTCTTTCTCAAAATTTTTGAATTGTGTGGCTTCCTCTTTCATTTTAATAAATAAAGGACTAGTTATGCCATGTACTTAGGATTTGAACATTATCATTGCATACTAGTTAGAGGAGAAGAAGCACTTTGATACCTATTATATGAATAGCTCGTAAAAATTCTTAACTAGCTTCAGTACTCACAGTTCACAAATAGTCACGCATGTATGGTGAAAAAACAAGTAAGCTGATTTAGGACATCATACCTTTCATACTCGTGAAATTGCCAAGAGGGAAGATTTCATCCACTCCAACCAAACCTAACCATACTTTCGATGCAAAAAATGGTCACTTTGTAACCTATACAAAGATTATAAATTTAACAAGTGGTCAGACCCGTATTTGATTGGTGGTGATTTCAAACTCACCATATTCATGTATGAGTACCGAGGTAGAGGCTGTAGTGACATGGAACAGGAGGAGTTCAACATGGTTTGTCTCTTATCTCGATCTTGTAAACATCGCTATTACGGATATGTCATTCACTTGGTCTAACAAGCAAGCCTCTCCCATCTTAGCTAAGCTAAAATGGGTACTGGATTCCTTGGATTGGAAGACCAAATTCCCGCTTGTAAGCACACATTCTAACCCAAGACCAACCTCGGACCATGTGCCAATTCTAGCCTCCTCAGGGGCGAACTTGACAAGGAAACCAAGGAAGTTTCGCTTCAAAAAGCATGACTAGAAATTGAAGGTTTCCATCACATGGTCTGGGAAAGCTTGCACAATGCATCAACGGGGATTTAGGCAGCGACTAAGTGGAATGAGAAGGTATGGCATTTGCGTACGTGACTTAGGCGGTGGAATAAACAACACTTCTCTTCTATCTGGATGACGTAAGATACTATTCTTGAAGAAACTGATACGCTTGAAAAGGTTGAGGAGACTAGGGACCTCACAAAAAATGAGAGGAATAAACTTCTTACCCTTAGGGAGGACATCGCCAGGATTAACAAGATGGAGGAGATCAAATGACATCAATGATCTTGAATCAGGCTTAAGGAAGGGGATGCCAACACGACTTTCTTTCTTCTTCTTGCTAATGCTAATAGAAGAGCCAATGCCATACACTCGATTGAGGTGGGAGGGTGAAGTTGTAGTATCCCGTATTTTTAAATATTATTTTTAAAGATTTATAAATGAATTAAAATAATTTTTGGAGGTTTAATAAATATTTTTCTGAAGATATCTTTTTACACGTGCAAATATTTTTTTGGGAAGTTGAAAAACCAAAATTATTTTGTGGAAAATCATTACTATTATTTGGAATTTATTTGTAATTTTTCTAGATTTTTCTGATATTTATTGGACCTATTTGCAAATATTACGAAAAGAATGATCTTTTTGCAAAATTGTAATTTTGAGGGATGAAAGTGCAAAACTATTTTTCTGGACTTTTCAAACAGTACCGGCTGGAAATAAAGTGTTTATTTTGTTTTTAAATCTCAATTTAATTGGTTTTATCAAGTTTCCAAGTATAGGGATCTATTTATGGAAAGTTATATTTTAAAAGGATTATTTTGCAAATGTGTTCAAAACCCTAATTTTCCAATTCCAGCCTATTTAAAAGAGTGGAGGGCAGCTTTTTTCACTGCACAACACAAAGGTTTCATTGTTTTATTTTCTTGGAGATTTATAGAGAAGATCTTGGATTTTGCAATAGAAGGGCTTTTTCTTATTCTTCATTAATTCGATTGGATTTTTTCATTGAGGTGAGTGACTTGTTTTGTTTCGTTTCGTTTTGTATATGTTGTATGTGAGTGACTTGTTTTATTTTATTTTGTTTGTATATGTTGTATGTGAGTGATATAAGTTGTTTTGTTTTGTTCCTTGGGATGTTGTATGTGGTATTTTATCTACTAGAAAGCATGTTAGTGTTTGAGTATGAATATGTACATGATGGATTGGATGGATTGATGAATTGAAATTGGATCGTGTGAAACCCTAGTTGTTTATGAATAAAATTGTATGTGGGTAATTCGAGATTGAGGAATGTCCTATTAGAGATCATGGGTAGGCTATTTTCTTTTGGATAAATGTTGGATTGATTGAATATGGTAGATTTCATACATAAATCTAATAAAGATGAGATTTTTATCACTTTTTGATTATTGGTTGAATGAAACTTGATATGACAATGTTATAAATTGATTATATTTATGAGTTATAATGGTGAATTAGTTTGAGAAATTTGGAGAAAGAATTTATGAATGAAGAGATCATATCTTGAAAATCGAAATTTAGAACCAAGTTGAATTTGAGGAAATATATCCAAATCGGGGATCTTTTTGAGATTTTTGTATTTATATGGTTTGGATATGAATACGAAGTTATTTCAATGAACAATTAATTTTTTTAAGAAACTCTATTTTGATTATATGCACAATTCATGTTTGATTGAAAGAAATTAACAAATCGCTATTTTTATGAATTCACGTAGTTTTTATTTAGTTTTATGGACTATTATATATCCTATAAGTTGTATTTGATCAAATAAGAAATATACTTTTTGTAGAAATTTTTTTCATAAAGTAAAACTACGTATTGGCTGAAATATGCATAATCAAAAAACTGCAGTCTGCAAGTCGACAGTCGACCGGTTAATTTATACAGTTGATTGTCCCTACTTGGCTGCTGTAATTTTTTTGAAGTTTTAAATTATCACGCAGAACAGTCGACTGACTCATCTTTACAGTCGACTGAGTCTGCTCTGTTTTGATATTTCCCAAAGATTTGGATTTTCTCTGGACAGTCGACCGATGACCTCTTACAGTCGACTGTCAGTACTTAAAATTATTTTATGTAAAGTTTTAGAGTTGTCATTCTGGACAGTCGACCTATGGCTTTTACAGTCGACTGCTATACTTAGAATTATTTTCTCAAAGCTATTGGATTTTCTCTCTGGACAGTCGACCTATGCTTGTCTATAGTCGACTGATACTGATGCATCTTTATATCTTTGAATATTCTTTTAAATAACTTATTCTCTAAATGTTTTTAATCTATAACTTACTATTCTATACCTTATCTTCTACTGAACATATGTTTTCAAGTGGTTTAACTGAGCAATTTATATTGGAAGATTGGTTTGGATAGTTGGGTGTGAGTCTCTAGAGGGTGTGTGTGGCCCTAGTATACTGGCAGTTGAGATATTTATGTTTGGACTTGTTGAGGCATTTTAGTTGATCAGTTGTTGAGTTAAGTCCGGTGAGGTACAACAACTCTAGGAGATTCGTAAAGTAATTAAATAACCTAAATGATAAGGACAGGCACTAGTGGTGATATGATGAATGAGAACATGAGTTATGGACCTCAGTATGGCTTGCTGTGTAAGATAATCCCCGGAATTATCCAGGTGTGAGTGAAATACTCTCCGGAATTATCGTGGTCTTGGCGACGCTTGTAGTATTCGTGTGATGAGGTGGCATAGCATGCGGTGTGGGGTATTCTCGAAAATTCCCAGGTGTGAGTGAAATAGTCTCCAGAATTATTTGTGGATATAGATTGACCTCCAGAATTATCGGGGCATGGGCTAATACTCACAGTTTATCTTTAGCTCGTAGTAGTCATCGTGTTAGGATTAGTTGCATAGTGGAGGATTAAACCCTACAATGTGGAGACATTAAGGGCTTGCACCGGACCTATGTAGAGTGGGATGCATAGACTTCGACAAGTACGCATTAGAGAGTCAGCATATAGAATTTGTGTTTTCTTGGCTTGGTTTCATGCATGTGTTTCTCCTGTTTTCTACACTTGACACTTAGTCTAGCTTCACTTGTTGTGTCTTTGCATTTTGTGATTTTCCTATATTCACTTACTTCTGTTTATTTTCTGTTGGTGATGAATCCATGCTTTACTTATGTTGTTTGTTTTTATGTCATTCACACTGTTATGGCTGACCCCTTTAGTTTTGGTGGTTAGGGTTATCTCTAGCCTCATATTTTACAGGTGATTTCTTATAGCACGGGAATTGGATGCTTGAGTTAAAATAATGTAATGACTTATGTAATTTGTAGAAGAAATTGTTGTAAGGAAAGAAATTTGTGATTCAAGGTGTATTGTATCCTGCTGTGTTATGTAAAGATTAATATAATGCAAGTTGGAAAAATTTTATTGGTATTTTTGCTGTGTTTATGATTACATAGAAGTTGATGCTGGGAATTGTGCCACGTATTTCTGAGATATTACGTTGGAAATTCGGGGCACTACAGAGAATGGTATCAGAGTATGCTTCAATAGTAATAATAAACATGGTATAAAAATAACCTAGGTGTGGATAGTAGAGTGTGAGTACCTAAGTGTGGACATTATAGAGTGAGTATCACATAGAACTGAAACATGATGTTTTTACTTTTGGGATATGGTTGGGGTTTTGCCAGAGGGTATTGATGTGAATATGAATTGTGTTGTGGCGCTCTAACTTTTCCCTCGTTTTTCAGTATTCAGAATGGTTGGACCCAGAACCAGGAATGCTAACAATGGTGATGGGGCTGGAAGTTCCCAAGGAACAGGAGTTTATCTCGAGGTCGAATTTGCCACGGTGTATCAGACTTTGAATGCACTAATGGCAGCTAATTTGGTGCAGAATCAGAACCAGAATCAGAATCATGGGGTTGGACCAAGGTATGTTAATGCTGATCCTATCAAGCAGATTGAGTCCTTCAAGAGGATGAGGCCGCCAGTGTTTGATGGGCAGTCTTATCCAAATGAGGCTGATGATTGGATTAGACAGATGGAGACAATCTTCGAGGTCTCAGAAACTCCAGCAGCCAATAAGGTGAAGTTGCCCACTATGCAGTTGGAAAAGGACGCTGGTGTTTGGTGGCAAACGGTGAAGAGGACTTTGGGGGACCAGCAAATGGCTTGGGAAGCTTTTCTAGAAGAATTCAGGGATCATTTCTTCCCCCTGGATATTCCGGAGAAGAAGGCGACATAATTCTTGAATCTATAGCAGGGCAGCATAACCGTGCGAGAGTATGAGACTAAGTTTGCTCAGTTGTCAAGGTATGCATCGGAGCTGACAGTTGATGAGGCGAAGAAGGCCAAAAAGTTTGAGCAGGGCTTGAGGCCAAACTTGAGGTCGAGAATGATTCCCTTGGGCATAAGGAGGTTCGATAAGCTGGTCAGGAGAGCAGCTGTGACAGAGGAAGATATGGATCAGTTCCAGAAGAAGTAAGAGACTTGGAACAGGAACAAGAGGCCAGCATCAAGTCAGAGTGGGAAGGGATTCCCAGTGAAGCAGGTCAAGTTCAGTGGTCCAGTGCAGAAGGCACCCGCAACTCAGGAAGTGACTTGTTACTACTGGAAGGAGATAGGTCATTACAAGTCGACGTGTCCTAAGTTGGCGAAGCATACTTGTTTCCAGTGTGGACAGGTGGGACATTCTAAGCCTCATTGTCCACAGTTGAGGAAGGATGGTCCAGATGGAGGTAAATTCCAGAGGCAAGGGCAAGTGTTCGCATTAACTGAGGAGGATGCGAGTAACCCGGAAGATGTGATCCAGGGTATGCAAGAGTTTTGATTTTATTTTTATTCAATGTAATAAGTAAAACTTTTATTTGAGAATAATTGTAGATTGAGTATCATTATTTATGTAACAGGAATTATTTTGGTTAATGGAATTAAGGCAAAATTTTATTTGATACTGGTTCTTCGCATACTTTTTTGTCGCCAAATTTTGCAAAGGTCTTAGGTTTGGAGCCTAATTTGTTTCTAGGCAAGGTTTTGTCTGTGGCAACGCCGTCAGGTGAAGAATTGATTACTGATCGATATTATGAGGGCTGTGATATCGAGATGGTGGGATATTATTCAGCATTGATCTGATTGAGCTGCAAGTCTTAGGAGTGGATGTGATCGTAGGCATTGATTGGATGGCAATATATAATGTAACAATTGAATGCAAGCAGAAAGAGGTGTTAGTGAATGCACCAGGTGGTCCCGCAGTGACTTTCCAAGGGAAGAAGAAAGTTCCAAAGGTGGCTGCAAAGGTATTCAAGATGGCGATTCCAGATGAAGTCAAAGGCATTCCGGTTGTCAGAGTTTTTCCTAAGGTGTTCTTGGAAGATTTTCTAGGATTACCGCCGCAGAGAAATGTAGAGTTTTGCATTAATGTTCAGCGAGGGAGTGCTCCGATTTCTAATGCTCCATACAAGATGGCACCTGTAGAACAAGACGAAGTGAAGAAGCAGATTGAGGAGTTGCTGAGCAAGGGGCTTGTTAGGCCGAGTTCCTCACTGTGGGGTGCGCCAGTGTTGTTAGTCAAGAAGAAGGATTGGTCAATGTGGATGTGCATTGACTACCGGGAGTTGAATAGGGTGACAATTCAGAACAAGTATCCACTTCTGCGGACTGATGATTTGTTCGACAGGCTTCGGGGAGCAGCTGTGTTTTCGAAGATTGATTTGAGATCAGGGTATCATCAGGTTCGAGTCAAGGAGGAAGATGCAAGTAAGATAGCTTTCAGTACTCGTCATGGGCTCTATAAGTTTTTGGTGATGCCATTCGGGTTGAAGAATGTGCCAGCAGTGTTCATGGATATGATGAACCGAGTTTTGAGGCCATTTATTGACTCTTTCGTAGTGGTTTTTATCGATGATATTATGGTGTATTCGAAGTCTGAGGAGGAGCATTCTATGCACTTGACAGCGGTATTACAGAATTTGCAGGAGCATAGCTTGTATGCCAAGTTGTGAAGTGTGATGTGAGTTTTGGAAGTTTGAGGTAGCCTTCCTTGGTCATATTCTTTCTAAGGAGGGAGTGGCCACTGATCTTCAGAAGGTTGAAGCAGTAAAGGATTGGCCCAGGCCAACGTCTGTGAAGGAAGTCAGGAGTTTCTTGGGTTTGGCTGGTTACTACAGGAGATTCATCTAGGGTTATTCTCAGATTGCAGTTCCTTTGAAAGGTTTGACCCGGAAGAATGTGCAATTTTTATGGACTGATAAGTGTGAGGCGAGTTTCCTTGAGTTAAAGGAGAGGTTGACTACTACACCTATCTTAGCTTTGCCACAAGCTGGGAAGGATTATGATATCTTCAGTGGTGCGTCTCTCGGATGTTTGGGTTCTGTCTTGATGCAAGAAGGCAAGGTTATTGCTTATGGTTCGAGGCAATTGCATCTGCATGAGAAGAATTATTCGACACATGCTTTGGAGCTAGCAGCTATTATCATTGTCTTGAAGCAGTGGAGACATTATGTTTATGTTGAGAAGGTCAACATGTATACTGACCACAAGAGCCTGAAGTACATTTATCAACAGAAGGATCTAAATCTTCGACAGAGAAGGTGGTTGGAAGTATTGGAAGATATTCGTCTTGAGATCATGTATCATCCGGGCAAGGTGAATGTGGTAGCTGATGGACTTAGCAGGAAGAGTAGTTTATCAAGTTTGATCACTACTCGAAGCGAGTTGGCAGCAGAGATTGATCAGGCAGGTATCGAGGTGGTGCTGCAGGGTTTGGGGGCATCTTTGGCTCAGTTGAGACAGTAGCTTTTTTTAAGAGAGAGGATTGTGGAAGGTAAAAGATCAGATTCAGAGATTCAGATGATGTTGCAACAGGTTTCAGAAGGCAAGTTATCAGAGTTTTGTGTCCAAGATGGAGTTCTTTGGATGGGTGAGAGGTTGTGTGTTCCGAATAATGCAGATTTGAGAGAGAGTATCTTGCAAGAAGCACACAGTACCTTGTTGTCAGTCATCCTGGAGACACGAAGATGTACCAGGACATCAAACAGCACTTTTGGTGGTCTGGTATGAAGAGGGATGTGGCAGATTTTGTGGCAAGATGTTTGACTTGTCAGCAGATCAAAGCAAAAAATCAGAGTCCTGGAGGTTTGTTGCAGCCGTTGCCCATTCCGTAGTGGAAATGGGAGAATATTAGTATGGATTTCATCACGGGTTTGCCGAGGAGTTCGAAGGGCAATGACTCGATTTAGGTTATTGTGGACCGTTTGACTAAGTCGGCTCACTTTATGGCCATGAAAAATACTTGGTCGTTGAAGAAACTGGCAGAGTTGTACATTGGTGAGATTGTGAGGCTTCATGGAGTTCCTATGCCGATTGTTTTCGACAGGGATGCATGGTTCAATTCAAGGTTTTGGAAGAGCCTACAAGCAGTTTTGGGCATTAGAACTAATTTCAGTACCGCTTTTCATCCACAGACTGATGGTCAGACTGAGAGGGTGAATTGAGTGCTGGAAGATATGCTGAGGGCTTGTGTTATGGATTTCGGTGGTAGCTGGGAGTGATACTTGGCATTGGTTGAGTTTGCTTATAACAACAGTTACAATGCGAATATCAAGATGGTGCCGTATGAGGCTTTGTATGGGCGGAGGTGCAGGACACCTGTTTGTTGGTACGAGGTTGGCGAGAGGCAGATGTTTGGTCCTGGGATCGTGCAGCAGACGTCAGAGCAGATTGAGCTGATTCGCAAGAGGTTGGTTGAGGCTCAGAGTCGGCAAAAGAGTTATGCTGATACTCGACGAAGGGACTTGGAGTTTGAGGTTGGGGATGCAGTTTTCCTCAAGGTGTCTCCGACAAAAGGAGTGATCAGGTTTGGTAAGGGAGGCAAGTTGGCGCCAAGGTATATTGGGCCATACAGGATCATGGAGCGGATTGGCAAGACAACATATAGGTTGGAGCTTCTAGAGGAGTTGACACAGGTGCATGATGTGTTCCATGTGTCGTTGTTGAGGAAGTATGTGCCAGATCAGAGTCATCAGTTGGTAGAGGTTCCTGAAGGTCTACAGGTGAACTTGAGTTACAAGGAACAACCTGTGGAGGTCGTCGACCGTAGGGAGAAAGTTCTTAGGAGCAAAGTGATACCTATGGTCAAGGTGCTGTAGAGGAATCAGCAGTTCGAGGAGGCTACTTGAGAGCCAGAGGATCGCATGCAGAAGGATTTCCCTGAGCTTTTTGTATGATTGTATCTTATTTATGTGATGGTATTTCTTTGGATGATTGTACTATTGGATTGAGTTGTATTTCTTTTATTTGATTTTGTCCTCCTATGTGAATATTTTGAATTATGGTTCATTTATGAGATTGACTTTCCTTTCTTTATCGTCGTTTGGATATCATTAGTAATAGTTCTGAGGACAGAACTCTTCTAAGCAGGGAGTGATGTAGTACCCCGTATTTTTAAATATTATTTTTTTAGATTTATATTTTTAGATTTATAAATGAATTAAAATGATTTTTGAAGATTTAATAAATATTTTTCTGAAGATTTATCTTTTTACACATGTAAAACATGTGCAAATATTTTCTTGGAAAGTCCAAAAGCCAAAATTATTTTGTGGAAAATCATTATTTATTATTTGGGATTTATTTGTAATTTTTCTAGATTTTTCTGATATTTATTGGACCTATTTGCAAATATTACGATAAGAAGGATCTTTTTGCAAAATTTTTATTTTCAA
Organism: Hemerocallis citrina; assembly: GCA_017893485.1. Taxonomy (NCBI): domain Eukaryota; kingdom Viridiplantae; phylum Streptophyta; class Magnoliopsida; order Asparagales; family Asphodelaceae; genus Hemerocallis; species Hemerocallis citrina. Next base: position 71,088,813 of record CM030360.1, read on the forward strand.
GGATGAAAGTGCAAATCTGTTTTTCTGGAATTTCAAACAGTGCCGGCTGGAAATAAAATGTTTATTTTGTTTTTAAATCTCAATTTAATTGGTTTTATCAAATTTCCAAGTATAGGGATCTATTTATGTAAAGTTATACTTTAAAAGGATTATTTTGCAAATGTGTTCAAAACCCTAATTCTCCAATTCTGGCCTATTTAAAAGAGTGGAGTGTAGCCGTCTTTCGCTGCACAACACAAAGGTTTCATTGTTTTATTTTCTTGGAGATTTAAAGAGAATATCTTGGATTTTGCAAAAGAAGGGCTTTTTCTTATTCTTCATTAATTCGATTGGATTTCTTCATTGAGGTGAGTGACTTGTTTTGTTTCGTTTTGTTTTGTGTATGTTGTATGTGAGTGACTTGTTTTGTTTTATTTTGTTTCTATATGTTGTGTGTGAGTGATATAAGTTGTTTTGTTTTGTTTTGTTCTTGGGATGTTGTACGTGGTATTTTATCTACTAGAAAACATGTTAGATTTTGAGTATGAATATGTACATGATGGATTGGATGGATTAATGAATTAAAATTGGATCTTGTGAAACCCTAGTTTTTTATGAATAAAAATGTATGTGGGTAATTCGAGATTGAGGAATGTCCTATTAGAGATCATGGGTTGGCTATTTCTTTTGGATAAATGTTGGATTGATTGATTATGGTAGATTTCATGCACAAATCTAATAAAGATGAGATTTTTATCACTTTTTGAGTATTGGTTGAATGAAACTTGATATGGCAATGTTATAAATTGATTATATTTATGAGTTATAATGGTGAATTAGTTTGAGAAATTTGGAGAAAGAATTTATGAATGAAGAGATCATGTCTTGAAAATCGAAATTTAGAATCGAGTTAAATTTAAGGAAATGTATCCAAATTGGGGATCTTTTTGAGATTTTGGTATTTATATGGTTTGGATCTGAATATGAAGCTATTTCAATGAACAATTAATTTTTTTAAGAAACTCTATTTTGATTATATGCACAATTCATGTTTAACTCAAAGAACTAAACAAATCGCTATTTTTATAAATTCAAGTAGTTTTGATTTAGTTTTATGGACTATTATATATCCTATAAGTTGTACTTGATCAAATAAGAAATATGCATTTTGTAGAAATTATTTTCATAAAGTAAAACTACGTATCAGCTGAAATATGCACAATCAAAAAACTGCAGTCTGCAGGTCGATAGCCGACCGGTTAATTTATACAGTCGACCGTCCCTACCTGGCTGCTGTAATTTTTTTGAAGTTTTAAATTATCACGCAGAACATTCGACTGACTCATCTTTACAGTCGACTGAGTCTGCTCTGTTCTGATATTTCCCTAAGATTTGGATTTTCTCTGGACAGTTGACCGATGACCTTTTACAATCGACTGTCAGCTCTTAAAATTATTTTACGTAAAGTTTTGGAGTTGTCGTTCTGGACAGTCGACCTATGGCTTTTACAGTCGACTGCTATACTTAGAATTATTTTCTCAAAGCTATTGGATTTTCTCTCTGGACAGTCATCTTATGCTTGTCTATAGTCGACTGATACTGATGCATCTTTATATCTAAGAATGTTCTTTTAAATAATTTATTCTCTAAATGTTTTTAATCTGTAACTTACTATTCTATACCTTATCTTCTACTGAACATATGTTTTCAAGTGGTTTAACAGAGCAATTTATATTGGAAGATTGGTTTGGATAGTTGGGTGTGAGTCTCTACAGGGTGTGTGTGACCTTAGTATACCGGCAGTTGAGATATTTATGTTTGGACTTGTTGAGGCATTTTAGTTGATCAGTTGTTGAGTTAACTCTGGTGGGGTACAACAACTCTAGGAGATTCGTAAAGTAATTAAATAACCTAAATGATAAGGACAGGCACTAGTGGTGATATGATGAACGAGAACATGAGTTATGGACCTCAGTATGGCTTGCGGTGTAAGATAATCCCCGGAATTATCCAGGTGTGAGTGAAATAGTCCCCGGAATTACCTGTGGTGTGGGATTGATCTTCGGAATTTTCGGGGTCGAGGCAACGCTCATATGGTATTCGTGTGATGAGGTGCCATAGCTTACGGTGTGGGGTATTCTCGAAGATTCCCAGGTGTGAGTGAAATAGTCTTCGGAATTATCTGTGGATAGAGATTGACCTCCGGATTTATCGGGGCATGGGCTAATACTCACAGTTTATCTCTATCTCGTAGTAGTCATCGTGTTAGGCTTCGTTACATAGCGGGGGATTAAACCCTACAATGTGGAGACGTTGAGGGCTTGCACCGGACCTATGTAGAGTGGGATGCATAGACTTTGACAAGTACGTATTAGAGAGTCAGCAAATAGAATTTGTGTTTTCTTGGCTTGGTTTCATGCATGTGTTTCTCCTGTTTTCTACACTTGACACTTAGTCTAGCTTCACTTGTTGTGTCTTTGCATTTCGTGATTTTCCTATATTCACTTACTTCTGTTTATTTTTTGTTGTTGATGAATCCATGCTTTACTTATGTTGTTTGTTTTTATGTCATTCACACCGTTATGGCTGACCCCTTTAGTTTTGGGGGTTAGGGTTATCTCTAGCCTCATATTTTATAGGTGATTTCTTATAGCACGGAATTTGGATGCTTGAGTTAAAATGATTTAATGACTTATGTAATTTGTAGAAGAAATTGTTGTAAGAAAAGAAATTTGTGATTCAAGGTGTATTGTATTTCGCTGTGTTATGTAAAGATTAATGTAATGAAAGTTGAAATTTTTTTATTGGTATTTGTCTGTGTTTATGATTACATTGAAGTTGATGCTGGGAATTGTGCCACGTATTTCTGAGATATTACGTTGGAATTCTGGGCGCTACAGAAGTTGATCGGGAGAAGAAAAGGATCAAAGCTGCTTTCCACAAGCATTACATGAGCTTGCTGGGAAGTAGAAGTGAGTTCAGGGTACCTGTTATAGATGATTTTGGGCCAGAAAAAATAATTAAATTGAAGGTGGCCTTCCAGGAAGTGTATGAGCCCTTCCAGATTGACAAGGTCAAAGATGCCATCTCACAAATGGGTAATAGGAAAGCTCTACGCCAGGATGGATTCCCAATATTGTTCTATCATGTCTTTTGGGAAGACATCAAGGATTTTCTTATGGCAGTTGTTAATGACTTCTACTCCCACCTATTGAGATTAGGTTGCAAGAACTTCTTAGAGGCTGTCTTGATCCCCAAAAGAATAAGCATGCACAACTGGGGATTTTAGATCCATTAGCTTGCTGAATTGCTTTGAAAATCATCACCAAGATCCTGTTAACAAGGCTGGTGAAAGTCATTGACCCAATGGTGGGAAATAAAAACATGAGTCATCGAAGGCAGATGTATACTAGATTGTGTGGTGACGACAGAGGAAACAATTCACCATTGCTATGTACCCAAAGTAAGAAGCTTTCTTCTTAAGCTTGACTTCGAAAAGGCATACTACATGGTGTCTTGAGAAGGTGTGATGTGTCTAATTTTTATATAAATATTTGTACTCATTTACCCATAAAAATTGATCGTATTTTGTTTATCTTGTTACTAATTTATCTTATTTCCATAGATTTAAGTTAATTATTTTTGAAGGAATAATTTTTTTTCTAATGCAAAAGTTGAATATTTTCAGTAAAAATTAACAAAGAAAATAAAGAGAATGATTGATTAATTTTTATTGATTTGTGAATTTTGAATTTTACAATTTGGCCATGCGGAAAGCAAAATAGAAATTTTAATTGTCAATAGAGGGTGAAAACAAAATAAACAAATCTAAAATGATTTAATTGAGCTAATGTGATTATTATTTAGTTTAATTAATTTAAACTAATAATTTTTATTTTTATTTTTCTATCCTAAATTCTGATTTTATTTTTGTGTGTGCAACACGTGCTTCAAGAAAGAGAATGTGATGAAAAAGAAGAAAGAAATAAAGAGCAGATTAGAAAAATGAAAGAAATAAAGGAAGATGTGGGGTTATATGAAAAATTTAACCCTAATAGCCCTAGTTCGTGTCCCTATAAATACATCAGCCATCTTCCAGAGAAGAACACGCTTTACGAGAGAAGGAGAGCGACGGATGACCTCACAATTAATAAATAAGAAAAAAAATTTAAAGAAAAACAAAAATCGGGGTCAGAGAAGCAGAGAGAAGACGTGAAGAAGGTGGTAGGTGTGGAGAGCAGAAATCAAGGTGGAAGATAGAGGAATCAGTGGTAGGTGGGCGGCTGGAAACAGGGAGAAAGAAAAAAAATTTAAAGAAGGTGGCGGCTGGGCTTGCGGCGGAAAAGAAAGAAAGAATGAAAGAAGAATGAAAAGAAGGCGCACGGATTTCGGGGCTTGGATTTCTCGTCAAATACGAGTTTTTCATCTTCTCATCTAATTTTTATTATGCAATCAAAGAACATATTTGTTAGTTGCAAATTTATTATAACTAAATTTTTTTTCTAGGGTTTTGATGTACCCTAGTTTTGAGAACACAATCTTAATTCCACATTATTTATCTATTTTTCCATGGTTGTGTATTTGAATTTTGTAAATCATGGAGAGACCGAACTGGTAATTTGTGATTTTGAATTAATAAAATTAAACACAGTTATAAGAGCGAACCACTGTTAATGTGACCGTTAAGAAATCCATAGATCTTAATGAATTTTCAATTAGTAATTTGTTCATGAACTATGACAAATAATTAGTCGAGAATATTTTTGATATTGCTTGAGATAGAAAATTGAATAATTAGGGGATTTTGGTCTACAACTTGGAAAAATAATATTTTTATTCACATGGAGTTATAAATTGTGTGAGATTAATTAGGTGAAATCAAAAGCCCTAAAATTAGTTTTGCGATTAACAAATAACAAAATTTCAGATCTCGTTCCTTTTAATTAGTTTATTTCTTTCATTTAGATTAGATTAATTTAGCTGCTATTTTTTATCATCTTTTCGGTCTTCCAAATAGTAGTTATTCTAGTAATTTCGGTACTCGATAAAATAATTAGTCTTTGTGGGTTCGACACTCTTTTCACTTACTATAATACTTGTTGCGATTTTGTACACATGCAAATTAATCACATCAAGTTTTTGGATTTTTCTTATTATTTTTATTTTTTTACTTTTTAGTTATTAGTTTTAGTTTTCTGTTTTTTATAGTCATATTTCAGGACATAGAAGTGTATCACAATGGCAAACGATGAAGAAAACAAGGTTTTGAGAGACTATGCTATGCCTTCTCTTGAAAGAGTAGCATCAAGCATAAAGAGGTTGGTTATGGAAGCTAACAATTTTGAAATTAAACTGGCGATCATTCAAATGATTCAACAAACTTTTCAGTTTGGAGGACTATCGCACAAGGATCCTAATGTTGTCATTGCAAACTCTTTCGAAATTTGTGACACTTTCAAGTGTAATGGAGCATCAAATGAAGTAATTCGATTGAGACTCTTTCCTTTCTCACTAAGAGATTAGGCTAAGGATTGGCTAAATTTTCTACCACCCGGTGGTATTACTACTTGGGAGGGACTTGCACAAAACAATTTGACTAAGTATTTCCCACCGGCAAAGACAGTGATGCTAAGGAATGACATTACCACATTCACTCAATTTGAGACTGAATCTTTGTATGATGCATGATAGAGGTATAAAGGGTTGTTGAGAAAGTGACCTCATCATGATCTTCCGAAATGACTACAAATTGAAATATTCTATACTGGTTTGGGAGTTACAAATCGATCTATGGTTGATGCAGCAGCGGGATGTGCACTTATGAGAAAAACTCACAAAGTAGCCTATGAACTTTTAGAGGGGACGACATCGAATAATTACCAGTGGTCTTTAGAGAGTACAATGCCAAGAAAAGTGGATGGAGTTTTTGAACTTGATCTTATTACTACGTTAATTGCAAAAATTGATATTTACCTAAACAAATAGGTAATATGGATGTTAATGCTATTCAAACTAATATGATTTGTAATCTTTGTGCAGGAAATCACTCAAGTACAGATTGCCAAGTGGGGAACCTATTTGCTCACCCACAGCCCTATCAAGCAAATTACGTGTCCAATTTTCTACATCAAAACAAGCCTTATTCGAACACGATAATCCAGAATAGAGAAACCACCCTAATTTTTCATGGAACAACAATCAAGGTGCAATTAGACCACCTCATAATTTTTCACTGCGAGAAAAAAAGCCGACACTTGAGGAGATGTTCATGCAGTACATGCAAAAGACAGATTTGGCAATCATAAATGTTGCAACTTCAACTTCAGCTTCAATTCACGGGTCTTGAGGTTTAGATTGGTCAACTTTCAAATATTCTTAAAGAGAGAACAGCAGGAACCTTACCCAGTAACACCGTAACAAATCCCGATGAGCATGTCAAAGCAATAACACTAAGATGAGGAAGAACAATTGAGCAGCCACAAGAAGAAATTGCCGACCAAAATGTGGTTGAAAAGCAAAGTGAGATCGAGCAGAATGTGGAGGAACGCAGTAGGTGGCGAATCACCATTCTAAGAAGGATAAAGGAGTCTTAAGCCAAACAATTGCAGGGGAGTTTGATACTTATCCTAATTCACCTTATGATCCACCTATTCCTTTTCCACAACGACTTAAAAAGAACAAGCTTGATAATCAATTTTCAAAATTTTTAAATATTTTTAAGCAAATGCATATTAATATTACTCTTATTGAAGCTTAGAGCAAATGCCTAAATATGCTAAATTTTTGTAGGACATTTTATCAAACAAGCGGATGTTGGGGGACCATAAAACAGTTATGCTAACTGAAGAGAGTAGTGCAATTTTACTAAAGAAGCTGCCTCATAAACATAAAGATCTAGAGAGTTTTACAATTCCTTGCACTATTGGAAATTCTTATTTTCATAAAGCATTATGTGATTTATGAGCAAGTACTAATCTTATGCCTTTTTCGGTTTTCAAGAAACTAGATATTGGAGAAGCATAGCCCACTACAATTTCTTTGCAATTCGCAGACAGATCTATTAAGTTCCAAAGAGAAATAATTGAAGATGTTTTGGTAAAGGTAGACAAGTTCATATTTAAGCTGATTTCGTAGTGCTTGATATGGAGGAAGATGAACAAATTTCATTAATTTTGGGGTGACCTCTTCTAGCAACGGGGAGAGCTTTAATTGATGTCCAACAAGAAAAACTTATTTTGAGGGTTAAGATTGAGCAAGTAATGTTTAATGTTTTTAAATCCGTTGAGGTTGCTGCTGAAGCTTGCTCATGTTTTCAAGTTTGTGAAACTAATCTAATTGTGGGAGAGACACATAGAGAGGAAGTTGAAAAGTTACCAATTGAAGTATGTCTAACAAATTCAACAAATCTTGAATCTGAGAAAGAAAATATTTTTGAATATGTTATATATTTGCTGCACCATCTATTCATCCATTTTCTCAGCGGAAATTCAAAGAGGTAGGGATATCAAAAACACTATCTTCAAGAAAGAAACAACTAAAACTCGAGCATGATCCTAATCCACACATGAAGAGAAGTATTAGAAAAGATGTTCTTATGTTGTTAGATCTTGGCGTCACACAACCATTTCCGCTATCAAGTCTAGCTAAAGACATAAAATTTAGCGCTTCTTGGGAGGCAACCCATGCTTTGTTTTGCTGCATTTAGATAATATTTTCTCTTCAGTTTATTTTAATTTTAATTTTTGATTTTGTTTTACAGGATTGCATGAGTTTGATAGTCGCCGGACGAAGCTGTTTTCTCGACAGACATTAATGGCCATTTTTGAGCAGGATACAGTCTGAATATGTAAAAGTGTATAAAATACTGATCGAAGGAAATTATCTTAGCTTTTCAGAACAAAAAAATTCAGGCCATTTGGACATCTACAACTCCAGATATCACTGAAACAATGAACGTCGCGCATTCAGAATTTTAACACGAATGAGGGAAGCAATTCTGAACTTTCCTCCTTATTTTTGTTTTTCTTTTTCCTTTCCCATTGAGGACAATGTGATATTCAAGTTTGGGGAAAGGGGTACAAATTTTTATAAATTTTATATATATTTGAAAAGAAAAACAAAACAAAGCATTGCAATTAGGCTTACCACTTTTGAGTACTTTATTGTGCTAAAGCATTGAAATATTTTTTTCAGAATTGATAATATCATATAAAGCAAGATCAAGCATACATATTTACTTAAGGATTATTGAAGTTCAAAATTCCTTACAAAATTGTGAGAGTCATGTGATTATACATAAAAGAAAAATGCGATGCTTTTTCTTGTGATTATCCCCTTTGATCTAGTCCTAAACAGAGTTTATGTAAATGGAGTGATAATTAGTAAATATTTGATTGAATAAAGTTCTATCTACTCCAATGTTTTGAGTTTTTTAGTAACTAGGGGTATTCATCACCAATGTTTACTTTTACGTTAAACAGCAACTTGAAATATGAGTACGCAAAAGCACTCTATGTTTGTGACTTTTTGAGTAACCTGATGAATTCATCACAAATGTTTGCATCCACGTCAAAATGCAAGTGATTACATAGAGAAAAAAACAAAACCTTTAGTTTGCTACTCGGTTTGTAGTAGTGAGAAGGGGTAATCACAGCTAGAGTTTTTGCATGATATAATTACATCAATTGCATGAAAAATTTGATTGAGTTGGGAATTATGAATGAATAATTTGCTATTGAGTATGCTTTGTTTTCCATTATTTGCTATAGTTTATGTACTAAGATGAAATTTTGATTCTTTCATGATAAAACCTTTTAAGTGTGATGAGTTGAGACTACTTATGATTATTATTCTTTGATTTATGGTTTACTTTTTGCTCGAGGACAACCAAAATCTTAAGTTTGGGGGTATTTGATGTGTCTAATTTTTATATAAATATTTTTACTCATTTAGCCATAAAAATTGCTTGTATTTGTCTATCTTGTTAATAATTTATCTTATTTCCGTAGATTTAAGTTAATTAATTATTTTTGAAGGAATAAGATTTTTTCTGATGCAAAAGGTGAATATTTTCAGTAAAAATTAGCAAATAAAACAAGGAGAATGATTGATTAATTTTAATTGATTTGTGAATTTTGAATTTTACAATTTAGCCATGTTGAACGCAAAATATAAATTTTAATTGTCAATAGAGGGTGAAAATGAAATAAACAAATTTAAAAGGATTTAATTGAGCTAATGTGATTATTAGTTAGTTTAATTATTTTAAACTAATAAATTTTATTTTTATTTTTAAATCCTAAATTCTGGTTTTATTTTTGTGTGTGCAGCATGTGCTTCAAGAAAGAGAAAGAGAAGAAAAAGAAGAAAAAAATAAAGAGAAGATTAGAAAAAGGAAAGAAATAAAGGAAGATATGGGGTTATATGCAAAATTTAACCCTAATAGCCCTGGTTCGTGTCCTTATAAATACATCAGCCAACTTCAAGAGAAGAACACGCTTAACGAGATAGGGAGAGCGACGCCTGACCTCACAATTAATAAATAAGAAAAAAACAAAAAAACAAAAAATCCAAATCAGAGAAGTAGAGAGAAGTCGTGAAGAAGGTGGTAGGTGTGGAGCGCGGAAATCAAGGCTAAAAAGAGAGGAATCAGTGGTAGGTGGGCAGCTGGAAACAAGGAGAAAAAAAATAAAAAAATAATTAAAGAAGGTGGTTGCTGGACTTGCGACGGAAAATAAAAAAAGGAAGAATGAAGAAGGAAAAGACAGCGCACGGATTTCGAGGCATGGATTCTTCGGCAAATACGAGTTTTTCTTGTTCTCTTCTAATTTTTATTATGCAATCAAAGAACATATTTGTTAGTTGCAACTTAATTATGAACTAAATTTATTTTTCTAGGATTTTGATGTAGCCTAGTTTTGTAAACACAATCTTAATTCCATATTATTTTTCTATTTTTTCATGGTTGTGTGTTTAATTTTTGTTCTTATTGCTTACAATTATTTGGCCAACTTTTGTTTAACTTATTAAATCATGGAGAAACCGAACTGGTAATCTATGATTTCGAATTAATAAAATTAAACACCGTTACAAGAGCGAACTGCTGTTAATGTCACCGTTAAGAAATCCATAGATCTTAATGAATTTTCAATTAGTAATTTGAGCATGAACAATGACAAATAATTAGTTGAGAATATTTTTGATATTGCTTGAGAGAGAATATTGAATAATTTGTGGATTTTGGTTTACAACTTAGAAAAATAATATTTTTATTCACATGGAGTTATAAATTGTGTAGAATTAACTAGGTGAAATCAAGAGCCCTATAATTTGTTTTGCGATTAACAAATAACAAAATTTCAGATCCCGTTCCTTTTAATTAGTTTATTTCTTTCATTTAGATTAGATTAATTTAGTTGCTATTTTTTATCATCTTTTCGATCTTCCAAATAGTAGTTAATATAGTAATTTCGGTACTCGATAAAATAATTAGTCCTTGTGGGTTCGACACTCTTTTTTATTACTATTCTACTTGTTGCGATTTTGTACACTTGCAAATTAATCACATCTAGGTGTGTTAGAGGTTCTGTGAGGAAGGGGGTTTGGGTATAGATGGATCACTTGGAATCAAAACTGCTTCCTTACCAATCAAGCTGCGGTCATTGTAAACGGCTACATAGGAAGGATCTTCAAATGCAAGCGAGGACTGCGCCCGGGGAATCCACTATTGCCTCTATGATTCACCCTTGTCGTGGATGTACTCACATCTCTGGAGAGCGACTGTAGGAATAAATGCTAGATCTTGCTGGTTGGTAACAATGGCTCTAGAAAGGGTTCTTTCATCTTGCAATACGCTGATGACACTCTTATCTTTTGAAATGGCTCACTGGAAGATAGAGGTTGTCGCTATCAAAGGGGTCTTATACTGTTTTGAAGCTTGGTCAGGACTAAGGGTCAATTAATATAAGAGTAGCCTTATTCCCTTTCCCTTTTCCGTGGAACATTCATGGGAAAATGCACTTGTGCTTAAATGTAAAGTGGAATCATTTCCTATAAAGTACCTATGCATGCTGCTTAGACCAGGAAAGCTGAAAAAGGCAGACTGGATGCCGATTATAGATAATGTGGAGGCTAGGTTAGGGGTTGGAATGGTAGGTGGAATGCCCATGGGAGAAAGGTGACCCTTATAAACTCGGTGCTCTCCAACCTTCCAAAATATTACATGTCATTTTTTGGGATCCTTAGGTGGAAGATAAATAGGATTGACAACGTAAGGAAAATTTCTGATGAAAGGGCGACGATGAAGCTAGGAAAGGTTATCATCTAATGTGCTGGAAAAAGTGTAAACAGAGAAAGTAAATGGGGAATTAGGTGTCATCAACCTGAAGGATATGAACATTGCCCTCCAAGGGAAATTGTCGTAGAAAGTCTTTCACCCCAATGGTGAAGGCTGGCAGGAATCGATTTGAAGATACCTCCATAATCGAGGGATGAAGTATGAGGGCTTTCTGGTAGGACCTAGGACATCTTGGTTCTGGAAGGGTATTACAAAAGCCTACGACATAGTCAACAATGGATCAACCACATACATTGAGAATGGTACCACGAGTAAGTTATGGTGATGTAACACCCCGCAAAATAGTATATTAATATTTAGTATATTAATCCGTGCACTATTGAGAGCTGCAGGTATTAATGAGTTTTTCTCAATTTTATTTGAGCAAGTACGGAAACATATTATTATTCGATATGTTTTGAACTCAATAGTGTATTTGTTGAACCGGAGTTGGGGTATGCTTATCTACAGCTAAAATTTAGATGGAATGTATAAATAATTAACAATTATTTGTATGATAATACTCTTATATATAGGAATTTGGTTGCATGTGCTAGAAAATATTTGTTAATTGTGTTACAATCTGCGTTGTGTACTTTATGATAATACTCTTATGTATAGGAATTTGGTTGTATGTGCTAGCAAATATTTGTTAATTATGTTACAGTCTGCGTTGTGTACTTTATGTTTGGCTTGAAGTGAGACACTAAATTTTTGTGTGTGAGTTGTAACGCAACTCATTAGAGTTGGTTGGTTTGGGTTCAAGCCAACAAGACTCTAAAAGTGACCAAATGATACTACAACATGTTACGTACACATTATTTGTATACTACACACATACACATGTATAATTGTACAAGATATATAAAATAGGTTGGATTGGAATTGTGGCCAGTTTTGTTGAGGAGGGAAAGAGGTTAGGCTTGCTTTTTGATTTTTGTATGTAATCATGATGAGTTGTCTAGTTCCAAAAAGTATCTTCAAAGAACCTTAAGCAACTTGCACCACTTCTACACTCCACCTCACCTTCTCTCCAATGGCTAGCCAGCCAACCCTCTCCCCCCATCATGAAGACCTCCTTATAAAACCACCCCCACCCCTTTTGTATAATTCTTATTTTTTCCATTCTCCTACAACCCAAATATTTTTATACACTCTCATCCACTTCAAACCACTCTCCACAACATTAGCTACTGATTTGGGGCCAAGGAGAAGGAGTCAAGAAGCATAGCCAAGAGCAAGGAGCTAGCATGGAGGAGAAGAGCAAGGATAAGCTAGCTTTGAGGTAGAACATTGTGTCAATTGTCTTCACTCAAGGTAGGTATTGCTAAAATCTCTTGTTGTGTTAAGAAAATTGTACGGTAGTCTTGATATGATTTAAACAGCATGAGTTTGGTTTTGAAGCCTGTGATTACGTGATAAAATTCGTTTCATGTTAGTTATATTAGTTGACAAACACTCTAAAAAGCTGAACATAAACTTGTGCCCGGTTTGTATGCTATAACTCAAAAAATACTAGGATTTTCAATTGAAATTTTAAATGTAGCAACTTATGCATGTTATACACCTATTGAAAAAATTTCATAATTTTCATATTTTATTTGGTATTTTAAATAAATACGAACTTGCATACTGGTAGTGAGAAAAACAGAGCTGAAGCATATTACTATTGACTTTTTCTAGAGCTTGTAACTTTTAAATCACTTGGAACTTTCATCTAAAATTTTATATGTGAAATAATCTTTGTATAGATCATGTATGTCAAATTTTATTGAATTTGGACAACATTTGCTATGTTAAAATAATTCATAAACACTGTTTAGTTATGTAGTAAAACTGAGAAAGACTATGTTACTGCCTTGTAAATGAACCTACTTCTAAAGGTCATAACTTGAGAAATACATGTTATAATTACCTAAATTTTATATATGTACTGACTTCATGTGTTGAAAGCTTATTTACCAAATTTTGTGAGTTTTTGACACCATATGATAATTTTAAAAGGTTTTACCTCACAACACGGTTGCTATTCTTATCTGTTCTGGGAATGAGTATGCATGTTAAATATTGTACAATCGGATCAGTTTAACTACATAACCTGAAGAAACTCTTAACTAAGAAATTTTAGTAGACGCACATAAATTTCTGAAATGTCTAAGAACATAAGATTCTATGCTGTACACGATTTTTGATGATTTTTACAATATACATTAGATGCATGTAGATTATGTGTGTTTGATGCCATGTTCATGAACTTTATTTAGAATGTATAGATTAATCTTAGAGTTGCTGTTTTATGGCTAATAAATTATGTTATCGATGTGTGAATGAATTATAATTTTGATTATCAAAGTTTCACGTTTTCGAGTAGCTACATATGCTTTGTAGGAGCAAATAGATATAGTTTGTTCACTGTTTTGAAATACATGTTGTGATAAGTGACTATGTGTTGTGTTAGTACTTTGGGATAAGAATTATGCCCAAATTGTGATTGTATTTGCTGGCTACATTGAGTAGATGCATGAGGTTCACCTGATCACATTTCTTCAATGAAACGGGACCGGGAAAGACCCTATTTCGGCATAATTGCCAATTTTGTGCTTGCTGTTTGGAATTTCTATTTCATCTTTTTGAGGCATCAAAGAACTTGTTTTGTAAGATCATGATTTAGAGTTTAGTTCCAGAGATAGAGTTTTGGGACTCTAGGATTAAGTCTTAATTGTGTGAATAGACGGGTAGTATAGGAACCCGGATCGCATTGAACGCCTTGGAGGAGACGACTCGTGCGCCGACGTGCTCGCTGTCCATGGAGGAATTCTGGTGTTTGGTTTTGGTTCTTCCACTTGTCAAGAGACATGGAGTGTGAAGTTTAGCAGGAGCAACGTGTTTGGTCGGGCTGAGATTGCGATCAAACTCCATGCGTAGATGGCGGTAGCGGCGATCGACGGAGTCTGTTCGTCATTTGTTTGAGCCAAGTGTGGGCCGAGGCGAGCTAACTCTTTGGCCGGATTACGTGGCAACTTAGCCCTATTGTGGGATGGGTTATGTTCTAATAATGTAAAAGCTAGTTAACTAGAAAGTGCCTACAAGTAGAACTTAACTGGTTGTTCCTAATAAACAAAAGTTGTTTACTAAGTTAGGACATGAAAAGTTTATAGATCGCATAACTAAGGGATAGTTGGTTAAAATTAAATAGGCCTAGACCTGCCTAATAATTCTAACTTCTATAATGAGTTAATTAAAAAGGATTAGAGCCAAACTAGGGTCATGGAATTAAGGAAATCAAATAATCTGATAATCAGGTAATCAGAGAACCAAGTAATAATTTAGTAATTATGTAAATTAACCTCATTCATACCCGTGGTTCTAGTTTTTATTTGGCATTAGTACTTTGAGCTTGATTATATTCTAGTACTAGATCGAGTGTTGATTGTTTGGTAAGGACAGACACTAGTTGGTGTTGTGTTCACCTGTTAGAATGACACGTGCGGCGTCGTCTCTTCTGGAAATGTGCGACGTGACCTAGACTGTTAATTTTTTGATTTAGTGATGAAAATGGGCTGCGGACACAAGTCACAACTCCTGTCGGAACTTAAGGGGTGGACCCTTAAGCTTCCGTCTATGTTCTGAGTTATTAGTATGAATGTGGAGCAAGAGTTTAACTCTGTGGCGTTTGGCAGAGTAGGGGTGGTCCTACGATTTGCCCTATGTCTAAAATGACTTTGGGTAGGGTCAGTAGTGGAGAAGGACCATGATTCCGACAGAGCTGCAGCGGAAGCCGAATGATCACTAGCCTGACCAGGAGTGGAGAAGGACCATGATCCTGTCCGAGTGGGGGAGGATCATGATCTAAATGAGTGAGAGACCACTGCCATTCAGAGAGGAGAAGGATCACGATCTTTTTGCAATAGCGGAGATAGACCGAACCAATTACAGACTCTACCGGTCACTAGAATGAATGTCAGAAACAGGAGAAAGCACAATAGTAGATGCATAGCGAGGGATCGAACCATAGGATCTGGAGACTATGAACTGTTTGAAAAGTATGTAGTATGGGATGCAATCATTTTCTTTGAAGCTGCATTTGGAAAAGTTCGTAGTTTGGGATGCATACGTTCCCAAATGAATTGCATTAGAGTAAGCGCATTGCTTACATTTGAAGTTGTGCATTAGACTCTAGGGCATGGTATACACCGACACTTATGGCTTGCTTTCACGTTTTTCTTTTGCTTCAAATATTGGTTGCTGAGGTTTTGAAATCACTAGTTTCATCAGCTTTGCGTCAGTTGTATTCAACTGACGTGCCCACAGTTTGTTACTTGTAGGATTGCTGATCGTGGAGCTGGGTATTCGAGTTGTGTGGAGCATTCAACTGGAGATTGGTGATCATTTGTAATATTAAATTATCAATGTAATTCATGTTGGAATTTTTCTTATGTTGAACAATTTTGTATATTGTAATAACATTTGTAGAAATAAAAGTTTTTAATTTTTTGTGATTTTACCGTATTATGTACTCGTTTGAAGTAAGATTCTGGCTTGTGTGTCGAGCTTCCAGTGTACGGAATTCGGGGTATTGTAGGTGATATTGATGGTATAGAGCCCATACGCTTAGGGATTTATTCCGAAATCCTTACGATCTTTCTACTCAACAACACACGTCAATTGAATATACATGGCCTTAGGGGGTACGGGGTCCTAGGTCCAGAGGTAAGTTACCGCAATAATTAAAACTATGGATGGAAGAGTTGCACTTTCACAGTTCCAGGGTTGGTGTACGATGTTGCTCTGGACCAGACAAAAGTGCTTGGGAACTAGAACCAAGGGGTTCATTTTCGGTCCAATCTCTTTACTCACGCGCTAATTTCAAAGGGTTCAAACCTCCTTGGTCGTCGATCATGTGGAAGGCCAAGGCTCCCCTAATGGTCAGTCTTCTTATGACTTGTTCTCAACGATGCTATCTTTACACGAGGGAACCTAGCCAAGAGGTAACCAAAGTTGGGTACAAAATGTTGATTCTATAACGCGACATTGGAAACAAGAGACCACCTACTTATTGTGTGCCCAAGAAGTAGGGCAGTATAGGAAGATGATCTGAGAGTGCTTGGGGCATATGGCTATCCATTGACTTATGATGAGTTATGGATGGGACTAAGATTCGCTAAACACATGAAGAACATGAGAGAGGAGTGGTATTTAGTGGTAGCGACGATGACTTTGGTGCTCTGGCTAAACAAGAATATCTTTTACTGTCGACGATTTTGTCAAAGTATTTTTGGTAGACTAACTCAGGTCATGCATCTCGTCTCCTTTTGGGGAGATACAACAACTTTTAGTGCACAAGACAGTATTGCTAGTGTCTTCATCACACAACATTACAAGAATTGCGAGGTAGTGATCGAGCCACAATGGAGTGACCTATCCCCTAGGGCGGTTTGGGGAGCTACCATTCTGTTATGTTCTCATGTTTGTTCTTCTTCATGTTCCTTTAGATTAGTGCACAAATTGTAAGGATATTAAGAGAGGTAAAACTGATCGCAACGAACAACCAAGAAACCAATATAAAACCAAACACACTAGCACACAATTTTGTCCTGGTTCGATGAACCTAATCCAAGGAAGAAATAACTGATATATTATTCAACTAGAGAAGATACAAGAGTCATAGTACTCTTACCTAGAATGTGACCCCTATTTTTGTTATTGTATTTCTTTTTGGTATTATTTTTTTCATTGTACTCCTCATTGTTCTATTCTGAACCATCGTATTTGATTTTCTCTTAATGAAATTTATTTTTGTCTTCAACTCAAATTTTTGTATCTCAATCCGTTAAATTTCTATTTACTGTCGAGGCCTAAAATTTATTGTTCAACTTATTCAAATTCTTGCCTATTGTCATTCTCAGTTTATCTTATTAAAATCCTATTTATTATTCTTTTTTACCCTATTGGAACCTAAACCCTATAACCATTTACCCATCAACCCAATAACACTTAACCATAACTCTAATATCCTATATATACCTTATTAACCCTAATCCCATTTTTATTTCCTAGCCACCTATCACCCCTACCCCGCACCTCCTTTCTTCCTTCTGCCCATCGCCATCCGAACCCACCCAAGCCCCCTGCCTCATCGTCATCCTCAGCCAGCCGAACCCCGATTGCCATTGCCCCTCCACCCTATCACCGACAGCACCCCCGACCCTCCTCCTTGTCCTCATTCCTATCGACCCCGCACCACCGAACCCCTGGCCCATAAGAGCTTTCCTCCGACTGCTCCCCAGTCGCATCCTCGACTGTACCCCGCGACCAGCCCGCCGCTAGCCACCGCCACCAGCGTCGAGCCAAGCCGAAGGTGAACGGTTGTTGTTGTTGGAGTGCTATTGCTGTTTCTACTTGGAATTTGGTAAGTTGATGTTTGTCTCCTTGCACGTGTATCACTCATGCTTTCGTGGTTGCACGCATGTTGCCTGGGATCCTAGTCCTGTTATTCTTTTAGTCGGAATCATCATCATAATAAGGCAAGTATCTTGTACGAATCTCTTTTGTTTCCCCATACAAGCACTTTTTTTGAAATACCACATGTGGATACTCGTTGTGACTCGTTCTTCATGTTTTGCCCACTGTTGACCTTGGCCTTACCCGTTTGATTTGTTCTATCAATTTCGTGATCGTAAAAAGGATCACAAACATTTTTTCATTTCACTCGTCACATAAACATGAATTAGATATAGTTATTTACCTATATGAATGCATTACGTATGCCCATGGGCACGTGCCTACGACACGTATTCGGAATGATACAACATATAAAAAATCATGTAAACAGTAAAGGATGATTTAAATAGATGTTTATTTGCTAGTAGATGTTGATGTATTGATGTACTTTGAAGTAGGATTATGAAGTGAGCTTGATGTTTATTGGTTTATATATTGCAGGATTATTTGTCAGCAGCTCGGGATTCAAAAATACTACTATGAATCTACAACAATAGCGAATCGGAAATTACTTGCTATGTGTGACTTGAGCATAAGAGATTTCTTTTCTGAATTGGAGTCTAACATAAGTAGCAATTCATTTTCTAACTGCATGAATTACGGTTAACGCCTCAAACTGCATGAGTTAGTTCTCCTTTTTTTGTTTTTTATGTAGTTAACCACGTATGAATTTAAAAGAGAAAATTTGTTGTGATGTATACGTGAAGTGATATTGCAGCAAAGCAATCAAGATACAATTTTGCAGCTACAAAAACCCAAATATAAGGATTAAGCATGGATTTGTCCATAAAAGCACGATCAAGCGAGTCAATTAAAGAATTTGCAACGATCTTTCAAAGTAGCAAATGCTCAAATATTCCAAAAAAGCTTAATCCGAAATTGCATAATAAAAAAAAGCATTATAATCTAAAACAATTACTCAGTGAAGTATTCTACAATCTGTTCAAATATGGTAATTCAAAAGCAATTAAATGGAATTGAATGTTATTGAGTTATGAAAGCATAATCCGAAAAAAAACATAATTAAAAATTTGAAATAATAAAAAAAAGCATAATCCGAAATTGCATAACCAAAAAAACATTAACTGTTTTTTTTTGTTGACATACCTGTGTAAAAAAAAAGAGCGAATAAAGAGAGAGAAAGAATTATAAAAAAGGAGAAAACAGGGGGAAGAGAGAGTAATAAATGAAGGAGGTGTTTTGTTTTGGGGGGAAAATTTGAATTTTTAGGGGAAAATGTCTTTTGGAATCAAAAATCTAGACCGTTGATTTTCTTCCAATTGAATGAGAGCCACTTAATAGCTTTCTTTGTGTTTTATTATATAGATGTCCATGAATTACTATGAGTTATAGAAGTTTTGTTCGTATGTTTAACATGTTAATAGTGTTTCCCTTTTTATGAATTTGAGAATAGTCATGGTCTGTTGATTGAATACCTGTTATATTCGGATTTACATTATACACCATCTTGGATCCATCGTAATTACTATTGATGTTATAATCTATGCAAAAGTGATTTCATTTACTGTTGTCCTGATTTTGCATGATGAATTAGACCATGTTAATTTCAGAATAATAACTATGTTTGTGAATGTGGAATGTAGGCCCCTGTTTCTAGTTTTCAAAACTTTTGATGGATCTGAAATACGATCTCTAACTTGTGAGATATCACACTTTTAATACTGTTGTGTCGAAATTTCTAGATTTCTGATTACAAGATTTTTGGCATGAATTATTTTTTTTAAAAAATGGATGCTAATAGTAAAATTTAGACTTGATATGAGTCTGTAAATGACTATACATGATTAGGAGTCACCCTAAAATTTTGTAGAATTATTTGATATTTTTTCCTAAATTAATATATTATGCAAACATGATGCTAGATTTTCTGCCTGCATGCTTGTACAGTAAAGAACCTCAGTTTTGACCTGATCCTATTTGTCATTAATTAAAACTTATTAAATGTGAATCGTGGCTCTGTGCATTTGAAATCCAGAACATCTGATGATTTTGCAATTCGATTTACGAGTTGCAAGATATTCAGATTTCCATACAATGACAGCTGAATTCTCGAGTGCAGTCTAAAATGTACATCACCCTACTTAATTAGCTGAAAGAGTAGATTAATTTCAGTATTAAAATCTGAAATTAATTAAACTGATATTTAACACTGTTAGAAGTTTAAATATAATTTTTATGCAATTTTTAAATGAATTTTTTGCTGTTTTATGAATATTAGAATTGAACAGTATGTTTCTACCTGAACATGTAATCTGTAAAGAATAAGAATTTGAACGTAATTTCTGTGACATTTATATATTCTGTGAATATGTGCTGGAACCGGTAGAGAGTTTAGTTTCTAGAACTTCTGACGGATCCATATCCACTTTTCTGTAGCAGCGGAAATTCAAGTTTTGGTGCAGCAAGGTCCTGCTGTCCAGAATTGAAGTTCTTGTTGTTTCGATGTTTATAGTTTATTATGAACCCTGAACATGTTCTTCGCCCAGTCTGAACTTTTTTTCTGTCTCTGTCATGTTTACCTGTCCCTGATTGTGCACATTCATACATGTGTTGGTAAAAAGAAGAAGTAATCAAGTAGGGGTTTAAAGGAAAGACCTAGTAGTGGAATATATAGGAAATTGTACTCGGCAGGGGTCCCGTTTTTCCCGAGATGATAATGTAAGATTACAAGTTAGATGGAACTAAGTGCCACTGTCACGCCCTGCTTTCCAAAAGGAATACGGAATACGTGTACGTGATGAAGCCAAGTGAATGATTTTCATCATTCATAAGTTGTAGGATCGACTCAGCATCATAACAAGAAATATAAAAAGATATATTTCAACCACACATGCATGAATAATTTATTAATCAACAAAAAACATTTGAAACAAACATAAATATCCCAAATAATTCACGATCTGGATCAAAAGTAAAAACTTCGAGACTACAAGCCCGTTACAAGTTTTAAGTAGCAAAAAATTTTAAATAAACTCAAATACAAATAATTGAAGCAAGCTTTCCCTATCGAAGCCTAGAAGGTTTGCTCACCAACTCCAACAGGCAACTCGTCTCCAAAGTCTGTATATATACATGCAGAAGAAAGGGGAGAAACAAAAACAAACACCCTTAGTGCAAGTTAGGGCCACAAGTAGTACAAGTAAGGGTATGAAAATAAGTGCAAGAAATACAAAACAAAGATATGGAATCAAGAATATACAACATGATTGACAAGGATGTGACAAGTAGTGAAGTTCAAGAGACTAGCTAGCAGGTAAGATAACTCAAGTAACAGGATTGTGTAGCAAATACTAGTAGTGGAACAAGTAACAAGTGAACATGTAACTGTATCAAGTATCAAGTAACAAGTATCAAGCAAAGCAAGTGTCAAGTGTGAACAAGTAACAAGTTATTCTTAAGTATAATGTTTAATTATATCTAGGTAACACTTCATACGTCCCAACTATTTACCACGTGGTTGCTATTTACAAACAGTTATGTTTAGGCCTAGTGGTGGATTTTTTAGGACGGTGTATTCAGGCATCATTATATCATGTCCTGTAATCAGGTAATGGTTCTAGAGGTAGCCCCGTCAACCCCTGACGTGGAACTTAGTTCTATGTGGCACTTAGTTCCATTTAACTTATAAACAAGAAAACCGATAAACACGTTCATGAATCATGTAATCATTTAATGGGTTCTAGAGGTGGCCCCCGTCAACCCCTGACTTGACACTTAGTTCCATTTAACTTTAAAAACATGGGAAGCACGGGCCTCCTTCCGAGTACACTTACTTATATTGTCGACTGCTATGGTCAACCCTTAACCCCGGCTTGTTATTTATTATTATTATCAACCAAGCATGAATGTGTGCAAAATAAGCAAGAATACATGGTCAAGAACATGAAACAAATTTAGAATAAGTAGAATGAATATTCGAGGGTGAAAACACATTAAAATATCAAGAACGACGAGGATTTCAATTCTGGACAGCATGACGTTGCTGCACCAAAACTGAGATCCTCGCCACCACAGGAATGCAAATCTAGATCCGTAAAAAAATATAGAAACTAGACTCTCTACCGAATCCAATGAATATAAACAAGATACATGAAAGTGATAACAACTAGAGTCAAAAGAGCAAACTACATATCATTCATGTTCAGCCAGAATTTGTAAAATTGTATTTATAAGTATGAAGCAGGCCTGAAAATTAATTAATTAATTCCAGAAAAATTAGGGAATGTTCTCTAGTGGGTCTAGTATCAGTATTCAGAATTTCAAGTCATTATCTTACAGGTAGCATGGTTAAATTAATTGTGAAGCAAAGTGGTGCAGTAATTTAATGGATATGAAATTCTACGACACAACAACTGTAAAACTGCGATAAATCACAAACCATAACTCGAAATTCATTTCCAATAAAGGGTAGTAAACTAGACATCTGGGGCTATATTTCATGTTTAGAACTCAAGTCCAGATTCTGATGTTATCAGGGTTGAAACAGCAAGTAAAGATAGGTATAACTGCATATGTGAATTTCTTTTATATAAAAGTAGCATGATAAATGACTTGTATGAGTCTAAATTAGTGTGTGATACAAATAGGGTGTAATGGATATCGAATCAGCAAGTCACAATTGTTTCTTAACTCAAGAAAGTAAGATCAACACATACATCATAAACATACATTTACAAGTCAAGGTGGTTCTTAGTTTCATGTGTTCTAATAATCAGGAGATAAAAAGGATCCAACTAGTTTTGAAACTAATATGTATCAATGAAAGACTCTTATGATCATGGAATTAATAAGGAGTAAAATAAGATCATTAAATGATAAGTCAAAGGGGAGTCACAACTACGATATACTTGCAGTATTTTCAAATAAAAGCTTGTACTAGAACAACAAATTGTACAAGAGGATACTTGCCTTGGGGTGTAGACGAAGAATCCGACGAAAGTATAATGGGAACGGATCCCGGCACGGATCCTGATGATGATCAAGACCAAGGAAGATCGGATGGCTGGATGCAAGAGATTGATGATGATGATCGCGATCGACGATCGGACGGCCGAGATTCAATGATCAAGAATCAAACAGAAAAAGGCATACACAGCAATTAGATCTGATCCCTCTTTCCCAGAAACAGCAAACACCAAAATTATGATCCCAATCATGATGGAATCGGACGGCCGAGATTCAGTTGATCAACTTAACCTTCTTCTTCTATGATCAACTACAATGCCAATGACTTGGCTCCGGTTTGGCCCCATCGGCAGAAGGTGGCAGCGACGTCGAGGGGAGCTCAATGCAGGAAGACGATGGCGGCGACATTCAAGCGAGGCAACGACAGGGTGCTTTGCTTTGATGGGTTTGAAGAGAACCCAGAGGAAGAAGAAGACGACGGGCTGGAGGAGGAGGAGTGTAACTCTGTTTTGCTCAGAAAACAGGAGAGACGAACGACAAAGGAGAGATGGGTTCAGGATGGCAATGAGGGTGAAGATCGCGGTGCGGTGATGAAGACGAGGGGATGACGAGGGAAATGGCGATGATGGGTTTCGGCTCAGGAGATGACGATGAGCGGGAAGTGTCGGCGAAGGTGGAGGGCTCGAGTGCTGTCGACAGGGAAAGTTGAGTTCGACGATGAGGTGAGTTAAGGAAGACGATGGTGATGGAGATGGGTGGAGGACGGTGGGTTCGATCGAGGTGCAGAGGTACGAAGCTTGGGAAACGAAGAGGCGGGAGGTGAAGATGCACAGGAGATTTGGGGGTTGGAGGGGGGGGTTGGCGGGTGTAGGGTTATGCAGTAATAGGGTTAGGTTATTAGGGTATTAGATTAGGGTTATATATATATAGGTTAATTGGTTTTGGGTAAGAGGGTTGAAATCCAATAAGAAAATGGGTAGTGGATTTTGGGTTATAAATTAAGTAATATATTTAAATCAATTAGGGGAAAAATAATAAGCATTATAGGTGTTTATAGAACATACATTTACATATACATTAAGTCAAATAATAAACACATATAAAATAGAGTATGTTCGGCTCAAAATAAAACAATAATAATAATAATAATGATAACAATAAAAATAATGATACTGCAAATATAAATATTAACAAAAATAATACTGATAATAGTAATAATAATAATATATGTATATCAAAATGCAAATTCAAGTTTAACAGATTTATTAAAATAATCCAAACAATATATAGTATAAATAGTCGATCAATAAATTAAAATACACTGTTATTCGAAATAATTATAATTTTTGAATAATAAAATGAAATAGAAAATTTCTTAGAAACCAGAATAATATTTTGTTAAAATTCGATCAATCGAAAGTGTAATTGTTGGAAAAAGAATTTAAAAGCGGGAAGAAAGTTATAAAATTTTAAATACAGAAAATACACGAAAACTACATATATACAGGAACAGGGGTTACAAATTCTACCCACATTATAACAAAATTTCGTCCTCAAAATTTACTTAGGCGGTACATAGGACAAGCCAAAAACAAACTTAGGGTAACAAAACAAAGAATTTAACGGGAGAGACACACGGTGGTGACAACATCAGAATAAGAAGGAAGAAGTGGGATACAATGATGCCAAATGGAATGCATGAAAGAGAAAAAACAGTATCATTAAAAGAATCAACACAAGATAATAAAGCAAAAAGGGAGTAGGTAGAACCGGAATCAAAAAGTGAATGAACAGGGAAGAATTGAATCAAATACGAGTCAACAGATGAGGATGAATACAAGGAATGGAAAGAAGCAAACAATGCATGGAATAGAGTGAAGCAAACAATGCAGGGAAGAAGAAACAAGAGAATCATGGGACCTGTAGGGGATATGGGCCCACCACGCTTCCGCTGTGCAACTTTGATCGGAAAGACTCCATGATCAGCATCCAATAACTCCAGCAATCTACCTTGTAACTCACCATTTCCTTGACACGTGCAAATGACATCTTTCTAGTATGAAGTTCGAACTCCTGGCAACTTCAGATTCTGAACACTTCCTCAGATCCTGGGACTCTGCATGCACATCTTGGATCAAAAGATGACACTTCCTCTCCTGGTGATGATCCAAGCTGCTGACAAGTCGTAGTAGAACCAGTGATGCCGACTGACGGACCAACCAGAAAATAAAAAGAATGGATGACACCAAAATCAGAAGGATATGGGTACGAGAAGTGTCACGCCCCACTTACCAAAAATACGGAATGCAAGCACGTGATATGGCCCAGCAAATGGCTTGCATCATTTATAGCCTATCATTGATTCAACTCAACAATATAAAACAGGAAGTAAAACAACCACGTATGCAATAGAAGAAGTAATCATATAAATAACAATACTTGAAATCTTAAGCATGAAATAACCAACATAATATAAATCCAATATCTGGAATCAACAATAACATCATTCGGGTCAAAAGCCCACAAATACAAGAAAACGACATTGTTCAATTATTAAATTTCAAAGAAAGAGAAACAATAATTATTCAACGGCATAGCAACACATGTCTTTCACCATTGTTGTTCTCCTAGTCTATCAGGCAAATCTCCTTGATTACCTGTAAGCTGCTCATCTAAAAGAGAGGAAAAAATATGTCCTTAGAGCAAGTTGTGGACAGTAAGTAGAGAAGCAGAGGAACAATGAAAATAACGGTGTAACGATGAATTCAACGAATAATGAAATGAATAGTACTGAACAGTGACAAAGCGATAATAGCACAATGTGCAATAACAATGATTTATAATGATAACAATAAACAATAACAATAACGATAACCAATAACGATAACACTGTTCAATGACGATGACAATATGCAATGGAAATGTGATGAAGTCTTAAGTCTATTATTCGTTTTAATCCTAACTAATGCATGTAATACTGCATCCCATACTACAGGTTCCATGCATAAAATCAATTTCGTTTAGACCAACATGGTAGATTCTATAGGTCATGTACTCGGCACAATATAACATTTCAATAATAATCACTGGCTATTGAGCAATTTCTTGCATAATAATGATAACACTGGCCATTTGCAATTTCTTGAAAAATGACGATAACGATAATTTGTAAATCAGAATGTTGCAGCAGTTTTTAGAATCTGAATTCTACGACACTACAATAGTAAAACTGCGATATCTCACAAACCATGACTCGGAATTCAATTCCGTCAAAGGGGTAGTAAACTAGACATCTGGTGCTAAATTTCATATTCAGGAAGTTATTGATTTTCATGACATTACTTAGGTCGAAACAGCATGGTAATGTTCAGGTTAGCAATAAATTTCAGGATTCCAACATATTCTTTTTGAATAAAATGATAAAATTGTTAAGAATGATGAGTTAGGGGTTAATAATCATAAATCACAGCAAGTTACATCTATGTGAACATGGTATTAATATGTATAATATCCATAATCTTACTAATCACAAACAACTAACACACTAATATCAATCATATAAGCCATCGATACTAGTATACAATCTACAATTGTTGTGAGACGACATGATCACATGAAATACAATGATAATCCCTATTCTTATATTCAATAATTAACTACATGAATGCATGTAAGATCTTTATACACTGAAGGCAAAAGTTGGCACGAAGTCAAGACTACTACATGGATTCTGTAACCCCTGTTTTTCATTTTGTGTATTTTGAGTGTATTTTTTTCGTTTTCCTTGTATTTGATTTCCGTTGTACCTCTTTTTGGACCGTATATTGGATCTTTTGTTTCAATATATTTATTTTTATTGTTTGATCATCTTTTATTTGAATTCTTGATTCGGTGGTCTCCCTTCGATTTGTCTCTTTTTGGTTGTGCCACTATTTTTGACTTTCACTGTTAAATTCATTTTTTTTATTTCCACTCTGTTATTTTAATTCATTCATTTTTGCCCTATAAATTTTTGGATCTCGCACCCTATTTAACTTAAGTCCTATAGCCAGTTAGCCAAACCTTTATCAACCCATTAATTAATACCCCCACAGTGTACTCCTATGCTCTGTTTTGTTTTAAACCATACCCAACTTCATTATCCATCCTGTTAACACTATGTATTTATTCATTACCTAATAAATCCCTCCCTGGTGCATCTGATCCCCTATTCTACCTGCAAACCCCATGTACCCAAAGCCCACTTAGCAAAACCCGACCCGATCCCTTCCATGCTGCCGTGCCGCTTCCCCCCCTCCCCCTCTTTAACCCTAATATACTTGCCCTGTATATATACTCCAGTATATATATATATATATATATATATATATATATATATATATATATATATATATATATATGCACCCTAAAAACCTATGCTTTGTTCACCTATTTTTCTCTTTAGCCGCAACCTTTAACCTTGCTCCTTCTCTCTCCCATTTTCTCTATCCACTCTCGGCCTCTCCCTGCTTCTCCCTGTTTCCGGCGGCAGCACCTTCACCACAGCGAGACGCGACAGCTCGGTCGCGCCACCTGTTCGCCTCCATCTTCGACAGCAGCAACGCCTTCACTGCGCTGCGCTGCTGTTGCCCCTCACCCTTCATGTGCGAAGGGGATTGTGAGTGGGTTCTCTCGTTGGATCGTGGTTGTACTTGTTGGTGGTTCGTGGAGATCGCCGTTCTTGGGTTGTTTGTCGTTGTTCGTGAGTTCGTGGGTTGTGTTCGTTGCTCGGTTGGATCGTGGTTTTCGTTCGTGGTTCGTTGAGTTTTGTTTGTCGGGAATCCATTTCGGTTATTCTTATTCTTGATTTTTCGTCGGTTTCATCATCGGTTAAGGCAAGTAACTTGTACTCCAATTCCTTTGTATGATACAAGTCAAAAATATCGCTTATAGTATAGTTGGTTTCTAGAGATGACTCGTGTGTGCTATCTTTGATGGGTTTCGTCTCTATTGTGCTATTTGACCATAGTTGTTTCACGACACAAAATTGACATGAAAACAACTAGGTTTGACCGTTCTTAATCTATTCATATATGTGAGATAATTAGGTGAAATTATGTGTTTGATGAGATCCATGTGATATGATGATTGTGAATATATTATATACCCTATTTCATGATGGTTGGACACTTATTAGACTCTATACCATGTTTGATTGTGATTGGAACAAGTTTCGTATGATTTATATTGGTTTTGTTGTTAGAGAAAAATCTGTAATTTGGCGATGATCAGTTTTGAATTCAATTTTAGACCATATTAAGGTTAGAATTCTTAATTTTTGTATTTGACAAGAATTGTAAAGAAATCTATCTTTTTTACAATCCCTCTAACCCTGATCGAATTCTTTTTCGTATGAGTGAGTTATGGCTATTTTACTACAGAGCTGTATTCTATTTCTAGACTTCATTTCTTGATGATTTTGATGATTAAACTATTTTTATACTATTTCTAATTATATTATTTTGATATGAAACTTTGGTCAGGAATTCTATAACAATCTAGGGATTACCCAGAATTTTGGTGGATATTATTGATGAGATTTATATGACGTTTCGTGCTTGTTTATGAAAGCTATATTTGCTGTATTTTGCTCGCTGATCTGTAAAGAATCGTATTTTCACCCTATTTCCTTTCACTGTATGGAGAATATTTATGAAATATCAAAGTTAGGTTATTCTGTCTATTTTAATCTCCCTTTGGCTGATTTGGATTTCGTTTCACGGTTTGTGAGATATTACAGTATTCGTATAGCAGTGTTGGGAATTCCAGATTTGCCAAAGTATCGTTTTTTGATGTTTTCTAATTTTTGTTGACTGAACTAATTTTACTGGAATGTTATGAAACTTTTTATTCTGATACTAGAAATATAGGGGATTACCCCAAATTTTTCCTGGATTTATTTGAAGTGTTTTAATGCTATTTTTCTGACTGAGAATTCAGTTTACTGATTTCTGGCTAAACGAATTTTTTTGATTCAAATATGTCTTGAGTTATGATTTTGTGAAATACTATATGGCTTATTTATAATCACTGGATTCGTGTGGAAGTCTATTTTCCAGATTCTTTGACAGATTCAGATTTGGATTTCTGTAGTAACGAGAATCACTGTTTTAGTACTGTACTGTCTTGCTGTCCTGAATATGAACATACACTGTTTTGCTCATTTATGTGACTGCATATCCTTCGTGCATGTTTATTTGTTTTCCTGAAACTAATAATGATTATACCATGTTAGTTTGACACTATTTCGTACATATTCATGCCTATTTGATGACAATAATAAAAGTAACCAAGCCGGGGTTTCTTAAGGGAAGATCTAGTAGTGGAATATATGGAAACGTATACTTGGAAGGGAACTAGTGTTCCATACTGCTACTGTTACTTTTCTGCTACTGTTACTGTTACTTTTCTACTACTGTTACTGTTACTGATACCTAAGTACACTGCCCCACTATGGTCCACTATGAAATCTAAAAGCGAAACTGTTTATTGTAGCAACCATGTGTTATGTTTTTGGGGCGCATGAAGTGCTACCTAGCTAGTAATACACACAAGACTGTAAAAACATAAGATTGATACTTATAGACTGATAATGTTATACTGATACTGTTGGACTGATATGGTTATACTGTTACACTGATATACTGAGATTACTGTTACTAGACACTGTTAGTTATCATATGACACTGCATTTGATATAAACATCTGTACTGTTAGTATACCATGCGAATCAACTTTGTTTTACTGATTCATGCTAGTTATCACTGTTGATGGATTATTCCATGTTATTTGTTAGTTTTCCCATATGCTTGTATCCTACATTATAAGTGGCCCGTAACTTACAATTGACGGGTACTTCTTTTCTCTTTCCTTCTCCTGCAATTATTAATTGCAGATCAGGATGGTCAGCTGCCCGACGGTATTTGGCAAAATGAGATATTAGTGCTGGATTTCTTGTTTATTAGTATTGTTATTGTTGTTGCTTTGGAACAATGTATTTTGAGCACTTGAATATTTATTTTGTATTTGGGCGATGTGACCCAGGATATTTGACTTGTCCAGATTCTGATTTATTTGAGAATATTATATTTTGTTTCCAGTAAATTCTGTTGGTTTATTAATTCAGTTATGCAGGTGTGATTGACTCTTTTTCTTCCGACTCTGATTATTTTGTGAGATATTGTAAAGATTCCTGAACAACCTATGGATGATAAAAATTATTCGCTGGGCTTTTATTGCATATTCGTATTCCGTATTTTTTTTGAGAAGCGGGGCGTGATAGATTCGCTCGCTCGTGTAAATCTGTAGTATCCCAACGATAGATAACAACAAGCAATATACGATAATCGATTTGGATCTACTTGCGGGATTCAATAAACATTCTCTAATATGATAAAATAACTATTCGAGGGGAATAAGACTTGCCTTTAGAAGACGATTAGATCCATATATTGAGAATAAAGGGATTAGGATCCCGGGCGACAATCCACGATCACACGTGTGAAATGCCAAACAGGAAGAGCAACTCAAGACCAATAACAACCTACTCCATAATGGATCCAAGTAGAACAACAAACGGTGAGTTTGGATCCCTACACCCAGAACACCAAACACTGGAATCGGCCAATATCGGTTCCCCCTAGGTAGAACAGGAAACACTAGATTGCCGATCCCCCTCTTCCAAACACCAAACAACTAACTACCAACTCCTTCTGTCCTTCCTCACTTCGGAAGATAGAGAGAGAGAGCGCAGGAGTGAGGAGCGACTGCGAACACGGCGGTGGCTGGTGATGGCAGCGGCGACCAGGGCAAGGGCGGCGGCGCTGCGGTCGGGAAACGACGCAACGACCACACTCGATGGCTCGAGCGACTTTGTTTTCACTTCCAAAAATAGGGGAGCTGACGATGTGGGGGTTCTCAGGGCTTTGATGATGACGATGAGCGGGCAGGGGCTTGCGGTGGTTGTGGGGGTGAAGGATGCAGACGAGGGCGATGGCAATGGGTGCGGTGGAGTTGAACGGCGGGAAATGGCAGTGACGATGGGGAAGCGACAGTCGGGGAGGCGAAAGGGTCGAGACGTGCCGCGATGGGGGGAGATGAGAGGTCGGGGAAGGTGAAGGGGTTTTGGCGGCTGAGTCTTTGGGGGGGGGGGGTAAAACAGTGGATCAGGGGTAGGGGGTATGCATAATAACGGGGGCTAGGGTTAGGATTTATTAGAATAGTAATGGGGAGAGATTATAGGGCCGATTAATAGGGATTCAATTTTGGGGGGTTACAGGATGTGGTGGTAATTAGGAGAGATTTTTGGGGATTTGACTGTTAGGGAGAATTTGGGGGTTGTTTTGGGTTAGTGGGTTTGGGTACAAGATTCAATAGGAGGTGGGTTGTAGGGTTGGGTACAATATGGGTCAAATAGAAGAACAATTCTTAATCTAACAAGATAAGAGACAATTTCATGAAATTAAATTTTAATTAGGGAAAGGAAAAGTGAGATTCAAATAATCAAACTGAGATTAAGGATAAACATGAACAATATTAGAATTGATATTATTCGATACAATAATGAAACAAAAGAGATTACAATGGGAATAAATGATAAAGGGGAAAAGAATGAAAACGAGAGTTACAAGAAGAATGAATTCATACCTAATAAGGGGTCAATCAAAGAGGATGACTGAAAAAAAGACGGAAGAATCAAGGAATCAAAGAATTGAATATGAAGGGATCAAAATGAATGGAATAAGACTAGTATCCAGATCAAGTTGATTATCAAATTGTTCATGTGATTGCATGGCCTGTTTAATGTTGAGTTAATCCTGATTAAGTGAGGCATGTCTAACATATTAGTCAAACTAACACATTAGCCAAACCTGAGCTCTGTTACCACTAAAAATCTTGTCACGGCCCGCTTCACAAAAGGAGTACGGAATACGAGTACGTGACAAAGCCCAGCGAATGATTTTTATCATTCATAAGCTGTAGGATCGACTCAGCATCATAACAAGAAATATAGCAAGATATATTTCAACCGCGCATGCATGAATAATTTATTAATCAATATAAAAAATTTGAAACAAATATAAATATCCCAAATAAATTCATGATCTGGATCAAAAGTAAAACTTCGGGACTACAAACCCGTTACAAGTTTTAAGTAGCAACAAATTTTAAATAAACTCAAATACAAATAATTGAAGCAAGCTTTCCCAAGCGAAGCATAGAAGGTTTGCTCACCAACTCCAGCAGGCAACTCGTCTCCAAAGTCTGTATATATACATGCAGAAGAAAGGGGAGAAACAAAAACAAACGCCTTAGTGCAAGTTAGAGTCGCAAGTAGTACCAGCAAGGGTGTGAATAAGTGCAAGAAATTCGAAACAATGATATGGAATGAAGAATATACAACATGATTGACAAGGGTGCGACAAGTAGTGAAGTTCAAGAGACTAGCTAGCAAGTAAGATAACACAAGTAATAGGATTGAGTAGAAATTACTAGTAGTGGAACAAGTAACAAGTGAACATGTAACTGTATCAAGTATCAAGTAACAAGTAACAAGCAAGACAGGTGTCAAGTGTGAACAAGTAACAAGTTATTTTTAAGTCTAATATTTAATTCTATCTTGGTAGCACTTCATGAGTCCCAACATTTTACCACATGGTTGTTACTTACAAATAGTTACATTTAGACCTAGTGGTGGATTTTATAAGGCAGTATACTCGGACATCATTATATCATGTCCTATAATCAGGTAATGGGTTCTAGAGGTGGCCCGCGTAAATTCTAGAGGTGGCCCTCGTCAACCCCTGACGTAGAACTTAGTTGTACGTGGCACTTAGTTCCATTTAACTTGTAAACAGGAAAACCGATAAACACATTCATGAATCATGTAATCATGTAATGAGTTCTAGAGGTGGCCCCCGTCACTTAGTTCTACGTGGCACTTAATTTTATTAAACTTTAAAAATATGGGAAACACGGGCCCCCTTCCGAGTACACTTACCTATATTGTCCATTACTATGGTCAACTCTTAATCCCGACTTGTTATTTATTATTATTATTAACCAAGCATTAAAGTGTGCGAAATAGGAAAGAATACATGGTCAAGAACATGGAAAAAGTTTGGACTAAGTAGAATTGATATTCGAGGATCAAAATACATTAAAATATCAAGAACGATGATGATTCCAATTCTGGACAGTATGACGTTGCTCCAACAAAACTGAGTTCTCGCCACCACAGGAATGCAAATCTAGATCCGTCAGAAAATCTAGAAACTAGAATCTCTACCGAATCCAGCGCATATAAACATGATATATGAAAGTGATAACAACTGGAGTCAAAACAGCAAACTACACATCATTCATGTTCAGCCAGAATTTGTAATATTGTGTTTATAAGTATGAAACAGGCCTGAAACTTATTAATTAATTCCATAAAAATTAGGGAATGTTCTTCAGGAAAAGTATCAGCATGTAAAAATTCAAGTCATTATCTTACAGGTAGCATGGTTAAATTAATTGTGAAGCAAAGTGGTTCAGCAATTTCATGTATTTGGAATTCTACGACACAGCAGCAGTAAAACTGCGATAAATCACAAACCATAACTCAACTTCATCAAAAGGGTAGTAAACTAGACTGTCACGCCACGCTTCCAAAAAACATGGAATACGAGCACATGACGAAGCCCAGAGAATGATTTCTACATCATCCATAAGCTGTAGGATCGACTCAGCATCATAACAAGAATATAACCAGGTTTATATATAACCAAGCATGCATGAATAATTCATTAAGCAACAGAAACAATTGAAAATATAATAATAACATCCAAATAGTTTCAAGTCTGGATCAAGTGTAAACTCGGAAACAAGTCTTATACAGTAGAAGAAATAAATACCTTAAGGAAAGCAATTTATTTAAACAAGTTCTTTCTCTAAGCGAAGCCTAAAATGTCTGCTCGCCAATCCCAGCAGATAGCTCATCTCCCAAGTCTACTTAATAAATATAAAAAGGAAAAACCGGGAAAAACAAGGGAAGATGCCCTTAGTGCAAGCTAAGGCTACAAATAGTGAAAACAAGTACAAGTATGGGGAACAGGAATTGGAATCAAGAATGTAATAGAGAAATAACAAGTAGTGGAAAACTAAGGACTAGCTAGCAAAAGGAACATCTTAGTAACTAGGTTGGATAACAACTGCTAATGGTAAAACACATGTCAAGTGAACTCATAGGGGTATCTAACATCAAGTGACAAGTCTCAAGTCTAGTATCATATAACAAGTGCCAAGTCTGGTGTCAAAATTTTATTCCAAGTGTCAAGTCACAAGTAACAAGTTGTTGAGTATCAGGTAACACGTATCAAGTTCAAGTTCCAGGTTGCAAGTCTCATGTATCATGTCATCAAGTATCAAGTAATAGGTGTCATGTTCAAGTCTTGTAGTTATTACTATCTAGGTAGCACTTCATGCATCCATCTTTTTACTACATGGTTGCTATAGTCAACACAATTTCGTTTAGACCTAGTAATGGATTTTATAGGGCGGCGTACTCAGGTATCAAGTATCAAGCAAGCCATGGTTCATGAATCAGAAATTAAATAACAAGTTCACGAAGCAAGTTCGAGAATCCACTAACAAGTTCAAGAACCGCACAATGGGTTCATGAATCAAACAAGTTCATGAGCCAAGTAACTGACTCCATGAATCGATCAAGATACAACAAATTCATGAACCAAGTAATTGGGAAACAAGGGCCTCCTTCCGAGTACACTTACCTATATTGTCCACTCTATAGTCTTTCTCATAATCCCGGCTTGTTACTTTTATTAATTTCTTATCAAGCAAGCATGCAGGTGTGTGAAACGTTGTAAATTAATTCTAAGAAAAATTGGGGATGTCCTATAGGGTGTCCAGCAACTACATGTAAAATTTTATGTCCAACCCTTGCTGTTTACATAGCTAAATTAATTCGCAAAGTAAAAGTGTGCAGCAGTTTTGCAAATCTGCGTCTACCGACACAGCTGCAATAAAACTGCAATAACTCCTAGACCGTAACTACAAATTTAAAATTTTTGGAAGTTATTGATATCTAGACATCCAGATCTACATTTTCTATTCAGGGCTTGGGTCCAGATTCTAATGCTAAATGGGTCGAAACAGCAAAAGAAGATTCAGGACAACAACAAGTGGGAATAACTTATTAGTATAGATTTCATGGAAAGTTGTTATTAGGCGTCTAAGTTATGGTGTGACATAAATACATGATATTGGTGGTCCAACCAGCAAGTAATAATTATTTTCCAAGTCAAAAAGGTTGCAAGTTCATCAAATACAAAATATACCATGTGTCTACAAATTTAGGGCTCCTTAATCTCATGTGTTCAAGGGGTAAAAGAGTCCAAGTAATTATGATTTAATACAATGAAATTTTTGTGACTCTTAGAATTATAAAATTTTGGGGTTTAATATTGATCAACAACGATAGTCAAGGAGGAGTCACAATTCTAACTATTTGTAGTATTTATCAAGGGGTGCTTGTACTAGAATGAAAATATGTACAAGTAGAATACTTGCCTTAATTTGACAATGATTAGATCCACTTGTTGAAGAAAATTGAGTTGAAAAATTTTGGAAGGAGTCTCCCAAAAAGCACGTGCGAAGATCCAATAGAAGAGCAAAAATTTCCCACATCAGATCGCCAAAACAGCGAACAGCGACCTGGGATTTGCTGCGCCAAAACACGGGACAGCGAGCACGGCCAATGGGTGAGCTCCTCCACAGCAGATCTGATCCAAAATGCGGGACGGTGAGTGGGGATTCGCTGTGGCAAAACAGCGAACAACAATCAATCTGGGTTCGATCGCACGGATCTTGATGTGATCCGATGGCCGAGATCAAATCCCGCCAATCGCTGCCTCTCTTCTCTTCTTCGTCCTCTTCTCCGTCAAAACAAAGAGCGAGAGAGAGAGAGAGCGATGGCACCGGAGAGCAACGAGGCGGCGGCGGCGCGAGACTTGCGATGAGGCAGCCAGACGGCGACGGCGGCGGAGATTGGCGGTGCGACGTCGAGAAGGACGACACAGCTCTGTTTGGGTTCAAAGAACAGGGGAGGAGTTTGGGGATGGCTCGAGGTGATGAAGAGATGGTGGAGGCGACTGGCAAGGGCGATGGAGATGGAGGTCGGAGCAAAAGGAGGGTGGCCAGGATGGGTAATGGTGGGTAGAAGAAAACGATGGGTTTTTCGGAGTTGGAGGCGAGGAAGACGATGGCGATGGGGGACAGGTGATGCGGCGAGGGGATTGGTTGCGGCTGTGATGGGGATGGTGAGGCGATGAAGATGTGGTAATGGTGATGGGTGATGGCATCGAGGTGTGGTGGCGAGGTGAAATGGGTTCGGGAGGTTGGGAAATGGCGATTGGGTTTCGAGGTGGGTTCGATGGGTGAAGGTGACGGAGGATGATGGTGGTGGAGGATTGGTGTTGTGGGTTGACGAGGCGAAGGTCAAAGGTGAGGGAGACGGCACTGTAGTGATCGAAGGCGGATTGGTTTGGCGTGCGAGATGAGCGGAGGAAGAAGAAGGATTAGCGGCGGTCTGTTAAGGGTTTAATAGTATAGGGTTGGGATTAGGGTTAGGGTAGGGTTAAGGAGTTTAAATAGTAGGGTTTCGATTTAATGGGTATTAGGGTACCCGAATTGAATAGGGCCCAACAGGAGAATTGGTCAAAATGCAATAAAATGGGGATAAAGAGATAAATGAGAAGAAATAGCCATTTCTTCGTGAAGAATGATACAAAGTGCACACAAATAAATTCGGTAAAAGGACCAAAAAAATTGAGTCGAGGCAAAATAATGATTTTATTCAGACTGAAATAAAATGCAGGATCTCAATATAGATGAAGGAGTACAATGAGGTGAAATACAGTATAAAAATACAAATACGGGGAAACAGGAGTTACATAGACATCTTGAGATACATTTCATGTTTAGAACTCAAGTCCAGATTCTGATGTTATCAGGGTTGAAACAGTAAGCAAAGACAAGAATAGCAGCATATGTGAATTTCTTTTATATAAAAGTAGCATGATAAATGACTAGTATGATTCTAAATTAGTGTGTGATACAAATAGGGTGTAATGGATATCAAATCAGCAAGTCACAATTGTTTCTCAACTCAAGAAAGTAAGATCAACACATAAATCATACAACATACATCTACAAGTCAAGGTTGTTCTTAGTTTCATGTGTTCTAATAATCAGGAGATAAAATGGATCCAACTAATTTGGAAACTAATATGTATCAACAAAAGATTGTGACTCTTATGATCATGAAATTAATAAGGAGTAAAATAAGATCATCAAATGATAAGTCAAAGGGGAGTCACAACTACGATCTACTTACAGTATTTTCAAATAAAAGCTTGTACTAGAGCAACAAATTGTACAATAAGATACTTGGCTTGGGGTGTAGATGACGCATCCGATGAAAGAGTAATGGGAACGGATCCCGGAACGGATCTTGATGACGATCAAGTCCAAGGAAGATCGGACGGCTGGATCCAAGAGCTTGATGATGATGATCGCGATCGACGATCGGATGGCCAAGATTCGATGATCAAAAGTCTAACAGCAAAACAGCATACACAACAATCAGATCTGATCCCTCCTTCCCACAAACAGCAAACACCAAAATCACGATCCCAGTCATGATGGAATCGGACGGCCAAGATTCAATTGATCAACTCAACCTTCGTCATCTCTGATCAACTGCAGTGCCAATGAATTGGCTCCGATTTGGCTCTGTCGGCGTAAGGCGGTAACGACGTCGAGGGGAGCTCGAAGCAGGAAGACGACGGTGGCGACGTTCGAGCAAGGCAGCGACGGGGGTGCTCTGCTTCGATGGGTTCGACGAGAACCCAGAGGAAAAAGAAGAAGACGGGCTGGAGGAGGAGGAGAGTTGTGAGGAAAGGAAAGGCGATTGCGGCGGGGATGCTGGCGGTGGCTACGGTCGAGGAGCGACCCAGCGATGGGAGGCGGGGCTAGCGAACTCTGTTTCACTCCGAAAACAGGGGAGACGAATGGCGAAGGAGCGATGGGTTCAGGATGGTGTTGAGGGTGAGGATCGTGGTGCATTGATGAAGACGAGGGGATGACAAGGGCAATGGCGATGATGGGTTTCAGCCCAGGGGATGACGATGAGTGGGAAGAGTCGACAAAGGTGGAGGGCTTGAGTGTAGTCTACGGGGGAAAGATGGGTTCGACTACGAGGTGAGTTGAGAAAGATGATGGTGATGGAGATGGCTGGAGGATGGTGGGTTTGATCGAGGTGCAGGGGTACGAAGCTTGGGAAATGAAGAGGCAGGAGGTGAAGATCCACAGAAGATTGGGGGGTTGGCGGTTGTAGGGTTATGCAGGTGGGAGGTGAAGATGCACAAGAGATTTGGGGAAGGGGGGGGGGGGCGAAGTTGCCGGCTATAGGGTTATGCAGTAATAGGGTTAGGTTATTAGGGTATTAGAATAGGGTTATATATATATATATATATATATATATATATATATATATATATATATATATATATATAGGTTAATGGGTTTTGGGTAAGCGGGTTGAAATCCAATAAGAAAATGGGTAATGGATTTTGGGTTATAAATCAAGTAATATATTTAAATCCAATAGGGGAAAAATAATAAGTATTATAGGTGTTTATAGAACATACATATACATATACATTAAGTCAAATAGTGAACAGATATAAAATAGAGTATGTTCGGCTTAAAATAAAATAATAATAATAATAATAATAATAATAATAATAATAATAATGATACTGCAAATAAAAACATTAAAAAAATAATACTGATAATAGTAATAATAGTAATATATGTATATCAAAATGCAAAGTCAAGTTTAACAGATTTATTAAAATAATCCAAACAATATATAGTATATACAGTCGATCAATAAATTAAAATACACTATTGTTCGAAATAAGTATAATTTTCGAATAATAAAATGAAATAGAAAATTTCTTAGAAACCAGAATAATATTTTGTTAAAATTTGATCAATCGAAAGTGTAATTGTTGGAAAAAGAATTTAGAAGCGAGAAGAAAGTTATAAAAATTTTAAATATAGAAAATACACGAAAAATACATGTATACGGGAACAGGGGTTACACCCACGTAGAACTAAGTGCTACGTCATGGGTGATGAGGGACACCTCTAGCTTCCATTACATGAACACAAGATTACATGTCGTATGGAACTAAGTTCCATGTCATGGATGACGGGGACCACCACTAGCCTCTATGGGGGCCACCTCTAGCTTGCATTACATGAGTACAGCATTCCCGAGTACTTGACCCTGTGTAATTTGCCACTAGAGTCTAAACGTAACATGTTTGCATGTACCCGACCTGTGGTATGGGATGCAGAATCACGTGCATTAGTTAGGATGGATTAATTTAATAAACTTAAGATGACACCGAGCACTTACATATTCCTTTTACATGCTACATGTTCCGTTACAAGTATATGATCCATGTTACTAGTTCATGCTTCCTGTTTACATGATATATGCTTAGTACCAGTTTTCCTGATTTATGTTTATAAGTTGAAATTGCATGATCCTCATTTGCATGTTCTATCTTCCTGTTACATGATTCATTCCTTTATACTTGATTCTCTTGTTGTATTCCTATCTTTGTCGCTTGCTTGTACTACTTGCGGCCCGTAACTTGCACCAACAGGCAGATTATTTTCCTGTTTCTCTATTTCTTTCAAATGATAAATGTACATGTTTTGGAGACTAGTTACCTGCAGGAGTAAGCAATCAAGTGTTCTAAGCTTTCGTCTGGGATCTTTTATGCTTTAGTTTGTCTTTGTATCGAATTTATCAGTTTCCCTTGTTGCTACTTGATACTTTGTATTGGTCTTGTTTGACCCAAAGTTTATTGTTTCATTTTCCAGATCTTGTTTCATTTGAGAATTATGTATTTGATTTCAAGTAATTATTTTGATTATGAGATTTGTTTCATACATGTGTGGTTGTACCTTTCTGTTTATTGTTGAGTTGATCCTTACAGCTTATGAATGATGAAATTTTTTCTTCGGACTTTGTCACGTACTCCTATTTTGTTTTCTTTTGGGAAGCAGGGCATGATAAGTTTTTAGTAGTATTAGAGTCAGGTTAGGCTTTAGCCGAGTTTGGCTCTAGCCAGGTTGAACTCAATAATAAGCAGGTCATGCAAATCACATGAACAATTGATAATCAACTCTATCTGGATACTAATTGTTTTGGTTTTGTGTTGACCATGGCTCACATTAATGCTTCTACTTCCCGCTACCGAGATGAATAGCCAGAAATTGTGGCTGTTTGTCAAGTGCTACAACAGTTGGATCAGATGTAGCAGGAGCATAATGAGCTAATAAGTGCCGCGTTGGAAGCTGCCAACCGGAACCCTAATGTGCTCGCTCATGGAATTCTTCCCCCTTTGTCCTGGTACTATTGCAGACTCTATGAGGCTGCATCCCGACATGTTATCAGCCATAGAGACGCAACTAGAAGCTGAACAGTGGTTTATTCGAACGGAATAGTTACTGCAGGTAGCAAGTGTTGCCGATGTTAACCGTGTGGATGTCGTGAGCATCCAGCTGACGGATCCTGCTCACATTTGGTGGACAGCCGAGACTAAGAGGCTTGAGCGGCCTATTGCATGGGCCACCTTCACCCGGAGTTTCTTGGAGAAGTTTTTCCCCAACATCACCAAGGTGGAGATGGAACAATAGTTTCTCTCCTTGAAACAGGTTGGTCGGTTAGACCAGGTGTTATGAGTTTGTTACGTTTTATATATGTGGTATCGTAACATGAAAACTTTCTTAACACAAGGTGCTAAATCTGTGGACAAGTATGCTGGGGAGTTTACCAGGCTCAGTTGTTTCGCAACCGCTTTGGTGGCGAATGAGGAAGATAGAGCCTGGAGGTTTCTGTTGGGCATGATCATGATGTTCAAGAGCACTTGGCTGCTCTCCGCCTCCGCATGTATGCTGATGCCCTTGAGGCTGCTCAAGCTCAGGAGCAGACTTGCAATAGAAGGGCTCCTTCTCAGCGGGTTGCAAAGTACCCTGCTGCTGCTACTGCTAGGCCCACTGGAGGACCGATTCAGAGGACAGCTCCAGCCCAAGTACAAAGGGAACTGCCGTACGCATCTGCTGCTCCTAGGTGGGTTGTGACTTGCGACTTCTGCTACAAGGTTGGTCATGTGCGCAAGGATTGTAGGGCCGCTAACCACCTGTGCTTCACCTGCAGAGCTAGCGACCATACATTCCAGGAATGCCCACATGGGAAGTTGGATCTACTAGCCGGGGGACCAGTTTAGTCGGGAGCACTAGCTCATGGTCAGATCACGCCATCGCTCCCACCCCAGAGGCAGATTTATAATCAGAGGGGAGCAGTTCCTGGGAGAGGCTAGACTGGAGGTCGTGGCCATGCCTACAATCTGAATGTCGAGGAAGCTGAGATTGATGAGGATGTTGTTGCAGGTATATAGTGTTTATTTTATTTTATTTATTGTTCTGTTATTTCTTTGCTTTATATCCTTTCTTGTATTATTCATTCTTGCATTCTTCCTTGCATCATTATCATTACCCTCGTTTTTGACTCAATCATAGGTATCATCTTAGTTCACTCTCTCCCTGCCAATGTTTTGTTAGATTCTGGTGCGTCTCATTCCTTCATCTCCTCCCGCTTCGTGGATCAGCATCAATTGGAGTATATTATTATGCCGGTAGCTTGGAATATTACTACAGGTGGTGGTGTTTTCGTCCTGTTCCAGGGAGTGCAAGTAGAGCCCTATTGTTATCGGTGGCATAGATTTCAAGGCTGATTTGACTGTGATCGGGAATTATGGATTTGATGTAATTCTTGGGATGGGTTGGGTGATTCCCATGCTGTTATTGATTGCAAAGATAAGAAGGTTGTGTTTAGGATTCCCAATCGTCTGGAGTTTCAGTTTCATGCTGTTGAGACACCGCTTGGGTGTGTCAAGAACGCGGTTGATCAGGAAATTGGTGCGTTGGAGTTGCACACGATCTGTGAGGCTGCTCCTCTAGTTGTGAGGAAATTCCTAAATGTTTTTCTTGAGCTATTACCCGGGCCGCAGACTGAGAAGTGAAGTTTGGTATTGATGTTCAGCAGGGTACGATGCCAATATCGAAGATTCCCTACAAAATGGCACCTGTCAGGCTAGTAGAGCTGAAAGTGCAAGTCCAGGGGTTGTTGGAATTGGGTTTCATTAGGCCCAGTGTTCTGCCATGGGGAGCTCCGATTTTGTTCGTCAACAAGAAGGATGGAAGCCACAGGCTTTGCATCGATTATCGGGAGCTGAATAATGTTACAGTGAAGAATCGATATCCATAGCCAAGGATTTATGATTTGTTTGATCAACTAGGAGGTGCTTCAGTTTTCTCCAAGTTGTATCTTCGTTCTGGGTACCATCAGGTTAAGGTGAAGGCTGAGGATATCCAGAAGACAGCTTTTCGGACGAGGTATGGGCATTATGAGTTCTTGGTGATGCCGTTCGGAGTCACCAATGCACCGATAGTCTTCATTAGCTTGATGAACATGGTATTCTCTCCTTTTCTGGATAAGTTTGTGGTCGTGTTCATCGATGACATCCTGGTGTATTCCAAGAATCGGGAGGATCACGCTGAGCATTTGAGATTGGCCTTACAAACGCTGAGGGAGAATCAGCTGTATGGGAAGCTCACTAAGTGTGAGTTTTGGCTCGATTGCATTGCATTTCTGAGGCACATCATATTAGGGATGGAATTTATGTAGATCCGTCCAAGATTGAAGCAGTTAGGGATTGGCCAGTGCCTAAGTCAGCTTCTGAAGTGTGGAGTTTCCTTGGTCTAGCAAGCTACTATCAGAAGTTCGTTCAAGAATTTTCTATGATTGCTGGACCTTTGAATAAGCTGACTGGGAAGGAGTAGAAATTTTTCTGGGATGGGGCTTGTGATGGAGCTATTGCATAACTGAATAACAGATTGACATCAGCGCCCGTGTTAACTATTCGAGATGGTACAAGAGGGTTTGTGGTTCACTACAATGCTTTTGGCAGAGGTCTAGGTGTAGTGCTGTTGCAGAAGGGCCGAGTCATTGCCTCTGCATCTCGAAAGTTGAGGCCGCATGAGAAGAACTATCCCACGCACGACTTGGAGCTTGCCACCGTAATCTTTTTTCCGAACTTATAGAGGCATACTTGTTTGGGTATAGAGTGGAGATATTCACTGACCACAAGAGCCTCAAATACGTGTTCACGCAGAAGGAGCTGAACATGAGGCAGAGGCGATGATTAGAGTTGAGGGCCAATTTTGATATAAACTTGCAGTATCACCCCAGTAAGGTGAATTTGGTACCCGATGCACTGAGTAGGAGGCATGCTGCCATGTTTCTTACTCGATAGAGAGAACTATGGGAAGATATGAGGAGGCTGGATTTGAATGTGGTTTTGC
Organism: Hemerocallis citrina; assembly: GCA_017893485.1. Classification (NCBI taxonomy): domain Eukaryota; kingdom Viridiplantae; phylum Streptophyta; class Magnoliopsida; order Asparagales; family Asphodelaceae; genus Hemerocallis; species Hemerocallis citrina. The sequence continues at coordinate 71,132,104 of CM030360.1, forward strand.
CCGGTGCCGAGCGGCAGTGTATGATGCTTCAGTTGTAGTCTTCTTTGGCGGAATAGATGAAGGAGGCCCAATCGAGCGATAAGAACTTACAGAGGTTCTGAGCTGAAGTGGAAGCAGGTTCAAAGACTGATATGGTTGTTCACTCAGATGGATCACTTCTCTTTGGGGTTAGATTGTGTGTCCCAAAGGGTGAAGTCTGGCAGGGGTTACTTGAAGAAGCCTACCAGTCATCTTATTCTATTCATCCTAGAGGCACGAAGATGTATAGGGACTTGAAGCAACATTTTTGGTGGCATGGCATGAAGAGGGCAGTGGCAAGATTCGTTTCCAAGTGTTTGATCTGTCAGCAAGTGAAGGCAGAGCATCAGAGGACGGCTGGACTCTTTCAAACTCTTCCTATTCTGGAGTGGAAATGGGAGAACATCACCATGGATTTTGTAACTGCGTTGCCCAGGAGTCTCAAGGGTCACAATGCCATTTGGGTGATTCTGGATAGACTGAAGAAGAGTGCCTCTTTCATCCCTTTTAGAGTTGGGCAGTCTACTGAAAGTCTAGCAGAGAAGTACATGTAGGAGATTGTGCGTCTTCATGGGGTTCCGGTCAGCATTGTATCCGACAGGGATACGAGATTCAGGACTCAGTTCTGGGAGAGTCTTCAGGGGAGTCTTGGGAGAAAGTTGAACTACAGCACAACTTTCCATCCTCAGACAGATGGGCAGTCTGAGAGGACAATTCAGACTCTGGAGGACATGTTGAGGTCCTGTGTCCTTCAGTTTGGAGGTTCTTGGGAGGACCATCTGCACTTGGTGGAGTTCTCGTACAACAACAATTACAGAGTCAGTTTCAAGGCAGCACCATACGAGGCACTTTACAGTCGGAAGTGCAGATCACCAGTATGTTCGGACGACATTGGCAAGAGGAAACATTTGGGGCCAGAGTTGATCATGAAGACTGTTGATGTAATGACCCAAATCAGGAAACATTTGTAGGCAGCTGAGGACAGGGAGCGGAAGTGGACTGATGTTCATCGCAGACCATTGGAATTTGAGGTAGGAGATCATGTCTTTCTCAAGGTTTCACCGTGGAGAGGTGTTATTCGTTTTGGAGGTGGGGGCATGCTAAGCCCCAGGTTCATTGGGTCGTTTGACATTGTGGAGTGAGTAGGCAAGGTAGCTTACAGACTTGCACTGCCACCAGCCTTGTCAGGATTTCATGACGTGTTCCACGTCTCGCAATTAAGGAAGTACATCAGAGATGAAAGCCATGTGATCGACTATTCGGAGTTGTCTGTGCAGCCAGACCTATCTTGTGAAGTCCAACCGGTTGCCATCTTGGATAGGCGGGAGAAGGTATTGAAGAACAAAGTCATCAGGTTGGTTCAGGTTTCTTGGAATCTTCACTCGCCGAGTGAGTCGACTTGGAAATTGGAGGTGATTTAGAAGAAGTTCCCTCATCTGTTCGAGTAGCTCCCATTTGTTTTCTTTTCTTTTGGGGTTGCCCTATGTACCACTAGTATGAATTTTGAGGATGAAATTCTTCATGTAAGGTGGGTAGGATTTGTTACCCCTGTTTTCGTTATTGTAATTCTTTTTGGTATTATTTTTTTCGTTGTACTCCTCATTGTTCTATTCTGAACCCTTGTATTTGATTTTTTCTAAATGAAATTTATTTTTTTCATCAACTCAAAATTTTGTCTCTCAATCTATTTGATTTCAATTTTTTTGTTGAGCCTAAATTTATTATTCATCTTATTCAAATTCGTGCCTATTGTCATTCTAATTTTATCTTATTAAAATCCTATTTATTATTCCTTTTTACCCTATTGGACCCTAATCCCTATAACCAATTACCCATTAACCCAATAACACTTAACCCTAACTCTAATATCCTATATATACCCTATTAACACGGATGATTGCTTAACCCTAATTTCATTTTTATTTTCTAGCTGCCTATCACCCATACCCCGCACCTCCTTCCTACCTTTTGCTCATCGCCATCCGAACCCACCCAAGCTCCCTGCCTCATCGTCTTCCTCAGCCAACCGAGCCCCGATCACCATTGCCGCGTCCTTCCTATCACGGAAAGCACCCCCAAACCACCTCCTTATGCTTTGTCCACCATCCAGTCAAACCCCCACCACCTCCTCCCATCCTCGCTATCCCCTGTCGACTTCGTTGCCGCCAGCATTCCCATCCACCCCGTACCGTCGAACCTCGGAACCCATCAGAGCTTTCCCCTAACTGCTCCCCAGTCGCCTCCTCGACTGCACCCCGCGACTAGCCTACCGCCAGCCGCCGCCACCAGAGTCGAGCCAAGCCGAAGGTGAACGGCTGTTGCTGTTGGAGTGCTGTTGTTGTTTGTACTTGGAATTTGTTAAGTTGTTGTTTCGTCTCCATGCACGTGCATCACACATGCTTTCGTGGTTGCACACGTGTTGCCTGGGATCCTAGTACCATTATTCTTTTATTCGGAATCTTCATCATATTAAGGCAAGTATCTTGTACGAATCTCTTTTATTTCCCCGTACAAGCACCTTTTTTTTGAAATACCGCAAGTAGATCTTCGTTGTGACTCGTTCTTCATGTTTTGCCCATTGTTGATCTTGGCCTTACCCGTTTGATTTGTTCTATCAATTCCATGATCGTCAAAAGGATCACAAACATTTCTTCATTTTACCCGTCACATAAACATGAATTAGATCTAGTTATTTACGTATATGAATGCATGTCCATGAATCACTGTGAGTTATAGATGTTTTGTTCGTATGTTTAACATGTTAATAGTGTTTCCCTTTTTATGAATTTGAGAATAGTCATGGTTTGCTGATTGAATACCTGTTATATTCTAGTTTACATTATACACCATCTTGGATCCATTGTAATTGCTATTGATGTTAAAATGCATGCAAAAGTGATTTCATTTACTGCTGTCCTGATTTGTCATGATGAATTAGGCCCTGTTAATATCAGAATAATAACTAAGTTTGCGAATATGAAATGTAGGCCCCTATTTCTAGTTTTCAGAACTTTTGACGGATCTGAAATCCGATCTGTAACATGTGAGATATCACACTTTTAATACTGTTGTGTCGAAATTTCCAGATTTCTGATTACAAGATTTTTGGCATGAATTATTAATTAAAATGGATGATAACTGTAAAATTTAGACTGAAATTAATCTGGACATGACTAGACAAGATTAGGAGTCACCCTAAAGTTTTGTAGAATTATTTGATAATTTTTCCTAACTTAATATATTATGCAAACAAGATGCTAGATTTTCTGCCTGCATGCTTGTACACTAAAGAACCTCAGTTTTGACCTGATTCTGTTTGTCATTGATTAAAACTTATTAAATGAGAATCGTATCTCTGTGTGTCTGGAACCAGAACATCTAACAATTTTGCAATTCATTTTCGTAAAATGACGCCTGAATTCCACAATGCGGTCTAAAATAAACGTCACCCTGCTTAATTGGCTGAAACAGTAGATTAATTTAAGTATTAAAATCTGAAATTAATTATACTAATATTTAACACTATTAGAAGTTTAAATATAAGTTTCATGAAATTTTTTAATGAATTTGTTGCGGTTTTATTAATATAAGAATTGAACCCTAAGTTTCTGCCTGAACATGTAATCTAAAAAAACTAAGAATTTGAACCTAGTTTCTGTGACTTTTATATTTCGTGTGTATATGCACTGGAACCAGCAGAGAGTCTAGTTTCTAGAACTTCTGAAAAATCTAGATTTTATTTTCTGTAGCAGCGGAAATTCCAGTTATGGTGCAGCAATGTCCTGCTATCCAGATTTGAAGTTCTTATTGTTTCGATGTGTATAGTTTGTTATGACCCCCGAACATGTTCTTCACTTAGTCTAACCTTGTTTTCTGTCCCTGTCATGTTTACCTGTCCTTGAATGTGCACATTCATGCTTTTGTTGGTAAAAGAAATAAGTAATCAAGCCTGGGTTTAAGGGAAAGACCTAGTAGTGGAATATATTGGAAACTGTACTCGGCAGGGGGCTTGTGTTTCCCGAGATGATAATGTATGAATACAAGTTAGATGGAACTAAATGCCACATAGAACTAAGTGCCACGTCATGGGTGACGGGGGCCACCACTAGCCTCTATTACATGAACACAGTATTACAAGTCGTATGAAACTGAGTGCCACGTAGAACTAAGTGCCACGTCATGGGTGACGAGGGCCACCTCTAACCTCCTTTACATGAGTACAGGATTCCCGAGTACTTGACCCTGTATAATTCGCCACTAGAGTCTAAACCTAACATATTTGTATGTACCCGACCTGTGGTATGGGATGCAGGATCGTGTGCATTAGCTAGAGTGGATTCAATGAATAGACTTAAGTTGACATTTAGCACTTGCATATTCCTGTTACATGCTACATGTTCCGTTACAAGTATACGATTCTTGTTACTAGTTCATGCTTCCTGTTTACATGATATATGCTCAGTACCAGTATTCATGATTTCTATTTATAAGTTGAAATTACATGATCCTCATTTGCATGTTGTATCTTCCTGTTACATGATTCATTCCTTTATACTTGATTCTCTTGTTGTATTCCTATCCTTGTCCCTTGCCTGTACTACTTGCGGCCCGTAACTTGCACTAACGGGCAGATTATTTTCCTGTTTCTCTGTTTCTTTCAAATGATAAATGTACAAGTTTTGGAGATGAGTTACTTGCAGGAGCAAGCGATCAAGTGTTCTAAGCTTTTGTCTGAGATCTTTTATTCTTTAGTTTATCTTTGTGTCGAATTTATCACTTTCCCTTGTTGCTACTTGATACTTTGTATTGGGCTTGTTTGACCTAGAGTTTATTGTTTCGTTTTCTAGATCTTGTTTTATCTATGAATTATGTTTTTGAATTCAAGTAATTCTTTTGATTAGGAGATTTGTTTCATGTGTGCATAGTTGTACCTTTCTTTTTACTGTTGAGTTGATCCTTACAGCTTATGAATGGTGAAAATCATTCGCTGGGTTTTGTTAAGTACTCGTATTTCATATTTTTTTGGGAAGTGGGGCATGGCAAAGAACCTATCTATCTTTCAATCCTCACTAGAAGATATTCTTTTCTTTACAATGGAAAAATCTTAGATGAAGTACTTGCACGCCACTCAGTTGAAGCCATTACATTGTTATATAGAGACCTGTAGAAGCCCTAGGTTGTAGTCTTGATCTAACACCGTCCTATATACCCTGAAGAGAAAGCCCCATGATAGGAGTTGTATGATTTATCTTAGAGCACAAACCTGGGCTTAAACAAATACCCAAAGATCGTTCCAATCTGCTGTTGTCTGCAGTTATCGGTCGACTGCTCAAAGGTGCAATTACTTGCACAAGAAGTCGAGCCCAACCCTCCTGGTTGTAGTCCTTTGAAATATATTGCAATCGAATGTCAACTTCTAGACTGCCAGTAAACAACAATTCCTTTGGTCTCCATTTTTTCTTCGAACCTCTTCTCGCTTCGCCCTATTCGCTTCACATCAAACCTAGTATGCAAGACATAAACCTAACAATCTGTAACATGGATTGCATGCTTCCACACCTGCGTAATTTATTACATCTAGACTTTTCTCTTTCTTCTCTTGGAAATAAAGCGATTCAATGGGTTCATCTGCTAGTCAAATCTACCTCCACCTGCTCTTTCTCCAATTATATGCCCCCTCAAGAGCATACCCAAGTAGGCGTCAACATAGAGGTTCCACCATCTTCATGAACTCCACCTATCCCGAGGCATCTTCTACTTCCCGATGATATTCGAACGTCGTGATATCGCTTCGGTGATTCTTGTTGCCGCAGACTAGATGTTTTAAGAACGATATGCTTTAGAACACTCGACCGAGTCTTCCTATTCCCACAAAGCTTGTAGAGGTTGTGTTGAACACCCCCTTCCCTTTCATCACCTTACAACAACCTTCGCAAACTGATATAACTCCACCTCGAGTAGTGTACATGTAGCCCCTATGCTTCTAGAGTTCCCACGAATATTAGGCCTTGTCTCAACAAACGAATATGCACGGCCTTCTTCAATGTGAACCCTTTTCCATCTGACATCTTCAATTCAATTGTTCCTTCATCCATTACATCACAAATCTCACTAGTCCCCATCCTCACACAATAACCTATTGTAGACTTGTAAGTAGAAAACATCTGTCCCTCAGAGAAAATATGAGAAGAACTACCTGAATCAAGAAACCAGCCTGAATCCACATCATTAGAACTTGAAACAAGAAGGCATTTAAGGTTATCACCTAATTCAGTGGCACTGACTATGTTGGCACCCTTCTGATTCAACAACTTATGATAATCCCTCTTGTAATACCCAATTTCGCTGCAATGGTGGCAGCGAACTCCACCATTATGCGCCATATCCCTTCCAATTGAGGTTTCATCCACCGCCATGCAACTCATAGTAGTAGACTTTGATTTATGAGTTTCCTTCCTAAGTTCATCTTCCTTTAGGCCCTTAATCCCACCGGCCACCGAGAGCTTCTCCTTGGCAGAATTCCCTTGTAGCTTGGTAGTTATCAAATGCTTGTATGAATCTGATAGTGAATATATCAATATGAATCTGGCAGTGAAAACTTAGATCATCTGCGTTTTTCACATTCAATTCGGATATTGCCTAATTGAATTCCACCATATGACCATGAAGAGTGATACCTCCAATGAGAAACGAACAATTTTATCTTTCAGTACATCAGATCTAATAACGAAGATCCCGAGTAGTCAATTTTGAGACCCTCCAACAAACTCGCCTCGCTTTTCTCATCAAGAAAGATGGACTTGACATCGTCCGTCAACGACAGCCAAATTAAACTCAAGACTTTTAAACAAATCCCTTCTCACTTCTCATGCTTTATGTCAGATGGCTTCCTTTTATCTCCTTCTAGGGCAAGATGCAAGCCATGTTGAACCAAATGTCATACATGTCCAACTTCAAGAGATTAAATTTGATCTTACCATTGAATTGCTTGATTTTGGAAAGTCATGATCTGTCTAAACAAGTAACTCGCACAACCTTTGCTCTAAAACATATTTATAGTAAAGCTCTAGACAAAAATGAATTTGAAAGAATATTGCACGAGGTGACAACCGATCACAACGAACAAGCAAGAAACGTAGACCAAACCAAACACATAAGCACATAATTTTTTCCCGGTTCGGTGAGCCTAATTTGGGTGAGAAGTAACTGAGATATTATTCAGCTGAAGAAGATACAAGAGTTACAATACTCTCACTAAGAACCTATCTATCTCTTAATTCTCACTAGAAGACACTCTGCTATTTACAAGGGATAACTCTCAGATGAAGTACTTGCACACATCTCAATGGAAGCCATTACAGTTTTATATAGAGATCTAGATAAACTGTAGGTTGTAGTCTTAATGCAACACCATCCAGTATTGTAGCGCCCCGAATTTTCAATAAATAAAATTAGAAAAAAGTGGCACAATTTCCAGGATCAACTTCAATGTAATCATAAACACAATATCAAATACAGAGAAATATAAAACTTTTTATTAGAATTTTCTTTCTTACATTTACACAGCGAAAAAATTATTACATTTATTACAACACAACCCAACACTTAAACATTGATCATTTTAAACCCAAGCTTCTATTTTACTCGGGTAACTCACTTACAAGTCCTGCGAAAACAAACTTAAGAGGGGGCACTTTAGTTGAAGGCAACTGACGTCAACTATAATAATAGTGATACTTCTAGATCTCACAATCACAATCTTGATGCATATAATATAGCAGGATTGAATGATGCATAATAATAATAAGTAGAACAACAAGCAAAACATATTAACACAGTAATAACAAATGGAACATGAAACAACGATGAATGAAACGTAAAATAACAAGTGAAGTTAGGCTAAGTGTCAAGTGTATGAGATGAAAACAGAAAACAAGTATGCATAAAGCAATCAAGAAAAACAAATGCATATGTGATTTCTAATGCATATTTGTTGGATTCTATGCATCCCTTACTACATAAGTCTGGTGCAAGCCCTTGTCATTCTTCACATTATAGGGTTCAATCCCTCGTTATGCAATTAACCTACTACAGTGATTACTTTAAGATTTAGAGTATTCTGTGAATATCTAGTGCCATGCCCCGGTATTCCCTGAGAATCAACTTCCCATCGTCCGTGATTTTGGGTACACACCCTCACACCCCAATAATTCTGAAAATTGAAATCCACACCGTCCACCAATGGTACCTCATCACAAATATTCCATAAGTGTCGCCCCGACCCCCGGAAATCTCAAAGATACATCTCACACCGTCCGTGATCGCACCCTGGTAATTCCTAAGATTACCTTCCACCGTCCAGTCATATGAGGCCCCCTACCCATGTGTGCTCTTATTTCATCACAGCTCCAACTGGTGCCTTTCCTTAGGTTTATTATTATTAGTTAGTCACAATCTCCCCTATAGAGTTTGTGTACCCTGCCGGACTTAACTCAACTAAATCAACAACAAGGCCCCACTGGCCAATATCCACAAAAGTCTCATCTGCCGGCATGCTAGGGTCCCACCCAACCTCTAGAGTCCTCACAATTAAAACATTACCACATTCCTTCTTTAGGGTATTCCACATTAACCCTAAACTCAAAAAACGAACCCTCAACGGCTCATTCATAATCATCTCAACTTTCATAAAAATACGATTTTCCACAAACCACATTATGCTTAACTTGCAAACAAATAACTCGTTCTAAAATATTCTTTCCTCATTAAAAAAAAACAACCACTTCCATAATTATTCAATTTCATCCATAAAAACAAATCCAAAGTCACAAAAAATATTCTCATCTCATCTTATAACATTTCTTTCCATATTCGAGACTTCAATTATTAAATTCTGATATTCTAATCAACGTAAAAACTAAAATAACTCATTTAAAAATATGAAATTATATGCCTTCAAAATCTGAAAGTTGAAGTCTTAGAATTAATAATCTATAACATTGAAATAATAAAAAACTTTAAAACTAACCAAAAAAAAAAGAAGAAGAAAACTCAAAAAAAAAAAAAAAGGAAAAGAGAAAAAAAAAAACTGAGCTCGCCCTGGTTCAAACCCGTGCAGCCCACACCTAAGCCCAACGCTCAAAGCGCCATGGGCTAGCCAACTACCCCAAAGCCACTCACTGACATAAGACGACATTAAAACATTATATATCAAGGGCAATGTATAGACTTTACACCCTGTACAAACCCGAACCCTTATAACTCCAAACCCTAAAACAATAACTTGGGTTACTGGTTACTGTTCACTCCATGAACAGTGAACCTGAAACCCTATAACTCCAATTCAACCATACAACAATTATTCAAACCCTAGTGTTAAATCTTGAATTTTTAAAATTGAAAACAACGAACAAACATGGAAAATCTCAACTTTAAGATCAACCAAACATGAATTTAATACCATACAATAAATTCTAATTATCTCCACAAATCCCCATCATCTACAAGTTAAATCCATGATCATCAATCAATTTTATAGACCCCAAATTAGATCTTTATCAAATTAAAAATTTGTATTTGTATGTTCATTAAAATCTCTAAGTCATAATATTAAAACCCAATATTTAATACACAATCCATCATCATGCAACAATCAAAACTCTAGAATCTACAACACGAAATTAATTATAATTAAAACATTGAATTCTCTTATCAAAATTGCAATTTTTTAATCAATCAAGCAATGAATTTGTGTGTATTCAATGGTCTATAAATTTTCATAACAAGTACCTCTCAGCTATTATAAACTCTATGATCATACAAGCATTAAAACAAGTGTAACGCCCCGGACCCCACTCAAATAAATTCTAACAACTACCAATCACAGGGTGCCTCTCAAAAGGTGTCATGACTAGTTGGTGCCTCTTGATCATAGGCTTCCTAATATATATACACACAATCCTAACTCACCTTCCATGTAGGACTAAGTCACCATCACCTACCATGAACACCATGGCCCCATAGTAATTAATTCATTCGTTCTATAGGCTTTTTCCACACACTACAAAATTTATTGGCACATGAATTAATTACTAAGCCCACCATGAAATCCACCAGAAGGCCCATCTCATACGGGGTATTACATACATCCCACCTTAAGAACTCAGCATCCTCGCTGAGCCCGGGACCCGCAAACTGATACAGGATCGCCTTTCTAGCCGATGTGGAGTGGAGTACCCTACTAGCGTACTGCACCTGGTCTTTTTACCAGCATACTGTCCTCAGCCAGGCATACATCTCACCCACTTTTATCCAGAATTAGTGTCGAAAGTCGGCTCTGATACCATTTGTAACGCCCCGGGTCTCGCTCAAACAAATTCTAACAACTGCCCACCACAGGCTGCCTTTCAAAAGGTGTCATGACTAGTTGGTGCCTCTTGATCATAGGCTTCCTAATATATACACACACAATCCTAACTCACCTTTCATGTGGGACTAAGTCATCACCACCTACCATGAACACCATGGCTCCATAGTAACTAATTCATTCTTTCTATAGGCTCTAGACACACACTACCAAATCTATAAACCCATCTAACCATGAATTAATTACTAAGCCCACCATGAAACCCACCAGAAGGCCCATCTCATATGGGGTATTACAACAAGTTCTTTCATGCATCACCAATCTCTAACATCAATAATGAATTTATACATGGTAATCACATCTCAATTAGGGTTCTTATTCATGAAGATGTTATTTTGACTATTTTTTCATTAAAATTTATCCTTTAATTGTTCTACTTCAAATTTTATAATCATGCAAGATATATCATATTTGATCAATCATCTTCATATTATACAAGCATATAACAAATCAAGATATGATAAGTACCACCCACCTCAATGAAGATCATTGAAGAACAATAATAATCAAGAAAGAAGACGACGACGACTCCTTGCGAAAGTCCAAAGATCCAAGCTCCAACTCCAATAGTAATAGAAAAATAATAATATATATTTTTTGTGAACAAGAGGAGATATGGTGGCTGCTGTACATATAGGTCGGGGGTCATCTTTAGGGTTTTATGACGCATTTACATATATATGTAGATCATCAAATTAAGTAGTTAATTAAGTCAAATAAGGTAAGATTTTACATCCCCCTTTCATCCCTCTGATTTGGCCGGCCCACATGTAGCCAAGAAATTTTTTTAAAATTCGAAATTTACCTCCAAGTGGTAATTTTACACAAAAGCCCTTCACTTTGAAATATTTGCACACATGCCGTAAATTATTAATAAAAATCCAAAAAATTTAGAATTATTATCTACTAATAAATATTAAATTTTTACAAATAAATTTTTGGACTTTTTATTTTCTAGGAAGAATATTTTCAATAAAGTTCCCAACAATCTGAAAATTGCGTAAATATATCTATATAATAAAACACAAAGAAAGCTATCAAGTGGCTCTCCTTCAATCCCTCCAAAAATCAAAGGTTCAGATCTAACCTCACAAAACATATTTCCCCCCTCCAAAAGTTTCCCTCAAAACTCAAATTCAAATCCCCCACCCAAAACAACTCCTATATTTATTTAAATTTTTTTTTCTCTCTCTCCCTCTCTCTTCTATTCAAAAAATTAAGAAAATAAAAATTTTAAAAAATTTTTTTAAAAAAAAAATTAAAAAACTAAAAAAATTTAAAATTTTAAAACTTTAAAAATAAATCAAAAAAATCAAAAAAATCATATAATATGTTTTTTGCTGGACTCCCAAAAGTTTCTCATGTAATATGTTTGCTGCGTCAATTAATTTGCTGGACCTCCAAAACTATTTTATATGATCAAACAAGGTGTACCGTTCCGTAGACGTGCCGTAGGCACGTGGCAACGGGCAAACCTAGTATATATATATATTCTAAATAAAATTAAATCAAATAAAATTAGAGGGATACAATATCTCCCCCAATCCCCCCACTGCCAAACCGACGTTCCAAAATAGCACAACAAAATTTAAATTCGAATTTTACCCTCAATCGACATTTTGCACAATAACCCTTTTCTTTCAAGGTATTTACAAAAATAGTTTCTTTATTCAGAAAAATATCAAAATTTAGAATATGATCAATTATAAATAGGAAATTTTTTCAGCAATTCAAAAGTGTTATTTTTCACCTCAAAATTATTTACACGTGATTTGCACGTGTGAAAAACATCAATTTTACAAAAATTCAAAATAATTAAATAAAATGTTAAAAATTTATTTGTTAATTCAATAATAAAATATTTAAAATTTTGGGGCATTACAGATATACCCTAAAGAGAAAGCCACACGATATAAGTCGTATTATCGATCTTGGAGCACAAACATTGTCTTAAACAGATTAGCAAAGATCGACTCAATCTGCTATTGTCTGCCATTATTGGTTGACTGCTCAAGAAGTCGATCCCAACCCTCCTGATTGCAGTTGACTGCAATATATTGCATTCGACTGTCAACTTCCAGACTACTAGTATAAAACAATTCCTTTGATGTCCATTTTCTCTTCAAACCTTTTCTTGCTTTGCCCTATTTTCTTCACATCGAACCTAGTATGCAAGACATAAACCCAACACATCTCGACATGGTTGTGGGAGATTATTTGTATCATTTTCTTTCACGCACTTGTACTAATTTCTGCAGTTTCTCTGTGTTGTTTTATTATTTTCTCATTAATATAACATGATATCTGTATTCCACCTTTTACTTAAAAAAAGTGTTCATAATAGTCATATGGTATTTTTTACACAAGCCCCTTTATTTACAAGTATTAGTTTCTTAAAGTTGTTTCCATATGATATTAAAAAAACTACATGGAGTTAAGCATAATAAACTATGAAGCATGGATAAGGGCACGTGTACAATATACATAAAATTTGTAATAAATAGGACATGGGAATGCATATATAATATTTTAGAATGGATCTTATGTTAACATGATTATCTATTAATTTTATCAAAATAATATTCAACAATACAACCTGGACCGCGTAATCAAAATGAAGGATATATTGTCTACAGAAAAGTGATAATACTTCAATTTACATTATAAAAGTGGAAAAATGTATACAAGTAACTTGAGTTAATTGGTGTAAAATTGTGAATATGTGTTTAAAAATTGTTAATGTGTTCCGAAAGTGTTTTATGTGTCTATGAAGTGCCCAACGCTTAAGTTGTAATATAATTTGGGACACTCATGAGGAGTGTCTAACGAACATGCAGTGTCCATTAAGTGTCGGTGTTCAACACAAGTTTGGCTCCTTAATTGAAGTACTCATGCTACATAGATACTAAATAACAAGTAATTATGTCATCAAATTCCGTAAATTTGAAAGGAACTTTAGCCAATTAGCATGCATTAATTAACTTGATTGATGTAGTTGAAAAAGTGTTACCAGCTTCTTCCCGGGATATTCACATTCTTCACGGGATCGAACAGAGAATACTTGATAGCAATTAACTAAGAACACAACATAATACTACAAAAATGGCTTTTTTTTCTCTAAGGGAACATTAATTAGGAAAAATATTTCCTTGAAAGTAGGAGCGGAATCTCAAGTAGTATTCTTTCTCGTTATTGATTCATCAAAATTCAAAGAATCGGTCAGCCAGTGCCTAGGGAACATAACTAATGTCATGGCCAGCTTCCCAAAACGAGAATACGGAATACGGATACGTGACTAAGCCCAGTGAATGATTTTCATCTTCCATAAGCTGTCAAGGTCTTTACAACATTTCACAGGAATAATCAGAGTAGGAAGCAACAGAAGTCAACCACGCATGCATATATGGATCAATATACCAACCGAATTTACTTGAAACAAAATTTAATAAATTTCAATTAAACCAGATCTGAACAAGTTAATAATTCTGGGTCACAGCCCAATACAAAATAATCCAAATAACAGATACAATTATTCAAAAGCAACAATAAAGTAATAATAGCAAGAACTCCAGCATCTAAATTCTCAAATCACCTACTCCGTTAGGCAGCTAATCTTCAAGATCTGCAATTTAATAAATTGCAGGAAAAGAGAAAAAGAAAACAAAACTCCCGTCAATACAAGTTACGAGCCGCTTGTAGTGCAGGCACAAGTACAGGGAAAGATAAACAAGTATAAAATAACAGCGGTAATAAACATAGCATGGAATAGATATGACAAAGCAAAACAGAATGTCTAACATGAATCAGAAAACAGAATCAAGTAATATGGTGTGCTAACAGGTACAGGTAATATGTAGCAGATGTCAAGTGTCAGATGGTTTCTAGACAGATATACAGATAACATATGTCAGATAACAGATATAGGTAAACAGGTAATAGATGGCCAGTAGCATGTAAGAGATAACACATAACAGATGTCAGATAACAAATACAGTTAAACAGGTAATAGATATAATGTTATTACAGGTCTTGTGTTTTAGTTCTATCTAGGTAGCACTTCATGCGTCCCAGGGTTTTACCACATGGTTGCTACATTCAAACAGTTTCGTTTAGATTTCGTAGGGGATGCTATAGGGCCGTGTACTCAGGTATCAGACAGACAAATATCAGATACAGATCCAGACAGACAGATAGAACCTACGGGTTCTCTTCTAAATACACCTTCCTATAGGAAAGTGTGCTGTTAGGGTAATCAGACAGATAGAGTCGTGTATTATTTAATCATGAACATGTAACTGATAATCCTATGGGAAACACTGTCCTCCTTCCAAGTACACATTTCTATATTATCCATTACTAGATCTTTTCCTTAACCCCGGCTTGGTTATTTGTTATTATTATCAGAAAGACATATATGTGTCACAAAACAGTGCAAGAATAACATGGCATAAACAGGTAACAGATTAAGATTGAAAGATAACATGTACTGATGAAAGACAACATATAAAAGAATAGAACAACAAAAATTTCAGTTCGGGACAGCAAGACAGTACTGCACTAAATCTAGAATTCCCGTTGCTAGTGTAACACCACGAATTCTAAAATACAACTGATTTTGAAGTTCCACAGGATCTTTACACTTCTTTCGTACAATTTTACAAGGAAATTAAAAATATTTCCTACTTCAGAGTTACATTACACATTTACATTCATACAGCGGAAGACATATACAGTAATTACATGAAAATCTACACATTTAAATCAATCTTGGAGCAGCATGTATACTTCAATCTGTCAACCTCTTTTTCCTGGATATGAAACTGTGGGTGCATCAGTTCATTTACTGACGAAATATTATACACGGCCATTCTCTCTATGACGGAAACAATATAAGATCACAAGTAAAACTACAGGGACTATCCTATTGATGTCGTGTTGTGCTGTGCACTTAGTTCTTAATGCAGTTTTTTACATTATATGACACTAATGCGCACCTGTTTAGAGTCTATGCATCCCATACTACATAGGTCCGAGGACAAACCCATAATCGTTCTTCATCTTGTAGGGTTCAATCCCTCGCCATGACTTAATCTACTACTGTAACTACGGTAAGTATCTTAAGCATTCTATGAACTACGAATTCACGTCTAGGCGCCCTGGAGAGAATCCCAACACACTGACACATGACTCATCATGCAGGCTTCCTTTGGTAATTCACCTCCTACCATAAACGTGACACCACCCGCAGTCATTCAATTGCCCCATAAGCATCGCCACCGGGACGGTACTTTGCAGTAGTATCCATGCCCTAATCATGACGCATCATGGGATATCCTGTGGATACTCTCACGCCGCCAATCCAATGGCCCTCATACTCGTATTTGTCTCTTACGTTCATCAGATCTTCTGTATCTCATCCTTAGGTATAATTGGAGGTCAATATTCCAGAATATAGCACTACTCCTACATCGTTCTTTTCAACATCAATTATTATCAATGACCCAAACTTGGTCAAATATCTTAAATTCTCTTTTCAACACTTTTCATTTTTGCCGATGTAGAGTCTTAGTCAAGTTCTAGTATAAGTCCTCATTTTCACATTCATTGAAACATGTCCACAAAATCTCACATTTCATCACATTCTCTAACACATTTCTATGCACAATTTGCATATTCAAAAGAAAGCTTTTATTTGATTCTACTTAACAAAAGTCTCAATTCATCTCTTTGCAATCATTTCCATACTCAAGATTTTCACTTTCATTATTTTAGAAACTCAAAAGATCAAAACTAAAGTGAACTCTTCACTCTAAAAAAAAGATTGTATTTCTCTTTTTAAGGGTCTATAATTCCAAAAATAATTTTTTTTATGTTTATAAACTCAAGGATTTTCTAATACTTTCTCCTTATTCTTTTTTTTATATATATTTTTTGTAAGAATCATAATAGTTAAAGTAAAATAAAATTTAAAAAAAAGAAAATATTTTTTTTCTCAAAAATGTTTGGCCACAGCCAGATTCGAACTGCACACACCCACATACAAAGTGCACAGTCACCGAGATCCAAAGGCCCCACGCGCTAGCCAAAAGGGACAAGGCGCCCAACTGTCACAAAGGAGGAGTGAGAGGGTTTTGGGTCTGATTCTCGGCAGTTGGAGAAAAATTAAATATTTGGAAATAAAAAGCTTTTGCCGAGACTCGAACCCACAGCACTTAGTCACAGGTTGCTATAGTAACGCAACTAGAGGCCCCCCATAACCAGTATGCCCATAGGAATTAACTGATATAGGATTGGTTCAAAATAAGTTTAAGTTGAGTCTCTGTTTATTTGAAATATTCTATTTTTCAAACGATCGTAACTTAGTTCCTTCTTTACGAAAACTTCTAAAAATTTCCAGAATACTGAATTTACATGCATTTAATAAATCAGTGATTTTAAAAATAATTTTTTTGACATTAAAACAAGCATTTTCACTCTAATTTATGTTCTATGTTTACAACATGCAAAGAAATCACTTTAACAAATTCTCTACTCAAAATTTCTTGCATTAAGTTTTTATTAAGCGAGAATTCCTGTTTTTTTTCCTCTTCATTCCTAATTCTTATAATTTAGGTTGTATTTTTGAGCAAAAATAATACAAGGGTTCAATAAGCGCAAAAATTTAATAATTCGTTCACTAATCAACACATAAAATTTTCTACAATTACATGGTTCCAATTCTACAACTTCATGGCAAAAATTGAATTTTAATTACATTAAACCCAATTCATAACCAATAGC
Organism: Hemerocallis citrina; assembly: GCA_017893485.1. Lineage (NCBI taxonomy): Eukaryota > Viridiplantae > Streptophyta > Magnoliopsida > Asparagales > Asphodelaceae > Hemerocallis > Hemerocallis citrina. The sequence goes on from CM030360.1 coordinate 71,149,328, forward strand.
ACACAATTCATCAAGCATTTACTCATTCATTTAGCAAGTCCTTTTTAGAGTTAATAAGTTATTATCTTATTAGTTCTTCTGGAATGCATATGTATCAAAATTTCCTAGCATGATATCTAATATTAGAAGTATAGAAAACCACCCACCTATTTGAAGAAAATACTACAAAGCTCCAACGATCTCCTTGAACACGATTGGTCATTCTCCTCCTAGAATGAGCCACCACAATGATCCTTCTCCTTGCACTTGGTGAAACCGAGCCCTCTCTTTGCCGTGAGTTGAAGTAGTCGATCTCCAAGGTTGGGAACACACACACACACTAATGCACTCAATCTTTTACTCTCTTTCAATCTTTTACTCTCATATAGTTTCTTTCTTTCAATTATTTTTCTTAGTGTTGTATGCATGAAGGTAGGGGGTATTTATACTAAGTTTAGGATAGATTGGAGGGCTAGGATTACACTAGATGTTTGTAGATGAATGGCTAGGATAGGATGGGAAGTTGTAGCAACCACCCATGACATAAAAACCACCTCTCCACTAGTCCACGCCCCCACTATCTCTCTCCTACTATCCGACCAAGGATAGTGTGCAATCCACACATACGTGCAAGCACGTGCCCCACTAGTGTCCCCCTAATTAAAATTGTACATTACAAAATTAATTAATTGTCTGAAAATATGTCTATATGACAAGTTAATTAAAAGTAGTTAATTCATGGGCTTTTTAAAAGAAAAATAGTGGGCTTTTAGAAAAGAAATACTTAATTTATTAAGTTGGGCTTAGTTTAGAAAAACAAACTTAGGCTCCTTAAGAGAAAAAGAATGGGCTTAAAGAAATAAGAAAAGAAAAAAAATAATTATTTGTTCATGTTATAGAAAATTGTTTCATAAGAGAATATTTATACAAAGTTTTGCACGAGCACAACACGTAAAATCTATAATTTCACGTTCATAAAATTCAGGGTATTACAACACTCCCTGCTTAGAATAGTTCCGTCCCCGAAATTACAATAAAAGAGCGAGAAAACAAAACACAATAAGATGAAAGAAAATAAAATAAAATACAAATCAACCAAAGAGCTCAGGATGATCCTTCATCATCATCTCCTCAGATTCCCAATGAGCCTCTTCAACCAACAGGTTTCTCCAGACTACCTTGACCATCGGTATCGTCTTATTCCTCAAGACTTTTTCTCGACGATCAAAAATCTCAATCGGAAGCTCAATGTAACTTAGATCCAACTGCAAACCCTCTGGCACTTTGGGCAAATGATGACTTGGATCTGGAATGTAAACTCTCAGCATAGACACATGAAAGACATTGTGCACCTGAGACAACTCTTCCGGTAACTCAAGCTGGTACGCAATTTTTCCAACTCGCTTCAATATCTTATATGGGCCTATGAATCTTGGGGCTAACTTCCCACCTTTGCCAAATCTACTCACATCTTTTCTAGATGATACCTTCAGAAAGACAAAGTCACCAACCTCGAACTCCAGGTCCCTCCTCTGGTTGTCTACATAGCTCTTCCGCCTACACTGAGCATCCACCAACCTCTTCCTGATCAGATCAATCTTTTCAGAGGTCTGCTGCACAATCTCAGGTCCAAACATCTGCCGCTCCCTAACTTCGAACCAACAAACAGGTGTCCAGCACTTACTGCCATATAAGGCTTCATACGACGCTATCCCAATATTAGTCTGAAAACTGTTGTTGTAGGCAAACTCCACCAAAGACAGATGCTTTTCCTAACTGCCTCCAAAGTCTAGTACACAACACCGAAGCATGTCCTCAAGAAATACGGTTGACTCTCTCGGTCTGCCCATCGATCTGTGGATGAAAAGCAATGCTGAAGTCCATCTTGGTACCCAAAGCTGTCTGAAGACTCCTCCAGAAATACGAAGTAAACCGTGCATCTCGATCAGACACAATGGTTAACGGAACACCATGAAGCCTGACGATCTTACCAACATATATCTCAGCTAACTTGTCCATCGAAGCAGTGAGTTTCATTACCAAGAAGTGAGCGGACTTAGTCAGTCGATCGACTATAACCCAAATCGCATCATTGCCCTTGGAACTCTTGGGCAATCCCGTGATGAAATCCATACTGATGTTATCCCACTTCCATTCCGGAATAGGTAACGGTTGCAATAGACCTCCGGATTTCTGATTCTCAGCCTTGACCGGTTGACAAATCTCACACATCGATACAAATTCAGCCACATCTCGCTTCAAACCTGACCACCAGAAATATTGTTTAATGTCCTTATACATCTTGGTACTCCCAGGGTGTACAGAAAAAAGAGTAGCATGTGCCTCCTGAAGAATACTCTCTTTCAAGTCCGACTGATCCGGAACACACAACCTCTTTCCAAACCACAACACTTCTTCCCTGATCTGAAACTCCGACAATTTTCTAGCATTGACCTGCTCCTTCATCTTCTGAATGTCTGCATCTTCCTTCTGACTTGTGATAATCCTTTCATTCAGCATCGGTTGAAGCTTCAACTGAGCCAAAGATAATCCCAATCCTTGCAGAACAACTTCAATACCAGCCCGATCCAATTCCTCTGCCAGCTACCTCTGAATTGTAATCAAACTAGCCAGACTGCTCTTTCGGCTAGTGCGTCAGCAACAACATTAGACTTCCCAGGATGATACTTAATCTCTGGACGAATATCCTCAAGTACCTCCATCCATCTCCTTTGCCTCAGGTTCAGATCCTTCTGCTGATAGATGTACTTCAAGCTTTTATGGTCCGTGTACATGTTCAGCTTCTCACCATACACGTAATATCTCCATTGCTTCAAGGCAAGGATAATCGCAGCAAACTCCAGATCATGGGTCGGATAATTCTTCTTATGCGGTCTTAGTTGCCTAGAACCATATGCGATCACTTTCCCTTCTTGCATTAAGACACAACCAAGCCCACGATGTGAAGCATCGCTGTAGACATCGTACTCAACACCTGCTCTAGGCAAAGCTAAAATGGGAGTAGTAGTCAGCCTCTCTTTCAACTCCTGAAAGCTTGCCTCGCACTGTTCGGTCCACTTGAAGTTCACATTCTTCTTGATCAAACCAGTGAGCGGCACGGCTATTTGAGCCTAGCCCTGGATGAACCTCTTGTAGTATCCAGTTAGCCCAAGAAAACTCCTGATTTTCCTTCACTGTAGTAGGCCTTGTCTAATCCTTCACCACCTCTATCTTTTGCGGATCAGTTGCCACTCCCTCCTTAGAAAGGATGTGACCTAGGAATGCCACTTCTGATTTCCAGAAATCGCACTTGGATAACTTGGCATACAACTCCTGCTCTTCTACCTTCTTCAAAACTGCTGCCAGATGTTCCGTGTGCTCCTCCGACTTGGAGTACACAAGAATATCGTCGATAAACACCACGATGAAGGAATCAATGAACGGCCTCAGAACTCTGTTAATCATATCCATGAAAATTGCAGGTGCATTCGTCACTCCGAATGGCATAACTAAGAATTCGTAATGTCCATGTCGAGTTCTGAACGGAGTCTTGTGCACATCTTTAGCTTTCACTCGAACTTGATGGTATCCTGATCGAATATCTATTTTGGAAAAAAACAGCAGCTCCTTGTAGATGATCGAACAAGTCATCAATTCTTAGAATCAGATATTTGTTCTGAACAGTGACCTTATTCAGCTTTTGGTAATCGATGCACATCCTCATCGATCCATCCTTCTTCTTTACCAAAAGCACCGGCGCTCCCTACGGCGATGCACTCGGTTAAATAAAGCTCTTCTCCAATAAATCCTCAATCTGCCGTTTGATCTCATCCTGCTCCACTGGCGCCATTCTATACGGTGCCTTGAAAATAGGTGCACTCTCTGGCTGAACAGTGATGTTGAACTCCACATCACGATGCGGGGGTAACCCAGGCAAAACCTCAAAGAATACCATCGGATAATCCCGAACCACCAGAATCTGCTGCACCTCTACAGGGATCCCTTTCTTCTGACTGATAGCAGCAACCAAATTTGAACATCTCCTATTCCCTTGGAAAGTGACTTCAGGTCCACCTGCAGTCTTCACTGTTACTGTCTTGGTCTTGCACTCGATACTCACACTATACACCGACATCCAACCAATGCCAATGATAACATTGACTCCCAAGATATTCAGCTTGATCAGATCAATCCCGAAAATTCTATCTCCAATCACGATCTCGCAGTTCGCATAGTACCGATCAGTGGTTAAAGTCTCCCCTGACGGAGTAGCTACTGCTAAGACCTTGCCAGGAAATATCTTCGGTTCAACTCCTGGAACTTTAGCAAATTTAGGTGACACAAAAGTGTGAGAAGACCCAGTATCGAACAAAACAACAGCTAGCTTTCCATTCAATAAAGTTCTTCCGTTACATAACACACACTCGTTACATAACAGTGTACTAAATAAACAGGAAAATGGACAACAGAAAAGAAAAGAACACTCTTACACTCCCCCATTCGTACCAGTGATGACGTGATCAACCTCATCAGCGTCAGCTTCAGTCAAGGTAAATACTCGCCCCTGCTGGTACGGCTTCTTCCCGGCCTGTTGAGTTGGTCTAGTACGGACGACATCCTGCAGCTTGGGGCAATGAGACTTGTAGTGACCTGTCTCTCCACAGTTGAAACAAGTCATCGGAGATCTCACCCAGGTATTTCCTGGTCTTCCTGCCACCTGAACAGCGTTTGCACCTGTAGGCTTGAACCTTTGAGCCGGTGGTTGTTCCCGACATTGCCAGCAACTGCAGGCCTCTTCCCCATATTCCAGTTGTTCCTCTGAACTGAACAGCATGGAATTGCTCCATGTCCGCCTCTGTGGCTGCTGCTCGTTTGACCAGCTTGTCAAACCTCCGAATACCGAGAGGTATCATCCTGAATATCAAACTTGGCCTTAAACCATGCTCGAACTTTCGAGCCTTCTTCACCTTGTTCATCACCAGTTCAGGTGCATATCTTGAGTGCTGAGTGAATCTGGTCTCATACTCCTTAACCGACATGCCGCCCTACTGCAGCGCCAAAAACTCCATGTCCTTCTTCTTCTAGACGTCCGATGGAAAGTAATGACTGCGGAATTCCTCAAAAAATTCCTCCCAACCAAGAACAATGTCCCCCATCGTCTGCTTCATTGACTGCCACCATACAGCCACATCCTTCTCGAACTAGAGTGCCGCCAACTTCACCTTGCTGCCGTACAGAGTCTCCAAGACTTCGAAGATGGTCTTTACCTGTCAGATCCAATTGTCAGCAGCGTCAGGGTCTGACTTACCCTTAAACACCGGTGGTTTCATCTGCTTGAATGATTCCACGAGTTTGATTACTTCGGGTACTAGATTTGCAGGCACCCTTCCTTGATTCTGATTCATGGCAACGACATTGAGTGTCTGATAGACCCTCACTAGTTCCGTTTCCAAGTCCAGACCTTCCCCATTTCGAGCTTCCCTTCTAGCCATGTTCTGATGCAAAAGATCTATTAAATTCGAAGTATAAAACATGAATTTTAAATCAACTTTTCATTTCATTGAATTTCAAACTTTATACATTCAAATTTAAAACATTTCTGACATCAAATGAAAACAGTAAGAAGATATAACAGTCTAGTTCCTACGATTCCACTTGGCTTCACGAAGCTCTTCCCGTAGTTCCTCCACTTCGTCCTTCAGTACATCGTACATGTTTTTCCTCTTCTCGAGTTCCCAAACACGATGACTAAGAACTGCAATGCTCTTCTTGCTCTTCACACACTGTACCTGCAACAGCTCCGCTCTTTCCCTCTAAGTCTCTACCTGCCTCTGAAGAGAGACAATAAGACTTCTCGGAACTGGTTCTTCCTCGTCGGAGGAATCATCAGATGAATCCGGAGGGGGAGTGATCTCCCGAAACTCAGGCCATTCCTCTTCAAATTTTTCGGGATGCCTCTTCATCTGAATCAGCTTTCCCGGGGTAGTAATCCTCATCAATGATGTGCCAGTCGTCATCTCCAGTTGGGTCGAAGTGTTCCGCCATCTTAAAGAAGGGAGGAGGAGAAACATAAATCATAGAGCAACACAAATGTAAGTGACTTACATTTAAATCTCTAGACTTAACACACTCTCTAATGTCCACTTCTAGGGTGTCGTTCCTTATAAATTTGTACTTCTTAGAAGCGTGGCTCCGATACCACTCTATAACACCCCGAATTTCAAAATACAATTGAATTCGAAGTTCCACAGGATCTTTACACTTCTTTAGTACAATTTTACAAGGAAATTAAAAATATTTCTTACTTCAGAGTTACATTACACATTTACATTCATATTGCGGAAGAAATTTATAGTAATTACATGAAAATATACACATTTAAATCAATCATGGAGTAGCACGTATACTGCAATCTGTAAACCTCTTTTTCCGGGATATGAAACTGTGGGCGCGTCAGTTCATTCACTAACGAAATATTATACATGGCCATCCTCTCTATGCCAGAAACAGTATAACAATTTTCTATACTTAAACAACCACAAACTTGATCACAAATAAAACTATAGGGACTATCCTATTAATGTCGTGTTGTGCTGTGCACTTAGTTCTTATTGCAGTTGTTTACATTATATGACACTAATGCGCACTTGTTCAGAATCTATGCAGCCCATACTACAAAGGTCCGAGGGCAAGCCCTTAATCGTTCTTCATATTATAGGGTTCAATCCCTCGCCATGACTTAATCTACTACTGTAACTACGATAAGTATCTTAAGCATTCTATGAACTACGAACTCATGTCTAGGTGCCTTGGAGAGAATCCCAACGCACTGACACATGACTCATCATGCAGGCATCCTATGGTAATTCACCTCCTACCATAAACGTGACACCACCCGCAGTCATTCGATTGCCCCATAAGCGTCGCCATCAGGACGGTACTCTGGAGTAGTATGCACGCCCTAATCATGACACATCATGGGACATCCTGTGGATACTCTCATGCCGCCAATCCATTGGACCTCATACTCATGTTTGACTCTTACGTTCATCATATCTTCACTATGTATCTCATCCTTAGGTACAATTGGAGGTCAATATTCTAGAATATAGCACTACTCCTACATCGGTCGTTTCAACATCAATTATTATCAATTACCCAAACTTGGTCAAATATCATAAATTCTCTTTTCAACACTTTTCATTCTTGCCGATGTAGAGTCTTAGCCAAGTTCTAGAATAAGTCCTCATTTTCACATTCATTGAAATATGTCCACAAAATTTCGCATTTCATCACATTCACTTTCTAACACATTTGTATGCACAATTTGCATATTCAAATTCATCTCTTTGCAATCATTTCCATACTCAAGATTTTCACTTTCTTTATTTTAGAAACTCAAAAGATCAAAACTAAAGTGAACTCTTCACTCTAAAAAAAAGATTGTATTTCTCTTTTTAAGGGTCCATAATTCCAAAAATAATAATTTTTTTTGAAGTTTATAAACTCAAGGATTTTCTAATATTTTCTCCCTATTCTTTTTCTTTTTTTATATTTTTTGCAAGAATCACAATAGCCAAAGTAAAATAAAAAAAAAGAAAAGAAAAGATTTTTTTCCCCAAAAAAGTTTGGCCCCAGCTAGATTCGAACCGCACACACCCACACACACAGTGCACTGTCACCGAGACCCAAAGGCCCCACGCGCTAGGCAAAAGGAACAAGGTGCCCAACTATCACAATGAAGGAGTACGAGGGTTTTGGGTCTGATTCTCGGCAGTTGGAGAAAAATCGAATTTTTGGAAATAAAAAGCCTCTGCGGAGACTCGAACCCACACACTCAGTCACAGGTTGCTACAGTAACGCAACTAAAGCCCCCCCCATATAACCAGTATGCCCATAGGAATTAACCGATATAGGATTGGTTGAAAATAAGTTTAAGTTGAGTCTTTGATTATTTGAAATATTCTATTTTTCAAACGATCGTAACTTAGTTCCTTCTTTACAAAAACTTCTAAAAATTTCTAAAATATTGAATTTACATACATTTAATAAATCAGTGATTTTTAAAATAATTTTTTTGACATTAAAACAAGCATTTTCACTCTAATTTATGTTCTATGTTTACAAGTTGCAAAGAAATCACTTTAACAAATTCTCTACTCAAAGTTTCTTGCATTAAGTTTTTATTAAAAGCATAAAATCCTGTTTTTTTTCCCTCTTTATTCCTAATGCTTATAATTTAGGTTGTATTTTTGAGCAAAAATAATACAAGGGTTCAATAGGCACAAAAATTTAATAATTCATTCACTAATCAACACATGAACCTTTTCTGCAATTACATGGTTCCAATTCTACAACTTCATGGAAAAAAGTGAATTTTAATTACATTAAACACAATTCATAACCAATAGCACACAATTCATCAAGCATTTACTCATTCATTTAGCAAGACCTTTTTAGAGTCAATAAGTGATTATCTTATTAGTTCTTTTGGCATGCATATGTATCAAAATTTCCTAGCATGATATCCAATATTAGATGTATAGAAAACCACCCTCCAATTTGAAGAAAATACTACAAAGCTCCTACAATCTCCTTGAACACGATTGGTCCATCTCCTCCTAGAATGAGCCATCACAATGATCCTTCTCCTTGCACTTGGTGAAACTGAGCCGTCTCTTTGCCGTAAGTTGAAATAGCTGATCTCCAAGGTAGGGAACACACACACACACTAATGCACTCAATCTTTTACTCTCTCAATCTTTTACTCTCCTATAATTTCTTTCTTTCAATTATTTTTCTTAGTGTTGTATGCATGAAGGTAGGGGGTATTTATACTAATCCTAGGATAGATTGGAGGGCTAGGATTATACTAGATGGTTGTAGATGAATGGCTAGGATATGATGGAAAGTTGTAGCAACCACCCATGACATAAAAACCACCTCTCCACTAGTTCACACCCCCACTCTCTCTCTCCTACTATCCGGCCAAGGATCGTGTGCAAAGCTTACGTACGTGCAAGACGTGCCCCACTAGTGTCCCCCTAATTAAAATTGTACATTGCAAAAATAATTAATTGTCCAAAAATGTGTTTACATGACAAGTTAATTAAAAGTAGTTAATTCATGGGCTTTTTAAAAGTAAAATAGTGGGCTTTTAGAAAAGAAATACTGAATTTATTAAGTTGAGCTTAGTTTAGAAAAATAAACTTAGGCTCCTTAAAATAAAAAGAATGGGCTTAATGAAATAAGAAAAGAGAAAAATAATTATTTATTCATGTTATAGAAAATTATTTTATAAGAGAATATTTATACAAAATTTTGCACGTGCACAACTCGTAAAATCTATAATTTCACACTCATAAAATTCAGGGTATTACATCAACAAATGTGCAAATCAGGAAAATAGACTCTTGGCCGAATCCAGCAAATATATATAAGTCATATTGTAATTCACAACAACAGGACTCATAACAGATTTGTAACCAGAAAACGTGTTCAGCCAGCAATCAGAAGTTTGCATTCATAAACAGGAAAACATCATCAAACTTACTAATTAAATCCAAGAAAAAAATCTGGGGTATTCCCTAGTATGTTTAGTAACAGAGAATAAAGTTTCATAATTTTTCAACACAGACAAAGAACTCAATTAAAATCAGAAAGCAACAAGATACAACAGTTTTGTAAATCTGGAATCATAAACACAGCAGCACTAAAATAGCAATATCTTCCAAAATATATATCGAAATCTGGATACGTCAAAAGGGTGATAAAATAGATACAGAAGACTACAATTCATATTCACAAAGTTTTTTATAGAAAGCAAATAGAATTAGATTGAAATTAAGGTTATTCACTGAACAGTAAGAAAATTCTACAAGTATAGTAGTTGTTTGCAAGCATAAAATAGTGTATAAAAGTTGCCAATTAAATCCAAAAAAATTAGGGGTTAATCCCAATCAAGTCTAGTTGTAACCAGAAAAATATTGGATCAAAATATTATCTTTACCATCAGTAGAAAAATAAATTAGCATACAGAATTCGTATAAAACTGGATCTGAAATTTTAAACACATCTGTGGTAAAATAGTCATAACTTTCAACTCATAAATCGAAACTGAGTTCTGTCAGAAAATCTGAAAGTAGAAAGAATTCTCTATAATTCATATTCACAAATATTTTTCATATACTGACGTTAATAGGGTCTAAATTACTGATAAAAAATGGGTTACAACAAAAGCATAAATCTTCTTTATGCATAAAATCCACATAGATAATATAAAACTTATCCAAATCATCACAAACGTGAAATATGGTGTACTAGATGTCCAAGCAACATGGTATAGGGTATTTTACAAGTCTACTACGAGTTTACTACAACTAACACAACCGAGCACACGATATCATACGAACAACATGCATGTATACAATAAGAAGTGGTCATCCCTAAGTTATTTCATGTCATGTGTGTATTGAGATAACTACGGGCGGGTCAACACAATAGAGACAAGATATAACAGTGGTTTTGCACAGGAATTGTCTCTATAACACAACTACACTACATGCGGTATTCTGTACTTGTATTAGACAACAAAAGGAATACAAGTTACTTGCCTTATAGCCGACTGTAGCGCCCCGAATTTCTAACATAATAACTTAGAAAATAAGTGGCACAATCCCAGTATCAACTTCAATGTAATAGTACACATAGCCCAAAAACACAAATAATTTTATTCCAACTTTTATTACAACAATCTTTTTCATATGCAGCGGAAATACAAACACCTTGAATTAAAAACATTCTTTTTACAACACTTCTCTTCACAAAAATTACACAAGGCTCTATTACATTACTTATAATCTCCAAAGCTAACTCAAGCGTACAAACCCCCAAACTCTAAGCAACAACCTGCAACATATGAGGCTAGAGATGATCCCTAACCCCCAAACTAAAGGGGTCAGCCATAAATGGTGTGAGTGACATAATAACAAACAACATAATTTAATCGTAAGACATAAAGTTATCAACAACTTGTATCACCAACAAGAATAAAGGAATGAGAAATAACAAATATGTAAAGCATGGAAACATCATAGAATGTAAACAACAAGTGAAGCTAGACTAAGTGTCAAGTGTAAGAAAACTGGAAATCACATGCATAAAACCATGTCAAGACAACAAAAAAGTCTATATGCAGACTCTCTAATGCATACTTGTCAAAGTCTATGCATCCCATTCTACATAGGTTCGGTGCAAGCCCTTAACGTCTTCACTTCATAGGGTTCAATCCCCCGCTATGCAACTAATCCTATCACGATGACTACTACGAGATAATGATAAACTGTGAGAATTAGCCCATGCCTGATAATTCCGGAGATGGATCCCACATCTCAGGTATTTTACCTGGATAATTCCGGAGATCATCCCACATCTAGACATAGACACATCATCACATGAATACCCCATGTGCGTCGTCTCGACTTTGATAATTTCGGAGATCAATCTCACATCTCAAGCAAACCACTTGGATAATTCCGGAGATATATCTCACATCTCAGGTAATTTACCTGGATAATTCCGGAGATAAATCCCACATCTCAAGATAGTTACTTGGATAATTCCGGAGATTAAATCCCACATCTAAAGCCATACTGAGGTGCATAACCCCTGTTCCCGTTCATCATATCACCACTAGTGCCTGACCTTATTATTTTTGGGTTACTTAATCACTTAATGAATCTCCTAGAGTAGTGTGCCCTACCGGACTAAAATCAAAACTGAATAACTGAAATGCCTCTACGGGCCTCAACAAAATAACTCAACACCGGTATACTAGGGTCACTCACCTCTAAAGACTCAAACTCAAAGTCTTAAACAACTTTCCACTAAACAAAATTAGCTCAACTGAATATCTCAAATCAAAAGCTTAACTGAAGACAAAGTATAGACTGAATTATCTGAAGACCAATTATTCGAAATAACATTAAAGTTTACAAAGATCCTTCAGTACCAGTCGACTTATACTGTGATAAGTCGACTGCCCAGAGGACAATTATCCAAAATTTTACAAAAAATAAACTAAGTCATAACAGTCGACTTAAAAGAGAATCGGTCGACTTACCCAAGGTAAATTCCAATAATTTTCACAAAAATATTCTAAGTATATAAGTCGACTTAAAGGAGGTATAGGTCGACTGTCCAGACAAGAAACTGACATAATTTTACACAGTAAGTTCTAAGTACACCAGTCGACTGACAAGGGTCTCAGTCCGCTGTCCAAATTGAATTTTCAAAATGGCTAATGATACATTAGTAGGGTTGTACCAGTCGACTGAGAAGTCTACCAGTCGACTGTCGGCCTACGGTTTACATAATTTAGATCTGAATACAAAATCAAAACTGGGGTTTTCTAAAGATTCATTGTTTATGATAATAGTTTGTGTTCAGGAAAAATGAAAAATCTCAACAAATCCTTATTATGGATATATTACTCAAAACTTCAAATGTCAAAACTCAAGTTTTCATGTTCTTGATCACTAATTCTTTCATTAGAGTTTCTCAATACTAAGTTTCTTTCACAACTCTCAATAAAAATTTGATTTACAATATATAAGATCCAAATGTTCACCATCCGATCATAACCATACTCAAATCTTAATCATGTTTCTAGCAATACGATTTTATCACCAAGGATCTACTAATCATTCGTAGATTTCACAACATGGTATAAACAACAATCATTATTCACATGAATCATACCACAATACAAGATCTATATTATTCACAACATCAAATCAAACAACAATGCCACTCGCATACATAGATCAATAACAAGACAAATTTATACCATTCACAAAAACAAAACAAAACACACAATGTCACTCACATAAATCAGACAACAAAACATATTTATATCACTCACCTTTAATTGAGAAGATTCAACGAAAAGGTTTTCCTTTTGCTAGATCCAAACTTCTTCTTTCTCCACCAAAAAAGTCTCCAAAATTCTGTATATTCCCAGCAATGACGACTGCAAAATCCTTTTAAATACAGGCCGGGATTGAAAGGAATTAGGGTTTTTGAAGTACTTTTGCAAAATGGTCCCTTTTCAATTTATTACTTCACATATATAACCTTTCTTAGTTAAAATAAGTTAAATAAATCAAACTAAATAAATCCTTTTACCACTAAGTTTTCCAACAACCCAGCACGGCCCAGAGATAAGAAAATCCCGGATTTACACTCAGGGTGGCAATTTTGCACAAAAACCCTCCCTTTTGTAATATTTGCAATTACATCATAAAATATTCATAAAAATCCAGAAAAATCCGAAATAATATCTAATAATACATACTACATTTTCCAATCAAAATATTTGACTTTTACTTTCCGGAAAAACATTTGTACAAAGTTCTACATGAATTCCTTATTTGCAAAAACACCCTTCTTGACTAAATCTTCACCAAATCGACTTTAAATAAAATCTAAATATATTTAAATTTAAATGCTAACCATGGGAAACCAAAATATTAGTAAAAACAAATTTTCATAGTTTATTTAAGATCCAAACGACTTTTTACATAAAAGCCCCTCTCTTTCGAGATATTTGTAAAAAAATAGTTTCTTTATTCAGAAAAATCCCAAAACTTAGAATACACTCCATAATAAGTATGAGAACTTATTAAAAATATAAAATTGTATATTTACACCAAAATTATTTGCACGTGTTTCGCACGTGTAAAAGATAAATGTTTTAGAAAATATTTATTAAATTTCCAGAAAATTATTTTAATTCATTTTCAAATATTTAAAATAATATTTGAAAATACGGGGTTCTACATCACTCCCTCCTTAGAAGAGTTCTGTCCTCAGAACTACTGCTAATGGGATCCAAACAAACACATCAAGAAGGAATGAAAACTTATGGATAGAAACATAATTTAAAGAAATACAATCACATAAGGGAATGCACTTCAACAAATAAGTACAACATGTAGACGAAACACAATCATGCAAAAGAATTCAGAAAATCAAACTTCCGCTGCGCAACTCTGATAACTGCCACCGGAAGCCATGCTGCAACAACTACTGAACTCCTACATCCAACTCTGACCTTCCTCATCTGCTTCATTCTTCCGATTATCAGTGACCACTCCCTCCTTAGAAAGGACATGACTAAGGATAACCACCTCAAGACCTTGCCTGGAAACACCTTAAACTCCACACTAAGACTAACAAGAATTTGGGCGACACAATTGCATGCAAGGAATCAGTATCAAATAAAACTTTTGTTTTTATTCCACTAGTCCAACTAAATCTTGTTACATGAAGAAAAATACTCAATCTTCAATTATTCCCCAAATAAAAGTTTTACTTAATACAAAAGAATGAATTTCCAAGTTCTTGCACACACGAGTAATAATCCTGAGTATCCTCATCAGTCAATGCAGACCCTCGCTGCTCTTCAGATCCTTGCCCTTCTCGGCACCATCTTTCTCCTGCTGCGGACAGTTTGATCGAATATGCCCTTCACGACCACAATGATAGCACGCCTTCCGAGGCTTGGTGCATGCTGCTCGATAATGACCTGTCTCCCCACAATTGAAACAAGTCACACCTTGAACTGCGGGCACCTTCTGCACTGGCCCACACTGGAAACAAGTCTGCTTTGCCGACTTCGCACACGTTGACCTGTAATGACCTGCCTCCTTGCAGTAATAACAAGTCACTTTCTGAGTTGCAGGTGCCTTCTGCACTGGGTCACTGAACTTGGCTTGCTTCGCTGGGGATTCCTTTCCTTCCTGATCTGAGGTTGGCCTTCTCCTCTTGAGAGACTCGTCCTGCTTGATGGGATCAACATTAATAAACACTGGTCCAATCCTATAGTTCCGATTCTGGTTCTGAATCTGCACCAAATTAACTGCCATCAGCGCATCCAGAGTCTGATACACCTTGGCGAATTCAGCCTTGAGATCAATTCCAGTTCCTCGAGAACATCCAGATCCATCCTCATTGTTACCACCGTTCCTGGGCCTGGAAGCAACCATACTGATGACTACAAAACGAGGGTAAAGGTAGAGCATCACCACTCAATTCACATTCACATCAATACCCTATGACAAAACCTCAACCATACCCCAAACCATAACATCATGTTTCAAACGGAATGAAATATATGCCTAAGCACAAATACAAATGTGAATGAGAAAATACATATGTAGTATAGCAAATTTACATAATGAATATATCATAAAAGGAGTATTTTAAGACGAGTCTGATCAGTCGACTATTAGAAGAACCAGTCGACTTACCAGACAAGTTTTCAGAGAGTATGTAGTACAAGTTTGACCAATCAACTTAAAAGGAAACGCAGTCGACTGTCCAGACAAGTTTCACATTGAACTTAAAAAGCATGTAAATGAAATGCAAGTTCAAAGAAATACAACCATAGAGTACACACGATGTGTCCTACTTCGGTCCTTCCAACCTACATCCAGTCCCCAAGCAACCCACTTGAGATTTTCCACTATTCTTGAAAAAGTACAAGAATACCCTACGGCGTTAGACAACAACCTTGTCCAACCCGTAGTCCTCTCTCACAACCAGAGAGAGCAACCCACTCTTCCACCAAGTGTGAAAACCTGATTCTACAACCTAAAGTCCTACTCTCCAACCGAGAGGACCAATCTCACAACTGAGAGTGAAAAGAAAACAATAAAATATTTACAGTCAACCTATAGCCTTGTTATGAATATAATTTTGTACGTGGCTATTCGGTCAACTTCTGAATTCAGTCCAAAATGAATTCGATGTTATGCTCGACTGAAAAAAGAGAACCAAGACTTAAAAATTTTGGAGTGCAAGTAAGAATGCTTGTTCTTTTGAAAGTAAGAGTCTTAAACTTTTAAGCAAAAATCATGGAACCTTTCAATGTTGATTCATAGATTCTATATATAGACTGAAATCCATTGAAACGATATAAGAACAATTTATAAAACCGATTAAAAACGGATATAAATTTTTGAATTCAAAAATTCAAGTTTTGAAATTAGTAAACTGTCAAAACGAATTGAACAGTCGACTGGGTTGCCATAATGAGTCGACTGGTCAGAGTTTGAAAGAGTTCAGAGAGTTTCGTACTGAACAGTCGATTGATGTCATAAGGCAGTCGACTGGTACTTAACAGCTGATCTAAATCAAACTGTTTTGACCTTTTAATCTTTTGAAAAAGCAACACTCAGTTATAAAAAAAAAGTGTGAGTGTGTGTGTGACAAGGCTGTTACATCAATCTAAGACTCAAAGAAAGGAAAAAATTACAAATTGTTTACAAGCCATATAAGATAACACATTTCAGCATTGGTCTTGTCTTGTGTCTTGAGTTTTAAAATGGAGCTTTAGCCTTTGTCTTTGACTTTGAATGCTTGATCACACTTGAGCTTTAGAACCTTGTAGAGCTTGATCAATTTGCTTTGAGCTTGTTTGAATATTTTGCCTTTGTGTACATCCTGTAATATATAAGAAGTAGCACAACAACTTTGCATTGTGTTGTAATCATCAAAATCATGAATCAACATTCTTCCCCCTTTTGATTATGACAACACAATAGCTTACAATAATAGGAATATTACAAAAAATTACACATGCTCAATGTTCAATGCTCCCCTTAATAAATGTACAATATGCATATATTGAAAATAAAACATGCACAACAGGCGCAACAATAAAACATGCACGAAATGACACAAAAAAATGCACAATATTCTCTCCCCCTTTGTCATCAATAAAAACAAAAAATAGGAGAGACAAGCATAGGAAGCATAAAGAAGCAAAAGCAAATTTATACATAGAAGGTGAAAAATACATAGTTCAAACGAGCTACATAAAGACAAAATACAAAATAAGTAAAAAAAATACATAAAAAATAAAAAAGGTCGCTAATCAGTCTTCGTCATCTTCATCTTGAGCACCTTGAGAGGGAGGAGGAAACTGAGAGGTGAACAACTGAGTGAGATGAGAAATACTTGCTTTAAGAGCATCTTGACGATCCGTAAGATAATTAAGAAAAGTGTAAAGAATTCTTGGATCATCAAAATCAGCACGAGAACGAGATAAACTAGAAGCAGAAGTCTGACGAGCTGAAGTGGCTAAGGGGATAGGAGGTACATTCCTAGAAGGAGACCTATGTGTAGAATTTAACAACTTCATACATGCTAAACTAGCACGATCAAACGAATCAAAGTGTTTTACAACATTCATCTCAGATTCGATATCAACATCATAAGCATAGAAGACGTGAGTGAGTAAAGCACCAAATGGAGGAAACGAAGTATTAGCCTTAGCAAGACGATTGAAGATAACTTGACTCCAATTTATTTTTATGTTGCCAAAAATTGCATAAACAGCTTGTTGCAACTCAAGAGAATACTGGTCATAACTCTTTGTTTGGGGAATAATATTATATGACAGTATGCGTGCAACTAGCTTAGCAATAGGAGTAATAGATCGATGGGTCATAGGAGGACCATGATTTGGCAAATAAATTCTAGAAAAAATGGAGTCATCATCCATATCAACATCTCCTAAATCACACCCTTCATCAGACAGATCCAAAATAAGACTTAGTCTAGCAGGGGAGATTTTCATACGTTTATTTTTGACAGACGTTAAAATAAAAGTCTCATTACCATCCTCCGAAGTAGTAATCTTCATATTTGTGTAAAACAAATATATTAGGTGAGGATAGTAAGAGGGTTGGTTTACAAGAGGCAATAGATCAAATAACCCACATTGCTCAAACAATGGGGCAAGAGGGAACCGATCTAAATCCTGAAAATTCTCAAACCTACCCGGACAAATGATTATGAAATAAATAATGTACCATTTATCAATGAGATTCGAATTTCTCAAATATTGAAGATAGTCTCTAGATGATTGTCCTTCCTCTACATTAGAGGAACGGGATCTTTGGGAGCCATTAAAAAAACTTCAAAAACAGAGAGAAGGAAAGAGTTTAAGGAAGTTATACCAATAAGGAGACACCAAAAGAAACACAGAACTCTAATAGATCCTCTGAGAAGCACTGGAGATGAAGATAGGGCTTAGATTTAGGCTTCAAAGTTCGAAATCGCCAGGTAGCAAATAGTAGCAGCCGACTGGAGAGAGAAAGATTGAAAGTAAAAGTGAGGAAAAGGGGTAAGAGTGTAGGGTTTTTACTCAAGATAGATTGTTGAGATTAAAATAAAAAAGTATCGACGGCTCAGATTGGTCAAAGTTAAAGAGTCGCCTCAAAAGTTGTGTCAAAATTTCGAATTTGACGAAACTTGATTCGCGACAATCGACTGATATGTAGGACAGTCGACTTAGTCGAGAGCAAAATAAAGAAACAAAAAATAGCACAAATACAACTGGAAGTCGACTGGATTACTGTTCACAGTCGACTTTCCAGAGCATAAAACTCAGGAAAATATATATGACTAAAAGTAGTTGGTCAGTCGACTGAAATAAGGTCTTATGTCGACTTACCAGAGTTAAAATATCAAGAAACATCAGAAAAACTACAAATTCCTAGTTCTCTTCCTAAAATGATAAATGTGTCATCCTTAAGTGGTTTAGTAAAGATGTCAGCTATTTGTTTATCTGTAAAAATAAAGTCTAAAGAAATGTCTCCCTTTAAAATATGATCACGTAGAAAATGATGTCTAATATCAATGTGTTTCGTACGTAAATGTTGAACCGGATTTTTAGATAAGTTAATGGCACGGGTATTATCACACATTATAGCAGGCTTTGAAAAAGAAATAACATACTCTAATAAGGTTTATTTCATCCACAAAATTTAGACACATGGCAAACTTGCAGTGAAATATTTAGCTTCTGTAGTTGATAGGGATACGGAATTTTGCTTCTTACTGCACCAAGATACTAGGGAATGTCCCAAAAAGTGACATGTTCCACTAGTGCTCTGGCGGTCAGTTTTACTACCGGCAAAATCCGCATCGCTATGAGACAAAAGTTAAAAGTTATCGGTGCGTGGATAAAATAGACCATAATCAGACGTGCCTTTAATATATCTTAAAATGCGTTTCACAGCTTTTAAGTGAGACTCTTTAGGACTCGACTGATATCTAGCATACAAACATACACTAAACATAATGTCGGGTCTACTAGCAGTTATATATAAGAGTGAGCCAATCATACCTTAATAGATTTTTTGATCAACACTCTTACCTAATTCATCTTTGTCAAGGATACTGGTAGTAGCCATAGGTGTGGTCTTACTACTCATGCTATCCATGTCAAACTGTTTGAGTAATTCCTTAGCATATTTTTCTTGATTAATAAATATGCCATTAGGTGACTGTTTATTTTTCAGTCCAAGGAAATAGTTGAGTTCACCCATGTGACTCATCTCAAACTAGTTTTTCATGGTGTTAGCAAACTCTTGACAGAGATTACTATTAGTAAAACCAAAAATTATGTCATCTACATATATTTGTATGATCAGGATATCTGTCTCTATTCTCTTAATAAACAGGGTAGTGTCTACTTTACCTATTTCAAAATCCGTTTCTAAAAGAAAAGTCTTCAATCGATCATACCAAGCATGTGGGGCTGGTTTAAGACCGTATAAAACCTTTTTCAATTTAAAAACATGGTTTGGGAATTGTTCATGTTCGAAACCAGGTGGTTGCTTAACATAAACATCTTCCTTTATAAACCCATTAAGAAAAGCACTTTTCACGTCCATTTGAAAGAGTGTAAAATTCATGAAACAAGCAAAAGATAATAAAATACGAATGGATTCTAGTCTAGCAACAGTAGCATATGTTTCATCAAAATCTATGCCTTCTTCTTGATTATATCCTTGAGCAACTAACCTAGCTTTGTTCCTAATGACTTGTCCTGATTCATCTAACTTATTCTTGAATACCCATTTGGTACCAATTATAGTATGATCAGGAGGTCGTGGAACTAAATCCCATACATCATTCCTCATAAATTGGTTTAACTCATCTTGCATGGCATTCATCCAAAACTCATTCTCACAAGTTTCTTGTATATTCTTCGGTTCAAATCCTTCAAGAAAGCTGTGTGAGAAATCATGTTAATATGAGATCTTGTCTGAATACCACGTGAAATGTCACTAATTATTAAGTAATGAGGATGATCTCTAAGTTCAATAAAAGACTTTGGTAAAGTTGAAGACATCACAACAGAATCAGTCGACTTGACTTGTCCATCAGTCGACTGATTCACACCAGTCGACTTGACTTCCTTGTCAGTCAACTTATCCGTAAGGGTAGTTTGCTCTAAAGATGTAATAACCTTATTTAAAGGTGCTGAATCAGTTTCATCATCTTCAATTTAAGTTGATGAAGGCAAAGATTCATCAAATGCAACATGCATGGATTCTTCAATAGTGAATGTTGACTTGTTGAAGATCCTATATGCCGTACTCTTATTTGATTATCCTATAAAGATACCCTCATTAGATCTAGGATCAAACTTATCTAAATTATCTTTAGGGTTCAGAATAAAACATTTACATCCAAATATCTTAAAGTAAGAAACCTTAGGAATTCTATCACAAAATAGCTCATAACATGTTTTCTTTAGCTTAGGCCTAATCAAAATTCTATTTCAAATATAACAAGCTGTAGCAACAGCTTCAGCCCAAAAATAGTTAGGTAAATTGCTTTCAACAAGCATGGTACGTATTCTTGTTGCAATATTCTGCAAACATTTCATTTTCAAATTCTCCACCATGATCACTTCTAATAGTGACTATGGTTAGAGACTTTTGATTTTGAATTCGTTTACAAAAATTAGCAAATTCTACAAAAGCATCATTCTTATGTTCTAAAAAGAAAGTCCAAGTGAATCGTGAAAAATCGTCTACTTAAACAAAAACATACCTACTTTTATTTAAAGAAGCAACTCTAGTAGGGTCAAATAAATCCATGTGGATTAATTCGAGGGGCCTACTAGTAGAAATTACTTCTTCTGTTTTAAAGTAGATTTAAATTGTTTACCTAGTTGACATGCATCACATAACTTATCATTTTTATAGGATAGTCTTGGCAGCCCTTTAACTAGGTTGTACCTAGACAATTTAGCAAGAGTTTTCATGTTCACATGGCCAAAATGTTTATGCCATAGCCAAGAATCATTATTAGAAGCTACTAAGTAGAATCACATAGTTAGCTAATACTTAACAAGTTATGCTTAAGTACACTAACTAGAAAAACATCTTCTATTAATGGGTTAGTGTACTTACCGACCATGCCTATTCCAATGACCTTCCCTTTGTTGTTGTCACCGAATGTGACTGTTCCTCCATCAATGTCTTGAATGGAAGATAGGAGGTTGGCATGACCAGTCATGTGCTTTGAACATCCACTGTCAAGTATTCAACGATCTCTCTTAGGTACCTATAAAATATTCAATGTGAATATGGTACCCTTTTATTGAGTCCAAAAGAGATTAGTTTGTGGGAAACCAAACCCAAAGAGAGTTTGATTTTCCACCAAAAGCAGAAATATAATTAACAGAATTACATACAGAACGAATGTATGAATTAATGTAAGTAGTTCTATCTTTCGGACTCAGGTTGATTGGAACCCATATGTTTTTGCTCTGTCCAGTCAACTTTATGTTACCATTCAGACGACTGTTCCTTAAATTCTGTCAACTAGGAGGTAGATTAGGTCGACTTATCTGCGGTTTTTGTTTCTTTGAATGAAACTCAGAACCTCTGAACAAGCGATCGATAATTGGGTTCAGTCGACTAGTCTGAACTATAGACTTACTTTTATCATTAAAACTTACTGTTTTAGATTTTTCAAAAAACTTATACAGTTTATTCTTAATACTAGAAATAGGTACAGGTTTATTTACGCTAGTGTTTTGAGAAACATGAGGTTTTTTAAGAGACTTTTGACAACCAAGTCCAAACATTTTATTGGATGGCACTTGATTTTGGAGAACATCATTTAAATTCTCCTTTCCTTTATTAAATTTAGATACATTCTTGGATATCTCCTCATAATTTTTCTTTAGAGACGCAAGATCTATATCTAAACTAGAAAGACGAGAATTTAAAGATTTCACCTCTTTATCAAGGTTAAAATTCTCTTGGGAAAGTGTTTGATTTACTTTCTCCAAGTTCTTAACTCTAATTTTTTCTTTCTTAAGTTCATGAAAAATCTCATTGAAAGCATCAAGTAAATCATTAGAATCATAATCATCACATACTTGATTTTGAGATGCCATAAAGTAAACGTTAGCAACCTCACTTGTCTCTTCATTTTCTTCTTCCAATAAAGAGTCGCTGTCATCCCAAGTTGCTTGGTATACCTTTTTGTTCTTTATGAACTTGTTCTTTGTGTATTTGTCATTCTTGAAGTTGGATGCCTTTCCTTTAGACTTCGCGTTCTCTAGTGGGCAATCCTTCTTCATGTGTCCTATTTTGTTACACCTAAAATAAGTTGGAGGTTCATTAGATTCCTTAGATTATGAATTAAACTTACCTTTCCTTAGGAACTTTTTGAACTTTCTCATGAACAAGGCTATCTCTTCCTCATCTTCTTCTTCATCCTCGGAGTCCGACATGGCTTTGAATGCTAGTGTCTTCTTCTTTGATTGTTGTGGTTCAAGATCCTTCTTGTGCTCATCAAGTTGAACTTCATACGCCATGAGATTTCCCACAAGATTCTCAAAAGAAAGTTGTGTTAAATCGTTGGCCTCTTCTATGGCGGTGGTCTTCTTCTCCCATTCGGGGGTAAGTGCACGGATGACCTTCCTCAACATTTCAGTTTGAGTGTACGTCTTCCCAAGCGCCACAAGTGAATTTGTGATGTTCGTGAACCTTGTAATCATCTCAGACACATTCTCGTTCCCCTTCATGCGGAACATTTCGAACCTGTGAACAAGAATAGATATTTTAGATTATTTTACTTTATTTGTTCATTCATGAGTTCCCTCGAGTGTGTGCCAAATTTGATGTGCGGTTGTTGCACTGGACACACGGTTGAACTCCTCCTTTGTAAGGGCACAAAATAGCACGTTCATCGCCTTTGCATTGTTCATTGTTTGGTTCTTCATGTCATCGTTCCATTGTGCATATGGAATAATAGAAGCGGTGTACACGGTCTCCGTCATGTTCCATATTTCATAGTTGATGGACTGAAGGTAGATCTTCATTTTACACTTCCAATAGTTGTAATTGGTTCCATCGAAGAGGGGTGACCTTTGTGTAGATTGACCTTCAGGGTATTGATTTGCATTAGAAGTAGTTGTCATTGCACTCAACCAGGCTCTGATACCAAGTGTTAGATCCTGTAGGCAAGGCAAGAAACACTAGATGGGGTGTGAATAGTGTTTTATAAAAATAATTGGGGAATTTAAATTTTTCTTCTGTCCAGTCGACTTGAAAAGAGAAACCAGTCGACTGGAACGACAGTTAAGAAGAGTATTTTAAGACGAGTCTAATCAGTCGACTATTAGAAGAACCGGTCGACTTACCAGATAAGTTTTCAGAGAGTATGTAGTACAAGTCTGACCATTCGACTTAAAAGGAGACGCAGTCGACTGTCCAGACAAGTTTCACAGAGAACTTAAAAAGCAAGTAAATGAAATGCAAGTTCAAAGTAATACAACCATAGAGTACAAACGATGTATCCTGGTTCGATCCTCCCGACCTACATCCAGTCCCCAAGCAACCCACTTGAGATTTTCCACTATTCTTCAAAAATTACAAGAATACCCTACGGCGTTAGACAACAACCTTGTCCAATCTGTAGTCCTCTCTCACAACTAGAGAGAGCAACCCACTCTTCCACCAAGAGTGAAAACCTAACTCTACGACCTAGAGTCCTATTCTCCAACCGAGAGGACCACTCTCACAACCAAGAGTGAAAAGAAAACAATAAAATGTTTACAATCAACCTATAGCCTTGTTGTGAATGTGATTTTGTTTGTGGCTATTCGGTAAACTTCTGAGTTCAGTCCAAAACGAATTCGATGTTATGCTGGATTGAAAACAGAGAACCAAGACTTAGAAATTTTGGAGTGCAAGTAAGAATGCTTGTTCTTTTGAAAGTATTAAACTTTTTAAGCAAAAATCTTGGAACCTTTCAGTGTTGAATCACAGACTCTGTATATAGACTGAAATCCGTTGAAACGTTATAAAAACAGTTTATAAAACCGATTAAAAACGGATATAAACTTTTGAATTCGAAAATTCAAGTTTTGAAATCAGTAAACCGTCGAAACGACTTGAACAGTCGACTGGGTTGCCATAATGAATTAACTGGTCAAAGTTTGAAAGAGTTCAGACAATTTCGTACTGAACAGTCGACTAATGCCATAAGGCAGTCGACTGGTACTCAACAATTGATCTAAATCAAACTATTTCGACCTTTTAATTTTTTGAAAAAGCAACACTCATTTATAAAAAAAGTGTGAGTTTGTGTGTTTGACAAGGCTGTTACATCAATCTAAGACTTAAAGAAAGGAAAAAATTAAAAATTGCTTACAAGACATATAAGATAACACATTTCAGCATTGATCTTGTCTTGTGTCTTGAGTCTTGAAATGGAGCTTTAGCCTTTGTCTTTGACTTTGAATGCTTGATCACACTTGAGCTTTAGAACCTTGTAGTGCTTGATCAATTTGCTTTGAGCTTGTTTAAATATTTTGCCTTTGTGTACATCCTGTAATATATAAGAAGTAGCACAACAACTTTTCATTGTGTTGTAATCATCAAAATCAAGAATCAACAGTGTTGTTAGTGGGTCACGACGCAGGGAGGTCATGAGGGCTGTGCAGGGGTGCGTCGAGGGATCGTGTTGTGGTGCTGCTTTGCGGTGGTGCTACAGGAGGAGGGGGAGGTCGAGTGCCGCAGTGAAGGGCAGAACATAGGGCGAAGGGGAACAGGGAGTTCGGGAGAGATGGTTGATCGGGTATAGGACTCGGCAGGAGAGGGTGCAAGGATTGGGTTTAGAAGCGGCTAGGGTTTTTGGCGTGAACAAGGGGGGAGGAACAGTTGGTATATATATATAATTGGGTTAGGGTTAGGTGACGGCTGAGGGGTAAATGGGTAGCAAATCATAACGAGTATAGGGTTCAGTGAAATGTAATTGGGTTTGGCGATTAAAACATGGTATTAAGGTTTGGAGCTTAACGAAATGGGTATAGAGCTATGGGTTTTTATTAAAAGATCCAACTAGAATATAAAGGACAAAATGAATAAATAAAATAGGACAAGAACAATATAAAATAAAGAGGATCAACACTATAAGCCCGATCGAACAGAGACGAAACAATAGGCTAAAAATTGAATCAAGAAGATCAAATAAAAGCAAACAAAGTCAAATAGATGAATATATTGAAAATGAAGATCCAACACATGCTCCAAAAGAGATACAAGCTGAAAAAAAAAGCCCAAGAAGAAAATACGTCTAAAATACAGAAAATGGAAAACACAGGTTACAACTAACCACAATGTTGCTGCTTTTTTTGCGTGAGAGCAAACTGACGATGCGAATTCTTTAATGGAAAATTATCAAAATGGAACTTTACTTTAATCGGAATTGTTCACTGTTAAACTCTCCTTAATCAAAATTTTTGACTATTGTAGATGCTTAGATCTAATTTTGATGGCCATGACCGTTCCAATAAACCTGCAAATTGTAAACATCAGGGTGTTTCCCTTGTAATGAACCTCCGACACTCAAGTCAGAACTCATAAATATAATAGGAGTTTTTGTGGCAAAATAATGATTACCTCATTGTAAAAGAGATGGATGAGGTTATTTATAGGCTAGGAGTTAGTATAAAAGATTAGTTGAAAAGAGCATCTTTTATGTTTAAACTGCTAATTCCCATGGTCCGGAGATAAAGTTAGATGATAACTTTTTTTTTATTGAAGATTTGGTCAAAAGTTTTTAACTAGGACTCCTCTTCATGAGCTAAAAATTACTCCTTGCTTGTAGGCCTGTTTTGAGTTGATGGGCCCAAAAGTGGCCCATGTTCTCTATTCAGGCCTATATTCGATGTAAAATTACCGTTTGGCCCTTAAGTGCTTCAAGATTTGTGCCTCAATCGTGTGTCCCTGATTTGTTGCAACTTTTGTCCTCACCATAAGCCCTCACTCCTGAAGGTTGAGTTTTTCAGGCTCCTAGGAGTAGCTCAACTCGTTTAGGTAATCAAAATAGCTTTTCAGCTTTCGAGAATGATTGGATAGGCTAGAAACCTTATTTTCATATTCTGGGAGTAGTAGCAGTTTTGTAAAACTTCTAGAAAATCTTCCAAACTTTTTTCAATTTTTCAAAGTTTTAATCAATTTTTAGGGAATTTTGAATTATTTTCTGAAATTATAATTATTTTTTAGAATTTTAAATTCATTTTACAATTTTAAATTATTTTTCAAAAACTTTAATTATTTTATCTGTAGTAATAACTATTAAAAGAAATTTTTTTAATAAATAAAGCATACCTTGGACACGCGGTGATCGTCGAACTGGAGGGGAGGTGAGTGGCTCTCGATGAGATCGGAGGGCTCGTAGACTCGGTCAAGTGCAGAACACTCTGGGGGGGTCTCTCTGGTGGCACTCTTGTGTGCGCGAGATCTGGTCTGTTCGATTTCCTCGATGCACTTTTTGAGGAGATCAGAGGGCCCAGAGACGGACTTAAGTGCAGACCGCTCTGGGGCACTACTCCTCCAATGTGTGGTACCGGAGAGGGGGTCTCTTCAGTGCCACTCTAGTGTGCGCAAGATTTGAGCCATTTGATCTATTCAACGAGCTTTTTGAGGAGATTGGAGAGCTCAAAGATGCGCTCAAGCGTAGAGTGACATCAGAGCAATTTTTGGTGTGGTCCGTTCCGTTCAACTTTGAGGGCATGCATTTTGAAAAGGTTCAATGTCCAAAGATTATCTTTTTCATCATCCTGTTCGTAACATGTTCTCTCAGGGGTGTCGCACTGAAGAGGGTGTGTGTCTTGTGCACTTTTGTCTCTTCCTATGGCACACAGTTGGTGGTGACATGGTGCTTACGTGGCGCTGAGCTTTTGTGCCTTCATGGCATCAACGTGTCACTTACGTGGTTTCTCCCCAACTGTTTGGGGCCCAACCGTCAGCCCCCTCCTCCTCATTCCTCTTTACTCCACTTTTATTTTCTCCTCCACTTTCTCTCTCGTCTAGAACTTCCCTCACTAAAAGTTGAAGAGACTGCCATTTTTTCTTTCTCCGGCGAAGCTCCATCCAATCGTAAAAGTTAAGTCAAGTCAGGTAAATAATATTTATTTAAAATGTCTATGGTCTGCTCAGGCGATGACTCACCCTGTTCCAACCGTGCAACTAAGGTAGCTTTTATCTCCTAACCCAACAGAAGATAGAAGGGGAAGAGGGTAGTAGAGTTGTTTCAAGTCAAAGTGGAGACAATTAAGGAGAGGACAGAACACTCGGTCAGTTTGGGAGGATGATTGCTTCTTTTCAGGCCTTACACTTATTCGGCAGTATCCCGAAGACTTAAGGTATCTTTTCAAGCATGGGTTGTAGTATGGGGAGCCCGAATATCGAGAGACCACAGAGATGGATTCCAATTTGTCTATGCATGCCACTGATCTGAAGCTTATTCGGGATTCCTTCCAAGTTTGAGCTTATTGTGCCCTGCCCAGGACTCAGGGCTTGCTCGGTTCTCCTCAACGAGTACCACATCTTTCCCTTCGACACTTACTACTACGATCTTTGTCTCCCTCTGCACCCATTTGTGAGAATGGTTTTGCGGTGGTACCCCCTCAGTCTGGTGCAGCATATGCTGAACATGTGGAGGTAGGTGGTCAGCTTCATCTTGCACTGCCAGGGACGGGGCACAAGCCCAATCTGAGCGTATTTAGAGCACTCTTGAAACTTCATCAGAATAACAAGTTAGAACACCGAGACTAACTCTCTCTTTGATCGAATGTGATGATAGTTGAGGTCCCCGACTTGATCAAGTATAAGAAGGAGAAGTTTTTCGTTATCCATTGTTCGGAGTTGTGGGGGATCCCCACCAAGTGGTAGACCAGCGACCGAAGAGCGTGAGGGCCGACCTAGAATTGAGTGAGAATAAGAAGGCCTGTGAAGTCCTTCTGAAGTGAAAAATCACTGAAGTGGCGATAGATTACGAAGGAGCTCCTCTTTGCATGGGGTCTGAGCCAAATGGACCCTAGTACAAATTAGCTCTAATTATTTTACTTTGCTTTTATTCTTGTTTCTATCATGTTCTCACATATTTCCTTATTTCCTATTCACAGAGGTAGAGGTCATGGATTTTGACGCGATCATGTCAAAGAGGGTCGAGCTCAGTACCAAAGTGCCTGAAGAGAAGAAGAGGAAAGGGGTGGCAAGCAGGTCTGGGCCTGCTAAGGAGGCACTAAAAACTTTGTCACGCCCCGCTTTCCAAAAATACGGAATACGAGTACTTGACATTGGCCCAGCGAATGACTAACGTCACTTATAAGCTGTTTAATTGATCAACTCAACAATATAATCAATACAGAACAATTGCGCAGGCAATAATAATAATTTCATGAACAGCAATACTTGAAATGAAGAAATAAGAAAATCCAAATACAATAATAATCCAATATCTGGAACAAATAATTGCAATATTCGGGTCAAACCCCCACAATATAATGAAATAACAATAGTTCAATAATTAAATCTCGATGATAAAACAATAATTTATTAAGCGGCAATGATATCAATTCTTTCACCAAAGTTGTTCTCTCAATCTATCAGGCAATTCTCCATCAACACCTGTGAACACTTCATCTAAAAAGAGGAGAAAAGTTGTCCTTAGAGCAAGTCATGGACAGTAAGTAGAGAAAGCATGGAACAATGGAATAACAGTATAACAATGAATTCAATTGATCAATAGGAATCAATAACATGGCACGATAATCAATAATCAATATCACGGTAATCGATGCAATGGCTATAAATAATGTTTCAATATTTGGTAACAATAATCAATGATTAATAACGATAACACTTAACCAATATTCGGTATCAGTAGAAACAATGATAAACAATATGCAATGTTGGTGATGTGTCAATCCTTATGTCTATTATCATTTTAATCCTGACTAATACACATACTATTGCATCCCATAGTATAGGTTCGATGCATACAATCAATTTTGTTTAGACTCTAGTGGTGAATTCTATATATAATGTGTCGGTATGGTAATCACTGATATGATACAATATTGTTGCATAATTCATTATAATGATTCACTGATACACTGATTCACGGATTCACGGGTTCACAAGTTCATAAGTTCACGACAAGAAAGATTGGGGTATCGTAGTCAGCGCTCCATAATCAATCGATAAACACTGGCTGACACAGTCACTATATTATTTACTACTGAAGTCATTCTCTTAAACCCCGGTTTGTTAATTATTTTATTAACGTAACAATACAATATGAAATTCAAGACATTGGATGAACAATAATAACAATAGAGGGAAAATAAGATGATAACATGAAGTACGACAATTAGAATGATGACAATAGGACACTAGGATCATGTAATACAACATGCACACTTCGATTCACGCAATACTACATTGTAGAATTAATTAAACTATTAAAATCTGGACTATATAATTCTGGACAGCAAGACTAGTCTGTACAAAAGTGCAGTTTCTCGTTATTTCAGAACTTGAAAACTGAATCCATTAGAAGGTATAAAAACTAGACTTCCACACGGTTCCAACGCATATTTAAAGTTTAAAATCCGACAACAGTAGCTAGGTCAATCACATTGTTCTTTATAGATTTCATGTTCAGGCAGAATTTTGACATCATGTTATTTTATTTTTAGAAATAGCAAGAAATCCATAATAAACCCATTAAAAATATTTTCTAGACTCCTAAACATGTTAAGCAACAATATGAAAATTTTCAGTGCAAAATTTTATCATTTGAGCAGCCTTTTTAACAGTTTAAACATGGAAGATATAAGAATCTGAAAATCTGAAAGTAAAAACACAGCTATAGTAAAACGAACATAACTTTTGCTAGACAACTCGGAATTCAAAAATTTAAGATATTCTGAAAACTAAAAAGATAAAGCTACAATTCATATGGAGAAAGTAATTTATGTTAAGATCATTTACTGGTTCAATATATCAGTCAACATACAGCTCAGCAAGCAATATATAGGTTTTAGGGTATTTTCATGAAATAAATTTAATTGAACAGGATGGGTATCAATTCTACTAGTCGGTAAACTTCTCAATCATCATGAAGGGTATAAAAGCATGGTAAATAAGATTAAGAACACATATATACATCAATTTATCATCATTCAACCATCAACCGATCAAACAACATGCAACCTAGCAATTCTCTTTATAATAATTTAATTGTGTCGTGATTATGTGTAACCCTATTATCAATTCTATATGAATGCATAAAAGATTCGATCTTTAAAGTCAAAAGTGGCCCGATTTCAAGAATATTGGGGTTAGCTCGTGTAAACCCTCAATAGACCCAACGAAGAGATGAACAAAGTACAATATGATAAACAAGGGATCTACTTGCAAGAGTTTCAACAAAACTTGAATTTGATACAATTAATAGTTCAAGAGAACGGTGACTTGCCTATTAGACAATAAATTTGAATATAACAGAATAACGAGATGTGAATTCCGGACGACGAACCACGAACATGAAAGCACGAAACACATGTACACTACGTGCAACTACACAACAGCCAACAAACACCAAAAATGCAAAGGATCGCCCACAAAATAGCACACTGCGAATCTACTAAATCAAAATACACACACAATCACAAAACTTCCCTCTTCATAAACAACAAACACGGCCACCAGATTCGATCCCCTGCTTCCCAAAATAGCAAAACAAAACCCTTTACCGAACACCAAACAGGGAACTCAACTCCTCTTCCCGAATAGCACACATGGCAATGGAGAGAGAGAGCAGCGGCGAGGAACCAATGGTGCTCGTGGTGATTGTTGCGAGGGGGGTGCTCGGGGTGACTGGTGGTGGCACCAGCGGTCGAGGAGCGACGCGTCGGTGGCCAAGGGACGACCAACTTCGACGCGCTCTGTTTCCACACCAAAATAGAGGAACTGGAATGATGGGGAGTTCGAGTTCTGGACAACGACGACGAGGGCGAGGGGGGTCTTTGGTGGTTGTGGGTGACAGCGGAGGGGCGAAGACGGTGGCGACAAGGCAGCATAGCAATGAGATGGGTGGGTTCGAGCGGTGCGGTGGTGATGGGTTCGGTTGCTGCGTAGACGACGGGATGAGGGCGATGCTGGGGTGAAGTCGATCGAGGTCCATTCGACGAGGAGGACGGGAAGGCGATGGTGGTGCTCCATGGTTGAGGATGAAGACGAAGGAGGATAAGGTGGTGATGAGGGCGAGGCAATGGTGAGGGTGGAGGCGATGGGGGATGAAGGACGACGAGCGGTTTTGGTGGTGGTCGACGCTGGAGGACGACGACGAGCTCGGGACGAGGGGAAGGGAGTAGGGAGCAGTGAGATGGTTTTTCAAAATTGCAGAAGGGGAGGACGATGGATGAACAGGGGCAAGGGGGATGAACAGTAGAGGTTAGGTCGGGTGGCTAGGGTTGAGCAGGTTAGGTTTAGGTTATGGTTTTAATTAGGGTATTAGAATAGTATATATAGGGTATTAAGAGATATTGGGTTTAAATCCAATGACAAAATGAGCTAGAGGGTTTTTAAAATATACATATAAGTATACATTGAATCAAATAATAAGATACATATCAAAAGAAGCATGTTCGGGCTTAAAACATAATAATAATAATAATAACGATAAAAATAATAATCCTAATAACAATAATAATAACAATGAAAATAATAAAATAATAATACTAATAACAATGAGAATAACAATAATAATAACAACAATAATAACAATAATAATAATCACTTGGATAAAAATAACAATAACGATAATAATAATAATAACAATAACAATAATAATAGTAACAATAATATTAATATGAATACGAAAATAAGATTGGAGTTCAATAGATTCATTAAAATCCCAATAGCAATAACATATTGGATTTGGGCTAAAATATAAATATTTGGATGAATTTGGAATAGAAAACAAGTTCAAATATACTATTATTCGAAGTAAATTAAATTTTCGATTAGAAAACAATTTAATAAAAGATCCGAAAAGAATTTAGCACAAAATAAATTTATAAAAATCAAATTATAGAAAATACTTATTATAGAGAATGGGAATTATAGAGCTCCTCGACCTTTAGTCTTGTAGTAGATCTGGCGTTACCCCAGATCACGTCGATGAGTCCCGCTACGGGTGGCCTCACTCTGGTTGCCGTGCTAGAGATAGAGCGTTCATCATTGACTACTGAGGCCGAGATGGTGCTTACCGACAAGCATTGTTCGATATACATGCCAAACTGAACCATCAAGCGGCACGACTGCTTTATCGGGGACTCGGATAGTTGTATGCAGGCTATTCGGCACCTCACTACCCCGAACGACCATAGTAGGATGACTTTGGATATAGCTGGCTCATTTACAATGGAGATCCCCTTGGCGAACATGGCTGTAAGTCTCGTAATTTATTTTATGTGGTTGATTTCTTCCTTGCAAATGTTTCTAAGTCTAGGAGTTACTCTCTCTTTTGTAGATCACCTGCCACTTTGGCAACTTGTTGGAGTAGGTGGCAGAGGAGGAAAAAGAGTGAAAGGTGGTGATTGACAGAGCCAACTTGAAGAAGGTGAAGGTGGTCAAGGCATTGGAGGCATCGAAGATTTGGTTAGGAGGCCCTTAGTACTCAGAACGCCGAGCTTGAGGTGGAGCTAAAGAGGGTGAAGGAGGTGGTGGTTAAGGTGAAGGAGGACGTGGTAGCTCGAGTGAGTACTATGGCTGAGGAGCATGCGTTGGCCAACATGGAAAGGGCGTACGACAAAGCCATCCAAGATGTCGTCAAGCGTGTCTTCGAAAATGATGGGAAGAGGTACCACCTGGGTTTGGTGTCAGGTGAGGAGTTGGTCTCTAAGGAGTCAGATGATGAGGGAGATGATGGGGAAGTGCAGACAGTGCTGGGAGAGACAACAGCCGTGGGGCGAAGTGCCCCCAGAGGGAGATGCAAAAGTGAAGGGGAAGGAGGTCGTCAGGACTTCCTTTCCTCCTGCTCCATCTATTGAGGTGGATCCCTGTCATCTCCTTTTGTTCTATTTTTTTGTATTTTTATGTGCCTATAGCAAATTGGCTACTGCTTGATGTATCTTCCCCTTTTGAATGAATGAAAATGTTTTCTTTGTCTCGACACTTGTGTTTCTCTTAGTTGATAATCAATTTTGATGTGTTGGGTTGGAACTCTTAAGTATTCTTATCTTTGTAGTTGTGATTACTATCACCATAGTGAATCCCTACACTTTTCCGTTGGTAGAACATCGTGTACAGCAGGGGGGCCCACGAGATGCCGAGATTATTTGCCTCCGTACCAGGCTATGTGGTGGAACTAGGGCTTACTCATTTGCGGGAGAAGCTATGCAAGGCAAAAGGGGAGCTTGCTCACCTAAAGATAGTGTTGACCAAGAGGAACATTGAAGACAAGTGTCTTACTGATAGACAGTGCGAGATTCCTCCTATCGAGGTCGAAAGAGGTGTGCACGGTGGGGAGGTACCTCTTATGTGGACGACTACTGAAAGGGATTTAGAGATTAATTCCCTTCATTTCTCTTTGCTTGCGGCTACAACTGAGAGGGAGGAGTTGAGGTATGTAGTTCTTGTGAAAAGTTTGGAGGTTGACCCATCTGAAGGAGACTATTTCAGAATACTCGGGCAAAGCTCATCCGAGTTGCTCGACTCAAACTTGTATTATCCATTGAAAGATTAGGGTCAATGATGCACAACTCAAAGAGATACTTATCAAGCAGGAGGTGGAGATCCACCGATTGAAGTTACTATTTGAGGGGATCCGAACCAGAAGCACTTTTTGCTCGTGCGATGAGATAAATCAAGGAAAGTTGTTCCACAAATTGGCCTTACGTTTGCGAGGAGACTCGAGGAACATGGGGGAATACCCAGAGTGGGGTGGTCGGTTTGTTAAGAACGGCTTCTTTTGAGGAGGTGGAGCACATTCGCGGTCGCACGGCTCAGACCCAGTCTTTAGGAATGGTACTCTCCTCGGGTCATTCAAGAAGCAGTGGTGGTTCTTCTGTGGTCCGTGTGTGTGTGTATGAGGGGAGGGGGGGCATAAGCGATGTGTGTCTCTCAACGAAAACACCCCTTCCCTTGAGAGAGTAAAGATGACTCAGAGGGAGACTTGGAAACTTGTTGATCTTTGCTTTCGATGTACCTTCTTAGACTTGTACCTCTTATTGATGTGAAATTAAAAATGTTGTATGTTTTCAAGCATTATCTAATGTCTCCTTTGGCTTGTATCTCTATGTTTTATAGTTGATGTATTGTAATGGCAGATCTGCCAGAGTGCTGGACCCCTCGTGTCCTTTTCTTGGCAAGTTTTGGGAGTAGAAGATTTAAGTAATCAGTGAGTTATGAAAGACACTTCGAATGGCGAGTCGCGCTCGGTCCCTACTTGCTTTTAGGTTACTAGAGTGGCTTCGAGCCATGAACTTGTGAGAGACACATCGAATGATGAATTGTTGTTTTAGTGTTTTAGGAGTAGATCAAGTAGTAAGTTAAGCTCTGAACTAGCCTGTTTGCAAGTTTATAGAGAAACTCTGAGCCATGAGTACGAACTCTGAATAGGTTGTTAACGAGTTTCAGGTGCAGATCGAGTGACAAGTTGAGCCCTAAACTTGATTGTTTTCAAGTTGCTAGAGCAACTCCGAGCCATGAGTATGGACTTTGAAAAGGATTTTAGTGTTTCAGGAGGAGATTGCATGGTGAGTTGATCTCTGAACTTGTCAGTTTGCAAGTTTCTAAAGCAACTCCAAGCCATGGGTATGTACTCCGAAATGGTTGTTAACTAGTTCCAGGAGTAGATCGAGTGGCGAGTTCAACTCTGAACTTGCATGCTTGCAAGTTTCTAAAGCAACTCCGAGTCACAAGTATGGACTCCAAAGATGTTGTTTTAAAGAGTTAATGAGTTGCAAGAGCAAATCGAGTGGCGAGTTAAGCTCTGAATTTGCTTGCTTACAAGTTGCTAGAGCAACTCCGAGCCATAAGTATGGACTCCGAATAGGTTATTTAGAGTTTCAGGAGCAGATCAAGTGGCAAGTTGAGCTCTGAACCTGCTTATTTTCTAGTTTCTAGAGTAACTACGAGCCACGAGTATGGACTGCATACTAGTTGTTGATGAGTTTTAGGAGCAGATCGAGTGGCGAGTTGAGCACTGAACTTACTTTCTTGCAAGTTAATAGAGCAACTTCGAGCCATGAATATTGACACGGAACAGGTTATTTTAGAGAGTTAAAGAGTTGCAAGAGTAGATCTATTGGCGAGTTGAGCTCTTAACTTGCTTACTTACAAGTTTTTATAGCAACTCCGAGCCACGAGTATAGACACCAAACTGAATTTTGAGAGTTTCATGAGCAGATCGAGTAGCGAGATGAGCTTTGAACTCACTTGTTTGCAAGTTTCTAGAATAACTCCAAGCCACGAGTATGGACTCCGAACTGGTTGTTAACAAGTTTTAGGAGCAGATCGAGTGGCGAGTTGAGGTTTGAACTTTCTTGCTTGCTTGCAAGTAGCTAGAGCAACTCCGAGCAACGAATAAGAAATCTAGACAAGTTGTTTCAGAGAGTTAAGGAGTTGCATGAGTAGACTGAGTGGCGAGTTGAGCTCTAAACTTCTTACTTGAAAATTGCTAGAACAACTCCGACTCATAAGTATGGACTCTGAACATGCTATTTTAGAAAGTTAACGAGTTGCAGGAATCGATTGAGGGGCAGGGTTGAGATATGAACTTGCTTGTTGTCAAGTTGCTAGAGAAATTCCGAGCAATGAGTATGGACTCCAAACTTGTTATTTGGGGTGCTTAATGACTCTTTGCTGTTACTTGGGAGAATGCTAGGCGTCTGACTCATTGTTTGCATCCAGAGAGTTGCACAAAAACTTTGTAAAAGAAAAATACTTAGTTTTCATTGAAAAACAAACCCAGGTGGGTGCTTTGATTGTAATACCCCAATATATATATATATATATATATATATATATATATATATATATATATATATATATATATATATATATATATATATATATAAGGAAAGCTTCGGTTGTGCACTACCTCTAGTGCACACAGGCTCTCGGGTATATATATAAGGAAAGCTTCGGTTGTGCACTACCTCTAGTGCACACAGGCCTTCGGGTGTTCATATCGACAATCCGAACCGTTCACATTGATCTACACATCTAAATTAGTCTAAATATGTAAAATCAAATCATTTGAAATTCATTTACCCATCCATTGAAGTGTTACAAAATTGCATGGCTGAAAATCATTGTTTTTTATAGTCATATGATGGATGGGCAAATGAATTTCAAATGATTTGATTTTACATATTTAGACTAATTTAGATGTGTAGATCAATGTGAATGGTTCGGATCGTCGATATGAACGTCTGAAGGCCTAGTGCACACGCCGTGTGCACTAGAGGAGTGCACAACCGAATCTTTCCATATATATATATATATATATATATATATATATATATATATATATATATATATATATATATATATATATATATATTGTCTATTAAATTATCTAAGTATATTCTTGAATTAAATTAAGTATATGATTAATTTGAATTTGAATTGAATGTGGTATGCATGGTCATAGGGTTAGGGTTGGGGTTATATGACCTAGGGTTAAGACACCTATGGTTAGGAGCTAACCCTACCCCCCATCATGATTGGTCTTGGTTTGGTTGTGATGAGATCTAATGGCTAGATTTTGCCATGAAGGAACTCTTCATGAACAAAGTGGAGAACACTCGAAGTTTCTAAGAGCTACGAGTTGGAATTCATCACAACCCTCCATTTCCCACTCACCCCCTACACCTAATCAACACCCACCATTTGTCCAAGGCCGGCCAACCCCCCCCCCCCCCCCCCCCCCCCCCCCCCTTCATCTCTCTCCTTCCATTCCATAAAACCCCAATTCCTTCTTCTTTCTTCATTTTTTTTCATTTTAGATTGGTTCAAAAAAGGAGAAGATGAAGAAGAAAAGAAAGTGAAAAAGATTAGAAGAGTGTTTTAGCCACTAGAATTTACATTCTTTTGTAGGAATTTGTTCAAAGAGGAAGAAGGCCAAGAAAGGAGGACCTCTTAAGCCACTAGTTCTATATCTCAAAGAAACCTAAGGTAGGGGTTCTCTAAACTCTAAATTACTTTTTTGTATATGTGATTTTGTGTGTAGGAGTATATAAAGGAAGCTTGATGTCATGCATGAATAATTGATAAGTTATATAAAATTAAGCTTGTATGTTAGTATAATTTCTATACTATGTTTGATGTTAGAAACACATGTATTATGTTATAGACTAAGAAATTTATAACTTGAAAATGGCTTTGAATCTATACTTAAAATTTTTATGGCATGTTCTACTATGTGTTTAAAGTGTACTCTAATTTTTTCATAATTTTATGGGTTCATTTAGTAGTGCAAATTCAATTTTGTTTCTGGAACAGTAAGTTGTAGAAAAGTGCGATTTTTTTGCTATAACTTACGTGTATTCCAAAAATCATAACTTGGAATTGGTAAGACATCTTGAGAAAAAATTTTACTGGAGATACTTGAATATATTAACAATAATCATTTCAAATTTTAAATTTTTCAAAAAAATTATGTAGGCCGATTGGTCCAGAGCCAAAAGCTGGCTCTGTTCTGTTTCAAGTATGAAGTTCAATAATTCATAACTAATTTGTGGTATATAATATTGCAAATTTTTTTTTAATGTAACACCTAATGTGTCTACTTATGTATCTAAAAGTTTAGAATTTCTAGATGACATTTGGTGGGGTTTAAAAATTAGTTTGTAAGAAGAGGTTGGGCACACTGTCTGAAAACAGAAAAGACTTTCTACCAAATTTAAAAAGCTATAACTCTTTGTATATTTTGAATCTTGATGCAATTTTTGGATATAATGGAGTTATGTATGTGTAGTTAATGAATCATAAATATCAAAATTCTTGAAGTATTGTATGAATTGATACCGAATTTCTAGTAGACCATGTCCAGTAAGAGGTCAGATTTAACATGCCTGAGAACTTGAGACTTTCCAGCACTGTGTGTTTAAAATCTGAGAAAATGATTAACTAGAAAATTGAAGTAGAGATTCTTAGCTTTCTAAAAAGTCTAAAATCATGCAATTCCAGTTCATAGTGTAATAGATATGATCTTTTCAAATTCAAGACAGAACTGGTCCTAGTGATTTTTTCAACTCCTAAGTCTTGGATCTGAGAGTTAGTAGCATTTTCCATGCTTAAAATGCTTGGTTATATCATGTTCTGAGTTTATCAAACAATGTGTGATGGTTTGATCATGATTTGGGTTGTTTGGATTGTTTAGGGAAAGATAATACCTACCGACTATCAACCCTTAGGTCAGATATTGGAATCTTTCGCCTTGAAGTTTGGATGGTCAATTCTCGTGTGTCGACGGTGTCATGACAATAGAGGATGATCGCAGGCCGAGGATGTAGATGAAATCCAAGATAAGGGAAGTGGCGAGCAAGGTGATTGCATCACCGGAGCCATGGGTTGATAGACTGAAACTGGAATTTTGGTAAACCCTATAAGACTAGAAATAACTTAGTGTATTGATTAAGTTTTGTTAAAACCGTGCCCTTAAAACACATCTAGGGTAGGCTCAAAACTAGATAGAAATACCTGTAATTGACATTAGTTTTCTAGCAAACATTAGTCGGGTGTTGTACTCCCATGTCATAAGGACACGTCCTGAGTCGCGTACCTCGCTCTGTTAATCCTGAAGCGCCATGGTAAAGAATGGGAGGGTTCCTGTCGAATAGGGGGAATAGACCCTCGAGGCCGTCATGTTCTAAGTTGATGATGAACGGGCCATAGGTGGGGTTCCCTATGAGTCTTCGGTGCCACTTGGTACGAGATACCTTTTAAGTTCGTCACGGCTTTTGAGTGGGGTACGGGCGGCGGGCACTAGTGGCAAACAGGGAAACCACTAGATGACTGCAGTAACGGGTTGGACCGTATATCTGCAACCTCATCAGCCACGTCGCGTCTGTCAGGAATAGGAATCGTACAAGAGTAGGATGCATGGCGAAGGTTTGAAACCCTGAACTTGGAGACAACGACTTGATTTGGGCATATGTAGTATGGGATGCATGTGTTTTCAGAGTCTTGCTTGCATTAGAATAGGTGCATTATTGACCTGTGCATTGACTGCTAGGTCATGTCATACACAGACACTTTAACCCAGATACACTTTTGCTTTAGAGTTACACTTTTGCCTGTTGCATCAAATCTTGATTGTCAGTTGAAGATCGCTGCTTTTATTAGCATTGCATCAGTATACGTACTGACGTACCCACTCTTTTAGGTACTGGTTGCCGATTCGCAAGAATAGGAGAACTCAAGCCAGATGGAGCGTCCAACTGACAATATCAAGTGTTCAATATTTATATTTTGTAAAACTCTGTTTTGTAGCTATTATAATATTGTAATATTGTAACACTTGAGAATTGTAAACTTTTAATTAAATAAATGTTTTATATTTTCCTATATTTTATTGTGTTTGTGACTGTTTGAAGGAAAGATTCTGGTTTGTGTCACGAATCGCCAGTATAGGGATTCGGGGCGCTATAGAATTGGTATCAGAGCAACCTTCAGACTATAGTCCAACACAACAGGAAGATAGACTTGGAAGTCACTAGGAGAGTCAGGTTTAGCCAGTAGTAGATGATTATAGTTCATATTGTTGTTCTTTTCAACTTTTTTTTAAAAATATTTTCTATATTTGGACTAATTCCTCTTTTTTTCTCCTAACATATGGCAATTGAAGACACCCAGAATTGATGGGCAGACAGGGCTGGGGCAGCAGGATCCATGGGGGCTGGATAGAATTCAGCAACTGCTCCGACCAATCCACCTCCACCTCTACAGCCCACAGCCGTGGAGCGGGCTACCATTGATTGTTTCAAGAACTCGCCGCTTACAAATGGATCCGTGGAAAGTTGGAAGATCGACTGGAGAATTGCGGACATGCACTGATGGCCACTGATAGAATGGTGGGTAAGCCGGAGAAGTTTAAGAAGAAGCATGTTGTTAAGCTGGTGTTAATGAAGCACCGATATCAAGAGAAGTTGGCGCAACTAGAACGCAAGTTTGAGGAGGTGCAGTCTCAGGTTGCCCAGCTGCAAATCCAGTTGGAGCAACTGACTTCAGCAGAGTGTTCTACCACTAGGGATCACCATGAGAAGGGTATGTGAGATCTTGCTCTTTGAAGTATGTTATGATGTTTTTTTTATGTACATAGGATAATGCTTTTTGTAAGACTAGGGTGCATCTATAAAGTATGATGTGATGTTTTGATGTACATAGGACAATGCATTTTGTAAGACTATGTTTATATGAAATGAAACAAGTACTTATGTTTTAGTATAATATGAGTCTTTGAGTGGATGTTTTTAAACTGCAAACTTCATGTTAAGACACCCTAGTTTTCCCTTGAAAAATTTCAAATGTCTACAAGATCTAGGAGTGGCAGAAGTAGTCAGACCGAGGGAGAAGGCAATGGGGCCAACGACACCAGCCTCAATGTCGAAGCAGAGTTCACCAGGTTATATTAGATGATAGGAGCCTTCATAGAAGCAAGTAGGAGCCAGACACCGTGGCTAGGGACACACGGAGTTACCCAAGGTGGCACAACAACTGACCCTATCAAGTTGGTTGAAGCTTTTAAAAGAATGATGCCACCGGTCTTTGAAGGACAGGCCGACCCAAATGCTGCTGACAATTGGATTCGTTAAGTGGAGACGATGTTCGAATTTATGATGACCCAGATGATAGTAATGTCCGATTGGCCACTATAATGTTTGAAAAAATGTCAGAGTCTGGTGGTAATCAATGAAATGTAGCTTGGGAGAAGGTCTGATACCATGGGAGGATTTTCTAGATGTGTTTAGACAACATTACTTTCCCTTGGACGAACAAGAAGAGAAAGCAATGGAATTTCACAATTTGAAGCAAGTGAGTATGTCGGTTAGGGAATTTGAAGCTAAGTTTACCCAACTGTTAGCTATGCACCGGAGATGGTCCAAGAGGAGACGAAGCAAGCTAAAAGGTTTGAGCAGGGACTCAGACCCAGACTAAGGTAAAAAATTGTACCATTATGCATTCGCAAGTTCGACAAGTTGGTTAGGCACGCTGCTGTAACCGAGATGGATATGAACCAAAGCCAGTCAACACAAGGAACAAAAGGAAATTGGAACACTGGAAAGAGACCTACTCCAGCATTAAGATATAAGAAGCAAGATAGGAACCGGAAGTTCCAGAAGACGGGTGACAAGGCATAAGGGATTAAGCGAGGAAGTTGTTTCCTCTCTGGAGAGCAAGGACATTTCAGAGATCAATGCCCAAAAAAACAAGGGGAAACTACTCAGACTTGCTTTAACTGTGGGAAGGAGGGACATATTAGACCTAATTTTCCCCAGCTTCAGAAGAACAATAGCAGAGCAATGCCAAGGGCGAATGATAAGGGAAACAAGCCAGTTCGTCAAGGGCGGGTATTCACATTAACCGAATAGGATGCAGAGGAAAATGAAGGAGTTATTACTGGTATGTAAGGAAGTGTTGTAATTTAAAAAGTTTTAGTTGTATTTTAAGTTTTTGAAGAAGTATAATGAAGGTTGTAACATTTTGTAACAGG
This sequence comes from Hemerocallis citrina, assembly GCA_017893485.1. NCBI lineage: Eukaryota > Viridiplantae > Streptophyta > Magnoliopsida > Asparagales > Asphodelaceae > Hemerocallis > Hemerocallis citrina. Next base: position 71,191,214 of record CM030360.1, read on the forward strand.
ATGGTTATATATAAATGGAATTTTGGCTACTGTTTTATTTGATATTGGCTCAACTCATTCTTTTGCATCCAAATATATTTCAAGGAAGTTAAGATGCACACAAGAAGCAACTCCAGAGATTACTTAGGTGGTAGCTACACCATCAGGAGCAACTCTTACCACAAATCTGCGTTATAAGGGCTGTAAACTCCAGATTAATGGAGAGACCCTAAGTATCGATTTGTTGGAGTTAGGTTTTGCCGGAACAGATATAATAATTGGTATGGATTGGATGTCGAAGAAAAAAGCAAATAACGACTGCAAGGAAAAGAATGTAGCCATTTCAACTGAGGAATCAGAGCTAGTATTCCACGGGAAGAAGAAACACATTAAGGAGATTGTTGCTATTACAACTCAGGTAAAGGTACCAGAAGAAATTAATAAGATACTAATTGTACTAGACTTTCCACTCGAATTTTTGGAAGAATTACCCGGACTTCCCCTACACAGAGATATAGAGTTCAGCATTACAATTCAACTAGGTAGTGCTCTAGTATCAACGACACCTTATAGGATGGTGCTAGTATAACAAAATGAAGTCAAGAAGCAGATTAAGAAGCTGTTGCAAAAGGGATTCATCAGACCAAGTGCTTCACCCTGGGGAGCATCGATTTTTCTTATAAAGAAGAAGGATGGATCTGCCAGAAATGTGTATCGGTTACCGGGAGTTGAATAAGGTTACCGTTCGAAATAAGAACCCAATTCCCAAGATCGATGATTTGTTCAATCAACTTCAGGGGGCAGCTGTATTCTCCTAAATCAATCTGCAATCTGATTATCATCAAGTTCGAGTCAAGGAAGAAGATGTACCCAAGCTAACCTTTCGAACTCGGCATGGACACAATGAGTTTTTGGTAATGCCGTTCGGAGTGACCAACACCCCAGCAATCTTTATGGATATTGTCAACCGTATCTTGTGACCATTTATTGATTCATTTATAGTGGTCCTCATAGACGACACTCTGTTATACTCCAGAACAGAGGAAGAACATGCTGAACACTTGACAGCAGTATTGAGCAAGCTACAGGAGCATCAATTTTATGCCAAATTATCCAACTGTGAATTTTGGAAGTTGGAAGTTGCATTCTTTGGCCATGTCCTGCCTAAGGAGGGAGTGGTTGTAGCACCCCGGATCCCTGTTACAGGACCTTCGTGACACTCACCAGAATCTTTCCCTTCAAATGCATCTCAACACAGTAATAACACAGAAATTTTTAAAAAAATATTTATTGCCAATGAGTCATTACATCGTTAATTCCAACCGATACCTTGTTCTTGGACAAGGAGTACAAATTACATCCACTCAATACAACTTATTACAAATATTTACAGACTCCACTTGTAAAGCTATCAGCTGCCTCCCGAAAATGGTAATTGACTGATTACTGTTGAACTTCGCTGAGTGGCCCATCGGCTCCCGTGGGACTTGCTCCTCGGCTTGAGGCTTCTGCAGTGCAACTCCGATATTTCTGCTCCTGTTCGAAAGGTAGGAGTCGATACCTAAAAGGTGGGGAACGTCAGTACTTCGACTGATGCAAAGTTGATAATAACAGCGATCCTCTAAATTACAATCACAACCATAATTTTATGCGAAAGAAAAGTGATGTGCCAAACAAGGGTTTAATGGGTTCGAGTTCTAGTGTAGTGGTATGCCATGACCCTATGACTAGATGCAAAAAATCACATGCCTAACTCTAATGCAAGCAAGACTTTGGAGAACAAATTCATCCCATACTACATACGCCCCCAAATCTAGCCGTCTTTCTCCACAATTTAGGGATTCAAACCATCGCCACACACCCTACTCTTGTACTTAACTTGTTCCCAACAGATTGTCAGTAGCCCAAGGAGGTTGCATTTGGTCGGTCAAGTTACGCCACTGCAGTGCCTAAGTGGTGGTCGTATTTGCCACTCAGTACCCGCGTACGGACCTCTTCAGAAAGCCGCGTTGAATTCGGCCGCAAGACGGTGTAATTCATGTGTCCACCCCTAACCCGGGCTATGGACTGACGCATGCATGTTCATCCCTAATCTGGGCTATGAACTGATATATATAAAAACCCACATGCATAGGAACGTGATGGCCTCGAGGGTCAAATCCCCCTAGCCTCCCATTCCTTACTCTGGCAAACTTTAGGAATTAACAGATCGAGATATGAGCCGAGGATTCAATCATGAGTGCCGAAAACGTATCCCTACGACAGGTAGGTACAACACCGACTATGGTCTGCTAGTACTAATGCAATTACCAAACCCCTAATGCATCACTCTAATCCCAGCCTCACTCTAATCACTTTGGGTAAAAGATAAGATTGCTTCCAAAACTTGCCTATCGACCTCTGGCCCTGGCGATACTAGTTTGGTTCGCTACTTTCCTAGGCTTGGAATTGTCCATCACCATGGCCTACATTCACCCCTAATTCGGCAATGAATGTGTGTTCAGCCCTAATGAGCATAATTTGACGGCATGACTTGGACGTCCTACGCTTCGGTGGAAGTTCACAACTTAGGGTCGACAGATGCAGGGTATCACCTTACCCTAGTGACTAACTCGAGTCACACACCCACTATGGGAGTCAGCAAAACCAACAACAGATACCAACTTCCCCAGACAATGAGTTATCAGCTCTAATGGTACACAGGGAAAAAGTCCACACAACACCTAGTCAAAATCCAAGACTAAACAACCTACGGGGTTTCTGCCCAAAACTTAAAAAGATCATAACTTCCTCGATACAACTCCGGTTGGGGTGTACAAGCCCAATCGGGAAAGGTAAGAACCTAGGCTACAACTTCCTAGTTGATCATAACCTCCAATTCAATCATTTAAGTCCTGAAAATGGCCTCTCAAGCCTTAGCCTGTGTATTTCCTGTACACGGGCTTTATCTTGCCGGTAGCATAAAACACTGCTCACTCATCAAAATGCTACAAACCCAAGTTCTATGGAAAGGTGTGCATGTACTCTACAATCCTCTAGTTGTTCATAGGTCCAAAATATGCCATTGGATCTCCCTAAAACACCCATTACTCACAGGTGTACCAAGTCATACACTAAGACTTCCTCAACCAGAGCACTTAGCTCAAATCCAGGTCTTTTTCCAGTATTTCAAAAATCATAATAAATCAACTACTTACGGGAAACACCTCAAATAGGTATTGTTAGAAAGGTCTTGATGTCTACTACAATCCTCTACGTAACACTTCCTCAAAATTTGCTCTTAAGGAGCCTCAATTGTGTCATCTCTACAGGGTCTCAAATCTGACTGAATCCAGCACAGTACATTCTATAAAATCCATCATATATCCTATGCTCATCAAATAGACACAAAATTTACAGTATAGAAACTAGACTTCATAAATAACAACATGCAATGGTTTCATGTCCAGTTTCCAAGTCTACACTGAGTTATTCATGTCTCAATTAAGCACAAAAATTATCCTGTTCTTCAGTTAGAGCTCTAGCTACTGTTGAAAGATCAATTTTTAACATCCTTGTAACTTCATCCAAATATTTTTTTAATTTTTCTGTAGAGTCTAGATACAAGTGGGAATACAAGGTAAAAATTTCAGATTACGATCTTTCTCCAATTAATTATGAAATATCCAACAATCTCAGGCATCATAGTAACCAATTTCTGCTACTGCCTTACGGCACTGCTCCACAAATAGATTTTATTAAAATACCAAATAATCTTAGAAAAATCCGAAATAATTCATGAATTACATAGACATATAAGAGGACAATCTGTAATAATTTCATTATCATATTCTATGTGGTTTGTTCTCGAAAAAATCTAGAAAATAGCATACAAGTCAAGATTCCAGTTCTAGTTTAAGATTTCAACTTCCAATCTTCTTAAACATTCATTCTAACACTTACTACCACACATGCATGCAAGAAATAAATCAAGAAACAAAAAGAAAGGTTTAGAGAAACTCCTCACCCTGAGTTGATTGTGGAGTAGATGGTAGCTTTGAGCTTCACTTCCTCAAGAATCACTCCAAGAGCTCCTTCTTCAATCTTTCTTCTTTTCTCTCCTTCTCTTCTTTTCTTTGGTTTGAGTTCTGAAATTTTCAGAACATAGGAGAAGAATGAATCAGTTCTTAATGGAAAAATAAGTGAGGAAAGAGGGTGGAAAGAGGGGGGGGGGGGTAGGATTTAGGGCAGTAGGGTGTAGGTTTTAGGGTGGTTTTGTGAGAAAACCATGGTCTCTAGCTAATGGTTTTGGGTACAATTGTAACACCCTCGAATTTCAAATAAGGACAAATTCGAGATTTCACAGGATCTTTACTTCACTTCGTACAATTTTACAAGGAATTTAAAACTTTTCATTCACAATACATCAGAGTTTCTTTCCACTTGGTTTTACACAGCGGAAGAATGAAATTTACAATAAAATATTTACAACATCTTTAAAATAAAACAGCATCAGCATATCCACTTTATAGCTCCATGAATGGTCCTTTACCTGCATGTCAATCTGTGGGCACGTCAGTCACTTACAACTGACGAAATGTTATACACGGCTATCCTCTCTATGCTGGGAATAGTATAACGATCTCATACTTTAACAAATCACAAAAGATTGAATGAACATATAAAGTGTCAAAAGTGATTATTCTAAACATAAGTGTATGTCATGCCTTAATGCCTAATGCATACCATTCTACACTAGGATGACACTAATGCACACTTGTTCGGATTCTATGCATCCCATACTACATAGGTCCGAGTGCAAGCGCCTACGTTCTCCACAATAAAGGGCTCGATCCCTCGCCATGAAAACTACCCGGTAGCAAAACAAAGTTCAGACTATTCCACGAATGTGAATCCCAGCCTTGGAGTCCACCAACAGCTGTTATAACAGATTCCACATCGTACGAACCATCCCGTATGTGACCCTCTAGCCCAGTATATATATATATACATTGGAGACGGTAAACACAAAAATCCATCCGTCCGACTACTCAAGATCCCGGAGTCCACCGCTGACCCGTCCTCATAGTCTCGGACTAAAATATAATAATCCGTCTCCCACAGGGCAACCTCAGTCCACCAACTGGGTCTATAGTCTTGGAGTCCACCAACAACTATATAGAGCACCCCACTTACGTTTCCCTAAGTTTACTACATCTTCACTTATGTGCCTAAATTTTCCTAAGTTCAAGACATAAATAATTTCTACTCATAGAATCAGTTTTTTCCTCCCACCGGACTTAATCAACAAATACGAGATGACTCCTTGGCCATATCTCCAAATCATATCTCAAATCTTTTCTTTCAGTAATGCCGGTATCGAGGTCTTACTAACTCTAATTCATAAACTTTCATGTACAAGAAGCATGGGTATTCACACCCTTTTGTAATCATGCCTTAAACTTATATAATTTCATCTTTCAATTCACTTCACAAAAATAATCAAATCTTGGTAATCATTTTATAGTCTTGCCACTATTCATGATCTAATTATTCATAATAAATAATAATTCCTTCACAATTTCAAATTCATACGATGTCTCATTTTAACACGATTCAATGTCTCATCTTTAGCACTAAACATGATTTACTCATTCACAACAAAATCTTTCATGATCTCAAAAGTCACATAACTCAACCATATTGCATTTCTAGAAATAAAGAGATTTCAATTCACCATAAATCATTATTTTGTAAATTAAAAGTCATGCTCTTTACTAATACTTTTGTAGTCATTTATTTTTCTTCCTATCTCAAATCCTCGTTAAAACTTATCAATTACACAAAAACAATCTTTAAGAATAAATTCTTCATTTATATTTTATGAATACTAAAATTTACCCAAAATGAAACACTTTTGAAAGTTTTTACCCAACTGACCCACTCTCGAAACTATTTACCAAATTGACCTACTCACTATCAAAATTACAGATCTAGTTCCCACGGAAGTTTTTACCAAACTGACCCACTTTCGAAACTATTTACCAAATTGACCTACTCGCTATCAAATTGCAGGTTTAGTTTCAACGGACCCAAAAAAATTAAATAAAAAGAAAAAGGTGGTGGGGTTTGATCCCGTGATTGAACAGCCAAGGCCTAAGTATTAATCCGCTAACCAATAGTCCACTGCGACTAGGTTGTCACAGAGAAGGATTTAACTTCTGAAATATCAATCTCGGCCTGTAGTTTAATTTTAACCAAAACAAAAAGAAAAAGGGGAACGTATGGTTCGAACTCGGGACCTCTGATTCCATACGAGCTACAGTGACGTTCTTAAGGACCCCCAACTAGCCAGTTAATCCATTGTGACTACTTGGCATGAGAAACAAAACTAATCTTTTGTCCAAACTTTCTGTCGTTTTGTTCATTCCAAATGCTTGATTCTTCTTTTAATCTAATCTTCTCATTAGTCTACAATAGTAAAATTTAAACTGAAATTTACTTACTAACAAAAACTTATAGATTAGAAAAATCTCATATTTTAGACAATAATTTATTTCTCCCTATTAATAAGCATGAATTTGTATTTACTCAATTTAATCAAAATAGTACATTAGATCTTTTATGAACAATCAAATGAGTCCCATAGTATCAAATTTCACTTTACCAAAAATGTATTTTCTTATTAAAAAAGGAAAACCCAACAATTATCAAAATCTCTAGATTCATGTATACTAGGGCATGGCAATAATAAATTCTTTTCTCATTTATCAACTAACAAGTTGTAATTTAATATACTAATCATAACATGATTCACTACTATTCACCACATCAAATAGCATAAATTGTTCTACTTACCATAATCAAAATTTCTATACTATTCATCTATAATTACTAGTATGCATAGTTCTAAATTAGAAAGCATGAGAACCCACCTTATTAAAGCTTGAACAATGAAAGAAAATGAACACCTCTTCTAGCTCCAAAGTGACCTCCTAGATCTTCCCCTTCTAGCAAGAGTCTCCAAGCACAAAAAAAAACTCTCTTCTATCCTTCTTTTCTTTTCCCTCTTTTCTTTCTCTTATACTCATTTATTTTTGATGTGTGAAATGAAAAGGGGTAGGGTGCTATTTATAGGACAATGCTAGGGACTATATTGCAAAATCTCCCACCTAATAACTTCTCATTTTAATTCTCTTTTTAATTCTCACCTCTTCATATTTTTAACTCCCCTAACTCCTCACTCTTCATCTCCCCACTCTCTAAAACACTAACTCCTACTAATCAAATCCCTCTTTAAAAATCCCAACTCCAATCTCTTCCTCTCCCTCCCGGATTACAAAAGTTAGCCCGGTCAAAGAAGCAACCCAGCACACTTGACAGCACACACAGTGGGCCCCCATTATAAATCTAATAATTCCTATTAACCCATTCATACCATGGGCCCCATATACATCTCATATTCTAATCATATATAATCCCATATAATATATCTGATTATCCCAATTAGATGAAGACCACTAACGGGCCCCCATCTCCATAATCACACCATTCCACATTTCTTACCAACAGTACAACCATACTTTATTATCCATTCATATATATATATATATACTATATGGGTATATACTATATACATCTCATTTTTTTCAAATTACGTGTGCTACACATGCTCTGAAATTTATTTTGAAATAAATATGTCTAAATACGTTTACCGAAAACACGTGCGTCACACGTAAAACATGAAAATGCGAAAATCGACTTTATTGATGAAAAGTTATTAAATATAATCGAAAATAATATAAGAAAAATATATTTACTAATTTTATGTATTTCATGATGAAATCTCAGCACGTAGAAAGCACGTGCATTATACGTGCAGAAAGTCGAAAAATACATTTTAATCAAAACAAGGGGAAAATAAATTTTCGTTTTATAAAATAGATTTAAATACATAAAAATAAATAACTTAAACCAATAGAAAACATTGTATGTAGTGGTGGAAACACGTGCATTAAAACACGTAAAAAGCACGTAAATTATGGAGATTGAAATATTATATTTTAGTTGACTGAAGTCAATACGGAAAATGTATAAATAGTACGAATCAAAAATATGTAGTGAAACGCATTACAAAATATACGTGCGTAACACCCAGGGGCAAAATTGAAATTTTAATTTTGCGGGGTGTTACAACAATTGATTGGTTGCCCTATTTAGTTCTTAAATAGGTTTTTAGATGTGAGACGAGAGGTTTATAGAGTGTACGCAAGATATACCCATCGTAGTATCATACAATGTTATATTTGCATAGGTGTCGTACCAAAAACTATTATTTATACCAGTATCGGTCCTCCTTATTCTCGTGCATCTTCTAGAACGCAACCCTCCTCATGAACTGCCCTGCAAACCTAACCGCACACCAATGATAGAAAAATCAAACAAAATGCTGTAATCATATGCACGCATATAGACAATGTAAATACACACACACACACACACACACACACACACACACACACACACACACACACACACACATATATATATATAAGTATCGTACAATCCGGGGTGTTACATCACTCCCTCCTTAGAGTCGTTCTATCCCCAGAACGTCCCTAGTGGGAGAAAAGAACAACAAAAAAAAAAAAAATTAGAAAACACCTAAAACAAATCCAGATACAAAGCCTTCATGCGGCTCTCCGGCTCCCACGTGGCTTCTTCCATGAATTTGTTCTTCCAGAGAACTTTGACCATCGGGATGACCTTGTTTCTCAGTACCTTGTCTTGATGATCAAGTATCCTAACTAGTTGCTCTCTATAGGAAAGATCTATCTGCAAATCTTTCGGAACCTCTAGCAACTAATGACTTAAATCCGGCATGCACCTCCGTAGCATAGAGACTTGGAACACTTCATGCACTTTAGATAACTCGACCGGTAGCTCCAACTTATAAGCCATCTGTCAATCCTCTTCAGAATCTAGTATGGTCCAATGTATCTCGAAGCTAACTTCCCGTCCTTTCCGAATCTAATAACTCCATTTGTCGGCGACACCTTGAGAAATACAGAGTCTTTTTTTCAAATTTCAACTCTTTTCGACGGTTGTCCGCATAGCTCCTTTGCCTGCTTTATGCTCCTTGAAGCCTCTTCTGAATAAGCTCGATCTGTTCTGACGTTTGTTGTACGATTTATGGCCCATACATCTGCCGCTCTCTTACCTCGAACCAACAAACTGGTGTTCTACATCCTCGGCCATACAAAGCTTCATATAGGGCCATGCCAGTGCTCACCAAATAGATGTTATTATAAGCAAACTCTACCAAGGCTATGTATTTCTCCCAACTTCCTCTTAAGTCCAAAATGCATGCCCTCAACATGTCTTCAAGGATCATGTTTACTCTCTCTGTCTGTCCATCCGTCTGAGGATGAAAAGCTGTGTTGAAGTCTGTTCTAGTCCCCAATGCTGACTGTAGACATCGCCAGAATCGAGATGTAAATCTTGCATCTCGGTCGGATACTATCGATACTGGCACTCCATGTAGCTTTACTATGTTCTCGATGTAGATCTTGGCCAGCCTCTCGACTTTCCAGGTCGTCTTTACTCAAAGAAAATGTGCTGACTTCGTCAACCGATCCACAATCACCCATATTGAGTCATTTCCTTTAGGGCTCCTGGGTAATCCAGTGATGAAATCCATACTGATGTTCTCCCATTTTCGTTCTGGAATGGGTAAAGGCTGTAGCAATCCTCCTGATTTCTGATTCTCGGCCTTAATATCTTGGCACATCAGACATTTGGCTACAAATTCTGCTATATCTCGCTTCATCCCAGACCCCCAATAGTGCTGCTTTATATCATGATACATCTTGGTGCGTCCGGGGTGAATTGCAAGCAATGTGGAGTGAGCTTCCTTTATGATGTCTTCCCTTAACTCCTCGTCCTTCGGTACACACAGTCTGCTACCAAACCACAGTGAACCTTCTCTTATACTGAATTCGGGCAATTTTCCTTCATGCACTTGCTTCTATCTTCTGATGATACGTTGCCACTCCCTCCTTAGAAAGGATATGGCCTAGAAATGTAACTTCCGATTTCCAGAACTCTCACTTAGATAATTTGGCATACAACTGATGCTCTTGTAGCTTGCTCAAGACCGCTGTCAGATGTTCAGCGTGATCCTCTTCTGTGCTTGAATATACCTGATATGGCTAAAAATGGGGTTAAATCGGAACCGTCCAGATTGGGCACGAATCTTGAAGCTCAGGGGTAAAACGGTAATTTCACATACAAACGGGTCCGAAATGGGCACTGGGTCTCCTTCTCACAGATCCAATAACCCACGAACGGATCCACTCCAACTGGGTACGGGTCCGACCCGAGACAGACCCAGACCAGCAAGAGGAAATCAGGGTCACTGATTTGACCAAATCAACGGTCCTGATTTGTAGTTACCCTCTCACCGGGAATTAGGGATCAGTTACCTAAACAAACTGTGAGGATTTTACTCCTGACAGTTACACAGGAAATCAGGTCCCTAATCACTCCCATGGCGACTATAAATACCTCCCCCCTACCACTGTGACCAGGTAATCACTCTTTTTCCACCTTAAGCTCTTTCTTAATCATCACTGGTTACTGACAAGAGCGTCGGAGGGTGCATCGCCGGAATCAACCCCGGTGTATCGCACTTCCTTGCAGGTAGCGGCAGGAATCAGAGGGCTTGGATCCGCTATTCAGGTTTTTCCGCGAACTCACAAATCTCATCTGTTTACCCCCACACCAGAATCAGCGGTAACAGATTGGCACCGTCTGTGGGAAAACCATACGAATAGCCTCCGCCTCTTCCTCGTCGACTAGCCCTTCTCCAACCATGCCTCCCAAAAAGGTCAGGTCTAGGGGGTCCAACCGCAGACCCAATCCCGCCGATCAGCAAGAGGAAGTCCCCGTGCATCCTGCTCTGCAGCCCGAACAACTTCCTCCCCCGGTCCAACAGGGCCAGCCTCCTCTTCCGAACCAACAACCCCCAAATGGTCCTGCTGGTCAGAACCAGCGGAGGCAGAAGCAACCTCTCCACCCAGACCATGTCTCAATTCACAATGCCTCCTCGGACTCCATGGCTTCCCATAACCCCCGAGCCTCCGACCTCCGCAACACCGTTCTGAATCGCCAAAAGGATGAGGACCTTCGCAACCATCTAGATGAGAGGTGGGCCCGAGAGGGAGCCTCCCGCCAGCATCAAGGTGAGCGATCTCCTCATCGCCGAGATGGTAGGAGGTCTCCGGACCGAAGAGGCCCGGGGGAATCTCCCGAGCGTCGTAGGACGAGGCCACATTCCCCCGCTAATCAACATCATCCGAGGAACGACGAGGCACCTATCACTCGTGCCGAGTTCCTACAATTCCAGGAGACTGTGTTGCAGGCCCTCAACCTTTGCCCCAACAACCATAATGCCCAGAGGGTTCCAACACCCCCACGGGTTCCAAGTCCTCGCCACCGATCCAGAAGTCCTCTCCCGGCTCCCAGTTGCCAGCAACACCATCATAGTCATCGCCGATCCCAGAACTACCGATGCCGTAGCCCCCGCTCCCCTTCCTATGAAGACGAGTCCAGGGACTCGATCGACTATCACTGGAGGGACGATGCCCTCTACCGTCGTCTCCACGAGATGGAGAGGCGCATCGGCCATATGGACAAGGAGGAGGAGTCGAGAGGAACGACCGTCCGCCCCAGCAGACCGCCCTTCTCTCGGACTATCATGGAGGCTCCCATTCCGAGGGGTTTCAAGCCTCTGCAGTTTGAAACGTACTCAGGGGAGTCGGACCCTGTTAATTATGTCGAAAGCTTCAAGACCTTAGTGCTGATCCACCAAGCTTCCGACGCCATGCTCTGCAAGACCTTCCCCGCCACTCTTAAGGGTTCGGCGCGGGAATGGTAATCCCGGCTCGCTCCCTTTTCCATCTTCTCGTTCGAGCAGTTCGAAACGCTCTTCATAACTCACTTTGTGAGTAGCAGGCGAACAGAGAAGACGAGCCTCTCCCTACTCCACCTCCGATAGGAGAGGGGAGAAAAGCTGAGGGACTATGTGAGGAGATTTATCGCAGTGGTCAGGTCTATTGCCTCCCTCGACCAGTCAGTGGCGACCGTTGCGTTCCAGTCGAACGTCCTCAACTCCAACCTCCGGTCGTCCCTCGCCAAAAAGCCTCCGCACAACTTCGCCGATCTTCTCCTAAGATGTGAGAAGTACATTCGGGCAGAAGAGGCCGAGTGCCTCTCGAGTTTCGGAGGACCTGCCTCCGGCTCGAAGAGGAAGACGGCGGAGGAGGAAGGATCCAAGAAGCTGCAGAAGGACAATAGCGGTCAGCGCCGTCCTCCCCCCAGGTTCGAGAAGTTCACTCCCATCACCACCAATGTCTCCACCATCCTGATGGAAGTGGAGAAGGAAGGAGTCATACCTCCCGCTCCGAGGATGAACACCCCGGCCAAGAGGAGGAACAAGGAGAAATGGTGCCGTTACCACCGGGACCACGGCAACGACACCAACGACTGTCGGGCGTTGAAAAATGAGATAGAGGCCCTCATCCAGAGGGGACAGTTGGCCAAATTTGTGAAGGCAAACGATCGCATGGATCGCACCACTCCTCCGCCTCGGGGGGCTCACAAGCGCTCCGAGCGACGCGATCAAACCCCCGAGTTCGAGGAAGAACGGGTTCTGCACCTTATTCACGGGGGACCAATGGGGGGCTCTTCCAACTCCTCTCGGAAGGCCTTCGTCCGAGAGGTCAACTCAGTTCACAGCGCCCCTCCCACCAAAGGCCTCGGCGTCCCAGTGACTTTCTCCGATGAAGATCTCGAGGGGGTCCGAACTCCCCACTGCGACGCACTTGTCATCGACCTTCGCATGGCGAACTTCAAAGTGCAGAGGGTCCTAGTAGACAACAGGAGCTCGGTGATTATCCTCTTCCTCTCGGCCTTCCGAGGGCTGCAGCTGTCCCAGGACCGCCTTAAACCGGCCGGCTACACGCTCCACGGGTTCACGGGGGTACTAGTAACTGTCGAAGGGGTTATCACCCTGGACGTAACTGCTGGGAAGACCCCTACCACCCGAACTGAGCCTATGGACTTTATGGTCGTCGATGTCCCGGCTGCATACAATGTCATTTTAGGCCGACCTGGCCTAGCTGCCTTGGAAGCTGTTCCTTCGGCGTACCACCTTAAAATGAAGTCCCCCACCCGGTCGGGAGTGGGAGAAGTCAGGGGCAGCCAAGAGACAGGCTCGGAAGTGCTATATGACTTCCACCGGGGGTCCGGTGCTCTCCCTCGAGACTCTAGAAATCCCCGAGCCGAATGTCCGACCCACGTCCAAGCTGGCGGACGAATTGGAAGAAGTACTCTTCTCGGACGAGGACCCGAGTCGAAAGTTCCTCATCAGCAAGTCCTTGCCGACTGCCCTATGCTCCGACTTGGTGCAGTGCATCCGGGAGAACCGCGAACTATTTGCTTGGTCCGCCACGGATATGCCCGGGATTTCGAGGACCTTCTAGTACACCGTCTCAACGTCGAACCGGGGTGCAGACCGGTTCAGCAGAAGAGGCGTAAGTTCGCCCCCGAGCGACAACAAGCCATCAAGGAAGAGGTGGACAAGCTCTTAAAAGCTCGGTTCATACAGGAGGTGAACTATCCCGAGTGGCTCTCCAATGTCATCATGGTTAAGAAGTCCAATGGTTCTTGGAGGATATGCATCGACTTCACCGACCTGAATAAGGCATGTCCGAAGGATCCGTTCCCTCTCCCAAATATCGACACCCTCATCGATGCCACCTCGGGCCATGAGCTCCTCAGCTTCATGGACGCCTTCTCCGGCTATAATTAGATCCGAATGTTCCCTCCGGACATTCCGAAGACTTCCTTCATTACCGACCAAGGCCTATACTGTTATAAAGTTATGTCGTTCGGACTGAAGAACGCTGGAGCCACCTACCAGCGCCTCGTCAACAAAGTCTTCCAAAGCCAGATAGGCCGCAACATGGAAGTATACGTCGACGACATGCTCGTGAAGAGCATCCGAGGTACCGACCACGTGGCCGACCTTCAGGAGGCATTCGGCGTATTAAGAAGGCACAACATGAGACTTAATCTGAACAAGTGTGCGTTCGGGGTCTCGTCGGGAAAGTTCCTCGGCTTCATGGTGAGCCAGCGAGGGATCGAAGCAGATCCCGAGAAAATCAAGGCCATACTGGACATGGCCCCGCCCCGGAATGTCAAGGAAGTGCAGAAGCTTACGGGTCGCCTTGCCGCTATTGGCCGGTTCCTTTCGAAGTCTGGGGAAAAGTGCCTCCCCTTCTTCAAGGCTCTCAGGGGGGCTAAGGGTTTCGAATGGGGCCAACCGCAGCAGGAGTCGTTCCACCAACTAAAGGCCTACTTAGCGAACCCTCCCCTGCTCAGCAATCCCATTCCAGGGGAAACCCTCTTCATCTACTTAGCTGCTCCCGAGCAGGCCCTAAGTGCTGTTTTGGTGAGGAAAGAAAACCGGGCTCAGAGGCCCATCTACTATGTGAGCAAGGTGCTTCGGGATGCCGAGCTCCGCTACCCGAAGGTGGAAAAGATGGCCTACGCCCTGGTTATAGGCGGCAAGGAAGCTCTTGCCATACTTTCAGTCCCACTCGGTTGTGGTCCTCACCGACCAACCGCTGAAGCAGATCCTCCACAAGCCCGAAACCTCAGGTCGGCTTATGAAGTGGTCCACAGAGCTGAGCCAACACGACATCTCGTACCAGCCTTGGACTGCGATCAAAGCTCAGGCCCTCGCCAAGGTCCGAACCCTCATGAGCCGGTTCAAAGAGGCACTCATCCAACGAGTCCCTCGAGAAGAGAATTCGCAAGCCGACGCCCTCTCCAAGTTGGTCTCCTTCTCCCTCCAAGGTCTCGAGCAGACTGTCTTGATCGAGGTCCTCTTGAAACCGAGCATAGAAGACGAAGCCCTCGACTCAGTGGAGTCATTGCCAGTCCTACTGCATGATAATTGGATGAAACCCTTAGTGAGATTCCTAAGGGACGGACTCCTCCCCGAGGACCCGAAGGAAGCACGCCGAGTAAGAACCAGGGCCGAGCGGTACATCCTGCTCGAGGGAATCTTATACAAGCGCTCCTTCTCGCAGATTGACGGCCGACCGTACCTGAGGTGCCTTTCCCCAGAACAGGCCAACTATGCCTTACAGGAGCTCTACGAAGGCATCGGCGGAGCGCATTCAGGGTCTAGGTCCTTGGCTCGGAAAGCCCTGAATTACGGATACTTCTGGCTGACTCTCCTCCAAGACGCCGAGCGACACGTTCGGTAATGTGCCTCTTGTCAGAGACATTCCAACATTCGTCGCCTCCCCCAAGCCAACCTCGCCACCCTATCAAGTCCTATCCCCTTCGCAATGTGGGGGATGGATTTACTAGGGCCTTTACCTCCAGCTCCGGGCCAGTTCAAGTTCTTGGTCGTAGCCATCGACTACTTCTCGAAGTGGATTGAGGCCGAGCCCCTCGCCACTATCACCAGGAACAAGGTGCTTCAATTCTTTTGGAAGATCATTATCTGCAGATTCGGCGTCCCCCGTGTCCTCGTAACGGACAACGGGACTCAGTTCACTGGTGCCGCATTCCGAGCTCTATGTGAAGACCTTGCCATCCAACAGCGCTTCTCGTCCGTCTCCCACCCTCAGTCGAACGGACAGGCGGAGAACGCTAACCGGCAGATCCTCTCTGGTATCAAGAAGAGACTGGACAAGTGTTCTAGAGGCTTATGGGTCGACCAGCTCCCCAATGTGCTGTGGAACTACCGCACCAACAAGCGGACCCGCACGGGGGAGTCCCCGTTCAACCTCACCTATGGGTCCGAGGCGGTGATACCACTCGAAGTCGGAATACCTTCTCCTCGCCTCGCGGCCTACAACGAGGAACAGAACGCCAGAGACCTCCGGGCGAATTTAGACCTGGTGGACGAGCTGAAAGACAGAGCATCAATATGCCAACAGAACTACCGGAGGAGGGTCGAACTAGCGTACAACAAGAAAGTCCGACCCACCGATCTCAAGGAGCGGGACTTGGTCCTCAGAAAGCTAGCCATCTCCTTCCCCAATCAGAAGAGCAAACTAGCTCCGAATTGGGAAGGACCCTACAAGATCACAAGGGTTGTTCAGGCCCGAAGCTTATCGTCTTGAAGACTTAGAGGGCAGAGAGATTCCGAGGACCTGGAATGCCGACCACCTGTTAAAATACCAAGAAAGCGCCCCGGTGCCTCTCTAAGTATCACAGGATGTCGAACCATTCCTCTCCTCTAAACTTTAATTCATTTCATAAGTTGTTATATGTAAAAACGGCTCGCCATCAATCATCAATGAAGAATGCTCTTTCGTACTTATAAAATTGCTTGCATCTCTCTGCTTTTATTTTTTGTTTCAACCAATGGTTCGGAGTCCAATGTCCGGCTCGACTTTACTTCCCTGACTCACCCTTAGGCGAGCCAGAAGTAGATCGCCGTTCGGAACTGCTCCCACAACCGTTGAACTACACTGATGGTTCGGAGTCCAACACTTGGTTCGATTCTACTCCGCAAGCTCGCTTCTCAGCAGGCTAGGAGTGGGTCGCCATTCAGAATTGCTCCCACAACCATTGAACTCTAACGATGGTTCCAGAGTCCAACACTTGGTTCGATTCTACTCCGCAAGCTCGCTTCTCAGCAGGCTAGGAGTGGGTCGCCATTCGGAATTGCTCCCACAACCGTTGAACTCTAACGATGGTTCCGAGTCCAACACTTGGTTCGATTCTACTCCACAAACTCGCTTCTTAGTGGGTTAGGAGTGGGTCGCCATTCGGAATTGCTCCCACGACCGTCGAACTCTCACGAGGATCGGCGAACCCACCATTGGGTAAGGCTCGACTCGCCTCGCAACTTCGCGATAAGAGGAGACAGAAGCACCGCTCGGCACCTCCGGCCGAACGCTCTTGTTGCCAAACCACGAACAAGCGAGAGGTATGCTCGGAGCGCACCACGTCCCTCGAACTCTTAGACTTCCGATCGGCTGACCGAGCAAGTGCCCATCTGAGCGTCAAAACGGAGAAAACTCACTTTCTCCTCAACTTTCGTGTAAGATCTCGATCAGACGCCCCAGATCTTGCCAGCGACGCTAAACGACAAGATAGCATTTTTTTGGGAACTGGATCCGTCTCGAGATTCGTGCCCCCATCCAACGGTTCAGATCGCGCTACGGCACCGAATCGCGAACGAGGGAGGGGCCGGGTCGGAGACCTCGGCGTGACGAACACAGTCAGAACCAAAATAACTACGCAGAGCTACAAAGGACGTGCCAGCTCGTGAAAGAAATATTATTAAAAATTGGGACACAGTACAAAACAACTCTTCCATACAACGAGGCCACAAAGCCCTAAATAACAAAAGTTACAATGCTGACCCACTACACTTGGTTTTTAAATGAAAAATCATCACCGTCCCGTTCGGTCGTCATTTTGGCAGCCTCGGCCGCCAGTTCCTCTTCCTCCTTCCGAAGCTCCGCCTCTACGGTCTGCAAGTGACGGATCTCGGAGAGCAGATCGTCCCCCTTGGCTATTATTTTCGATAAATTGTGCCGAACGCACTGGACCCGAAGGGCGTTGCTAAAGGCGGTCGGCGAACCTTCATCCTCTTCTGCAGGGGTCATCTCGGCGATCCTGCTCTCCAAGCACCGGATCTCGGCGTCTCGCTGACCCAGGATGAGCTGAAGGTGGCCCCGCTCGCTTTCAGCTTGGCGTAATTCCAGCTCGACCTCATAGAGCCGCTCTCGGCACCCTGCCGAGCACAACCTCGTCACCCCCAGGACAGCCTCGGTTTGGGCGTTGTTATCCGAGCGATTGGGGTCGGTTTCGGGAGCTCCCACCACGAGCTGAAAAGAGGAAGAGACGAACAACAAAATTTCAAACATTGCCGAAGTCCAACACTTGAAGAATTTTTCAAAACAAACTATCAAGCTTTTATTCCAATAAAGTAACTCTACATACAACAAGACTGACGCTACAACAAGAGTTTTATAGTATAAGACGACATGTTCAGTGCCTCTTCGGAAGGGGTACGCTTCGGTGCTTCAGTTCAAGAAACACGGGGGCGGCGACGCCTAACCTCCGAGCTCGATTCCAAACCGGCCAAGAGCTCGTTATTCTTTTGCTCGACGACGGAAAGCTCCCTACGAAGCTGCTCAGTCTCACCTTCGGGACAAGGAGCTTGGGGTTGCTTCCGCAGTTGCTTCAACTCGCGATAATACCCCCTCGCAGCTACCTTTATCTCCTCCAGCTTCAAGAACATATAAAACCGCTTCTCTCGGCTAAGTGAAAGCTCTCGCTTCATTTTGGTCAGCTCCTTACGAAGGTACGAAACCTCCGTGATCGGACCAAACTTCACCTGAAAAGTAGAGATAAATCCGACGCCCAACACTTGGAGAATTTTAAGCCTACTCAAACACAAAATCCGGAGACTAACACTTGGAGAATTTTTTGGCCAAACAAAGAATGTTTTCATTCAAAACTCAAAATAGCGTTACAAGAGCGGTGGCCAGTCCGCAGTTAGGCTTACAAAAAAAAAACAAAAGACTAAAAGACGCAACCAAGTCAGGGGTCGACCTTTTTGTCGTTCGGGTCTGTCGACCCCTCGGCCTTGTCCTCGCCCTCGACCTCGTCCTCGTCCTCGTCCCCGCTCTCGTTCTCCTCCTCAGAGTCATCCTCCTCCTCACCCTCGGCCTCAGTCTCCCTCAGGCCTTCGACACCGTCGGTCTGTCCCTTGGGGCTGAGCATCGCCGGGGGAAGCTCCTCCTCCCTCTCCACAGGGTCGTAGATGTGGTAGGAGGACGTGTCGAACCCCGGGTTCCGAGCGGCTATATGAAGAAGGGCTCGGCCGTATGCGTCCTCCATGTTCTTGAACATGTGATGCTCGGCCTCGTCCTGGACAGCCTTCTTCGCATTCGCAACCTTAGACCGGTGCCTGGCCATGATCTTCTCGGCCCTCTTCCGAGCCCTCTCCACCTCCGACCGAGCATTGGCCAACTCCTCCTTCAGCTCGGCATTCTCCTTCTCCGAGGCCTCGAGCTTGGCTGCCGTGTCCTTTGACCGTTGAACGGCGTCGGCCAGCTGCGCCTCCAACCCCGCCACTTCGGCTCCACACTTTGCCGAGAGGAGTAGCTTAGCATTGAGCAGCTTCAGTGCTTTCGCGCGCTCTGACCTCTCCCGGTTGTACTGCGCCGTCAGCTCTTGTTCTTTGCTCGCGAACTCCTCGAGCAAGAAGTTGAAGTGGCAGAGGGTCTGAAATGAGAACAAATCGTCAGGGTCCGAACCTAAAAATTTAGAAAGTTTCAGAAAGAATGCTTCAATAAGAACGTGTTCGGCCTACTCACCGACATCGTGTTCCAAGCGATTTGCATCATCGCGTTCCCGACTTGACCAGACTTAAGGGCCGCTCGGTCCTTCGAGGTCGGCAGGTGCTTCACCGCCTGCATGCAAATGTTGCCGTCACCCAAAAAGCCGTCGACTTTCATCACTTTCCAGTCGGGGACAAAGATCTGCTTGTGCCCCTCGGTCAGAATCTTCTCCGCATCGGCAGTGAGGGGCGGAACTTGGAGGGATAACACCTTGCTCACGTCGAACGCGCCGCTCGACGAGCCGGGAGCATACCCCTTCGCCGTTGGAATCGGAGGCCGCGGCCTTCTCCTGCTTGGGACCAGCATCCGGAACGACGACCTTCTGCAGGTCAGCGGTCTTCAGGACGAAAGGTATCTTCGGCGCTCGGCCGCCCTGAGGCCCTGTCGAGGGTCTCTTCTTTCTCGTCTCCTGCTCCTTCGCCTTGGCCTTCGCCATCAACGCCCTATAGTCCATCTTAGAAGACTCTGCACAAGCCGAATGAAAACACTTAGATAAATTTTTCAAGAAATTCATGCAAAGAGTAAAAATACCAGAAGCGTACTAGGGTCGATCGGACTGAGACCCCCCCAGAACAAAGCTTCCTCGGTAATGTCTTTCCAACTTAGCGTCGGCAAAGCGAGGAGCTTCTTGAGGACTTCCGCCTCCTCGTCACTCAGTACCGGCTCCTTCTTCGCTCGCTTGGGCAGGCCTTCCCTCGACCAGGCTATCGGAATTGCCCAGGGTGTGGGAGCTCGGACAATGAAATACTTCTCCTTCCAATGCTTGATCGAGTCCGGGTTCTCGATCAACTTCACGCCCGCCCGTGGCGAAAGGTAGAACCTCTGCTCGTTCCTGTTCGGCTGGCAAGGGCGGTAGAGGCTCCGAAGGAGAAACATGTTCGGCTCGGCGCCAATCTCTTGACATCGAAGAACAAACGCCAAGACGTGCCTCTAAGTGTTCGGCATCAGTTGGGCGGGGCACAAACCGTACCAAATAAGAACCTCCACGATGAATGGATGGAGCGGAAAATGGAGCCCGGCGGCCAAGGAATCGAGGGGAAATATGCACGTGTCAGCCGAAGATGACGTGCACGCTCGGAATCCCGGTCCAGGGAGGAGTAGCCCGTACTCGACAGGAATCTAGAATCCGGTTCGGATCCGATGAAGATCAGCCTCCGTTAAAGACGAAATGGTATGGTCCACCTCGGACAACTCTCTCAGCTCATTCTCCTCTACCGACTTGGTAGTGCCCTGAGTCACCTTCTCTAACATCTCTCCAGAATAGCTCCGAACACCCCCCACACTCGACAGAACGATCGGCTGCCGACCGAACTCCCCTGCCGTCTTCGGCTGCTCAATGATTGTGACCACTCCCTTACCATTCTGGGACTTCGCCACAACCTCTTGGAGCGGCTCGGCTACTTCGCCACTCTTACTCGGCCGAACAACGGTCTGGTCAGTCGGCTCTATCACCTCCTTTCCTTTACCCGCTCGGCCGACGACTTGGTCCGAGGCGGGGGTCTCATCCGAAGAAGTAATCTTAACCATTTTTCTAAAAAGAAAGGAGAGAGACTGGCCTTGAAGTTACAGTTACGGTCAGAAAAGTTCGCCGGAGCAAAAAAACACCTAGCCGCGATAGCCAACGGCACCACCCGGGAGCTAAAAACTTCGGTGGTGAAAAGTAAAAACTTGAGAGAGAAAGTGAAAGTGAATAATGAGATCTGGGGAGGGGGAGTGAAGATTTATAGTAAAAAGAAAAGTCTCTTGGGCTTCCTAACGTAAGGGCGCGACTTTTGGGCCGCTCTCGAAACGTCACGAAGGCCCAAAATGACTTTGTCTTTTCACATAGTCAAGTAGCTCGGCACAACAGGATCTAAATCCGAACAACGTGCGATCCGAACCCAACAGCAAAGGGTCCGGTCGGCTAACCGAGCAAAGGCCCATCCGAGCGTCAAAACGGAGAAAATTCACTTTCTCCTCAACTTTCGTGTAAGATCTCGATCAGACGGCCCAGATCTTTCTAGCAACTCTAAACGACAAAGATAGCGTTTTCTTGGGAACTGGGTCCGTCTCGAGATTCGTGCCACCATCCAACGGTTCAGATCGCGCCACATCGCCCGGACGAAGCACTTCGGACCCAGACGCTCCACCTCTGTCTGAAGAAGACAGAGAAAATTTGGGTTAAAAGTTTTAAGGCACCGCCCTCGGCGAGCCCCCCGGGCCCCGGTCTCGGTCGGATCCCCTCTCACCCGTGAGCAACTCGAAGCCTACAGCCTCTAAGCTGAAACCACGAATCGTTCAAGGGTTGGAGAGAAACCACCATCTCGCGGGGCCCAGTCAAAAAGCAGATCGGCACACCTTCCATCTCTAACTCCTTCGGGCTGACAGCCATCAGAAGCCGTCAGCCTGGAAGGAAGACAAAGATCGGAAGAGACCAACCATTCCGAAGCAGCTTCTCCCTCGACTCCAGACTTCGGTCGTCACCCCTTCTGCCATGATCTCCTCCGACCCTGACATCCGCATCCGGACCATTAGAATCGGGAGAAGATCATGGCAGAAGAATGACCACCCATCCTTGCCGAAGCACCATGTCCCCCGGGTCCGGACTTCGGTCGTCAACTCTCCTGCCCTTATCTCCCCTGACCCTGACACCTACGTCGGAGCCGTCAGAATCAGGAGAAGATAACGGCAGAAGGATGACCACCCATCCTTCCGAAGCACCTTGTACCCCGGGTTCGGACCCCGGTCATCACCCCTTCTGCCCTGATCTCCTCCGTCCCTGACATCCGCATCGGGACCGTCAGAATCGGGAGAAGATCACGGCGGAAGAGTGACCACCCGTCCGACGACCTCAGGGTTAGGATTTTTTAAAAGAAGACAGGCATCCGCCTTGACTCCGGTCGTCACCTCTTCTGCCCTAATCTCCCCCGACCCTGACATCCGCATCGGGGCCGTCAGAATCAGGAGGAGACCATGGCCGAAGAGCAACCACCCTAGGCAGACACCTCCGATGGCTAAAACTCAACATTGTTGTGACTGAAACTACAAGGGGAGTGGGGTATTTATAACCTCCCCTCCAAGAACCAGCCATTATGACCCTCGGGAGCTGAAACGCCACGCTTAATTGGAGGGCACCATTCTTAATGACCCCGGGAAGTTGGAACGCCGCACAAATCCCGGGGCGCCATTAATGCTCTTGGGAACCAAACCATCTCGAGATTCTTTCCGCCATTCAACGGCACGGATCGCGCTACCACGCTCGGATTGCCAAACCCTTAGACATCCGGTCGGCTAACCGAGCAAGTGCCCATCCGAGCGTCAAAATGGAGAAAACTCACTTTCTCCTCAACATTCGTGTAAGATCTCGATCAGACGGCCCAGATCTTGCCAGCGACGCTAAACGACAAGATAGCGTTTTCTTGGGAACGGAGCCCGTCTCGAGATTCGTGCCACCATACGATGGCTCAGATTGCGCCATGTTGCTCGGACAACCGAGCCCTCAGACCTCCGGTCGGCCAACCGAGCAAGTGCCCATCCGGCGGCCCAGAACGTCGCTCGGACAACCGAGCCTTCAGACCTCCGGTCGGCCAACCGAGCAAGTGCCCATCCGGCGGCCCAGAACTTCGCTCGACCAAACCGAACTCTCAGATCCCCGGTTGGCCAACCGAGCAAGTGCCTATCCGAGCGTCAAAATGGAGAAAAAAGCAGCCGAACGATCACGACCGTTGGATCTTCCAGAAATCCGTGCTCCTGATGATGAACGGTCCAGATCTTGCCACGTGCGCTAAGCGACAAGATAGCGTTCTCTTGGGAAACGCGCCCGTCTCAAGATTCGCGCCACCATCCGACGGTTCAGATTGCGCCACGTCGCTCGGACGGCCGAACCCTTACACCTCCGTCGGCCAACCGAGCAAGTGCCCATCCGAGCATCAAAAGCGAGAAAATGAATGCCGAGCGACTACAACCGTCAGATCTCTCAGAAATTCGCGCTCGCCCAAGATCAACGGTCCAGATCAGGCCACGCCATAAATCAGTATTTAAAAAATTAATTTTTATTTATTTAAATCATTTTATTTATTTAAAAATTACAAAAAATTGCTAAAAATTCGGGAAAATTAACTAAAAATTCTAGAAAATAATTAAAAATTCGGGGGGATATTTTTGAGCCCCTGAACGAACAATTATTGCCTAGAATGTACTGTTAAGGCTCCCGAACGATTAGTTAACACATCGCAAAATTAAATAAATAGTCCGAAAAAATAGATAAAAACCGTCAAATACTCAACAAGGCTTCAGAACAGCTCACGGCTTCAAAAATCACCTCACTACCCCCTTTCGAGATTCAAAACCCTCCATTCGGACTCCGATACAACTCCACTAGCCGCTAAAACAGTTAAACTACTCCTCAAAGGCTGATCACACTCAGTCTTTAGGAGTGGGGGGCTCGTGATATGGCTAAAAATGGGGTTAAATCGGAACTGTCCAGATTGGGCACGAATCTTGAAGCTCAGGGGTAAAATGGTAATTTCACATACAAACAGGTCCGAAATGGGCACTGGATCTCCTTCTCACAGATCCAATAACCCGCGAACGGATCCACTCCAACTGGGTACGGGTCCCGACCCGAGACAGACCCAGACCAGCAAGAGGAAATTAGGGTCACTGATTTGACCAAATCAACGGGCCTGATTTGCAGTTACCCTCTCACCGGGAATCATGGGTCAGTTTCCTAAACAAATTGTGAGGATTTTACTCCTAACAGTTACACAGGAAATCAGGTCCCTAATCACTCCCATGGCGACTATAAATACCTCCCCCTACCACTGTGACCAGGTAATCACTCTTTTTCCACCTTAAGCTCTTTCTTAATCATCACTGGTTACTGACAAGAGCGTTGGAGGTTGCGTCGCCGAAATCAACCCCGGTGTATCGCACTTCCTTGCAGGTAGCGGCAGGAATCAGAAGGCTTGGATCCGCTATTCAGGTTTTTCTGCGAACTCACAAATCTCATCTGTTTACCCCCACACCAGAATCAGCTGTAACAATACCAAAATGTCGTCGATGAAGACCACAACAAATGAGTCGATAAACGGACGTAGAATTCTGTTCATCAAGTCCATGAAGATTGCTGGAGCGTTAGTCACTCCAAACGGCATTATCAAGAATCTATATTGTCCATGTCGAGTTCGAAAAGCTGTCTTAGGTACATCCTCTTCCCTGACTCGCACTTGATGATATCCGGACCGTAGATCAATCTTGGAAAATAATACTGCTCCCTGAAGCTGATCGAACAAATTGTCGATCCTGGAAATTGTGTACTTGTTCTGAATAATGACTTTATTCAATTCCCGAACAAATCGTCGATCTTGGGAATTGTGTACTTGTTCTGAATAGTGACTTTATTCAATTCCCGATAATCAATACACATCTTGGATGATCTGTCCTTCTTCTTAACAAGCAACACTGGTGCTCCCCAAGGTAATGCACTTGGTCTGATAAATCCTTTCTACAAGAATTTTTCAATTTGCTTCTTGATCTCATTCTGCTCTACTGGCGCCATTCGATAGGGTGCTTTGGATACTGAGTGCTACCTGGCTGAACTGTGATGCTAAACTCGACATCATGGTGTAGGGGAATTCCAGGTAAAATCCTCTAAGAATACAAGTGGAAAATTCCTCACCACTGGTATCTTGTTCACCTCTTTAGGTACCCGTACTTCACTAGCAGTTGTAAAAGTCATTGCCTTCGATCTCTTCTTCCTGCGGAATACAAGTTCCACTCCTTCAGCTAATATGACTACTTCCTTCTCCTTGCAGTCAATGCTTGCCTTGTGCCTCGACATCCAATCCATACCATTAATGAAATCTGTTCCGGCAAAACCCAACTTTAACAAATCGATACTTAGGGTTTCTCCGCTAATCTGGAGCTTACATCCCCTATAGCATAGATCTGTAGTAAGGGTTGCCCCTGACGGCGTAGCTACCATCAAAGCTAACTCTAGGATTACCTTTTGTGTGCATCTTAGTTTTCTCGAAAAAATTTTTGACACAAAAGAATGAGTCGATCCACTATCAAACAAGACCGTAGCCAAAATCCCATTTATATATATATATATAATAGTTCATCCTCCATCAACTTCCCACAAAAACTCAAAATACAACTTAACCTTGATTACATTACTTCTTCAGCTTCCAAAATATCTCAAAATTTAGTCAGTCCACATAATATTTTCACCTTGTTATTTATCCTGTTACTTGCTTGATGAGCATCCCTTTTGTAATTCTGGGCAATTTGACTTGTTATGCCTAAATTCCGTACAGTTGAAACAACCCTTGATCGCTGTTGGGCAACTCGACTTGTAGTGTTCGACTTCCCCGCATTTGTAGCAACTCTTAGTCGCAATTGCTACCTTGGGGCATTCTCCTTCAGAAGGTTTGGTGATTTTCCCAGCAGTTATCGGCTTGGTGCCTTTCTGAAGTCCCTACCAGCAGTTCTGGAGGTGTGTCATACCGTCTTAAAGTTGCTTTCGTTCTTTCTTCAGGTGTGCTGTCTGTGCCTGATGAAATTTGATCTGCTGCTGGACCCGGTGGATCGCCTTGTCCCTGCGTTCCCCGAGCTTTTTCATTTCCAGATACCCGATGGCTATCCTTTGCTGCTCCGCAGTTGGGTCTAGCGATGGTGAAGGTGAGTTCAAGGTGAGTTCTCCTCACCTTCAGTCTTCTGTAGCACTTCCCTCATTTCTTCCTCCATCGTCATCATTTCCATTGTAGGTATTGGCTCACCTACTGATACTGACCCATCCTGGATGAAGATATCTTCGAACACCATCTGCAAAACATAAACAGGATTTAGTTCCAGAATCACAGACACATATTGTCATGTTTGCCTCTAATTGGCATTTTAAGTTTTTAAATTTCCTACTGTGTTAGACTGCTATTTGAAGTCAGCTTTGATACCAAATCTGTAGCGCCCCGGATCCCCGTTACTGGACCTCTATGACACTCACCAGAATCCTTGCCTTCAAATGCATCTCAACACAGTAATAACACAAAAATTTTACAAAAACTTTTTATTGCCAATGAGTCATTACATCGTTAATTACGACCGACACCTTGTTCTTGGACAAGGAGTACAAATTACATCCACTCATTACAACTTATTACAAATATATACTGTCTCCACTTGTAAAGCTATCAGCTGGCTCCCAGAATGGTAATCGACTGATTACTCACGAACTTCGCTAAGTGGCCCATCGGCTCCCCTGGGACTTGCTCCTCGGTTTGAGGCTTCTGCTGCACGACTCTGATATTTCTGCTCCAACTCGAAAGGTAGGAGTCGATACCTAAAAGGTGAAGAACGTCAGTACTTCGATTGATGCAAAGCTGATAATAACAGGGATCCTCTAAATTACAATCACAACCATAATTTTATGCAAAAAAAAGTGATGTGCCAAACAAGGATTTATAGATTGGGGTTCTAGTGGAGTGGTATGCCATGACCCTTTTACTAGATGCAACAAATCACATGCCTGACTCTAATGCAAGCAAGACTTTGGAGAACGAATGCATCCCATACTACATATGCCCCCAAATCTAGCCATCTTTCTCCACAGTTTAGGGATTCAATCCATCGCCATGCGACCTACTCTTGTACTCAACCTGTTACCAATAGATTGTCCGTAGTCTAAGGAGGTTGCATTTGGTCGGTCTAGTTCTGCCACTGCAGTGCCTAAGTGGTGGTCGTACCCATGTACGGACCTCTTCAGAAAGATGCGTTGAATTCGGTCACAAGACCGTGTAATTTGTGTGTCCACCCCTAACCTGGGCTACAGACTTATGCATTCGTGTTCACCCCTAATCCGGGCTATGAGCTGATATATATAAAAACCCACGTAGATAGGAACGTGATGGCCTCGAGGGTCAAATCCTCCTAGCCTCCCATTCCTTACTCTGGCAAACTTTTTGAATTAACAGATCGAGATACGAGCCGAGGACTCAATCATGAGTGCCAAAAATGTATCCCTACGATATGAAGGTACAACAGTGACTATGGTCTACTAGTACTAATGCAATTACTAAATCCCTAATGCATCACTCTAATCCCAGCCTCACTCTAATCAGTTTGGGTAAAAGATAAGATTGCTTCCAAAACTTGCCTATCGACCTCTGGCCCGGGCGATACCAGTTTGGTTCGCTACATCCCCGGGCTTGGAATTGTCCAGCGCCATGGCCTACATTCACCCCTAATCCGGCAATGAATGTGTGATGAGCTTTAATGAGCTTAATTTGACGGCATGACTTGGACGTCCGACACTTCGGTGGAAGTTCACAACTTAGGGTCGACAGATGCAGGGTATCACCTTACCCTAGTGACCAACTTGAGTCACACACCCACTATGGGAGTCAACAAAACCAAAAACAGATACCAACTTCCCCAGACGAAGAGTTATCAGCTCTAATGGTACACATGGGAGAAGTCCACACAACACCTAGTCAAAATCCAAGACTAAACAACCTACGGGGTTTCTGTCCGAAACTTAAAAAGATCATAACTCCCTCTATACAACTCCAATTGGAGTGTACAAGCCCAATCCGGAAAGGTAAGAAGCCAGGCTACAACTTCCAGGTTGATCATAACCTTAAATTCCATCATTTATGTCCTCAAAATGGCCTCTCAAGCCTCGCCTGTGTATTTCCTGTACACGGGCTGCACCTTGCCGGTAGCATAAAACTCTGCTCACTCATCAAAATGCTACAAACTAAAGTTCTATGGAAAGGTTTCGATATCCTCTACAATCCTCTAGTTGGTCATAAGTCCAAAATATGCCATTGGATCTCCCTAAAACACACATTACTCACAATTGTACCAAGTCATACACTAAGACTTCCTCAACCAGAGCACTCAGCTCAAATCCTGGTCTCTGTCCAGTATTGCAGAAATCATAATAAATCAACTACTTACTGGAAACACCCCAAATAGGTCTTGTTAGAAAGGTCTTGATATCTACTACAATCCTCTAAGGAAACACTTCCTCAAAATTTGCTCTTAAGAAGCCTCAATTGTGTCATCTCTATAGGGTGTCAAATCTGACTGAATCCAGCACAGTACATTCTATAAAATCCATCATAAATCCTAGGCTCATCTAATAGACACAAATTTTCCAGTATAGAAACTAGACTTTATAAATAACAACATGCAAAGGTTTCATGTCCAATTTCCAAGTATACACTGAGTTCTTCATGTCTCAATTAAGCACATAAATCATCCTGTTCTTCAGTTACAGCTCTAGCTACTGTTGATACATCAATTTTTATCATGCCTGTAACTTCATCCAAATATTTTTTTAATTTTTCTGTAGAGTCTAGATACAAGTGGAAATATAAGGTAAAAATTTCAGATTAAGATCTTGCTCCAATTAATTATGAAATATCCAATAATCTCAGGCATCATAGTAACCAATTTCTGCTACTGCCTTACGACACTACTTTGGAAATGGATTTTATTAAAATACCAAATAATCTTAGAAAAATCCAAAATAATTCATGAATCACCTAGACATATAACGGAACAATCTGTAAAAATTTCATGATCAGATTCCATGTGGTTTGCTCTTGGAAAAATCTAGAAAATAGCATACAGGTCAAGATTCCAGTTTTAGTTTATGATTTCAACTTCCAATCTTCTTAAAAATTCATTCTAACACTTACAACCACACATGCATGCAAGAAATCAATCAAGAAACAAAAAGAAAGGTTTAGAGAAACTCCTCACTCTGAGTTGATTGTTGAGTAGATGGTAGCTTTGAGCTTCACTTCCTCAAGAATCACTCCAAGAGCTCCTTCAATCTTTGTTCTTTTCTCTCCTTCTTTTCTTTTCTTTGGTTTGAGTTCTGAAATTTTCAAAACATGGGAGAAGAATGAAGCGGTTCTTAATGGAAAAATGAGTAAGGAAAGAGGGTGGAAAGATAGGGGGGTAGGATTTAGGGTAGTGGGGTGTAGGCTTTAGGGTGGTTTTGTGAGAAAACCATGGTCTCTAGCCAATTGTTTTGGGTACAATGGATTGGCTACCCTATTTAGTTCTTAAATGGGTTCTTAGATGCGAGACGAGAGGTTTATTGAGTGTACGCAAGATATACCCATCGTAGTATCTTACAATATTATATTTGCATAGGTGTCGTACCAAAAACTAGTGTTTACACCAGTATCGGTCCTCCTCATGCTCGTGCATCTTCTAGAACACAACCCTCCTCATGAACTACCCCGCAAACCTATCCGCACACCAACGATAGCAAAATCAAACAAAACACTGCAATCATATGCACGCATACAGACAATGTACATATATACACATATATATATAAGTATCGTACAATCTGGGGTGTTACAATGGGTACAGACCCGCAAATGATTGAAACAATGAAAAGTTGGCCACATCCAAAGACGGTAAAGGAAGTGCAAAGCTTCTTAGGGATAACAGGGTACTACAGAAAATTTGTTCAGAATTATGCTAGAATAGAACTACTACTTACAACATTAACCAGGAAGAACCAGTGTGACTACCATTTTTGTATTTTTCAATTTTTCCCCTTTTGTGATATTTTTATTTGCAATTGAATAAATGCCCTATTTCTTCCTTGATTATTATTTTAATTATGACCTGTTCATGAAATTCTTCGTTCTTTTGATCGGGCTATTCTTGTTGATCCTATTGTTCTCTTATTTAAATGTGGGGTTTTTTTATTCGAACCCTATTGATTTGGATCAACCTCTTATTGAACCCTAAAAACCCAATTTCATTTGTTCTTAACCGTAATCCGCTGTTATTGGACCCTAATTTACTAACCCATTACCTTAATTGTACCCTATAAATACAACTATACTGTAAACCCTTAAAATTGCACACAATCGAAACCCTAGCCGCTTATTCTCTCTCCTCTCTCTTCTCTCCTCGCTGTTCTCTCTATCTCCCCGTCATTTCTTACCTAAACTACTGAACCCATACTGTATCTGCATCTTCCTCTACCGTTTCCCCGTCCTCCAGCCACCCCTCATTGCCCAGCCCCCTTCCAGTCAGCTCCGCCATACACCCGTTCGCGCTGCCACAGCATCTCCTCGTTTCCCTTCCGACAACAGCTGAGAACCCAAACCCCAACTCCTAGTCCACCCAGTTTCGATCGATGACCAACAAGCTCCACTCACCATCGTGCCGTTCGCCGCCTGACGTGCCCTCTCTAGTTGCTGCTGACTTTCTTGTACTGTTGTGGTTGTTGTCTCTTTTGTTGTTGCTTTGTGCATGTTTATTGCACGTGCTTAATTGTGTTGGTTCGTGGGTTCGCTGTTTTTGGATTCTTATCCCGTTATTCTTGGTATTCGTTTTGACCGATTAAAAGGCAAGTCACCATCTTCTTGAATTGTTAATTGTATCAAACTCAAGTTTTGTTGAAACTCTTGCAAGTAGATCTCTTTGTTATCGTATTGTCCATTGTTCATCTCTTCGTTGGGTCTATTGAGGGATTACACAAGCTAACCCAAATATTCTTGACACCGTGCCACTTTTGACTGTAAAGATTGGATCTTTCATGAGTGCATATAAAATTGATAATAGGGTTGTTCATATAATCGTCACACAAATAAATTATTATGGAGACAATTGATAGGTTGTATGTTGTTTGATAGATTGATGATTGATTGATGATAAATTGACGTATGAGCGTGTTCTAATTTTATTTATCATGTTTTGACACTCATCATGCTGACTATATAAATTATTGACAAAGTAATTGATATCCATCATGTATAATTAATTTATTTTCAAGAAAACGACCCAAAATCTTGTATATACTTGCTTACCTGAATGTTAACTGATATTTTCGAACCAGTAAAATATCTTAAAATGAAATACTTTCTGAATATGAATTGTATCCTTATCTTTCTAGTTTTTGGGACATCTTGAATTTATGAATTCCGAGTTTTGTAGCAAAAGTTATGCCCGTTTTACTACAGCTGTGTTTTTACTTTCAGATTTTCAAATTGTTGTACCTTTCATGTTTAAACAGCAAAAATGCTGATCAAATGATAATGTTTTAATCTGAAAAATTTTCATATTGTTGCTTAACATGTTTAGAAGTCCAGAAAGTATTTTTAATGAATTTAATATCCAGTTTTTACTGTTTCTAAAATTAAAATAACATGATGTCGATATTCAGCCTGGACAAATAATCTGTAAAGAACCAAGTGTTTGACCTAGCTACTGTTGTCGGAATTTTAACTTTAAATATGCGTTGGAACCATGTAGAAGTCTAGTTTCTAGAATTTCTAATGGATTCAACTTTTAAATTCTGAGTCAGCAGGAAACTGCATTTTTGTATATACTGCACATGTTGTCCAGAATTTTAGATTCCACTTTTTAATAAATTAATTATTCTTATATCATACTAGTGCAAGAAATAATGAATGTATGTTGCATTTCATGTTCCCAATGAGTTATTTTCACTATTCTAACCGTCCTATCCATGTTATCAACCAATTGTTTCCCTATTGATACTATCGTTCACCAAAATATCCATTAATTGCATATTGTATTGTTACATTGATAAATAGTTAATAAGTCAGGGTTAAAGAGAGATTTGACTAGTGAACAAAGTAGTGACTGTACTTAATGGAGGGGCCCATGTTTCCCTAATTATCATTTCGGCTACCATTTTATCGTGTGATTATGGTTATGGCTGTAACCTAATCAATCGTGTACCGTATCGTTGTCGATGACCGTATCGTACACCGATAGGTGAATAGTATTTACCGTTACCGTTGCCAAGTACATAATCTACCGAGTGCACCACTTGAGTCTAAACGAAATTGATTGTATGCATCGAACCTGTAGTATGGGATGGAGTAGTACATGCAATAGTTAGGATTAAAATGATTAATAGCATAAGAATTGACACATCACCGACATTGCATATTGTTCATCATTGTTCATATTTGTATCCAATATTGTCTAAGTGTTATTGACATTAACCGTTGATTACTGTTACCAAATATTGAATCATTGTTCCACCGTTGCATTCATTACCATGTTATTGATCATTACTATCGTGCCATGTTATTGATTCCTATTGATCCATTGATTCATTGTAATACCATTATTCCATTGTTCCTAGCTTTTTCTACTTGCTGTCCATGACTTGCTCTAAGGACAATTTTTCTCCTCTTTTTACATGAAGTGTATACAGGTAATGAAGGAGAACTGCCTGCTAGAATTGGAGAACAAACATTCTGAAGACTACTGCTTTCTAATTGCTTATTACTTTAATAAACTTAATATATTGAGACTTGTTATTATTTTGGATTGGATTCTAATTGTTTTGGGCTTATGTCCCGGATTTTATTATTGTTTCCATAGGTTGGATTATTATTATTGTATTTGGATATTTTTATTCCTTCATTCCAAATACTATTATTCATGAGATTATTATTATTGCCTGGGCATTTATTCTGTATTGATTATATTATTGAGTTAATCGAATAAACAGCTTATGGGTGACGTTAGTCATTCGCTGTGCCAATGTTACGTGCTCGTATTCCGTATTTTTGGGAAGCGGGGCGTGACAACTAGAGTTTCAACTGGACTGAGATGTGTGAAGAAAGTTTCCAGGAGTTAAAGAATAGATTGATCTCTGCACCAATCTTGGTCTTGCCTAAGGCGGATAAAGGGTATATCATTTACAGCGATGCATCGTATTTGGGGTTTGGGTGTGTCCTAATATAGGAAGGACATGTGATAGCATATAGATCAAGATAGCACCAACCACATGAAAAGAATTACCCTACACATGACTTGGAGATAACTGCAATAATTTTTGCCTTAAAGTTATGTAGATATTATGTCTACGAAGCAAGGGTAGAGATGTATACCGACCACAAGAGCTTAAAATGTATATCAGCAAAAGGACTTGAATTTAAGGCAGAGACAATGGCTGGAAGTTTTGGAAGACGTTAGGCCGAAAATTTTATGTCATCTAGGAAAAGCCAACCTGGTGGCAGATGCACTCAGCAGAAAGAGAAGTATAGCCACACTTGTTTCGACCAGGAAGGAGCTCGAAGATGAGATCAGGAAAGCAGGTATTGAGGTAATTACTCAACACTTGAGTGCAGATTTGGAACAATTAGAATTACAGCCGAATCTGAACGAGCGAGTTAAGAAGGCTCAGATAGGAGATATAGAGATTGAAGCACTAAGGAAGTAGGTGAATGAGGGAAAACTTACAGAATTCAGTATAAAAGAAGGATCACTTTACTATGGTAACAGGATGTGTGTACCCAAGGATAAGGAGCTGAGAAAATACATTATGAAGGAAGCTCACTCCACCTTACTTACAGTTCACCCCGGAAGCACTAAGATGTATCAAGATGTGAAGCAATACTGTTGGTGGTCTGGAATGAAGCGGGACATGCAGAATTCGTGGCTATGCCATCAAATTAAAGCTAAAAACCAGAAGCCTGGAGGGTTACTACAACCATTGCCCATTTCAGAGTGGAAATGGGAGAATATTAGTGTGGACTTCATCCTTCCGGTAAAGACAACCTGGTCACTTGGGTAATTGTAGATCGACTGACAAAGTCCGCACATTTCCTTCCGGTAAAGACAACCTGGTCACTTGAGAAATTAGTAGAAGTCTACATTAAAAATAAAGTGAAGGTACATGAAGTGCCAGTATCGAAAGTTTATGACAGGGACACATGGTTTACATCTCGTTTCTTGTATAGTCTGCAGTCAGCTTTGGGACCAGAACGATTTTAACACAGCTTTTCACCATCTGACTGATGGACAGACCGAAAGAGTAAACCGAATTCTTGAAGATATGTTAAGAGTAAGCATTATGGATTTCGGAGGAAGTTGAGAAAGATACTTGGCCTTAGTAGAATTTGCTTATAATAACAGCTATCAGACAAGCATCGGTATGGCCCCATATGAAGCGTTGTATGGAAGAAGGTGTAGGTTGCCTGTATGTTGGTATGAAGTAGGAGAAAGGCAGATGTTTGGGCCAGATGTAGTACAACAAACCACTCAGAAGATCGAGCTAATCTGGAAGAGGTTACACAGGCAGTACAGAGCAAACAAAAAAGCTATGTCGACAACAACCGACAGAAGTTGGAATTCGCAGAAGGCGATTCAGTATTCCTAAAAGTCCCACCAACAAAAGGCGTAATCAAATTCGGGGAAAACGGAAAGTTAGCACCAAGATACATTGGCCCATATAAGATTCTGAAGAAAATTGGAAAAATGGCCTACAAAATGGAGTTACCGGCAAAGTTATCTTGAGTACACGACGTGTTCCACATCTTGATGCTGGGGAAGTTTGTGCCGGACCCGAACCATCAACTACCAGAGATTCCTGTAGACTTGCAAGTAAACCTCTCTTACAAAGAACAACCAGTTAGAATCTTCGATCGACAGGAAAAGATGTTACAGAACAAGACCATTCCAATGGTGAAGGTTCTCTAGAAGAATCAGTTCATTGAAGAAGCCACTTAGGAGCTGGAAAGCCACATGAGAACTTCTTTTCCTGAACTATTATAGATATAATGTTTTCTTTCTCCCGACTAAGTATTGTAATACCCCGAAATAAATTAAACTTACACACACACACATACACACACACACACACACACACACACACACACATATATATCTTGTCTATTAAATGATCTAAGTATATACTTGAATTAAATTAAGTATATGATTAATTTGAATTGAATGTGGTATGCATGGTCATAGCATTAGGGTTAGGGTTATTTGACCTAGGGTTAGGAGCTAACCCTACCCCCATCATGATTGATCTTGATTTGGTTGTGATGAGACCCATTGGCTAGATTTTGTCCTGAAGAAACTCTTCAAGAACAAAGTGGAGAACCCTTAATGTTTCTAGGAGCTATGTGTTGGCACTCATCACAACCCTCCAATTCCCACTCCCCCCTACACCTCATCTCCACATTCCATGTTCATTTTTTCATCTTAGGACGGTTCAAAAAAAAACAAAGAAGAAGGAAAGAAAGTGAAAAAGATTAAAAGAGTGTTTTAGCCACTAGCATCTACACTCTTTTGTAGGAATTTGTTCAATGAGGAAGAAGGCCAAGAAAGGAGGAGATCTCAAGCCACTAGTTCTATATCTCAA
Source organism: Hemerocallis citrina (assembly GCA_017893485.1). Lineage (NCBI taxonomy): Eukaryota > Viridiplantae > Streptophyta > Magnoliopsida > Asparagales > Asphodelaceae > Hemerocallis > Hemerocallis citrina. Next base: position 71,226,770 of record CM030360.1, read on the forward strand.
AGAAACCTAGGGTGGGGGTTCTCTAAACTCTAAATTGGTTTTTTTTTATGTGATTTTGTGTGTAGGAGTAAATAACAGAAGCTTGATGTCATGCATGTGTAATTGATAAGTTATACAAAATTAAGCTTGTATGCTAGTATAATTTATGTACTATGTTCCATGTTAGAAACACGTGTTATGTTATAGACTTAGAAATTTCTAACTTGAAAATGGCTTGGAGTATATATTTAAAATCTTTATGACAAGTTCTACTATGAGTATAGAGAACATTCTAATTTTTTCATAATTTTCTGGATTCATTTAGTAGTGCAAATTCAATTTTGTTTCCGAAACAGTAAGTAGTAGAAAAGTGACATTTTTTTTGCTATAACTTGTGTGTATTCCAAAAATCATAACATGGAATTAGTAAGACATCTTGAGCTAAAATGTTTACTGAGAAACTTGGATATGTTAACAACAATCTTTTCAATTTTCATATTTTTCGGAATTTATTTAATATTTCAAAAAATTATATAGGCCGACTGGTCTAGAGCCAAAAGTTGGCTCTGTTCTGTTTCAAGGATGAAGTTCAATAATTCATAATTATTTTGTGGTATATAATCTTGCAATGAAACTTTTAATATAGAACAAAATGTGTATCTAGATCATGTATCTAAAAATTTAGAATTTCTAGATGAAATTTGGTTGGGTTTAAAATTTAGTTTGTAAGAAGAGGTCGGGCACATTATCTGAAAAGAGAGAAGACTTTCTTCCAAATTCAAAAAGCTAAAGCTCTTTGTATATTTTGAAGATTGATGCAATTTTTGGATATGATTGATTTGTGTATGTGTAGTTAATGAATCCTAAATATCAAAATTCTTGGATTCGAGTATGAATTGAGATTGAATTTTGAGTAGACCATGTCCAGTAAGAGGTCAGATTTAACATGTCTGAGAACATGAGACTTTCCAGCACTGTGTGTTTAAAATCTGAGAAAATGATTTACTAGAAAATTGTAGTAGAGATTATTAGCTTTCCAAAAATTCTAAAATCATGCAATTCAAGTTTATAGAGTAATAGATATGATTATTTTCAATTCTGGACAGAACCGGCCCTAGTTAGTATTTATTGTTTTGTAGATTAGTGAATTTTGCTCAAATCCTAAATCGTGGATTTGAGAGTTAGTATCATTTCCCATGATTAAAATGCTTGGTTATACCTTGTCTTGAGTTTGTCAGAGCATGTGTGATGGTTTGATCATGATTTGAGTTGTTTGGATTGTCTAGGGAAAGATAATACCCTACGACTATCAACCCTTAAGCTAGGTATTGGAATCTTCCGCCTAGATGTTTGGATGGTCAATTCTCGTGCACTGACAGAGTCATGACCAATAGAGGATGATTGCAGGCCGACGATGTGGACAAAATTCAAGATAAGGGAAGTGGGGAGCAAGGTAATCGCATCGCTGGAGCCATGGGTTGATAGACAGGAACTGGAATTTTGGTAAACCCCATAAAACTAGAAATAACCTAGTGTATTGATTATGTTTTGTTTAAACTGTACCCTTATAACACATATAGGGTAGGCTCAATACTAGACAGAAATACATGTAATTGATATTAGTTTTCTAACAAACATTAGTCGGGTGCTGTACTCCTCTGTCGTGGGGATACGTGCTGAGTTGCGTACCTCGCTCTGTCAATTCCTGAAGCACCACGGTAAAGAACGGGAGGGTTCCTGTCGGCTAGGGGGAATAGACCCTCGAGGCCGTCATGTTCTAAGTTGATGATGAACGGGCAATAGGTGGTGTTCCCTATGAGTCTTTGGTGCCACTCGGTACGAGATACCTTGTAAGTTCGTCATGACTTTTGACTGAGATACGAGCGTCGGGAACTAGTGGCAAATAGGTTCACCACTATATGACTACAGTAACGGGTTGGACCGTATGTCTCCAACCTCATCAGCCACATTGTGTTTGTCAGGAACTGGATGAGTACAAGAGTAGGATGCATGGCAAGGGTTTGAAACCTTGAACTTGGAGACAACGGCTTTATTGGGGGCATATGTAGTATGAGATGCATGCATTTTTAAAGTCTTGCGTGCATTAGAATAGGTGCATTATTGACCTGTGCATTGACTACTAGGTCATGTCATACACGAACACTTTAACCCAGATGCACTTTTCCTTTAGAATTACACTTTTCCCATTGCATCAAATCTTAATTGTCAGTTGGAGATCACTGCTTTTATCGGCATTGCGTCAGTGTACGTACTAACGTACCCACTCTTTTAGGTATTGGATGCCGATCCGCAAGAATAGGAGAGCTCAAGCCAGATGGAGCGTCCAACTGACAATATCATGTGTTCATTATTTATATTTTGTAAAACTCTGATTTGCAGCTATTGGAATATTGTTATATTGTAACACTTGAGACTTGTAAACTTTTAATTAAATAAAAATTTTAAATTTCTTGATTTTTATTGTGTTTGTGACTGTTTGAGGGAAAGATTATAGTTTGTGTTACGAATCGCCAGTATAGGGATTCGGGACGCTACATTGACTGCTAGTCTTTATTACATGCTCTGGCCGTTATAGTTATCGACCTCATTTCAAATTGAAAAATACTGCTACGGGAGGGCATTAACCGCCCTCATTGTAATTCTTCAGCTGCTCTCTTTCTACGTCCTTAGTATCTTCTTCCACCTCATGTCTTCAAGTCGGTAAGCTCCTAGGCAGACCACTTGTGAGACAATGTATGATCGATCCTTCCCAGTTTGGTGTGGGCTTTCCTTTCATGCGTGGGTTGGATATTTTGATATTTAAAAGGATGAGGTCCCCCTCCTTGAGGCTGGCCCGGCGGACCTTTTTTTTGTAGAAGTTCTCCACCTTATGTGAATACATATGTCTTCATAGGGTAGATTTCTCCCTCACTTCTTCATTGATATCAAGATTTCCCCAAAGGTCATTTGAGTTACGCTCTTCATTGAAGGAGGGAAAGCATGGCAATGTAATATGACCTCAAGGAGGATGTGTGCTTCTGTGATGGGGGATAGTGGTTCCGCCTCTATCCACTGTGTGAAATAGTCGATGCTACAATTAGGAAGTTCTAATGTCGAGTAGCGGGGAGAAACGGTCCGAGTATGTCCATTTTCCACATGGTGAAGGGGATGAGGATTGACAAGGAGATGAGACTAGCTTGGGGTACTCGCTTAGTGGAGGAGTACTGCTAGCAAGGGATGCATTAGCAGACAAATGATTGGATGTCGCTGAGTAGTATGGGTCAGTAGTATCCGTGATTGAGAATTTTTTATTTTGAAGGACCATGCACCCAGTTGGCTGCCACCTACTCCTTCATGTACCTCCCTGAGAGCATTATTTGCCTCTTTGGGAGAGAGGCATAACAAGTAATGCCGGCCATCAACCTGGGTGTAGGAACACTTTAGAGATTTCCTTTGAGAAGTGTTATCTTTCATCCCACACCCAGATCTTTCTCGCTTCTTTGGGATCGGCTAGGAGAACTCCGTTGTCGAGGAAGTCGATCGAGGATTTCATCCAACAATCTCTGGGTGTTTGGGCACTGATGAACATAATCTCTAATGCTTCCTCTTCGATGTTTGGCATGAGTAAGACCTCGACGAGCACAGTATGGTTGAGTCCATCAAAGAAGGAGGAGGCTAACTTAGAGAGGGTATCTGCTTGCTTATTTTTCTTATGAGGGATGTGTGTGACTTCGACTTCCTTGAACGTAGCTAGAAGCTTCTTTACATAGGCCAACTATCTGACCATGCGGTCATCTCTGGCTTCATAGTCACCTCGGATTTGATTCACTACTAGTTGAGAGTCGCTAAACACCCGGACTCTTTGTGCCCCTACATTCCATGCTAAGAGGAGTCCGACAATGAGTGTTTTATATTCGACCTCATTGTTGGAGGTTGGGTAGTTAAAACGTGGTAAGTACTTAGGAGTGAACTCGTCAGGATCAAGTAAGAAGTCCTTGGTCTTGCTTCTTTCGAGGTAGGAGGACCCATTGATATAGAAGTTTCAGAGTGGAGACTTTCTCCTTCCACGAGGGTATATGGGATTGTGCTTTCGATAATGAACTCGTCTAAGGGTTGGGCTTTGATTACTGTCCTTGGTCGGTAGCTGATGTCATGCTAGCTAAACTCAATAGACCAATTCATGAGTCGTCCAGAGCTTTCTGGCTTGTGGAGTACTTGTTTAAGCATTTGCTCGGTGAGGACCCAGATGGATTGTGCTTGGAAATAGTGGTGGAGCTTTCGGATGGTCGTGACCAGTGTGTATGTAACACCCCGAATTCCAAATAAGTCTGAATTCGAAGTTCCATAGGATCTTTAAACTTCACTTCGTACAATTTTACAAGGAATTAAAAAACTTTTTAAACAACAATACTTACATCAACGCAGCAGAATATAAATTACATCATGTTACATGAATTAAACAACTTGAACATTTCTTTAAGCAGCATTTATTCTTTAGTCTTATCAATCACTTTATCCTGCATAGAAACTATGGGCACGTCAGTTGCATACAACTGATAATACATCAATTTCTCTTACTTAGAAAGCACACACTTGTCACAAACAAAGCTAAGGGGACTATCTTATTGATGTCGTGTGTGAATGTACACTTAGTCCTTAATGCAGTTATTTAAGTTTAATGACACTAATACGCACTTGTTCAGATTCTATGCATCCCATACTACATAGGTCCGAGGACAAGACCTTAATCGTTCTTCACCTCGTAGGGTTGATTCTCTCGCAATGATTTAAACTACTATGGTAACGACGATAAGTATCCTAGACGTTCTATGAGTTATGAGCCCATGCCCAGACAACTTGGAGGGAAATCCCATGTCATGACATGACGATCATGCAGAGCCTATGGACAATTGCCTCTGTCATGGAATGATGGCACTACGTAGTCACCAAACACCCTACAAGCGTCGCCACGATCACGATAATTCCGGAGATGTATCCATGCCATGGCATGACGCATCAAGCAGGCAACCTATGAATACTCTCACACCGTAGATCCGAGGCCCTCATACTTGTGTTTTTCTCTTACTTTCATCACATCTCCATTATGTATCTAATCCTTAGATAATTGAATCATGAATAAAATTAATACTTTAGAATTAGCATTACCTCTACATCGGTCTTAAACATCAATCATTTACCATGACCCAATATTGGTCTCTTATCATCATATTTCTCTTTCAAAAATTTCATTCATGTCGATGTAAGGACTCAGCTAAACTCTAGTGTCAAACTCGTTTCATGTTCATCAAAAAGATTTCATATTCATAAATTTCATATTTCGTCATGTTTCTTTTACTTCATTTTCCATGCACAACTTGCATAATTTAAACAACAATCTCATATTTAATCGTACTCATGTTTTACATATCAAGAACCTCATTTTAGATATCCATCAAAAATTCTTTCAAAAGGAAATATTCGTTTTCTTTAATTAATCAAAATTATATTCTTCTTCAAATTACTTATAATTCCCATTATACTAAGTCAAAATGTGTAGAAATAATTCTCATGAAGTCTAGTTATTTTTTTCACCCCACCCCAATGAACCCAGGTCAACCCCCCCGCCAATGAGAAATAATTCTCATGAAGTCTAGTTATTTTTAGAAGAATTCTGGTATTTTTTCTTAATTTTTTATACGTTTAAAAGTACTCAAAAGAATTCAAAATAATAAAAAAAAAATCAAAATTTTAAAAACAGTGGCCAAAGGCCGGATTCGAACCCAGGTCACCCCCCTTCCCCCCCCCCCCCCCCCCCCCCGCCCCGCCAATGAACAATAACAGCCCCAAATCGCACCCGTTGACCAGTAAGGCCAGAGTGACTAACAATCTTATAGGGAACTTAATTTATACTTAAGTTTTGGCTTTCAGTTTTGAATAAAAATTGAATTTTAAGAAAAACAGAGTCTCTCACAAACCTCGAACCCAGACCATAAGCTCCGCTTAGCTATAGTAACACACCCAAAACACACCTGAAGACCAGTAGGTCTCTAAGTGACTAACCGATATGAAATCCAGTTAATTAGTTTTGTATAAACTGCACTGAATCTAGTTCTTCTTTTAGAAAACTCGATTTTTCTCAATTAATTTGTACGTATACAAATCTATATCTTTTCAAGAATATTATTCTTTGTAAAACAGTAACTTGTATTTTCATAGATTGTTAGAAATCTCATTTTTAAACACATAATAGACTATTTCTCTTTAGTCCTTTAAAAAATGGAGTATTACTACATTTTCGACATAAAAAAATTTCTTTTTAGGAGAATCTTTTACCAACACTTTTTTCCTTTTATTCACAATGTGTTCATACAATTTTTTTCATTCTTTAACAAAATCAATCTCTTTAATTAGTCATAAGTTTACCAAAACTATTCTTTTTGTTATGTTTCAAGGAGATGAAATAGATGATAATCTAGTGATTTTAATATTACTCATAAAATGCAATTAAAACACACTTATTGCAACTAACCAATTTACCCCTAATCCATAGACATTAATTTGCATTCCACAATTCATTCATAAGAACAATTTTTCACTTATTGCATTCTACAACTCATTCATAAGCACAAATTTTCATGTAATCATGTTTCATCAATGTAGCATGCAAATATATTAACCAACCATCATAACAAATCTTAATTAACACATTTCAATTTATTTTATTAACTTTTCATGTACATAGGCTAGAGTTTCATTTCTTACTAGTTTCTTCAAACAAGCACAAAGCAAATTTTTCCTATTTGTTTCTAACATATTCACAATTCAAAATCGTAGCATGGTATCTATGTTAGAAGTTTGAGAAATTGCCCACCTTATTAAAGAAATGAAATCGAAAATCCTAAGAACTCCTTGAATGCACGAATGGCTTCCTTCTCCTCCTAGTTTGTGCCACGAACTTGAGCCTTCTCCTCCTTGCTAGTGTGAAACCCGAGCTCCCCTTCTTGATGCTAGGCCGGCCTCCAATATTGCAAGAGCACACCAACACACAATCTCGCAATCTTTTACTCACACTACTCTTTCTTTTCCTCACAATTTGTTTCTTTTCATTTCTTTTCTCTTATGAATATTTCTAGTGCAAGTCGTGAAGAAGATAAAGGGGGTATTTATACACTACTCAAGCTCAAATGGAGGGTTGAGATGAGTTTAGATAAGAGGCTAGGATGCATTTGGGAGTTAGAAGAACTACCCATGATCACATAACCACTCTTCAACTCTCTCCATCACTCCCTCATCCAAGCCCTAATCCGGCCACCCCCTTCTCATAACTTCCACGTGCTTGTGCAATGCACCTGTCACACTATACACACTACAAATTTGTTTGTACATTAAATTGTTAATTTATTTACTACTTGATCAAGTCTACACTACAAGTTGTGTTAATTCTTATTAAAAAAATACTACCAATTAGGTGGGATAAAGACCATGGGCTCTCTAATTAAATTAATTAATTTTCTTACGTGGGCTAGAACGAGACTATTAGGCCTAGAGATTAAAATAGGCTTCAATTTAAAAGAGAAGAAATGTTTATTCATGAATGAGAATACTTTTTAAAGCTAAAATACAAATATATTAAATTGCACGTGCAAAAACACGTGAAAAAAAATAAACAAAAACTTAATATTTTTTATTTGTGAAATTCAGGATGTTACAGTGTAAGCCATCTTCTCCATTTTAGAGTATCAAAGCTTAGCATGATGACGTACTTTGATTACGCGATAGATTGGTTTATAAACTCTATCTTCTTCCCTTACCAAGACGGCACTAAGGGTCTGTTCTAAAGTGGCCAAGTAGGTAAAGAGCCTCTTTCGGAATGGGCTTGATCAGGAGTGGAGGATTGACGAAGTGTGCCTTGAGATGCTAAAATGCTACTTGTTGTTCTTCTCCCCACTTAAAGTTCTTTGCTCTTCAAAGAGCTTTGAAGAACAGGAGGCACTTCTCCCTATACTTCGAGAGGAAACACCCAATAGCGGCAAGATGTTCTGTGAGCTTTTGGACTTCTTTGATGGTTGACGGGGAGACAGTCAAGTATGGCTCGGATCGTTTCAGGGTTGGCTTCGATTCCTCTCTACCTGACCTTGAAACCTAAGAACTTCCCTAAGGATACCCCGAAGGAAAATTTCGAAGGATTTAGTCTCATGTTATGTCTCCTTAGTACATCAAATGCTTCATGGAGATTGAGCACTTGGTCTTCTTTCCTGAGGCTCTCGACAAAGATCTCAACTACGTAAAATTCCATATATATTTTTTTTATATATATTTTTTATTTTCTCCTTGAAGACTTGGTTCACCACGCACTAGTATGTGGTTCCAACATTATTTAAGCCAAAGGGAATCACCCGGTAGCAGTAGAGTCCTTGGTTAGTGTTGAAGGACATCTTCAGGATGTCTGATGGAAACATTCAGATATGGTTGTATCCCACGAAGGCGTCCATGAAGCTTAAGAGTTCACGACTGTAGGTGGCATCAACCAAGGCATCCATGCCAGGTAGAGGGAAGGGGTCTTTTGGACAAGCCTTGTTAAGGTTGGTGAAGTTTATGCAGATTCTCCTTTTACCATTGACTTTCTATAAAATCCCGGTCGGATATTATATTTGTATTATTATTTTTTTTAAAATTAAAATATTTTTATGGTAATTTCTTGGTTTTATTAATAAAAAGTTATATATATATATATATATATATATATATATATATATACTAGTAAGTATATATATGCATTGTATCGATTTTGTGCACTTGTACAAAATCCTGTAAAATATGTTTTTGAGAAAATGTCTGTAAAATCTCAGGCTGGTATTAAAAATTATTATTTTATGTTGATTTTTAGAATTAAAATATTTTTTGGTATATGTTACCCGGTTTAATTAATAAACATTATCTATGTACATATACCAGTCTGTATACATCTGTATTGTATCAAATTGGTACTGAAATCTTTCGAGCTGGTAATAAAATTATTTTTATTATTATTTCTGAATTAAAATTGTTTTGGTAGAGATTATTCATTTTAATAAATAAAAAATATCTGTATAGACGTATATATGTATGTATATGTACTGTATCGATTTCGTACGTTTTTACGAAATCATGTAGTATGTGATTTTTGGAAAATATCTCTTATTCTTGATCAATCATGATCAAATGGAGGGTAGGAATTAGATTGGGATTTGATTGCAAATTTATTGGCTTTGATTGCAATTTAAATTTGCAAATACATCTCAAATTGTGTGAGCCACAAGAGAGAGAGACAAGTGGCTCTCTCTCTCTCCCTGTCCTACAAAATGGGCAGCCATTACCTCAAGGGCAAAGCCCTTTTTCATTTGTGTGTTCCTCCATCTCTTCTCACTCTCTCTTTCTCTCTTATATTTCTTTTACTTGTTTTTATTTAGAAAAAAAAATGAGAAAGAAAGAAAAGAAAGAGAGATAAAAAATCAAAAGAAAAGAGTGGGTTCTCTTTGCATGTGGTTGTTCTTGAAGAGGATCAAGAACAAGGAGCAAGGAGGAGAAGTAGCAAGCTATTTCTTCCTACACTTTTGGGTGGGGGTTTCTCATCTTTTATGTATTGTTATTATTGTTGTTATTGATTATTATTTGGACTAATTCATGATGCATATGAGTAGTAAAGATTGAAAGTGTTTAAATGCCAAGATTGAAGTAGTAGAACTAAAACAAAAACCCTAAAGATTCAATCTTGTAGGTTTGATGGTTAGAATTAATTTGTTATGCTAAAGGTAGAATATTGAGCCCAAATTAATTTTAGAGGTTTTCATATGTGTTATTAGCATGCTCTAAATTTTATAGATTTTTCTGAATTAATTTGATCGGTGAAACAAACCGTTTCCCCAAATTAGCGAAAGTTTAGCAAAAAACAGCAACTTGCCGTTTTTTGGGTTAACTTTTGTTTTGTGTTCAACGGACCAAATTTGAAGTTTCTTACGAAATTTAGAAAAGTGTTCAACTAGAAAGTTGTAGTAGATGTTCTCCCTTTTCCAAAATCCCATATTTGGTTAGATTCCGATAAGTATTGCAAAAGTTAAGAGCTTTACAAATCTCAGTAGCTAGCTTTTTGGTCAAAGCTCGCTGTTTGGATTATTCGAAGTTTTTGCACCTCTTATTGATTGAATATGAAAAAGTGTTTAAATAGAGAGTTTTAGTTGAGTCTCTCACATTTCCAAAATGTCCTATTTGGTTAGATTCCGATATGCGAAGAAAGAATTATGACCCTTAGAAAATCTCAGCAGCTGGCCTTTTTGGCTAAAGTTCGCTGTTTGGATTGTTCGAAGTTTTTGCACCTCTTATTTATTGAATCTGAAAAATTCATCAACTAGAGAGTTGTATTAGAGTCTCTCACCTTTCCAGAATTTCCTATTTGGTTAGATCTGATAAGCATAATAGGAGTTATGACTTTTACAAATCACATCAGCTAGCCGTTTGGCTGAAGCTTCGCTGTTTGGATTGTTCGATGTTATGGACCTTTTACTTACTTAATTTAGAAAATTTCTCAACCATAGAGATTTAGTAGATGTTCTCACCTTTCCAAATTTTCCTATTTGGTTGGATTCTGATAAGCGGAGTAGGAGTTAAGGCTTTTATAAATCACAGCAGCCAGCTTTTGCTTGAAAGTTCGCTGTTTAGATTGTTTGATATTTTTGTACCTCTGACTTACTGAATTTGGAAAAGTGTTCAACTAGAGAGTTGTAGTAGATTTTCTCCCCTTTTCAAAATGGACCATTTTGTTAGATTCTGATAAGTGTAGCAAAAGTTGTGTGCCTTACAAGTTTTAGCTGTGAGCTGTATTTTGTTGTTCTTAAATTGTGTTCAAAGAGCGGAGAATTGAACTCCATAAGGAATCTGAAAAAGTAATCAACTAGAGAGTTGTAGTATATGTTCCCACCTTCCTAGAAATTATAATTTGGTTAAATTCCGACATGTAGAGCAAAAGTAACAAGCTTTCAATGTTTCAGCTTTTCTGTTAAGAAATCTGCTGTTGGTTAACTTTTGCGTATGTTCAAGTGACCGGATTTTGAGATCCTTACGGAATCTGAGAAAGTGGTCAACTGGAAAGTTGTAGTAAACGTTCTCCCCATTTTAAAATGTCCTATTTTGTTAAATTCCGACAAGTATAGCAAAAGTTACGAGCTTGGAAAGTTTCAGCTTTTGGTTGTACTGTTATTGTTTAAAATGGTGTTTAACGAACCGGATTTTGAGTTCCTTACCGAATCTGAGGAAGTTTTCAACTAGTGAGTTGTAGTAGATATTCTCACCTTTCTTAAAAGTCTATTTTTGTTAAATTCCGATAAGAGCAGCATGTTTAATTGCTTCTAGGTTGTTAGAAGGTTTTGTATATTGCTTTTATGTATAAAAGATTAAATTTTGCTAGTAGCATGTTATTTTGCTTCTAGGTTGTTAGAAGATTTTTATGGTTGCTTCTATATGATTCATTTACCACATACATAGCTAGTTGGCTCGTATGCAATTCGTTTGGCTCATACGTAGCTAGTCAGCTCGTATGTAATTCATTTGGCTCATACATAGCTAGTCGGCTCGTATGTAAGTTGTTTTGCTCGTATGTAGCTTATTAGCTAGTACGCAGTTATTGTCCTCGTTTAGGGTGATATCATTACCCTAGGAGTCATCGACCATCAAGACGTGTATTTATTTTAATCCTCGTGGACTGTGGACGAGTCACCCCTCGTACACCATCAGATCTTAGCTGGTGTAGGTTGATCATGGGCCGGGAGTGTAGACAGAATCCAACTTCAGGACAGTAGCATGCGAATACGTTCGTATTGTCGGGGTCTTGGATTGATAGGCTATGAACAGGATCCTTAGGGATTCTGGTAAGTCTTGGTTGAGCACCTAGTAGAGTTATCTTGTAAAGTCTAACTTAAGACCCAACATGTTCTGTTAGTACTGTTGTCATCCCTCGGGTTGTTTAGGGTTAGTGACATTTTCAGGGTAGTAACTTATGGCTATTACTAATTGACCCTTATTTATTATCATTTTTGCCGAAGGGAAATAGTTGGTATTAAGGGTGATACCTTATGAACCGACCAGTTCTATAGGCCAACACTAGGTGGTGTTATTTGTTGTACCCTTCCTGTCAAAGGGATACGGTCTGTGCCTTCACGAGTTGGGAGCACGGGATCCATATCTCGTCTGTTAATTTCTGAAGTGCCATGACAAGAGTCGGAGCAATTCCTGTAGGAGCTAGGGGATGGACCCCCAGAACTCCGTCATGCTCTATATCAAGAAGGGCAAACAAGCCATAGACTACGATCTATCTGCTAGGGGGCCACAAGGATGCTTCGAGCTAACCTGTGCTGTCGGATATTCTATGTTCGTCAGATTTTTGAGTGAGGTCCGGTACGCCGAGTAGTAGTGCCAAACATCGTCACCATGAGTGTACTGCATTGGTGGGACTTGACCATGTCTGCAACCTCATCAGTCAAGCTGTATCTTCAAAACAGGTTGAGTACAAGAGTAGAATTCATGGCACGGGTTCAAATCCCTATATATGAAGAAACAGCTTGTTATGGGCGTATGTGGTATGGGACACATACTGTTCTGGAGGCTCGCTTGCATTAGAATAAAAGCATCCTTGCATTAGGTAAACTTGCATTAGAGTCTAAGTCATAGTATACACTGACACATCAATTATATATATACACATTTCTCTTTTTGTAACCCCTATTTCCCTAAATCCGTATTTTCAGTATATATCTCTGTATTTAAAATTTTTTCAAATTGTTTTTTTCGGTTTTCAAATTATTTTGTCAAAATGTATTGTTGGATATCCTATTAAAATCTATTTTGATTGATAATTTATTTGTTTTCGGTTATTATCATTATTATTACAAAATCTTATTGTATTTGCTAGCATTTGAGTATTAACTCAATTTATACTATTTGATTTATTATTGTATTAGTAATTGTTATACTTGATTTAATTATTTACTATTGATTATTTTATCTATTCTTTTGGATATTAAACCCAAAACCTGTTTTAAAACCCATTATTTAAATACCCATAACCATTTACCCATTTAAAACCCCTAAACCCATTAATAAACCCAACCCTACCCGTTAACTTACTACCCAATACCCTTTTTACTTAACACCTACCCATTACCCATACACATGAACCCATACCCAAACCCGTTACTTATCCCCAGACCCGTCACTCCTATACCCCCCTAACCCTAATCCACTTCACCTATTTAAACCCGTCGTTCACCCTGTTCACCTTCTCCATCTGCACCTGCCGCCAACTTCAATCTTCCACCCCTTCAACTTCCGCCCAGTGCTGCGTGCTTGCCCCGACCTCCCTACCGTCTTCTTCTGAACCTAACCTATACCCTCTACCCTCACAGCCCCATGCACCGCGACAACCTCCTCTCCCCTGCTCTCTATCGCACCACCCTGTGCGCATCCTCCTGTCGCTCCTTCACCGCGACGCAGCAGCCCCAGCCTCACGAGCACCGTCCGTCGTCTTCTCTCCACAGCGCACTCCCTGTGATGTAGTGCCCCGACGTAGCCACACCCGCAACAGCAGTGCATTTTGCCGCTGTGCCGTGCCCCTCACGACTCCTCGATGCCGCCCCTTACAGCACTGTGCCTGCAGCCAATCGCGAGGCCCTATCACAGACAATGGCAGCATCATCTCTGTGCCCCTCTGCACTCCGCCGGTGTTCCTCTGACTGCAGCCACCTGCGGCAGCATAGCGGCTCCCTAAGCTTAGCCGCTCAGCCCTGTTTCGACGTTCCTACACCGGCATGCCCCCACCGCAGCCAGTGCCGATGTGTCGTCCGTTGGATTCTTGATCATGTGGTTTTTGATCAAGTGGATCCAAGCTGTTGATCTCTTGATCGTCTTGATGATGGTGTTTTGTTCTTATTAAATCTTGGCCGTCCGTGGGATCTTGATCATCACCTTTGATTTTGGACCATTAGATCGCATTATCATCATCTTGGAGTTCTTTGGTTGCTTTGAATGGTGGCCGTCCAATCGTCGATCTGACCCGATCATCATCATCATCATCAAGATACTGATCACATCTTGATCTTCGATCAGAGTCGTCTGATCTGATTCGTTCGCCTTGATATCGTGATCCCTTGAATCTCAGTCTTCCGATCATGTCCGCAATCAATTGTTCTTTGGATTCGTAATCATGTTCGTGTTCGCTTGCTCGTGATTTTGTATTCGTGTCAGGGATTATGTTCCCGTTATTCTGCTCTTTGCTCCGTTGGATTCGTCGTCTTCCAGGCAAGTAACTTGTACTCCAATTCATTTGTTTGATACAAGTCAAAAAGTTCACCTATAGTATAGTTGGGTCTAGAGACGACTCTTGTTTGTGTTTTGCTTGATTGGTTTTGTCTCTGTTATGAAAACTTGACCATAGTTGCCTTATGACACAATCTTGACATGAATTGACCTAGGTTTTACCCGTTCTTGATTTGAACATGTATGTGAGACTTTTTGTGAGAGTTTGGATATTTGTTGAGAGCCATGTGATAGGCTTGATTTAGATATGTTAATAACCCTAATTCATGACGTTTGGATACTTGGTAGATTCGATTTCATGTTCGGGTGTGTTTGGATCAATTTTCTTGAATCTATGTCGATTTTGTTTTTAAGGGAAAAATATGTAGTTTGTCGCTGATCTGTTTTGTTTGCTGTTTTGGACTATTTTAAAGTCGGTATCTTAATTTCGGTATAAAACATGAGTTTTAGAGAATTTTGTCTATTTCAAACCCCTCTGACCTTGCTTGATTTTGATTTTGTATGGGTGAGTTATGACTATTTTAGTACAGAGGTGTCGACTTTTTCCAGATTCTGTTTTTTGGTAAATTTGATGAAAAACCATTTTAATGAACAATGCTACATATATTATTTTGATCCAAAACATTGTTCAGTATTTCTCTATCTAGTTAGGGACTACCCAGAATTTTGGTGAGTTTTATTGATGTGTTTTATATGGTGTTTCATGCTCGTTTATGAAATCTATACTTGTTGTATTTTGCTCGCTGTTCTATAAAGAACATTACTTTCACTATGATTCATTTTACTGTATGAAAAATGTTTGTGAAATATGAAAGTTAATATATTTTGTCTATTTTCACCTCCCTTTGGCGGATTTTGATTTTGTTTCACTGGTTGCGAGATACTTCAGTTTTCGTACAGCAGTGTTGGGACTTCAAAATTTTCCAAAGTGTCGTTTCTTGATATTTTCTTATTTTTGATGACTAAACTAATTTTACTGGAATATTATGAAACTTTATATTTTGATTCTAGACATATAGGGAAATACCCCAGATTTTTCCTGAATTTATTTGAGAGGTTTTGATGCAGTTTTCCTGACTGAGAATTCGTTTTTCTGATTTCTGACTGAGCATGTTTTCTGGATTCAACCCTGTTTTGAGTTATGATGTTGTGAATTACTATATCACTTATTTATACTCGCTGGATTCTTGTGGAAGTCTATTTTCTAGGTTCTCCGACGGATTCAGATTTGGATTTCTTTAGTAACGGGAATCACTATTTTAGTACTGTTTTGTCATGCTGTCCTGAATATGAACATACACTGTTTTGATCGTTTATGTGACTGTCTATCATCTATGCGTGCTTATTTGTCACCCTAGACCTGATACTGATTATACTATGTTAATTTGACACTGTTTCATGCTTATACATGCCTGTTTGAGAATAATAATAAATAATCAAGCTGGAGTTTTAATGGGAAAGATCTAGTAGTGGATAGTGCAGAAACGTGTACTCGGAAGGAGACTTGTGTTTCCTGTATGACATGTTACTGATCAAGTTACCGATCAAGTTAATTTCTGTTACCGATCAAGTTTACCGATCAAGTTACCAATCAAGTTAATATTCTATTACCGATCAAGTTACCGATCAAGTTAATATTCTGTTACTGATCAAGTTTACCGATCAAGTTAATATTCTGTTACCGATCAAGTTACCGATCAAGTTAATATTCGGTTACCGCAAGTTTACCGATCAAGTTTACCAACCAAGTTCTGTGATTCTGTGAATACCCGAGTATACTGCCCTGTATGGTCCCCTACGAAATCTAAAGCGAAACTGTTTGTTGTAGCAACCATGTGTTATAATATGGGACGCATGAAGTGCTACCTAGATAGTAATCACTATAAGACTTGATACATGATTACATGATACTTGTGTTTACATGATACTTGATTACTTGACACTTGATTCATGCCATTTACACCTGTTTACTTTGCCATGTTAGTTCTTTATTTTGACATCATGCTTATACCATGTTGCTAGTTAGTTTTTCCATGTACTTGTATCCTACATTATAAGTAGCCTGTAACTTGCAATTAATGGCTACTTATTTTTCTCTTTTCCTCTTTCCTGCATTCGTTGAATTGCAAATTTTGGAGAACAATTTCCAGACGGTATTGGAGACATGAAGTATTAGTGCTGGAGTTTATTATCATGATTTCTTGTTTTCTTGCTTTGAACAATAATTGTATTCATGTATTTGGATCTATTCTTGTATTAGAGAAATGTGACCCAGGATTTTGTGTTATTTAGATCATGACTATTTGAAATTAATATATTTTATTTCAAGTACTCTTGTTGGTATTTGGTTCATATGTGCATGTGGTTGACTTTTCTGTCTTCCGACTCTGATTATTTTGTGAGATGTTGTAAAGATTGTTGAACAGCTTATGGATGATGAAAATTATTCGCTAGGCTTTTGTCACGTATCCGTATTCCGTGTTCTATTTTGGGAAGCGGGGCGTGACACTTTTCATCAATCTATTTGTTTAGAGTTGAGAATCTCTGCTAGTCATCAGCCTTAAAGCATAGTATATGTACTGACGTCCCCATTTCAATAGGTACTGGATTGCAAAATTACAGGTACTGGATTGCAGAGCTACAGGTACAGGATTCAGGAGGACTCAAGGCAAAAGAAGAAAAGTGTTGATTTATTTCAATTATAATATATATCGTAATTTATTTATGTTGAGAGCATCCAAGTGAAGTACAATGTGTTATATATTATTCATTGGACTCTGATGTAATTTTTATTGAAAGTTCGTAACACTTGGGCTTGTATGGATTATTGTAACACCGATGTAATGTATTGTAGTTTTATAACATTCGGACTTGTAATACATTTTGTGTTGAATAAAAACTTTTAAATTTTCCTGTTTTTCTATGTATTGTGGCTAATTGAAGGAAAAGATTCTGGCTTATGTCACAGTTTCCAGTATATGGAAGTCAGGGCGTTACACTTTCTTTACTGTTACCACATTTGCTAGCCACTCCGGGCAGCTAATTTCTTGAATGAAGCATGCTGCTAGGAGCTTCTCGACTAACTCCTTTCTTGCTTGCTATCTATCGGGGGAAAACATACGACAGTTTTGTTTGACCGGCTTAACATTCGGGTTCATGCACAAACGATGCAATATTAAATCTTTGAAGATGAACAACATGTCAGATGCTGTCCAAGAGAAATAGTTTTGGTTCCCCCTTATGAAAGCAACAAGTTGCTCTTTGACTTGGTAGGGAAGAGCCTTCCTTACCCAAAAACATTTGGCCTGATCTTCTCCGGAGAAGGGGATTTCTTCTAGTTTGTCCATAGACTTAGAGTTAACTTGGCCCCTTTCTTGCTGGAGTTCTAAGGCATCAAGGGGATGATCAAGCCCCACATAATAGCAGTGTAACATGCCAGTGTTGCCGCTTTTCTCCCTTTAACTTCTCCTACCCCTAATGTTGTGGGGAACTTCATTTTGTTGGAAAGCTAAGGCCGCGTGTAGAGCCGCTAACCCAGGGCGACCAAAGATGGCATTATAGGCAGCCTTCATGTAGACTACATGAAGTCAAGTGCTTCTGTTCGAATGGCTTTCCTCACATATACATCATGGGTGACTATACCATCATTCTGAACTGGGACATCAGAGAATTCATGAAGGGTGTTTCTGGTGGGGCGGGTTTGAAATGGTCTCGTGAGAGCTTAAGACCCTCGAATGCATCTGGAAGAGGATGTTCATTAAGCCGTCCACATCTACCAGGATGCGGCACACCTAATGATTTGCCATGGAGATGTTGATTAGAAGCATGTCACAATGAAATGTCTGAACACCTTCAAGATCCTTGTATGTGAAAGTTATTGGAACCCCAAAGCCCTAAAAAGGGAGATGTTGTGCACCGAGTTTCAGTTCTTGGAAGTGGCTCAATGTCGTTCCTTTTTGTATACCTATAGAGGTAGCGCCGACGAATTAGAGCTTCAAGCTCCTCCTTAAAGGCTTAACAATCATTAGTGAGGTGTCCATGATCCCTATGAAATGCACACCATTGGTTCATGTCTCTTCTCTTTCTTGAGGTGCTCATCTTAGGAGGAGGGAGAAGGAGGTTGTGGAGGTTGTGCTTCTCAATTCCATGAGGACTGCTGAAATACAGGCATTGAGGAAAGTGAACTTGTCAAAGTGAGGTGTTGAAGGCGGTGCTGACTCGAGGCATCCTTCTGGGACTTCCTGTGCCCTTCTTCATTGGTACCCCTTCATTTGTTCCCGAAGGAGGATCCCTTTTGTTATTTTGGATGAATGACGTCTTTCACTCGGATGTACTCTTTAACCCTTTGTAGGAGGTTTGAAAATTCCCGAGGAGGTTTCTTGACGAGAGATGCTTTGAGATGTACGTGGATGACATTATGCCTAAAGGCAACGGTGATTATGGCCCAGTCAAGTGAGGGGATGGATCAGGATTCGGCTGTAAAGCACCTGACATAAATCTTGAGGTATTCTCCATCCCTCTGCTTCAAGTAAAGTAGGTAAGTGCTTGTATTCTCGGTCTTACTACTGGTGACAAAGTGAGTGGGGAAGAGCCGATCAAGCTTGTCGAAGGAAAAGATGGAACCCGGAGAGAGGCGATAGAATCATTCTCACACCGATCCCTTTTAGGGTTGCTGGAAACATCTTGCAGAAGAGGGGGTCGGAGGCTTCATGGATCATCATGAGACTTTTGAAACACTAAAGATGATCTGCGAGACTAAATTCGCCACTATATGACTCGAAAGCTAGAATCATGAAGTTTTTCGGAGTAGGGACTTCGAAGATCGACCAGGACAAAGGGGGTCAGAGAAGGCGGTATGTTCTGTCCTCGCATCCCTCTTCTTGCCTTATCAATGCTAGGAGGTCCTTCATCTCTTGGAGGCGCTAAAAGACTGTGTTGCCTTGTTCCCTGGATTTAGTAGACCCACGGGACTCTTCCTGTCGAAAAGGTGTAGGGTGGCGATTGCCAGTTCGTCAGACCCTACTAGGGACGATTGGGAAGGGTAGAAGGACCTTATCCTTGAAATCTCAAAATCTGCCCTGGTGACGAGTGTCTCTTCTTCCCTGTTGTTCCTAGGAACTAATCGACTTACTAGAATTGGGCTTCTTTGCCCGCAAGGTGGATGAGACCTTCTGTAACACCCAGTAAATAAAATGAATTAGTTTGAATATAAAATAATTTAAAATTGATGTATTTGACTATTTTGACTATTTTGTGAAACTACTGTTTTGCATATGCAAAACACGAGCAAATATTGCGAAATTAAAATTCTTAAATTTTCATGTCAAAATTACTTCTTCTCATTTAATTACAATGTTCTTATTTTTACTTTTTTTATTTTGAATTTTTTTGAATATAGAAGGCTACTTTTGAAATTTTATTGACAAAATGGATTTTAATGAAAGAAATCGTTTGTGCCATGAAAAGAGTCCAAAGATCAATTTAAAATTTAAAATTTTTAATTAGGTGGCCGAAAAAGTTATGAAAGATTAGGGGATAAGATCATGGAGTCAAATTGATTGAGTCATATGTGGATCCTAACTTAATTGATTTCCTAAATATTTGAATTTGTAAAGTTGGAGATTCTAGGGGACCTATTTGCAAAAATCCCATGGAAACCTTAACAAATTTTCCCGTCCATATATAAGGGAGAGTAGGGTTTCGGCCTCATTTCTTTTTGGTTTTCTCATTGGTGAATTTTTGGAGGCTTGGAAAAGTGTGCAATCTTTTAGGAGGAAGGATAACTTTCATTGCTTTTGTATTCAAATTCTTCAAGAGGTCGGCGTCTCTCTAACTCTCTTGATATGTTATTTTTGCTCATGATGATGTAATAACATGCTAGGAATTTATTTGTGGATATGTGGATGTGTACAACATGTATTTATTATTTTGCCATAACAGGAATTGTTGAGATGATTAATATATGAAGTTTAGTTGATGTTATGAAGTAAAAATCAAATCATTGTATGAGTTGAATATGAACGATTGATTCTTGCATATTATATGACATTAGGGTATGAAAAATTGAATTTTTGACTCATAGAGTTGATTGAATGATCATGCATATGGTTGTAATTGAGTAGAACTTGATAGTTTTATAACGCCCCGGATCCCCGTTACCGGACATCCGTGATGCAACCAGAATCTTTGCCTTCAAGTGCATCTCAACACAGTAATAATACGGAAATTTAAAAACATTTTTACTGCCAAATAAGGTCATTACATCATCGATTACAACCAATATCTTGTTCTTGAACAAGAATACAAATTACATTAACTCGTTACATCTTATTACAAAATATTTACCAACTCCTCTTGTAAAGCTATCAGCTGTCCCCGAGATGGTAATCGACTTATCACCGCCGAAGCTTCGCTGAGTGGTCAATCTGCTTCCCTGGAACTTGCCATGCATCCTGATTGTAGGGTTCAATCCCTCACCATGCATCCTACCTTTGTACTCATCCTGTTTCCAATAGATTTTCCATGTCTGAGGAGGTTGCAGTCATACGGTCTAGTCCCGTACTGCAGTCCCTGAAGTGGTGGTCACGTTTGCCACTGAGTACCCGTGCACGGACCTCACTAAAAAAGCACCTTTCGGTACAAAACCATGTACCCACTGACGTCAATGATTCACATATAACAAAACCCACGCGCATAGGAACATGAAGGCCTCGAGGGTCAAATCCCTCTATCCGACAGGAGCTCCTCTCCCGTTCCTTACCCCAGCTGTTTGGAAATTAACAGATCAAGATACGGGACCCGCAAACTTAACACCTGAGAACCAAATCTGTATCCCTATGACAGGAAAAGTACAACACCCGACTATGGTCTGCTAGTACTAATGCAATGAACATACCCCTAATACATCAATTTAATCTAAGACTCACTCTAACCATTCAGGTAAAAGATTGCTCCCAAAACTCTGCCCATCGACCACTGGCCCGAGCGACGCAAGTCCTGATCCCCTAGCTTGGAATTCATCCCTCACCATGGCACCCATTCATCCTTAACCGGCATGAAATACAAGTCAACGGCACCGACTTTGCCCTCCAATGCCTCGGCGGAAATTCAAAACTTAGGGTCCATAGACATAGGGTATCACCCTACCCTTGTGACTACTCGAGTCACAACAATCCTCCACAGGAGTCAACACCAACAAGACCAGCAAATAGACACCATTCATCCGCAAACAACGAGTCATCAACTATTAGGTACAAAAAATGGGAAAGGTTCTACCAACACTTAGCCAAAACCATGGCTAAACACTACGGTGTTTCTGCCTGAAACTTAAAAGGATCATAACTACCATAATACAACTAAAATTTGGGTGTTCAAACCCAATCTAGAAAGGTAAAGTCCTAGGGTACAACTCTCTAGTTGATTATCACCTCAGATTCAGTCATCTAAATCCTCAAAATAGCCTCACAAGCCTCAGCCTATGCACTTCCTGTACACTGGGTGCACCTTATCGATAGCATAAAATCCTACCTTGCTCATCGGAATGATACCAAACCAGGTTCTGTGGAAAGGTGTGAATGTCCTCTATAACTTCCTAGTTGATCACCAATCGAAATTGTTTCATTTGATTACCCTAAAATATTCATCTATCTCAGGTATACAGATCCACACACAAAACATTACTCAAACAGAGCCTTCAGCTCAAAATCTGGTTTCTGTCCAAACTTGCAAAAATCATATTTATTAATCTACTCACAGGAATCTCTTGAAATAAGGCTCTTTGAAAAGCTCTAAATGTCTACTACAATTTCCTAGTAGAACACTTCCTCAAATTCTGCTCATACAGAGCTATAAAAATACCATCTTATCAGAGTGTCAACACTGACTGAGTTATGCACAGTACATGCTAAAATATTCATCATAAATAAGCATAAATCACATCATGAGGTATAACATGCAAAAAGTTCAAACTCCAAGTAATCAAAGAGTTCTACCAGTTGTAAATAAGCATAAAAGTTCTGTTGTTCTTCAGCTACTATCTTGGCTACTCTTGATTAATTAATTTTGGACATGCATCAAATTTCATCCAAATAATTTCATGATTTTTCTGTAGAGTCCATATGCATGCAAGAAAACATGGTAAAAATTTTAGAGATAGATCATATGCCAATTAATTCTAAGAATTCCCATAAGTTCAGTTATCACAATAGACAGACCCAGTCTATCCCTTACGACTCAGTCCTCAAAATCGATTTTATTAAAATATCAAATATCATCAGAAAATTCTGAAATAAATAATGTGGCTTCTAGACATATGCGACCATCCTGTATAAATTTCATCGTCAAATTCCAAGTATTTTGTTCTCTAGAAATTTGGGAAGAATGGCATGCAGATCATGTTTTCTATTTCTATTTTCAGATTCTAGCAATCTACTCTTAACCAACCATCCCCATACTGCTACAACTCATGCATGCAAGAAATTAAACAAGAATGAACAAAAACAAGTTCAGAAAACTCCCCACCCTTAGTTGGCTTGAGAAGATGGGGTGTGACTAGAGCTTCCTCCTCCAAAATCCTACTCGAAGCTTGAGAACACTTCTCCTTGTTGCTCCTTACACTCTTTCCTTTTCTTTCCTATTTTTTCTGAAATTTTCAGAGCTCAAGAGGTAAGAAGGGGGTAGAGGGGGGTTTAATCAAGAAAGAAGTGAGGGAGAGAGGTGGGTAGGTCGGCCAAAATAGGGCAGGGGATAGGGTGAGGTGGCAAGTGTTTTTTGCCCCAAACCATGGTTTCTAGCTCCTTGTTTTTTGAGACAAGGCTTGGCTGAAATTTTTTGGTCTTGATCAAGAGCTAGATGAGAGATGAGAGGTCATATTTGAGTGCATGCAACGAGTATCCATTGTAGTACCAGACAATTACATATTTGCATAGACACCACACTCAAAACTAGTATATGTACCAGTATCGGTCCTTCTCATTTCCGTATACCATCTAGAATGCAACCACCCACACGAACCACCCCCCAAACATAAACACCCTCCATCATTCATACATGCATAATCCAACAAACACTGCAATACATATATATATACATGCAGACAATATATATATATATATATATATATATATATATATATATATATACAAAAGCATTATATTATCCAGGGTATTATAAGTTTCATTTAGAAATTTATGTTTGATTGATATAATGATGAAATCTTTGAAGTGTATTCACTGTTTCAATGCATATTTTTTTTTATAAATCGAATTCTAGTTAATTGGTACATGATACAGGGTGTATATGGACCAAGAATCGAAGTTGTAAACACCCTAAAGGGCTTGGGGGTTAGGGTTGCATAGTACCGGGTTTGTACAGTGCACCCGGGCACTGTGCAGACTCAGGTCTGCACTTCTTTGGCTTTCAGCTAGCATGTTGGGGCTCGGGTTTAAGATATTTTTGTGTGGGGTTGTGTGTGTTAAGGTTTGAGATGATCCCTAATAATTATATGTATATGTATATATATAAACTTAATAAATGGTGAGAAGTTGTGTTGATTTAAAAATCAACATTTCGAGGAGTAATGTTTCAGATTTTTGGGAAATAAGTTTCATATTTTGTGTATGTTAAGTTGCAAATTCATGTGATGCAAACCTATATTTTAAATGAGTATAACTCTCAGTTTTGAGGAGTTTAATGTTCGGTTTTGAATGATAAAATTTCAGATTTTTATGCAGTTGTTTTCAGATTTTAAGAGGTGAATGTTTCAGATTTTTGAACTATGAAATTTCAGATTTGAGGGATAAATCCCAAAATTTAAAGTGGTTTGTTTTTAGTTTTTAATAGATTAAAATTAGAGAATCTATATTATGTTTTCATATATGGAAAGAAATAGTGAGAATTGAATTAAAGATGTATTATCGAATTGATTTTGTTTCTATAAATGAGAAGTATCAACTATGGATGTGGAAGTCCATTTAATTGAGAAGTAAGATGTTGTGGAAATCTTTTATTTAATGGAAAGATTATATTTGATAAGATAAACTAATTTGGGAATTGATTTATAAATTCAAGTTTTGCCAGAAGGTGATATATTTGGAAATGAGTAAAAGAATGATTATTTGATTGATGAACCATGTGTTGGTTTTAATTGAGAATCTGGGTTAATATAAAGAACTGTAGAGGAGGTTTGTATTGGGTTGTGAGCTCTAGAGGCTGAGCAGGACCCTAGTTACCTACAGTTGAGATTGTTAGATTTTGGAAATTAGCTAGTGTCGGCTAGTGGTCATGACTGGTTGAGTTGTCTGGTAGGGTAAGCTAGCTCTAGGGGGCTGTGGTTATCTATGTTTGAACATAAGGATATGCACTAGTTGGAGATGTGATGAAGTAAGGGAAAACATGAGTATGAGGGCCTCAATTGATCTACAATGTGAGATGGTCCCCGGAATTATCGAAATGTGAGTGGAAGTCTCCAACTCATCTGCGGTGTGGGACTGATATCCAAAATTATCGGGATTGAAGCGACGCTCATGAGATGTTTGTGTGATGAGGTTCCATGATGACTTGCGGTGTGAGACGGTCCCCGAAATTATCGAGATATGAGTGGAAGTATGTCCAGCTCATCTGTGGTGTGGGATTGGTCTCCGGAATTACCAGGTCATGGGCCAGATATTCACAGAATGTCTAGATCTTATGTTTGTCA
The DNA here is from genome assembly GCA_017893485.1 of Hemerocallis citrina. Classification (NCBI taxonomy): domain Eukaryota; kingdom Viridiplantae; phylum Streptophyta; class Magnoliopsida; order Asparagales; family Asphodelaceae; genus Hemerocallis; species Hemerocallis citrina. Next base: position 71,251,788 of record CM030360.1, read on the forward strand.
CGGGTATAAGTTTTTCATAATGAGGGATTAAACCCTATAATGGGGTGAATGCTAAGGGCTTGCCCACGGATCTATGTAGTATGGGATGCATAGAATCCGAACAAGTGTGCATTAGTGAGCATTGTGTGCATTTGTGTTTTCTTGGACATTATTTTATGTATATTTCTTTGTTTTCTTAACACACTCATTCTTTTAGTTTAGCTTCACATGTTGATTTATGTACCTTTCCATTATTGCTTTATTTTAATTTTGTGCAACAAGTTTGAGGTTATGAGACTTTGGAGGGTCGATGCTTTTATCAACATTGCGTCAGTTATATTCAACTGACGTACCCATAGTTTTAACATTTTTCGCAGGATTGCAAAGTGAGTTGCTTGAACAAGGGTTAAAGCTTGGATTTAGGTGGAGACTGGAGTTTCAAATGTTGAAATCAGTTGTATTAAATGTGTATTAATTTCCACTGTGCATTGTAATAAGCTGTTGTAAAGAAAGTTTTAAATTTCTAGTATTTTGTACTTCGTTTATATTACAATGAAGTAAAGATTTTGGATTGTGTCTCGTATTTTCTATATTGAAGTTCGGGGCGCTACACCTTCTTCGTCCCCTAGGAGGGGGAGATCTTCTTTGCCGCCTAAGATAGGAGGTTCTTATGGGCCTCTGTCTTTGAGAAGAAGGTCTTCTCTTACTTTCCTGGCACACTGAATGGGGGTCCTCGTCGTGGAATCGCCTTTCATCAAGACAGTCTCCGAGGTTAGACCCTTCCTACTGAGTGAGTGTTATATAACGGATGACTTGTTGTGCCCGGGGTGCCACAGAGGGTACCGGGGGGGGGGGGGGTTGAAGCATAGCTGAAACCTTGTTTCACCCACACATTGTACGGGGAGCTATTCAGGATGACTTCGCTGGCCCCCCCTTGTAACCATTTAGATAGAGGCTGAGCAGGCTATTGAGGGTGCTACTCTGGTTGTTGAAGAGGTTGAACCAGTTGAGGAGGTTGATCCCGTTGAGGATCAGGAAGGTGATCCTCTACATGAGGAGGAGGAAAAGGGTTGACTTGTCGGCTAGCTGCTGCCGCCTTCCCTTTTCCTTTCTGGAGCTATGCCTGAAAAAAGTAGTTTTTGCAAGAGAAATTTGATCAATTAGTTAGATTTGTAACTTCCCACCGATGATGCCAATCTGTTGCTGCTATTTTCTGTGTGGGAGCAGACAAATGATGTGAGTTCTTTAATGGAATATTATAATGATATAACATTTACTTTGATTGGATTTAATCAACGTTAACTGCTTCTTAATTTGATTTTCTGACTATTATGGATGCTTGGATCTAATTTGGACAGCTAATATCGCTCCAGCAAACCTGCAAGAAGTCTAAATTCCAGGATGTTTTCTGACGAAAGACAATCTGACTCTCAAGTCAGAACTCAAAAATATAGTGGAGTTTTTTTGTGGCAAATTAATGATTACCTAATTCTGAAAGAGGTGGAGTGTATTTATAGGTTAGGAGTTAATTATAAAAGATTAGCTAAAAAGAGCATCTTTTAAGTTTGAGTTGTTCATTCCCATAGTTTGGAGATAAAGTTAGTTGATAACTTTCTTTTGAATTGAGGATTTGGTCAGTAGTTTTAACTAACTAGGACTACTCTTCATGGGCTACAGATGGGTCAAAATTGGAGCCACATGATCTAAACGCACATCTTAAAGTCGAGAGGAATAATACAATAATTTCAAAATGAAAGCATTCCTACTAAAAGAATATATGTTGTCTTTAAGCCCATCAGCCTAACCAGATCCACAATTATGACTTACTTGCAACCAAAGAAGAAGGGATTTCCAACCCATTACAACTATTAGTCAAATTCCCCTCAAAATAGGAAATTAGTTGCTAATTATATCCCTTCACTACAGAATCTCCAACATAGTCTTAAAATATATTATTTTTGGTTGATCTTCTATAACTTATTCCTACCCTCTCCTCCATCGACTACTGATGGGCTGTGAGATGAGAGAAGTTATTGTGGGAGGAGCGCTGAAAAGGGATCAATACAGATACAAGTTGGCTATGGATGGGGCAGTTCTCAGCTGGGGAAGCATCAAGAAGGGACACGAGAATGAAGGAAAAAAAAACCAATACCATTATTGTAGTACCCCGAATTTCCAATAATTGAAAATTAGAATATACATGGCACAAATCCAGAATCAACCTCAATGTAATAGTAAACATAGCAAAACAGAGATGGTTTTTAACTTTTATTACATCAATTCTTTAAGCACAGTGGAAATTAAACACCTTGAATTACATTTTCTTTCTATTACAATCTATTCTTTTACAATTTTCATAAGCCATATTATCATTCTACCACATGCATCCAATCTCAAGCTAACTGTACCTACATGTCAGTCATAAGCTGTTGACTGTGTAAGACTTGTTATGACTTTTTGAAATCATAACTCAATATTGGTTGACATTAAACTACGTCAGTCAGCCATAACGGTGTGAGTGACATTAAAGGAAATACAATTTAAATGAAATATAAAGAACAAATTCGAAATCAATACATTCCCACAGTAGTGAAAAACAAAATATGAAATGACGATAAATTAAGCATAAAAATATCAAGTGAAACTAGGCTAAGTGTCAAGTGTAGGAAAACAGAAAAGCATCATGCATAATACAAGTCAAGAAAATACAAATGCAGTATGATGACTCTCTAATGCATACTTGTCGGATTCTATGCATTCCATAATGCATAGGTCTAGTGCAAGAACTTATCGTTCTCCACTTTATAAGGTTTAATCCTTCGTTATGCAATTAATCCTACTACATTGATAGACACATGATCTAGAATACTCTGCAAATAGGCCTAACGACCCTCGACGCGTAAGCATTATGTAACCATAGCTCTAACCCTCGAATCGCGATTGCGCCGTATGTTCCGTGAATATGCCTGCCGACCCTCGACACGCGAACATACCAACTGTCCTCTAGACATTCCGTGAACAGGCCTGCCGACCCTCGACACGCGAATATATTAGGGAAACAACAATACACAGTCCTGGAATACATCCGTTGGACTAACAATATAGCCCATACTTACTTTTCTCAAGTTATATCACATCTCCACTAGTGCCTGTCCTTAGGTTTATTATTATTAATTAAAACACAATTCTCCCTCCCTAGAGTTGGTGTACCCTGTCGGACTTAATTCCACTACAACACCAAGGCCCCAGCTGGACAAAAATCCACAAGATCTCATCTTCCGGTTTATAGGAATCCCACTCAACCTATAGAGACTCACAACTCAAATATCAACACAAATCTTCCATTTAAAACTGTTGATTCCATTATCAATTCGTTCATATTAAGAAATTTTTTTTAAATCAAACAAATTCAGATTTATCTGAATACTCACAAATTTCCTGAAATAAAATCTGAGATTAAATCACTTAAAAAACTGAGTTTCACATTTGAAATCATAGAAAAATCGCAAAACATCCATCTTTAGAAATCCGTATATATTTTGCTTTCTAAAGCCTGCAGGAATACGAGTTAAACTCTATTATAATCAAAATATAACTCTCTATAAAGTGCAGTAATCTGTAGCAAAAACTTTATCTAAAATAGTAGTTTAATAATCTATAAGTTCGAGGAAGTAATCATTCAAGAAAACAACCAGAAAACTCAACAAAACAACACAGACAGCAGGTGTCGGTCGACTGAAATTTTAGTTCAAAAAAGTCAAGGTCGACTGACATGCCAACTGTAATACCCCGCAAAATAGCATATAGCTATTTTTTGCATAGTAATCAGTGCACAGTCATGAATTGCACACGTTTACATATTTTTCTAATAATCATCAGTTTTAGTTGAGAAATTTAAGATATACGAGCTATTCTGAACTCGATAAGATAGACTCGGAATATATTCTCGATTAAAATATAGATTTGTCCGATTGTTTTGACCAGGCAATTTTCAGGAGAAAATAATAATTTCTATAAAATATATATTTTTATAGATTTTAAATTATATGTTGGTTATTCTAAACTAAGCTAGTACTTGAATTGAATATGGATTGTATTTGTGCACAAGGGTTACTATTTTGACCTAGGGTTACTTGACCTAACCTAGGGTTAGGAACCCTAACATCATGGTGAACATAGCTTGGATCTTGATGAAGATCCAACGGTGGAAACAATTAATCATGTGTTGACTTTTGAAGGAATGAGAATCTCCATGAAACTTCTCGAAGTTGTGTGTTGGCACTCATCTGATCCCTTCATTTCCACAAACCCTACCTCCCCATCAAAGATGACCGGCCCATTCCATTACCCCAAACCCTAGCCTCCATTTAATAAATACCACTCTCTACACTTCTCATTCTCTTTATCTTCCTGTTTTGTTTGTTTCAAAAAAAAAGAAGAGGAAGAGAAGGAGAGGAAAAGGTGTAGTAGAGAAGAAGTATAGGAGGACTGTGGAACTTTTACAAGTGCAAGGAGCAAAAGAAAGGAGCAAGCACAGCCACACGGAGAGTTTCTTGCAAACAAGGTGGGTCATTCTCTAAACTCTAAAGATTAGGTTTTTTTTATGTGTATGTAATTTTAGCATGTGGTAGCAGGTAAGAGAAGCGTGATTATCATGCATGAGTTATTGACATGCTAAGAAAGAAAAATAATTGGTATGGTAGAATATCTCTTTCCATGAATTTTGTTAAAGATACAAGTATAAGCATGTGAGTTTGAGAATTTCTAGCTTTAAAATGGTTTGGAATTTTGGACTCAAATTCTTAGGGCTTGTTTTGCTATGTATCTAGAGCTTCCATGAAATTTTTCACAATATTTGGAGGCCATTTGATATCCCAAACACTTAGCCCAATTTCGGACAGAGAGCAGTCAAAAGCTGCTGACTGTGTAAGACTTGTTATGACTTTTTGAAATCATAACTCAATATTGGTTGGGTATTTTAAGCTTAAAACTTTTATGGATGCTCTTATATGTGTCTACAACCATAGTTTCAAATTTCATAATTTTTCGAGGTCGTTTGATACCTTAAGGAATTTGTAGATTGCAAATAGTTTGGAAGTTGTAGCTGAAGCTGTCTGTTTTTGGACTAAAATTCATTTAGTCATAACTACTTGTGTATCTATGATATTGCTATGATATTTTTGCAGTAGATTTTGGTATGAGTCTATTTGATGATTCTTAAATTTTAGAATTTTTAGATGATATTTGATGAAGTTTCAAAATAAAAGGTGTATAGTGGTAAAGACCCTGTTTGAAGAGCAGCTGAAAATTTATGCTATGTTTGAGGAGTCACAACTCATTGTGCAGGATGAATCTAAGTGCAATTTTTGGACATAGTGGTATGGTATATGTGTAGTTTCAGAATCTCAGATTTCATGATATTTGGACTTAGGGTTGATTTTTTATGGAAATTTAAAGGAGACCAGGTTCAGCCAAACTCAGATTGACTAGTCAGTGAAGATGTGTAGCTCTGAAATTTTGTGTTAAGAATTTGGAGGATCGGTCAACTAAAGATTTGTAGTGGAGATTCGTCGCTTTCCAAAACATCTGAAATTATGAAATTCCAGTTTGTAGGTCGAAAGTTATGATTTTCCGAAGACTGAGGCAAATCCAGTCTTAGTCGAGACAGTGTTTGCTAAAACAGCCAATTCTTCCCTGTTTGTGCACCTGATGGAAATTTTTTGTTTCTAAAGACTTTACTTATGGAATCTAGGGATGTGTTCAACTAGGAAGTTGTAGTAGACACTCCCACCTTTCTATAGAATCTAGAATCGAGTAATTCCGATGAGTGAGACAATTTCTATACTATTAGAGAAGTACAATAAGTGCATGAAGAGATGTACAGCTGAGAGTATATGAGATTTTTATAGTATCAAGATGATTGAATTTAAGGAAATGGTTAACTAGAAACTGTTAGTATATGGTCTTAGATTTCTAGAATGGGTGATATGAAGTAATTCGGAATTATATCTTGTAAGATATAGATGTTGCAAGTTCGGCAACTTGTTGTCTTGATCGACTTCAAGCATTGTTAACTCGGGGGACATGAGTTCCATAAGGAATTTGAGGGTAGTGTCAACTAGGGGATTGCAGTAGAGTCTTCTATCCTCCTAGAAGACTCGATTTTATTGGATTCCGATGAGTGTAGCTTGAGTCGCAGCTATTACTATGTCTTGAACTGTTCATGATTAGAAGATAGTATAGGAACTCACTACATACTGCAGTATGATGATTGCACACCATTAAGTTTTAAGATGTTTAGCGCTTCATTTGGGACTTAGACAAGTTTTCTGTCCCTAGTACTCATGGTAGACATGAGTGAGTTGAGAGGATAGCTATATGGTCGATTGGTGACTGGTACCTTGATGCCTGGGTCTATCAATGGTTGAGTTTGGGGTTTGTATATGTTACCTTTATTCACAATTTGTATGTATCTTTTTGGCGCCGATGGACTACTTGCTGAGATTCACGAGCCGGGATTAAGGTCGAAGACCTGTGAAAGTATTAGGAATTGGTGAATGTTGATTCACCGTGATTATTTATTTATTTGACAAGATCAGTCAGGCTTAGCATCGGTTGATACGACACCGTGTATGATTTGAGTAATAACATGTTTATAGTAAACTGCATTATTTAAGTTTCCTTTACTGTTCGCTTGAAGACCGAATTGGTGTTAGGGATGATTCGCTATAATCCGACTCGTTCTAAGAGTTAGCACTAGGCGGAGATAACCAGGATTGTCTTTTCCCCTCATTAGGGATACGTGCTGCTGTGCATATCCTGCACTGTTATTTCCTGAAGTGTCGTGATAAGAACGGGAACTTCGTGTTAGATAGGTGGTTTTTAGACCTTCAAGGCCATCATGTTCTTATGTTGTGTGGACACGAACAGACCATGGGGCTACTGTCCCACGGATCGTCGGTACCATAGATATGTAGTTTTATATCTGTAATTTCGTCACAGGCATTTGGTATGATTTGATTTGGGGCACTACTGGCAACAAGACACCACTGTATTTGTATTTAGCAGTAATAACTACAGGATTACTAGCCACTATTGTATCTATCGGGAACAGGTTGAGTACAATAGTAGAATGTTTGCATGGTGAGGGTTCAAATTCTCTGAAGCTGGAGAAATGACTTGATCTGGAGCACATATAGTATGGAATGCATGTGTATCCAGAGTCTTGCTGACATTAGATTAAGTGCATCCGTTTCTGTACTCTGTATTATGCATTAGACTTTAGGTCATGGCATGCACGAACACGAGGAAAATAGGATGCACGTTTCTTTTCCATTCAAGACGATTCGTGGGTGTTCTCATTGGAGATCGCAGTTTCTTCAGTATTGCGTCAGTAGAATTACTGACGTGTCCACTCAATTAAGTACTGGATGCCAGGTCGCGAGTGCAGGAGAGCCAAGACCAGTAGGGTATCCAAGTGGAGTGGCAGTGTACATGCCAACCTATTCGAGCAGGTGCAGAATTATCAGAGTTGCGCAGCGGAAGGCTTTAGTAGAGGGCCAAGCCCTAGGGAAGCTGTAACATCTGTTTTCATAAATAAATATTTCTTGTATATTTTATTTATTTCGAATAATTGTATATTTTAACGTTACATTCGTTTTCTTTATGATCAACTATTTATAATATATAATGTTTGGATTATTTTGATGAATTTGTTAAACTCGAATCCCATCCTGATATATATATTATTTTATTTACTGTTATTGTTATTATCGTTATTATTACTGTTATTATTATTATTTTTATTGTTATTACTATCATTAAACTTTTGATTTATTAATTTTAGAAACCCTGTAGATTGTAATCTATATTTTGTGATTATTGGAATATCGATTTGCTTACAGTTTGATTTAAATTAAATTAATAACCGTTTAATGTATTTTAGCCTAAATTAATCCCGATTTTGTTTATTCCGTGAATCCGTATATTGTATTGTGTTATTAATATTTGAGTATTAACATAATATATACTTTTTGATTCATTTGTACTATTGTACTACTATTTATTTATTTGTTTAATTATTATTTTTAATCTAAAAATCATTATTCATACCCAAAATCCATAACCAATTTTTCTGATTGGATAATCCAATACCCTATTAACCCAAAACTCTATAACCATATTTATATAAATAACCCTAAACCTAACATAACCCTACCCCCAACTGTTTTACCCTAATCTACCCAGCCGCCATACCATATCTTCTACCTCTTCATCTCCCTCTCGTCTCTCTCCCGATCTTCCATTCCCTGAGCAGCACGACGCGCCCTCTCCCTATCTCCCTCGTCGCGTCACGCCAGACCACCCCCTTACATCTTCTTTCGTCAGCCTCGACAGCGGCTGCGCCCACCCCTGGGCGCCGCACCCTATCGCCCTGCTCCATACCGCGACGCCTCAACAACCCATCCTGCCATGGCCGCCTGTGCCCCCTGGCCGCGTTGCTCACATCGCCAACTCCTCCCTCCTGCGTCGCGCCCCACCGCGCCGCGCGAGTGCAGCACCGTCAGCCCAGACGGCAACAGCCCCCGCTCCTCGGTGAACAGACCCCCGAGCACCCTGCCATTGGACCTGCTCTGTTTTACCCACCGAAACAGAGCTTCTCTAGCTTCGCCCCCATCGCTGCGTCGCTCCTTGACTGTAGCCACCACGAGCGTCGCTGCCCTCGCCGTGGGTCACCGCCATCGCAGTCGCGCCGTGCCGTCACCGCCAGTTCGCCGGCTCTCTTCTTCTCTCTCTGTCGAAGTCGAAAAGAAGGAGTGTGAGTGGTCGAAAATGCTGTTTGGTGTTCTGGGAGAAGGGATCCGGAATTGGTGTTCCCTATTTTGGCCCCCGATCCTGGGGATCACTTGGTTGCTGCTATTTTGTTTGCTGATTGGTTTCTTCGTACGTAGTTTGCACGTGCTTTTGGGAGTTTTTGCTCGGGATCTCCGATCCCGTTATTCTCAAATTATCGGATCTAAGCGTCGTCCTAAAGGCCAGTATTCTCCTTGTACAATTTATTGTCCTAGTACAAGCATTTAATTGAAAATACCGCAAATAGGTTGTAGTTGTGACTCCTTGTCTCATCATTTGTTGATCTTGAATTATTCATCGTCGATTCCATAATCTTAAGAGTCACAACCCTTTCGTCGTTATATTTACAAACTAATTGGACTCATTTATCTTCTATTCACTTGAGCACATGAAACTAAGAAATCCTAGACTTGTAGATGTGTGTTGTATCATGTATGTGATGATCTTGCATTCCTTAAGTTGAGAAATAGATTTTGCTTGCTGATTTGATAAACACTACATCCGTATTTATATAACACATTAATCTAGACTCATAATAACCAATTATCATGCAACTTATATATGAAAGACATTCACACTTGCTGCTGTTCTGGAGTTTACTTACTGTTTCGACCCCTTTAAAATCAAAATCTGAACTTGAGCCCTGAATATGAAATGTAGATCTAAATGTCTAGTTGTCGATAGCATCCAAAATTTTTGAATTCTGAATTACGTTCTAGGAGATATCATGGTTTTACTGTTGCTGTGTCGATAGTCGCACATTCACAAAACTGCTGCACCTCTTTAGCTTACAAATTATTTTAACTATGCTACCAGTAAGTAATTGACCTGAAATTTTGCATGCTATTGTTGGACACCCTATAAAATATTTCCTAATTTTCTCAGAATTAATAAATAAAGTTTCAACCCTGTTTCCACATGTATACACTCACATTCACAAATTCTAGCTGAACACAAATGCTGCATAGTTTGCTGTTTTGACACATGTTACCACAACTTTTATATAACTTAATTATATACGTTGGAACCGGGTAGGAGTCTAGTATCTAGAACTTCTGACGGATCCACATTTGCTATCTTGTAGCAACGAGAATCGCAGTTTTGGTACAGCAATGTCGTGCTGTCCAGATTTGAGATTTTCGTTGTTCTTGATATTTTGATTTGTGTTGACCCTCGAATATGCTATATAAATATCTCAAACTTGTTCCATGTTCATGATTATGTTTACTTGACTTTTTTCGCATACTTTCATGCTTGCTTTATGATAATAATAAATAATAAGTCGGGGTTTAAGGGAAAGACCATAGTAGTGGACAATATAGGTAAGTGTACTCGGAAGGGAGCCCGTGTTTCCCACTTGATACATATCTCATGAATTAGTATATTATTATTCGATTCATGAACTAGTATATTATTTGATTCATGAACTAGTATAATATCAATCGATTCATGGACTAGTATATTATTGATCCATGAACTAGTCAATCGATTCATGACTACTTCTATATAATAAAACACAAGCAAAGCTATCAAGTGGCTCTCCTTCAATCTCCTCAAAAATTAAAGGTCCAGATCTAACCTCACAATACAAATTTTTCCTCCAAAACTCAAATTCAAATCCTCCATCCAAAACAACTCCTATATTTATTTATTTATTTATTTTTCTCTCTCTCTCCTTCCATCCTCTATTCAAAAAATTAAGAAAATAAATTTTTTTAAAAATTTTTTATAATAAAAAACTAGAAAACTAAAAAAATTAAAAATTAAAAAACTTTAAAAATAATTCAAAAAAATCATATAATATGTTTTTATGTTTTTTCTCTATATTTTCTACTTCAATTAATTTGCTGGACCTCTAAAACTATTTTATATGATCAAACAAGGTGCACCGTGCTGAAGACGTGACCCCCAAAACTCAAATTCAAACCCTCCATCCAAAACAACTCCTATATTTATTTATTTATTTATTTTTTCTCTCTCTCTCCTTCCATCCTCTATTCAAAAAATTAAGAAAATAAATTTTAAATTTTTTTTTTAAAATAAAAAACTAAAAAAATTAAAAATTAAAAAAACTTTAAAAATTATTTAAAAAATTGATATAATATGTTTTTATGTTTTTGCTCTATGTTTGCTACTTCAATTAATTTGCTAGACCTCTAAAACTATTTTATATGATCAAACAAGGTGCACCGTGCTGAAGACGTGCCGTAGGCACATGTCAACGGGCAAACCTAGTGTATATATATGATTCATGACTTGTTTTGTTATGACTTGACACATGAACTAGTCATATGATTACCCGATTCGTGAGCATGGCTTGCTTGATACTTGATACCTGAGTACACAGCCGTATAAACTCCATTACTAGGCCTAAACGTAACTGATTGACTGTAACAACCATGTAGTAAAAGTATGGATGCATGAAGTGCTACCTAGATAGTAATAACCACAAGACTTGATACATGAAACTTGAACTTGATACATGCTTACTTGATACTTGACTACATGATACATGAGACTTGATACTTGTACTTGACAACTTGACACTAGATTTGAGACTTGTTAATTGATACTTATACTTGATACTTGTCACTTGATGTTGGATATCCTTACATGTTCACTTGCTACTTACTCCATTATTAGTATTTGTTACTCAACCTGGTCACTTGAGTTGTACTTCTTGCTAGTTAGTTTCTTGAATCCCCACTACTTGTTGCGTCCCTATTACATTCTTGATTCCAAATATTGTTCCATATTTCTTGTACTCGTTTTTACTATTTGTGGCCCTAACTTACACTAAGGGAGTTTCTCTTATTTTCTTTATTTCTCCCCTTTTTATATTATAAACAGACATTGGGGACGTGTTGCCTGCCGGAATTGGTGAGCAGAGATTCTAGGCTTCAATGGAGAAAGGACATGCTTAAATTATTTACTTCTTTTGAGTTATTTATTTCTTGCTACTTAAAACTTGTAACGGGTTTATGTTCCAGAGTTTTATCTTTGATCCAGACTTGAAAACTATTTGGATACTATTATTCATTTCAATTGTTTTCTGTTGCTTAATAAATTATTCATGCATGCTTGCTTGTATATATATCTTATCATATTCTTGTTGTGATACTGAGTCGATCCTACATCTTATGGATGATGTTAAAATCATTCGCTGCGCTTCGTCACGCACTCGTATTCCGTGTTTTTGGGAAGCGGGGCGAGACAAGATTTTTAGTGGTGTCAGAGCTCAGGTTTGGCTAATGTGTTAGTTTGACTAATACATTAGATAGACCTAACTCAGTCAGGATTAACTCAATATTAAACAGGCCATGCAAATACATGAATAATTTGATAATCAACTCGATTTGGACACTAGTCTTATCTCATTCATTTGATCTCTTCATATTCAATTCTTTGATTCCTTGTTTCCTTTCATCTCTTACAGTCGTCCTGATTTGTTAATTCCATATTGGGTATAAATTTATTCTTCCATACCCATGTTCTTTTGATTCCGGTGCAAGCAATCTCTTATTTCTGCTTGCCTCATTGATCCCTTCTTATTTCAGCTCGTGTACCATTCATTTTTTTCCGTGCCTTGCATTCATCTTCGTTGTTGATTCATATTGTGTATCATACTAGTTGTTCCTTCCCTATCTTGTTCTCCTTAAATCCTAATGCTATCCATTCTCTTCTTTCCGCTTGGTTCGTCGATCGGCATCGGTGGATCTTCATCGACATGTTAGGGGCTTGATTAATTCCTACGTTAATGTATATTTTTATGATATATATATTGTGTAAATTTGCTGCACTACATATTTATTTTCTCATTCACTTTGCATTATGCATATGCATGAATTTCATTCTGTTTTTCTCCCTACTTTCATAAATCATTTTCACTACTATTATTTGTACTATTGTGTTTGATATTTATAATATATATATCTATTTCGATATTCCATTGTGTGACTTTCAACACTATTTCTTACACTTCTACTATTTTCATATCACTAATTTCGAAACATAACATCTTACTTAAATTAAATGTTCCATAATCGGTGCATATGGAAGGTTACATGTTCCATTTCACCATTTTGGTGCAACCTAATGTCGAGATGGCAAATATGCAACTCGATGTCAATGGAGACAAATTGCAACTGGATATCAGGGAGGCAAAATGTGCAACCGATTATCCAGACGGCAACCTGCAACCTGATATCGTGAAGGCAAACATGCAACTTGATATTAAGGAGGCAAAATTTTCTACTTATTTGCTAATTGATATTTCAAGACTTTTTACTTATATAATGAAATTAATGGTAAATAAATATTTTGTTTATGATATTTTGTTTATATAATTACACTTTACGTTTTCATACAATCTGAACTAGTATAGTTGATTTATTTATAGAGTTGATAAACCAATTCTTAATTTTGTTTTATAATACTATTTTTATTATTGCTAATGTTTTCGTTATTATCATTGGTATTATTATTATTATTGTCATTTCTATTGTTGTTATTATTATTGTTTTCATTATCTTTATTGCTGTTATTATTAATATTATTATTATTATTATTATTACTGTTATTTTATTATTATTGATATTATTATTATTGTTGCTATTATTTTTAATATCATTGTTATTATTACCTTTATTATTAATATGCGTTGTTATCATTATTGTTATTAGTATTATTATTATTATTATTATTATTATTATTATTGTTATTGTTATTCTATTATTCTTGATATTATTATTTTTATTATTAACATTTGTTGTTATTGTTATTTTTGTTAAAACCCATTAGTTTTAATCTATAGCATATCTTTTAATTATTTAAATTGAAGCCAAAATTTATATTCATTTTGAATTATTTATTTATATCTATCTTGAGCCCATGCTCTCCTTGATCTTAGTGTCTCAGTCCTGTCTTCCTGCTCAGGTTCGTTGATTGGCGTCATGTGGCCTACAACGATATGTATGTTGCTTGGGACATCACCAGCGGAGTAGCGCAGCGGAAGCGTGGTGGGCCCCTAACCCACAGGTCCTAGGATCCCCTTGTTGCTTCTAGATCATTGTATTGTTTGCTTCCTCTATCCCTTGCATTCGTCCTCATCCGTTGACTCACAGCTTGGTTGAACTCTTCCTTGTCCATCCTTTCTTCGATTCCAGCTCTATCTACTTCTTTATCTTTTGCTTGGTTATCTTGCGTTATTGCTCCCCTTTTGATACTGTTTATTTTCCTTCATGCATTCCACCTGACATCGTTGTTACCCACTTCCTTCTTTCCTGGTATAGCCACTGCCTTATTTCCTTCTCCTTTAGTTCTCTGTTTTTATTACCCCAAGTTTGTTTGCATTTGCCCTGTCCTAAGTACCGCCTAAGCAAATTTTGAGGACGAAATTTTGTTATAAGGTGGGTAGGATTTGTAACCCCTGTTTTCATAAATAAATATTTCTTGTATATTTTATTTACTTCGAATAATTGTATATTTTAACGTTAATTTCTATCTCTAAATGATCAACTATTTATAATATATAATGTTTGGATTATTTTGATGAATTTGTTAAACTCGAATCCCATCCTGATATATATATTATTTTATTTACTGTTATTGTTATTATCATTATTATTACAGTTATTATTATTATTTTTATTGTTATTACTATCATTAAACTTTTGATTTATTAATTTTAGAAACCTTGTAGATCGTAATCTATATTTTGTGATTATTGGAATATGGATTTGCTTGCATTTTGATTTACATTAAATTAATTAGTGTTTAATGTATTTTAGCCAAAATTAATTTTGATTTTGTTTATTCCGTGAATCCGTATATTCTATTGTGTTATTAGTATTTGAGTATTAACATAATATATACTTTTTGATTCATTTGTACTATTGTATTACTATTTATTTATTTGTCTAATTATTTGTTTTTAATCTAAAAATCATTATTCATACCCAAAATCCATAACCCATTTTTCTTATGGGATAGTCCAATACCCTATTAACCCAAAACCCTATAACCCTATTTATATAAATAACCCTAAACCTAACCTAACCCTACCCCCTACTGTTTTACCCTAATCTACCCAGGCGCCATACCCCATCTTTGACGTCTTCATCTCCCTCCCGTCTCTCTCCCGATCTTCCATTCCCTGAGCAGCACGACATGCCCCCTCCCTGTCTCCCTCGTCGCATCATGCCAGACCACCCCCTGAACTTGAAGTGATTGTAAGTGAGTTCCCTCAATTTGTAAGTTCTGTTATAGTGACTTCAAGAGTAGGATGTGGTAGTCAATGTACATGCTGTCCTCGAACATTCTCAAATATCGGCCAAAGCATCATCAAAAACTGATAGAAACACTGACAGTTTTGAGCGGCATGAGGTATGTTTAGAGAGGCTGGGTGGAGAAGAACAAGATCAGTCACCCTGTGTAGCGGAAGAAAGTTCTTGATAAAGCTGGAGACCTCATGCATCATCATCCAGATTCGATGAAGAGAAGACTTAATTATCCTTCAAGCATGTTTAACCTTGTAAAGTCAAGAGGATTCCACAGTCTCTAACAAATATTTGTTGTAAGCATCCATTCAAGCTCCCTACAATCATCAAAGATAGTCAATTTAAAAGTTAAATTTTATACATTAAAACAAAATCTATTACTTTGGTTTATCGAAAATAATTTATATTTCTGGGTTATAGTATATATAGTAGGAAGTTTAACATGGTATAAAATCAAAACTAAATATCTAATAGACTTACCTTTGATTTCTTAAGAACTCCCCAATATTAACAAAGTTTCTTGTTCTCGAATTTCAGCACGCATTTGCATTAAAAAGAATTTTCTCAGTGCTACAGAGGTCCGATTGGGTCACATGACCCGCAGTTTTGAAGGTGACTCGAAGGTCTACAAGTTATGTTCATAAGTCAGTTAATGATTCATCCATCTTTAGGGTCAAAATTTGCCCGAAATGTTTTTGTCTATGTAGCTCAGATTCAACCATGTTCTAAATGGGTGTGGATTTTAGTTGGGTCCAGATCAGAACTTAACAGTTCTATTTTCTACAACAGCTTGCTGGGTCATGCCATAAAATAGGTAGGGTTTTCTAGGGTTCGAACTCCAAGTGGATCATGTTTGTTTCTGTTTGGATCTGAAGTCGAGACTGGATCCGGTTTGTGGTGCAAACGGGTTAGAACAAGTATGTTCGGGTTTGGGATTCGAAGGCTAGAGTGGCTCAGTCTGGCTTGGCCGAGGGCAAGATTAGACCTAGTTCAGATTTGATCGAGTCTGATTGGTATCGCTGGGTCAGTTTGGGTTGGAAGCTAGATCGGGTTGTGTATGGATCAGGGTTTGGTTCTCTTAGAACCCAAGAAGAAGAAAGAGGAGCATCGAAATAGCAGCCACAAGGAGGCAGCGGTGGGCGGTGGCTGCGATAGCGGGTACCTACACACGGTGGCGATGTCGAGTAGAGGTTGTTCCTAAGGTGGCAGCCATGGAGAGGACGGTGACAGCGGATGAGGGGCTACAGCGACAGAGGAGGAACCCTTGGCAACAGGGCGGTTGGCAGCTGTGTTCGTCTTTCTTACTGGAGGCTTGGTAGAAAGTGCTTTTTTATAGGCGAGATCAGATTGGAAAGGTAAACCTTTCCACAGATGTCATCAATCTGTTGTTGTTTTTTTTTTGTGTGGGAGAAATAAGATGATGAATTCTTTTTTAGGAAAGCTAAATATTTGTATTATCAATCTGATCTGAAGTTGGGCGACTGAAAGCTCCTTTATCTAGATTTGAATGGTAGAGAGCACTGTAGCGCCCCAAATCCATATACTGGTGAATCATTACACAAACTAGAATCTTTCCTTCAAACAGTCACAATACAGGAAAATTAAAAAAAATTTATTCCATAATGTTTACAAGTCTCAATTGGTACAATATACAATGTTCCAGAAATTACAAATCAGAGTTTACATCAAAAATGTGAATAATGAACACTTGATACTATCACTTAGACGCACCATCTGGCTTGAGCTTTCCTGTCCCACACGGATCGGCAACTAGAACCTAAAAGATTGGGTACGTCAGTACATATACTGACGCAATGCTGATAAGAACAACGATATCCAAACTTGACAAATCAAGATTTAATGCATGAGAGAAGGTGACTAAAAGATAGAAAAGTGTAATTGGGTTAAAGGTGTCTGTGTAAGACATGACCTAGTAATCTAATGCACAGGTCAGATGCACTTATTCTAAATGCAAGCGAGACTTTGGAAACCCGTGCATCCCATACTACATACGCCCTAAATCGAGCCGTTGACTCCAAGTTCAGGGTTTCGAACCCCCGTCATGCATCCTACTATTGTATTCATCCTATTCCTGATAGACAGAATGTGGTTGATGAGGTTGCAGATTAATCAGTCCAATCCGTTACTGCAGTCACTTAGTGTGTCCCTATTTGCCACTAGTGCCTGACACCCGGACCTTACTCAAAAGTTGTGACGAACTTACAGATACACGTAGCATATCTATGGTGCCGAGGATTCACAGGACCGCAGCCCCATGATCCATTCGTGTCCACCAACATAGAACTTGACGGTAGTGTAGGGTCTACCTCCCTAACTCCGACGGGAATCCCCTCCCATTTCTTACCACGGTTCTTCAGGAATCAACAGAGCGATATACGCACCGCAGCACGTATCCCTAATGACAGAAGAGTACAATAGCAGACTAATAATTTGCCAGAAAACTAATGCAATTTATAGGTATTGGTCTTTCTAACTAATACTGAGTCTACTTGGATGTTTAATAAAGGTGTGGTTACAAAGTAAATCAATAATCTAGGTCATACCTAGTCTCATGTGGTTTCTCCAAATAGAAACCCTAGTTTCCCGTCTGTCAACTCGCGGCCCCGACGACGCGTTCACCTTGCTCGCCACTTCCCATATCTTGATTATGGCTCACAACCTCGGCCCATGATCATTCTCTATGACTCCGTCTGCACACGAGTTTGGCCATTTTAAACATTGAGGCGGAAGTTCCAATTCTAGCCTAAAGGTTGACAGCTATAGGGTAACTTCCCAAGGAAATACCAATGACTCGAACAATGTTCAAGCCCCACCCATGTCTTAACAACATAAGACATGAAAACTCAATCCAAAACTTAGAAGTTGAGAAAAATCGTATACATGCCAAAAGTGACAAACTTCCACTAAGAATGGATCTGTCCAGTACTTTGAAAATTCATACCATAACTTGGAATTACATGATTCTTGACTTTTTGGAAAACTAAGCATCTCTACTCCAAACCTCTAGTTATACATTTTCGTAGATTCCAAAGACATCAATCCAGAAAGACATAACTTCACAGACAGTAACCTCTGTTTTTCACTTTTGGTATTTTTGAGAATAATTTTTTTCTTTTGTGGATTATTATATTCCATTGTATTTTTCGGAACAATATATTTAATTATTTTTATTTTATATTATTTTTCTGGCATTTTGATCTCGGTGTGCTGTTTGTGCGCCGATCGTCCGTTTTTCGCCATTTTGAGATATTTTTCTTATTTTCTTGGTCCCGTTCATGTTTAAATATTATTTTTGGGTAATGGTGGACTTTTAGAGGAGTTTTGGTCAATTTGAGATTTTTGGCCCTTAAGGAGATTTTTAGGAGCCATAGGGTTCATTGCATCTTGTATCCCCATTTGAAATCTACCCAATATCCATTATCCAATTGTACACCCATTTAATCCTACTGATATCCACTACCCATTAACCCACATTTGATCTCCTATATATACCCCTAAACACTAAATAATCCCTAACCCTAATATTATTTCTCTCTCCCTCTCCTATCTAAAACCGGCCTCCCCTACCCTAGTACCCCCGGCCTGCCTTCAAAAACCCCAGGCCGACACCTCCCCTCTCCTCTCTTGCCTTGGCCGATCACCAAAAACCCTTCCATCCATTATTCTATACTACTTCGCACCATTGATACTTCGTCTCTCCTCCTTCTTGTGGCCGGCAAGCACCAAGGCTGCACCCTAACCATCCCAAAACAGCACCTAATCATCTCCCCTCACTGTTTTGAGTTGTGGGCATCTCCCACTTTGGTTCGTGAGTTAAAGAGATCCATCGTTGGCGCGTTTTGTTCGTGGGTTTCGTTCGAAATCGCGTTATAAGGCGTCTTGCTCGTGGATTTTTCTTTGCTAGGCTTGGATTCATCGCTATCGTCATCACAACAAGGCAAGTAACTTGTACTTAAATTTCTTAGGTTTATACAAGTCGAAAGTTCACACATAGGGTAGTTGAGACTAGAGACGGCCAAAGATCATGTTTTTATTTGTGGGTTTCGTCTCTATTATTCAAAACAGGCCATAGATGACTTAGGACATGGAGTTTGATAGGTTTATGCCTTAGGATTCACCCAAACGCGATTTTGATCGCGTATGCGACATATTGTATACCCGATGTATGTTTGAACACCCATATGAGAAATATTAGATTTTGACATGATAGAAACCCTTAGATATGATATTTAGATAATGGGTAGGCTGCATTTCGAATTTGGAAGAGTTTGGATGATTTTTGAGGAAGTTATGACGTTTTGAAGTTTGGTTGAGAAATCTGGAAATTTGGGTTGTACTGGATTGATTGCTGTTTTTGCCTAGGTTACAGTCTGAATCTCAACATGCTATTTCAGAGTAAATTGTAGAGGACGGAACCTATTATCTAACCCCACTGGTTTCACCCCGTTTGGAGTTCGTATGAATTAACTATGATTATTTTAGTGACTGTATATTAGTAGTTTCCAGTTTCAGTTCGGGGTCGAGTTTATCATCTATTTATTTTCAAGACCCATGTTATACATGATATCATGCCACAATCTTTTCTCCAGTGTTTCACCATGATGTTAGGTAGTTCCCAGATTTATGTTGTATTTTAAAGATGAGTTTTGGGTGATGATTCGTATCCTTTTCTATGTATCACTTTTGCTGTAAACTGCGCGTTGCCATATGTTGAATGCTGTTTTCACCCTAGTTCTAATTACTGTATGAATATTTCATGTGAGATATGAAAGTTGGGTAATTGTATCTACTTTCACCTAGTTTTATCGGAAGTGGATTTCGATGCGCTGTTTGCAAGATAAGTTCGATCTTGCACAGCAGTGTTGAGAGATTTCAGATCCATCATAACCAGGACTTGTGTTGTATTTCATTTTTGATATCATATCTATATTTTCTGGAAAATTATGAAAATAATTATTTTGAATCTATATATATAGGGGATTACCCCAGAAATTTTGTGGGTTTATTTGATGACTTTGCTTGCTGTTTTTATGTGTTGGAAGTCATTCCCCTGTTTTCTGGCTGTACAGGAAATCTGTGTTGAAATGACTTTTAAGCCGTGATGTTGTGAACTAGTGTATATCTTTATTATATTCGTTAGAAGCGTGTGGAAGTCTATTTTCCAGATCCTTTGACGGATCAAGATTTTCATGCCTCTAGCTCTGTAAATTACTGATTTTGTGCTGACTAGTCTTGCTGGCCTGATTATTAACCATGCACGCTGATTTGATAACCTGGACTTATACCTGATCCTACCATGCTTATTTGACACTAGTTTACACGTATACATGCATGTTGGATATTAATAACTAAAAGTAATCAAGCCGGGGTATATGGGACAGATCTAGTAGTGGATAGTGCAGAAATGTGTACTCGGAAGAACCTGGTTTGGTTTGGAGCTTGTTTACATGATATTTGGAGTGTTTGGGTTGGAGCTTGTTTACATGATATTTGGTGTGTTTGGGTTGGAGCTTGTTTACATGATATTTGGAGCTTGTTTACATGATACATGGAGCTTGGAGCTCAATTACTTGCTTGTACCTGAGTATACTGCCTTGCATTGTCCCCTACGAAATCTAAAGCGAAACTATTGTGCTGTAGCAACCATGTAGGATGGGTTGCATGTCGTGCTACCTAGATAGTAATCACACAAGACATGAACTTAATACAAGAACATGATACATGACATGACACCCACTTGACTACATGATATATGAGACATGATATATGAGACATGAATTACCTGAATATGATACATGATACATGACCACATGACACTTGACACTAGACGCATGTTTATAGGATGCTTGATTTCTTTCGTGACACTTGATACTTTTACCATGCTAGTTTGATTATGTTGACTTTATACCTATACCATGTGCTAGTTAGTTATCCCAATCCATGTGCTTGTATCCTACTCTATTTCGTGACCCGGACTTGCCATTGACGGGTACTTGTGTTTTCTCTTTCTCCTCTCCTGCATTCTATGAATTGCAGATTATGGCGGATAGGTTCGCGATGATGCTGGAGATTTGCAGTAGTAGTTGCTTTTGGATAATTATTATCATTTCTGTTTCATGCTAGAATATTATATGTAATTGTGATACTTGCATTACTTTCGTGCTTGAGACTTGATTATTATTTTGTACTTGGGCGATGTGACCCAAAAGAATTAATTGTTTTCCAGACTCTGTTTATTTGAGAACATGGTATTTAATTTCAAGTAATTTATGTTGGTGAGTTTGATTCAATGTTGCATGTTGGTTCCATTTCTGCTTCCGACTCTGTTAACTCTGATATATATGTCTATATTGCCTGTGATGTGTTGCAAGGATTTCTCGAAACAGCTTAAGGATGATTATAATCATTCGCTGGGCTTTTGTTACATACTCGTATTCCGTATTTTTGGGAAGCGGGGCGTGACAGGGTTTTCTGTGGTATCAGAGCATCAGGCTTGGCTAATGTATTAGGCAACTAATATATTAGACAAGCTTGGCTCGAACTGGGATCTGCACAACACTTCACCAACCGTACATGCATAAGTAAATCAATTATTACCAACTCAGATCTAGATACTAGTCTTATTCCATCCATCTTGATCCCTTCTTATTCATTTCTCTTGATTCCTTGCTTCTTCTGTCTTTTTCTGTCGTCTTCTTTGTTGATTTCTTCTGGGGTATGAATGCATTCTTTCATACCCATATTCCTTGATTCTGGTGTCGTCCATTCCTTTCTTTCTGCTTGGTTCGTCGGTTGGCATCGCTGGATGCTATTGGAGTCTTCCCCGATCAGAGTGGCGCAGCGGAAGCATTGTGGGTCCATAACCCATAGGTCCCAGGATCCTTTTGCTGCTTCTCCTTCCTTGCATTGTTTTTGGCTCCTCTATCTCAACTACAAGAGGCACAGCTGAGCAGCTGAGTGATACTCTCGTAGTGCGGGATTTCTTGGATATTTTTCCAGATGAATTGCCTGGCTTACCCCGTGATAGGGAAGTAGAATTTGGTATTGATGTTCAGCCTGGAACAGAACCGATATCGAAGGCTCCCTACAGGATGGCACCAGTTGAGCTGGCAGAGCTTAAGGTGCAGATTCAGGAGTTGCTTGATTTGGGTTTCATCGGACCTAGTGTTTCGCCATGGGGTGCTCCGATCCTTTTTGTTGGTAAGAAAGATGGTAGTCGTCGGATGTGCATGGATTACCGAGAGCTGAACAGAGTTACGGTGAAGAATCGGTATCCGTTGCCCAGGATTGATGATTTGTTTGATCAGCTGAGTGGGGCTTCTGTTTTCTCAAAGTTGGATCTTCGTTCTGGATATCACCAAGTTAAGGTGAAGGCTGCAGACATACCGAAGACTGCTTTCAGGACTAGATACGGGCACTATGAGTATCTCGTGATGCCGTTCGGAGTTACTAACGCGCTGGCTGTGTTCATGTGTCTTATGAACCGGGTGTTCTCGCAGTATTTGGATAAGTTGTGGTCTTTATCGATGATATTTTGGTGTATTCTAAGAATCGGGAAGATCATGCTGAGCATCTTAGAGTGGTTCTGCAGACTATGAGAGAGCATAAGCTCTATGGGAAGCTGAGCAAGTGTGAGTTTTGGCTCGACAGAATTTCTTTCTTGGGGCATATTGTTTCTGGCGATGGTATTTCTGTGGATCCTGCCAAGATTGAGGCTGTGAAGGATTGGCCTATTCCCAAGTTAGTTTCAGAAGTCAGGAGTTTTCTGGGTTTGGCTGGCTATTATAGGAAGTTCGTTCAGGATTTTTCGAAGATAGCAGGACCTTTGACTAAATTGACTGGGAAGGATCAGAAATTTTGTTGGTCGGATGAGTGCAATGGCTTTCGTTGAGTTGAAGGATAGACTGACGTCAGCGCCTGTGTTGACTATTCCAGATGGTTCAGACGGATTTGTGGTTCACTGTGATGCTTCTGGTAAGGGTCTTGGAGCAGTTCTTATGCAGAAGGGCCGTGTTGTTGCGTATGCATCGAGACAGTTGAGGCTGCATAAGAAGAACTATCCTACTCATGACTTGGAGTTAGCGGCAGTGATTTTCGCTTTGAAGCTGTGGAGACATTATTTGCTTGGAGACCGAGTGGAGATCTTTACAGACCACAAAAGTCTCAAGTACGTCTTCACCCAGAAGGACTTAAACATGAGGCAAAGGCGTTGGTTGGAACTTATGGTCGAGTATGACATCAGTTTGCAATACCATCCTGGTAAAGTAAACTTGGTGCCTGATGCTTTGAGCAGGAGACTAGCAGTTTCATTTCTTACTCAGCAGAGAGATCTCATTGAGCAGATGAGGAGGTTAGAGCTTGAGATAGTGTTGCCGAGTTCTGGTCGGAGTTGTTTGGCGCTCCAGTTGCAGTCGTCTCTTGTCGAGCAGATTAAGGAGGCACAGGCTAGTGATGCGCAGTTGCAGAAGTTTCGGGCTGAGGTTGAGTCTGGGTCCAGGACGGACATGGTTATTCATACAGATGGCTCCCTTCGTTTTGGTTCCCGGTTATGTGTCCCGGAGGGTGAAGTTTGTCAGAGGTTACTTGAAGAAGCTCACCAGTCTTCGTATTCTATCCATCCTGGCGATACAAAGATGTATCGGGATTTGAAGCTTCATTTCTGCTGGCAAGGTATGAATAAGGGCTGTGGCTCAGTATGTTGCTCAGTGTTTAGTCTGCCAGCAGGTTAAGGCAGAGCATCAGAGGATCGCTGGACTTCTTCAACCGCTTCCTATTCCAGAGTGGAAGTGGGAACACATCACCATGGATTTTGTGACCGCTTTGCCAAGGAGTCCGAAGGGTCATAATGCTATTTGGGTGATTGTGGACCGTTTGACGAAGAGTGCTCACTTCATTCCTTTTCGTGTCGGTCAATCTACTGAGAGCCTTGCTGAGAGGTATATGTAAGAGATTGTTAGGCTTCATGGGGTCACAGTTAGCATTATATCCGACAGGGATACGAGATTCAGATCTCAGTTTTGGGAGAGTCTTTAGAGATGTTTGGGGAGCAAATTAAAGTACAGTACAGCTTTTCATCCCCAGACTGATGGACAGTCAGAGCGGACTATTCAGATTCTCAAGGACATGTTGAGGTCCTGCATGCTTCAGTTTGGTGGGTCTTGGGAGGATCACTTGCATCTTGTGGAGTTCTCGTACAATAACAGCTTTCAGGCGAGTATTAAAGCTGCTCCGTTCGAGGCACTCTATGGGCGGAAGTGTAGATCGCCAGTTTGTTGGGATGATGTCGGCGAGAGGCAGTTGTTGGGTCCAGAGTTGATCACCAAGACAGTGGAGGCAGTGGTTCAGATCAGGAAGCACTTGCAGGCAGCTCAGGACAGGCAGAGGCGGTGGGCTGATGTTCATCACAGGGCGTTGGAGTTCACAGTTGGTGACCATGTTTTTCTCAAACTATCGCCGTGGCGCGGTGTCATTCAGTTTGGTGGCGGGGGCAAACTTAGCCCGAGATTTATTGGACCGTTTGAGATCTTGGAGCGAGTAGGCAAGGTGGCCTATCGTCTCGCATTGCCGCCAGCTTTATCGGGAGTGCACGATGTTTTCCATGTCTCACAACTCAGGAGTTATATCCGAGATGAGAGCCACGTGATCGACTATTCAGAGTTGACCGTACGGCCGGATTTGACTTGTGAGATTCTGCATGTTTCTATTGTGGATCGGCGGGAGAAAGTGCTTAAGAGAAAGGTCATTAAGCTGGTCCGTGTCGCTTGGAATCCTCACTCGCCTGGTGAGTCGACATGGGAGTTGGAGGAGGAAATTCAGCAGAAGTTTCCTCACTTGTTTGAGTAGTTGGTTGTTTTGTTTTGGTTGTTTTGATTTTTCTTGGGGTTATCCTATGTACCTTTCTTTTTAATTTCGAGGACGAAATTTTCTTGTATGGGGGTAGGATTGTAACCACTGTTTTTCACTTTTGGTATTTTTGAGAATATTTTTTTTCTTTTGTGGATTATTATATTCCATTGTATTTTTCAGAACAATATATTTAATTATTTTTATTTTATATTATTTTTCTGTCATTTTGATCTCCGTGTGCTGTTTGTGCGCCGATCGTCCGTTTTTCGCCATTTTGAGATATTTTTCTCATTTTCTTGGTCCCGTTCATGTTTAAATATTATTTTTGGGTCATGGTGGACTTTTAGAGGAGTTTTGGTCAATTTGAGATTTTTGGTCCTTAAGGAGATTTTTAGGAGCCATAGGGTTCATTGCATCTTGTATCCCCATTTAAAACGTACCCAATATCCATTACCCAATTGTACACCCATTTAATCCTACTGATATCCACTACCCATTAACCCACATTTGATCTCCTATATATACCCCTAAACACTAAATAATCCCTAACCCTAATATTATTTCTCTCTCCCTCTCCTATCTAAAACCGGCCTCCCCTACCCTAGTACCCCCGGCCTGCCTTCAAAAACCCCAGGCCGACACCTCCCCTCTCCTCTCTTGCCTTGGCCGATCACCAAAAACCCTTCCATCCATTATTCTATACTACTTCGCACCATTGATACTTCGTCTCTCCTCCTTGTGGTCGGGAAGCACCAAGGCTGCACCCAACCATCCCAAAACAGCACCTAATCATCTCTCCTCGCTGTTTTGAGTTGTGGGCATCTCCCACTTTGGTTCGTGAGTTAAAGAGATCCATCGTTGGCGCGTTTTGTTCGTGGGTTTCGTTCGAAATCGCGTTATAAGGCGTATTGCTCGTGGGTTTTTCTTTGCTAGGCTTGGATTCATCGCTATCGTCATCACAACAAGGCAAGTAACTTGTACTTAAATTTCTTAGGTTGATACAAGTCGAAAGTTCACACATAGGGTAGTTGAGACTAGAGACGGCCAAAGATCATGTTTTTATTTGTGGGTTTCGTCTCTATTGTTCAAAACAGGCCATAGATGAATTAGGACATGGAGTTTGATAGGTTTATGCCTTAGGATTCACCCAAACGCGATTTTGATCGCGTATGCGACATATTGTATACCCGATGTATGTTTGAACACCCATATGAGAAATATTAGATTTTGACATGATAGAAACCCTTAGATATGATATTTAGATAATGGGTAGGCTGCGTTTCGAATTTGGAAGAGTTTGGATGATTTTTGTGGAAGTTATGACGTTTTGAAGTTTGGTTGAGAAATCTGGAAATTTGGGTTGTACTGGATTGATTGCTGTTTTTGCCTAGGTTAGATTCCGAATCTCAACATGGCTATTTCAGAGTAAATTGTAGAGGACTGAACCTATTATCTAACCCCACTGGTTTCACCCTGTTTGGAGTTCGTATGAATTAACTATGATTATTTTAGTGACTGTATATTGGTAGTTTCCAGTTTCAGTTCGGGGTCGAGTTTATCATCTATTTATTTTCAAGACCCATGTTATACATGATATC
Organism: Hemerocallis citrina; assembly: GCA_017893485.1. Taxonomy (NCBI): domain Eukaryota; kingdom Viridiplantae; phylum Streptophyta; class Magnoliopsida; order Asparagales; family Asphodelaceae; genus Hemerocallis; species Hemerocallis citrina. The sequence goes on from CM030360.1 coordinate 71,278,363, forward strand.
ATGCAACAATCTTTTCTCCAGTGTTTTACCATGATGTTAGGTAGTTCCCAGATTTATGTTGTATTTTAAAGATGAGTTTTGGGTGATGATTCGTATCCTTTTCTATGTATCACTTTTGCTGTAAACTGCGCGTTGCCATATGTTGAATGCTGTTTTCACCCTAGTTCTAATTACTGTATGAATATTTCATGTGAGATATGAAAGTTGGGTAATTGTATCTACTTTCACCTAGTTTTGTCGGAAGTGGATTTCGATGCGCTGTTTGCAAGATAAGTTCGATCTTGCACAGCAGTGTTGAGAGATTTCAGATCCATCATAACCAGGACTTGTGTTGTATTTCATTTTTGATATCATATCTATACTTTCTGGAAAATTATGAAAATGATTATTTTGAATCTATATATATAGGAGATTACCCCAGAAATTTTGTGGGTTTATTTGATGACTTTGCTTGCTGTTTTTATGTGTTGGAAGTCATTCCCCTGTTTTCTGGCTGTACAGGAAATCTGTGTTGAAATGACTTTTAAGCCGTGATGTTGTGAACTAGTGTATATCTTTATTATATTCGTTAGAAGCGTGTGGAAGTCTATTTTCCAGATCCTTTGACGGATCAAGATTTGCATGCCTGTAGCTCTGTAAATTACTGATTTTGTGCTGACTAGTCTTGCTGTCCTGATTATTAAACATGCACGCTGATTTGATAACCTGAACTTATACCTGATCCTACCATGCTTATTTGACACTATTTTACACGTATACATGCATGTTGGATATTAATAACTAAAAGTAATCAAGCCAGGGTATATGGGACAGATCTAGTAGTGGATAGTGCAGAAATGTGTACTTGGAAGAACCTGGTTTGGTTTGGAGCTTTTTTCCATGATATTTGGAGTGTTTGGGTTGGAGCTTGTTTACATGATATTTGGTGTGTTTGGGTTGGAGCTTGTTTACATGATATTTGGAGCTTGTTTACATGATACATGGAGCTTGGAGCTCAATTACTTGCTTGTACCTGTGTATACTGCCATGCATGGTCCCCTACGAAATCTAAAGCGAAACTGTTGTGATGTAGCAACCATGTAGGATAGGTTGCATGTCGTGCTACCTAAATAGTAATCACACAAGACTTGAACTTAATACAAGAACATGATACATGACATGACACCCACTTGACTACATGATATATGAGACATGATATATGAGACATGAATTACCTGAATATGATACATGATACATGGCCACATGACACTTGACACTAGACGCATGTTTATAGGATGCTTGATTTCTTTCGTGACACTTGATACTTTTACCACGCTAGTTTGATTAGGTTGACTTTATACCTATACCATGTGCTAGTTAGTTATCCCAATCCATGTGCTTGTATCCTACTCTATTTTGTGACCCGGACTTGCCATTGATGGGTACTTGTGTTTTCTCTTTCTCCTCTCCTGCATTCTATGAATTGCAGATTATGGCGGACAGGTTCGCGATGATGTTGGAGATTTGCAGTAGTAGTTGCTTTTGGATAATTATTATCATTTCTGTTTCATGCTAGAACATTATATGTAATTGTGAGACTTGCATTACTTTCGTGCTTGAGACTTGATTATTATTTTGTACTTGGGTGATGTGACCCAAGAGAATTAATTGTTTTCCAGACTCTGTTTATTTGAGAACATGGTATTTAATTTCAAGTAATTTATGTTGGTGAGTTTGATTCAATGTTGCATGTTGGTTCCATTTCTGCTTCCGACTCAGTTAACTCTGATATATATGTCTATATTGCCTGCGATGTGTTGCAAGGATTTCTCGAAATAGCTTAAGGATGATTATAATCATTCGCTGGGCTTTTGTTACGTACTCGTATTCCGTATTTTTGAAAAGCGGGGCATGATACAGACTATGCAATCTGAGGTGAAGGCGGAACACAGTCTGGTCAAAATTCAAAATCAATTCAACCGTAAGTTCAATACTTATGAAATTTTAGGTTCATTAACTAGACATATACCTTTTAATCATTTCCAAAAATTGAATCTAGATTCATAATACACAGAGAGTTATGACTTTTTAAACTCAGCATAAATTTCCTAATGCTTTTCATACAGGGTGTCTACCTCTTTATAAAAATTATTTTTAAAAATCTACCAAATTTTATCTAACTATTCCGAAATTTTTGAATCACTATCTAGACTCATAGCACATACTACAGTAAAAATTTAATTACAAGATCATGCACCAAAAAGTAGCTATGAATTAATGAACTTCCATCCTAAAACAGGGTAGATTCAGCGTCCGATTCCGGACCAGTTGCAAACTTATAATTTTTTGAAGTATCAAACGAACTCAGAAAAATGTGAAATTTGAAACTATAGTTGTTAACACATTCAAGAGCACGTACTAAACATTTGGGCATAAAATACTCTACCAATTATGATTTATGGTTTTTGGAAAAGCACAAAGTTTCCATAAAAATAGCAGTTCTCTACTTGCTCACTGACCGAAGTTAAAGTAATTTTTTGAGCTACTAAATGAACCCCAGATATTATGAAAAAAATCAAGTGTGCTCTTGATTCATTGCATAACATGCCCTAAAAATTTTAGTTCAAAACTCAAAGCCATTTATGAGTTAGAAAATTCTAAGCTTACACATCACATACAAGTTCTTTCATGACTTCTAGGTACACAAGTTGTACTTAATCATCAAACTCAAGAGGTGAAACTTAACATATACTCATGCATGTGAAAGTTACTATCTGTCTAATTCCACTCAAAAGAATCATACTAGAAAAAAAAGATTGAGTTTTTGAGAACTCCCACCCTTCCAAGAACTAGGGAAACTTCCTAGCACTTCCTAACTCTCATCTCTACCACAAACTTGGCCTCTTTTTGAGCCCTTGGATCTCATCAAGATCCACTCAAGATCTCATCAATTCTCATCTAGAAGTAGGGTTACTAATACTAGGTCATAGAACCCTAGGTCAACAATCCCCAACCCTATCCCCTAAGCAAAAGCATGAATGGTTTTTTTAATCCAAACAATCATGCACTAATTCAATTCAAGTAACTTACTTAGTTTATTGAATAATATATACATAAATAAATAATTTATTTTATGCTGGGGTATTACAATACTCCCTCCTTAAAGTAGTTCTGTCCTCAAAACTATACTTAGTCGGGAGAAAAGAAAACATTAATCTTGAAATTGTTCAGGAAAAGAAGTCCTCATGCAGCTCTCCAAATCCCAAATGGCTTCTTCCACGAACTGATTCTTCTAGAGAAACATCACCATTGGAATGGTCTTGTTCCTTAACATTATTTCCTGCCGGTCGACGATCTTGACTAGTTATTCCTTGTATGACAGGTTTACCTACAAGTCCTTGGGAACCTCTGGAAGCTGGTGACTTTGATTTGGCACATATTTCCTCAACATGGAGATGTGGAACACGTCGTGCACTCGGGATAACTATGCCGGTAATTCCAACTTAGCCATCATACCAATTCTTTTCAAAATCTTGTATGGCTCAATAAATCTTGGAGCTAATTTTCCATCCTTTCCGAATCTGATAACATCCTTCGCCGGTGATACTTTGAGAAACACTAAACCACCTTCCTCAAATTCTAATGCTCTCCGGCGACTGTCAACGTAGCTTTTCTGTCTGCTCTGTGCTCCTTGCAACCCTTTCTAAATAAGCTCGATCTTTTTCGAGGTCTGCTGCACGATTTCTGGTCCAAACATCTGCCGCTTTCCTACTTCGTACCAGCACACGGGCATCCTGCACCTTCTACCATATAGCGCTTCATATGGAGCCTTACCAATGCTTGCCTGATAGCTGTTATTATAAGCAAATTCTAATAAGGCCAAGTATCTTTCCCAGCTTCCTTCGAAATCCATAATACATGCTCTCAGCATATCTTCAAGGATCCTGTTGACTCTTTCTGTTTGTCCATCAGTCTGTGGATGAAAAGCCATGCTAAAATCGGTTCTGGTCCCCAACGCTGATTGCAGACTCTGCGAGAAGCGAGATGTAAACCTTACATCCCTATCAGAAACTATCGACACAGGTATTCCATGTAGCTTCACTATGTTTTCAGTGTAGAGTTCTGCTAATTTCTCAAGTGGCCAGGTGGTCTTTACAGGTAGGAAATGTGCCGACTTTGTTAGTCAATCTACAATAACCCAAATTGAGTCGTTTCCTTTAGAGCTCTTGGGAAAACCGGTGATGAAGTCCATACTAATATTTTCCCATTTCCACTCCAGAATAGGCAATGGTTGTAACAATCCTCCTGGCTTCTGGTTTTCGGCTTTGATTTGCTGGCACGTCAGGCATTTGGCCACAAATTTTGCTATGTCCCGCTTCATCCCAGACCACCAGTAGTAATGCTTCATATCCCGATACATCTTGGTGCTTCCGGGGTGCACTACAAGTAATGTAGAGTGGGCTTCCTTCATGATGTCTTCTCTCAACTCTTTGTCCTTTGGTACATAGCCTATTGCCATACCAGAGTGATCCTTCTCTTATATTGAATACTGAAAGTTTTCTCTCATTTACCTGCTTCTTTAGTGCTTCAATCTTTGTGTCTCCTGTCTGAGCTTTCTTCACTCGCTCATTCAAACTTGGCTGTAAAATAAACTGTGCCAAAACTGCACTCAAGCCTTGAGTAATTACCTCAATGCCTGCTTGTCTGATCTCATCCTCTAGCTCCTTTCTTGTTGTAGTATGTGTGGCAATACTCCTCTTTTGGTTGAGTGCATCAGCTACCACATTGGCCTTCCCTCGATGATACAAGATTTCTGGTTTGATATCTTCCAAAACTTCCAGCCATCGCCTATGCCTTAGATTCAGATCCCTTTGCTGGTATATATACTTCAAACTCATAAGGTCGGAGTTGCTCTGTAGATGTAATGTCGCCAGAATTTCAAAGCAAAGATTGTAGCTTCTAGTTCCAAGTCATGAGTAAGGTAGTTCTTCTCATGAGGTCGGAGTTGTCTCGATACATAGGCTATGACCATTCCTTCCTGCATCAGTACACATACAAACCCCAAATATGATGCATCACTGTAGATGACATACCCTTTGTCAGCTTGGGGCAAGACCAAGATGGGAATAAAGATCAATCTCTTCTTTAACTCTTGGAAACTTTCTTCACACTTCTTCGTCTAGTCAAAGCTCTGGTTCTTCCTAGTTAATGTTGTGAGAGGTACTGCTATTCTGGCATAATTTTGAATAAATTACCGGTAGTACCCAGTCATACCCAGAAAACTTCTTACTTCCTTCACTGTCTTTGGCTGTGGCCACTCCTTGACTGCTTCTATCTTCTGCGGGTTTGTGGTCACTCCATCCTTAGAAAGGAGATGGCCAAGAAATGCAACTTCCGGCTTCCAGAACTCACACTTGGACAATTTAGTGTACAATTGATGCTCCTGTAGCTTGCTTAATACTATGGTCAATTGTCTATCATGTTCCTTCTCTTTCCTTAAGTACGCAAAAATATTGTCGATGAAGACCATTACAAATGAGTCAATAAACGGCTGCAAGATTCGGTTCATCATGTCCATAAAGATTGCTGGAGCGTTGGTTACTCCTGAACGACATTACTAAAAACTCGTAGTGCCCATGCTGAGTCCGAAAGGTTGTCTTAGGTATATCTTCTTCCTTGACTCGAACTTGATGATAACCAGATCGTAGGTCAATCTTAGAAAATACAGCTTCCCCTTGAAGTTGATCAAACAAATCATCGGTCCTGGGAATCGTGTACTTGTTTCGATAGTGATCGTATTCAATTTCTGATAATCGATACACAATCTTACAGACCCATCCTTCTTCTTAACAAGCAAAACTGGTGCTCCCCAGGGTGGTGCACTTGGTCTAACGAGTCCCTTCTACAATAGCTCCTCAACTTGTTTTTTGACTTCATTCTACTCCACTGGTGCCATCCTGTATGATGTCTTTGATACTGGAGCACTGCCTGGTTGGATTAAAATGCTGAATTCTACATCCTTGTGTGGGGGCAGTCCGGGTAATTCTTCAACGAATACGAGTGGAAAATTCCTCACCACTGGTATCTTATTCACTTCTTCAAGTACATTCATTTTAGTTGTAGCTGCAATAATCGCTTCCCTTGGCATCTTCTTTCCGTGAAACACAAGCTCTGTTCCTTTAGCTGTAACGACTACTTTCTTCTCCTTGCAGTCAATATTTGCTTAATGTTTCGAAATCCAATACATACCAATAATTACATCTGTTCTGACAAAACCCAACTCTAACAAATCAATACTCAGAGGTTCTTTGTTAATCTGAAGTTTACAGTCCTTATAGCATAAACTTGTAGTGAGAGGTGCCCCTGATGGTGTAACTACCATTAAGGATAACTATAGAGTTGCTTCTTGTGTGCACTTTAACTTTCCTGAGAATGATTTGGACACAAAAGAATGAGTTCAACCACTATCGAACAAAACAGTAGCCAAAATTCCATTTATATATATACTTCTTGCTACAAAAGGGTTACAGCCCTTATTACACATCCTCAAAATGAAACTTCAAAATACAACTAAAACTTATTACAATACTTCTTCACATACCAGTGATCACCCTTTCATTATCTTCCGCATCTTCTTCGGTTGAAGCAAATACTCGACCTTGGCAGACTGGTTGCTTTCCCTTGCTAGTTGTTCCCGATACTACCTTGCTGCTACTCTTCAGAAATTGGGGACAATTCGGTCTAATGTGTCCTTTCTTCCACAATGATAACATTTCTGAATAGTTCTCCCTTCGTTCCTTAGGCAGTGATCTGTGAAATACCCCTGTTCCCCACAGAGGAAACAACTTCCCGACTTGAATCCTTCCATCTTATCATTTGTCCTCTAAAATTTCTGGTTCTTACCGTGTTTCTTGAACTTCGATGCTGGGGTAGACCTCTTTCCCCGGTTCGAAGTCTCAGTTTTCCCTTGTGATGATTGGCTTTGGTTCATATCCTTCTCCGTTGCAGCAGCTTGCCTCACTAGCTTGTCGAACCGGTGGATGCCAGAGGTACCATCTTGGATCTCAATCCCGGTCTAAGTCCTTGCTCAAATCTTTTGGCCTTCTTCGTCTCCTTTTGAACCATCTCTAGTGCATATCGCGATAGCTGGGTAAACTTTGTTTCATATTCTCTAACTGACATGCTTCCTTGTTTCAAAATGTGGAACTCCATCGCCTTCTCTTCCTACACGTCTAAGGGAAAGTAGTGTTGTCTAAATTCTTCTAGGAAATCCTCCCAAGTTATTGGACCTTCTCCCCCGCCACGCTTTACGGATTGCCACCCTACTCTGGCATCCTTCTCTATTAAGATGGTGGCTAGTCGAACCTTACTATCTTCTGGCATTATCAAGACTTCAAACACCGTTTCTACTTGCCGCATCCAATCGTCCGCTGCAGTTGGGTCAGCCTGTCCCTCAAAGACTGGCGGCTTCATTCGTTTGAAGGATTCAACCATCCTGACCGGATCTATGGCTGTGTTTTCTCGAGGGACTCCTGGTGCTCCTGGTTATGGTGCCTGGTTCTTGCTCGCCTCCGCAAATGCTCCCAGCATTTAGTATAGTCGGGCAAATTCTGCTTCCACGTTGATGCCAGCGTCATTGGCTCCGCTGCCTTCACCCTCAGTCTGTGTAAGACCCCGAAAAATAGCATATGGCTATTTTGCATCGTAATCTGTGCACAATTGAGAATTGCACTCGATTATGTATTTTCTGATAACAATTATTTTTAATTGAGAAATATCAGTTATTGTCTACTTTATTTGATAATTTTGAAGGATTATTACGAGGTAGTTTTAATGTGTTTTGTATTGTTTGGATTATTAAAGTAGAGATTTGGGGCTTATTTGAAATATGTTTGAGATTGGGGGCTGATAGACAATTATCCCTTACATTAATTATCTGCCCATTTATTTATTTACTTACTTTTTACAAAACCCCCACCTTTTCCTTCTTCCTTCCTCCTTTCTTCTTCCGTTCTTTTCCCAACCGAGAGAGAGACCCCCCCCCCCACCTTCCTTCTCCTTCTCCCGTTCTTTTCCCAGCCGAAATGGAAGGAAAACCCCACGCACCTACTCTCCTTTTTTCCTTCCTTCCTTCTTTCTTCTTTTCCTGTTTCCATCCCGACCGGAAAAGAACCCCAAGCCGAAACCCATTCGGCTCTCCCTTTCCCTGCTCAAATCCCTTCCATTTCTCCATAGTTTTCAAATTAAATCGAGGGGTAGACTAAGTGAAGGGTTCTCTACATCGTGGTAGCCTCGGATTTTCGAAAGGATTTCGGGAAAGTAAACCCTAAATTATTGTATAAAATTGAGTGTGGTTAATTTCTTTTGAGTAGGAGTATTATGGTAGGAAGATTAAGAGATGTTGGAAATGGTAGATGTGAGAAATTAGCAAATTATTAGAGAGATTGCAAGTTGTTAAGTAAATTTGGATTTTGGGTTTGTAAAAGAGAACTATATGTATATGAATTATTTCTCATATATTAGTGGAGAGTATAGTTGGGCCACTAGGAAATTTGAGAGTGGTTCTAGTAATTATTTGAGGATAAAAGTTCCATAGGCATTAGATTATTACGTGCATCGCACGTGTGTATCCCAGGCGTTCAATAAACGCTTGTGTGATATTTGGAATAGTGTTATTATCTCTTATGATTGGTTTGGATGATTTGAGTTTTAATTACTTTGAAATTGGTGATAGGATATATTTGCGACTTTGGATGCAGGGTGGCATGGTGGCGCTTCGGATCTTCACGAAATATGTGAGTATTAATTTATTTAGGTATTTTTGTCGTTTAAGAAATATGTGAGTATCAATTTATTTACGTATTTTTGTGGTTTAAGAAATAGGTGAGTATTAATTTATTTACGTATTTTTGTGGTTTAAGAAATATGTGAGTATCAATTTATTTACGTATTTTTGTGGTTTAAGAAATAGGTGAGTATCAATTTATTTACGTATTTTGTGGTTTAAGAAATATGTGAGTATGATGTATCTACCTATATTTTATGTTGTGGCCAAATTTCATGGCTTTTTGATATTTCGTAGAAGTTATGTTAAAGATTGATTTTGAGGGAAAATACGGATTTTTTATGGGCCCGAAAATAGTATTTTGTGATATTTTGTGAAATTAACTATTTTGAGTATATAAAACCTATATCATGGATTAGTTATGTATATGGGGATGAGCTATACTTATATAATAATATCGAATACGTGAGTATGGTTTTATATACGTTTGATATTAAAAGAAGTTTGAATAAACTGAAGTGTTGATATGATTTATGGATGAGGCGTATTGGGATAAAGTGTATTGGTATAAATTAGTGGATTAGTTATGTATATGGGGATGAGTTACACTTATATAATAAAGATTGAATCTTGGATTGTTGTAGGATTGAGGCTCATGCTATATACCATGCTTAGGTAGTAGTAAGAACCCATTCATGCCTATGTGACATCCTAGTAACCCATCATGCTTGAGTTTGATGAACCCATGCTTGCTTGTGATATTTAGTTGTTCTTAGTAAAAAGAACTATCATGCTTGAGTTTGATGAAACCATTTATGCTTGTGAACCCATGAAACAACATCATGCTTGAACTGTAGTCAATGTTCATATCCATTCTTAAGGTTGTAATAGACAGCCATGCTTAGAGTGTAGTAGTTACTCATGCTTGAATGGTAGTAAGTTGTATTGAATATCCATGCTAAAGTGAGTAGATATTCTTGATAAGTTGTAGCAACGTACATGCTTAAGTTGTAGTAACCAGTCATGCTTAAGTTGTATTCACGCTTAAGAGTGTTGTATGTTGATGTTTAAGTTATATACCATGCTTAAGGCCATGGTAGATTCATGCTTTAGTAATAGAAAAGAATCATGTTTTTATAGTTGTGGTGTTAACTATTATGTTGTGGTGGTAGCATTAGTGAAGAACCATCGTGTTGTAGTTGCAATACTCAAGTTACATAGTAGTTCTAGATTCAAAGGAACCACACTTGAATTGTATTGTGATGGTAGTGAAAGATTAAAAAGAACCCATGAGCCCATGCTTTTAGTCCTAGGTGATTCTAGCTTAAACTTGAAGAAAGAACCCAAGAATCTCGTGTATGTAGTTCTAGTTCAATTTGGGGAGGGAAACCATGGATTCTAGTTGTATGAGACCCTAAGTAAGGTTGGACCATATCACATGAACATTACTCATCTTCATGGGTAGTATGGGTTGGGAAGGTCACTAGTAATTGTTAGCTCGATAAAAGTTGTTATGTCGCTTGGGGCTTCTCATTGGTAGAATGCCTGTTTTAGAAAGTTGGTAGATTTTTCTGTTGCTTCTAATTATAGAAGATCAAGTTTGCTAGTAAGCACGGTTGGTTGCTTCTAGGTTTGATTGTCTGTAAGGTTGTTTGTATGTTGTTTTGCTCGTACGTAGCTCGACTGGCCCGTATGTAGATGTTGGTCTCATACGTAGCTAATTTGGCTCGTATGTATGTTGTTGCCTCATATGCAGCTCGTCTGGCACGTATGTAGATATTGGTCTCATACGTAGCTTATTTGGCTCGTATGTATGTTATTGTCTTATACACGGCTCGACTGGCCCGTATGTAGCTGTTGGTCTCATACGTGGCTTATTTGGCTCGTATGTATGTTGTTGTCTAATGCGCGGCTCGACTGGCCCGTATGGTCCCATACGTTGCTGTTTATCTCATATGTGTTTTTGGTTACTCGTATGTAGCTTCTTAGCTAATATGCAGTTTGCTGTGCTGATTTAGGGTGATATCATTGCCCTAGGGCTATCGACCATTAAGACGTGTGTTTACCTTACTCCTAAGGGACTGTAGACGAGTCATTTCGCGGGTGCCGTCAGATCGTAATCGTTGGTTGTTCACGCACCGGAGTGTGACTAAATCCAAATTCAGGATAGTAGCATGCAAATACGTTCGTATTACCGGGGTCTTGGATCGATAGGCCATGAACCGGATACTGAGGGATTCTGGTAAGTCTAGGTTGAGCAGCCTCGTAGAGTTATCTTGCGAAGTCTAATTTAAGACTTAGCATGTCTTGTTTATAATATTGTCATCCCTAGGATTGTTCAGGGTTAGTAACATCGTTAGGGTAGTAACTTATGGCTATTACTACTTAATCATTATTATTATCATCCTTCGTCGAAGGGAAAGAGTTGGTGTTGAGGGTGATTCCTTATGATCCGACCTGACCTATAGGCCGACACTAGGATGTGTTATTGGGTTTTACCTTCCCGTCAAAGGGATACGTACGGTGTCTTCTCATGAGTTGGGAGCACGGGTTGCGTTTCTTGATTGTTAATTCCTAAAATACGATGGTAAGAACGGTCTGTCGGAACTAGGTGATGGACCCCGGAAATTCCATCACGTTATATGCCAGGGAGAGCGAACGGGCCATAGATCACGGTCTATGAGTTATGGGTGACACAGGGTAGGCTTCGTGCTATCCTGTGCTCGGAAGACCCTGTGTTCGTCTTGTTTTTGAGTGAGGTCCGGTGCACCGGGTAGTAGTGCCAAACATAGACACCACGAGCATACTACATTGGTGGGACTTGACCACGTCTGCAACCTCATCAGTCATGTTGTATTGTCGGGAACAGGCTGTGTACAAAATAGAATTCATAACGTGGGTTCAAATCCCTATATATGGAGAAACGGCTTGAGATGGGGCGTATGTAGTATGGGATGCATACTGTTCCAGAGACTTGCTTGCATTAGAATAAGAGCATCGTTGTATTGGTAAATCTTGCATTAGAGTTAAGTCATAACATACACTAGCACATCAATTATATGTACACATTTCTTTTCCATTCAAGATAAATTGCGAGTGTGATAGTTGAAGTAAATTAATAACCAAGCTATGGGCTTGGGATGTGATGTGATATTAACCAAGTTCGGCTTGGGGTGCGGTGATCATCACCCAAGCTATCAGCTTTGGCGTGTGATATGTTATTGCCCAAACTATGGTTGGGATATGGAGTATATTGTGATGAAATGCATCTAAATGGTAATGTGCAATGAGATGTTAGGTAGGACATGAATGAATGTGGCAGTATGAGAATGAATTCATATGTTTATGATGTGATACGTGATATAATGCAATAAAATCAATATCTATATATGAGAGTGGTTATGAAAATGGTTAACAAAAATAAGCATGTTATGAGCGGGTATGGATATACATATAGGTGATGACTCACAGAGTATTTGATGTGAAATCCCATTTATGATGTTTACATGTTCAGTTGTTAAGTAAACTTTGATTATCTTGGTATTTGTAAGTTCGTTTTGTTTTACTTATAAAGTTTACTTTATTTGCTTATTCAGTAAATTATACTCACACCAGAAATGGCTAACCCCTTAGTGTTTGGGGGTTAGGGAGTCCCTGGACTACCCTAGGTCCCCTACTGTTACAGCTCCTCAGCAGTGTAGAAGTGAGGTATAGATTCATGGTTCTGTGGAGCGGAGTTTCATTTAGAATTTGTTGTTTATGGTTTAATTGTGTTAACAGTGAAATTTGTGTTTTAAATTGTATTTTGATGTATTAGTATGTGGATGATGATGAGGAGTATAGTGTGGAGTGGCATGATATGTTTTTGACCCGTACCCATCTCGTTGTGGAGTACCGGGCGCTGTGGTATGTTTTTACAAGTAATTTTCTAAAAACTTACTACGTTTTCAAAGGCGTTTATGGTTTTTAATTGATAATTGATATCCTGTTATGAGTTTGGCCCCCAGAGCATGATATTATATTGCCTTTATGATTCTGCTCATTTTGGCCTGGAGAGCCCATGATATTATTGCCTGTGATGTGAGCTACGGAATTTAGAGCAGAATTTCGTAAACTTTTTGTGTTTCGGGGCAGAAATTACAAGGTTAACTTTGCCAAAATTTTCTTTGAAATGTAACTATCTTAGTTTATGTTTAAAGTGATATAGAAATTGAAAGAATTGATTTTGGGGTCAAGAAGAAAAAAAAGGGGGGTGTAGGCGTTATAGTTTGATATTACAAATTGATATTTGTAATTATTGGGTAATAACTCTGATGGCAATAAAAGTGTTTTAATTTTTCCAGTTTTTCTGTGTATCGTGACTAATTGAAGAAAAGATCTTGGCTTGTGTCACGGTTTCCCAGTTACGTGGAAATCGGGGCGTTACAGAGTGGTATCAGAGCTGACTTCAATTTACAGTCCAACACAGTAGGAAAATTAAACTTGGATGCCTTTTAGGAGTCGGGTTTTAGCTAGTTGTAGATAGTTATAATTCATATTGTTGGTTCTTTCAACTTATGTTTATAATTTTTCTATATCTCGACTAATTCCAGCATATGTATTACCATCCTTTAAACACATGATGGTATTCGAGGATATCCTTACAGAGGATGTGCTGGTGAAAGAGAGTGAACTGATATCAATGGACGTTCCGATGATCTAGAGCGAGGAGCCGAATGAGACTTCACAACCGCAAGGACTAAGTGTGGATCAACGCACAGTGGCGGCAGCCAGCATACATCGGGAAATGAGGAAGCTGAGGAAGTACGTGATCAGGAAAGGTCATCAAGCTAAACAACTATGAAATGGCTTGCAGAGCTATATTAGTAGGCCTAGCAAAGTAGCAGGAACACCTTGATTCCAGATTAGCATGACTACAACACGAATGGGAGCAAATCCCGAATACCACCAAGGTTGTAGTATGCAATCTTTATGAGAGAGTTGGGCACAAGAAATCAAGTCTGTCCACGACGATAAGGGAAAAGATCTGCACCAGCATCAGGATTCAAGAACCAAGGTCAGAAGCAGAAGACTCAGAAAACGGAGGGCAAACTTGGAGGCACCAAGATAGGAAGTTGTTTTTTATGTGGTAAGCAAGGTCATTTCAAGAACTAATGTTCGAGGAAGGACTCTCAGGTGGAGACCCGTACATGTTACAAATGTGGGAGGATTCGTCATATCCGACCAGATTGTCCCCAGCTTCACAGGAAGGACGGCAGATCAACCCCGGTGATGAACAATAAAGGAAAGGAGCCTGTTCACCAAGGGTAGAGTTCGCACTTACTACCAGCAAGCCGTAGAAGGTAGGAGTGCTAGTACCGGTATGTGCATATAGAACTGCAACTAAGTTAAAAGTTGCATTTTTGAAATTTATTTTAGACTAAAAAGTAATGTATGATGAAACACTCTCGCAATCAGTTGGATTTATATATATATATGGAATCCATGCAACTGTTTTGTTCAATTGTGGTTCATCACATTCTTTTGTCTGAATTATTTTTCAAGAGTTGAGATGTGTGCGGGAGGAAACTCTAGATTTGGGTTGTTTGAATACACCATCTGGAGCATCAGCTTCGAGCAAATTACAGGAGAGAATCCAAGAAGTCTGAAGTAATGATCGTAGGCCATGTCCTATTCTAAGGAGGGAATAGCTACTGAACTGCAAAAGGTCAAGATAAGTTAAGGATTGACCTCAGCCAACGACCGTGAAGGAAGCAAGAAGCTAGATGATGAGATCAAGCAAGCCAGTAGTAGAGTGATTACTCAAGTTTAGAGCTCAATTTTGGCACGATGGAAGCAGCAACCGAGTCCAAGTGAGCAAGTTAGAAGGCTTAGGCAGGAATTGCAGAGATTGAAGCACTGAAGCAGCAGAGTTCTCCAAGATCAGCTTATGATTAAGCAGCTACTAAGAACACGCCAAGGAGGAAATCTTGCTCAGACATAGGGCAATCGTGTTAACAATTCAGCAAGGGCACCAAGAGGAGCTGCTCAGGGGCTGAAGCGGCAATGTGTGACTTTGTCCTTTTTAAGGAGGGATTGGTCACCAACCAACAGGAGTCGTAATCAAGAAGTAAATCAACATCACTTGTAGACAAGAATAGAGCAAGGTAATGTAACCACTGTCTACTCTAGAGCAGGAGCAGAAGAATGTCAGCATCAAATTCATGGTGGGTCTGTCCAGAAGGCTGAAGGACAACAGTTAAACATGGTAGAAGACCAGTTATCGAAAATATCACTCGAGGAATCGGAAATGGTTTAGGAAAATGTCTCGTGAACCATTGATGTTTGTGTTTGTTTTCCTCTCCACTAGCAGTGTTCTGAGGACAGAACGATTCTAAGGAGGGAGTAATGTAAGACCCCAAAAAATAGCATATGGCTATTTTGCATCGTAATCTGTGCACAATTGAGAATTGCACTCGATTATGTATTTTCTGATGACAATTATTTTTAATTGAGAAATATCAGTTATTGTCTACTTTATTTTATAATTTTGAAGGATTATTACGAGGTAGTTTTAATGTGTTTCGTATTGTTTGGATTATTAAAGTAGAGATTTGGAGCTTATTTGAAATATGTTTGAGATTGGGGGCTTATAGACAATTATCCCTTACATTAATTATCTACCCATTTATTTATTTACTTACTTTTTACAAAACCCCCACCTTTTCCTTCGTCCTTCCTCCTTCTTTCTTCTTCCGTTCTTTTCCCAACCGAGAGAGAGACCCCCCCTCCCCTTCCTTCTCCTTCTCCCGTTCTTTTCCCAGCCGAAATGGAAGGAAAACCCCACCCACCTTCTCTCCTTCCTTCCTTCCGTCCTTCTTTCTTCTTTTCCTGTTTCCATCCCGACCGAAAAAGAACCCCAAGCCGAAACGGATTCGGCTCCCCCTCTCCCCGCTCAAATCCCTTCCATTTCTCCGTAGTTTTCAAATTAAATCGAGAGGTAGACTAAGTAAAGGGTTCTCTACATCGTGGTAGCCTCGAATTTTCGAAAGAATTTCGAGAAGGTAAACCCTAAATTATTTTATTGTATAAAACTGAGTGTGGTTAATTTCTTTTGAGTAGGAGTATTATGGTAGGAAGATTAAGAGATGTTGGAAATGGTAGAAGTGAGAAATTAGTAGATTATTAGAGAGATTGCAAGTTGTTAAGTAAATTAGGATTTTGGGTTTGTAAAAGAGAACTATATGTGTATGAATTATTTCTCATACAGTAGTGGAGAGTATAATTGGGCCACTAGGAAATTTAGGAGTGGTTCTAGTAATTATTTGAGGATAAAAGTTCCATAGGCATTAGATTATTACGTGCATCGCACGTGTGTATCACAGGCATTCAATAAACGCTTGTGTGATATTTGGAATAATGTTATTAGCTCTTATGATTGGTTTGGATGATTTAAGTTTTAATTACTTTGAAATTGATGATAGGATATATTTGCGACTTTGGATGCGGGGTGGCATGGTGGCGCTTCGGATCTTTGCGAAATATGTGAGTATTAATTTATTTACGTATTTTTGTGGTTTAAGAAATATGTGAGTATCAATTTATTTACGTATTTTTGTGGTTTAAGAAATAGGTGAGTATTAATTTATTTACGTATTTTTGTGGTTTAAGAAATATGTGAGTATCAATTTATTTACGTATTTTGTGGTTTAAGAAATAGGTGAGTATCAATTTATTTACGTATTTTGTGGTTTAAGAAATATGTGAGTATGATGTATCTACCTATATTTTATGTTGTGGCCAAATTTCATGGCTTTTTGATATTTCGTAGAAGTTATGTTAAAGATTGATTTTGAGGGAAAATACGGATTTTTTATGGGCCCGAAAATAGTATTTTGTGATATTTTGTGAAATTAACTATTTTGAGTATATAAAACCTATATCATGGATTAGTTATGTATATGGGGATGAGCTATACTTATATAATAATATCGAATACGTGAGTATGGTTTTATATACGTTTGATATTAAAAGAAGTTTGAATAAACTGAAGTGTTGATATGATTTATGGATGAGGCGTATTGGGATAAAGTGTATTGGTATAAACTAATGGATTAGTTATGTATATGGGGATGAGTTACACTTATATAATGAAGATTGACTCTTGGATTGTTGTAGGATTGAGGCTCATGCTATATACCATGCTTAGGTAGTAGTAAGAACCCATTCATGCCTATGTGACATCCTAGTAACCCATCATGCTCGAGTTTGATGAACCCATGCATGCTTGTGATATTTAGTTGTTCTTAGTAAAAAGAACTATCATGCTTGAGTTTGATGAAACCATTTATTCTTGTGAACCCATGAAACAACATCATGCTTGAACTGTAGTCAATGTTCACATCCATGCTTAAGGTTGTAAAAGACATCCATGCTTAGAGTGTAGTAGTTACTCATGCTTGAATGGTAGTAAATGTTCATGTTTAAGTTGTAGTGAATATCCATGCTAAATTGAGTAGATATTCTTGATAAGTTGTAGTAATGTGCATGCTTAAGTTGTAGTAACCAGTCATGCTTAAGTTGTATTCATGCTTAAGAGTGTTGTAGGTTGATGTTTAAGTTATATACCATGCTTAAGGCCATGGTAGATTCATGCTTTAGTAATAGAAAAGAATCATGTTTTTATAGTTGTGGTGTTAACTATTATGTTGTGGTGGTAGCGTTAGTGAAGAACCATCGTGTTGTAGTTGCAATACTCAAGTTGCATAGTAGTTCTAGATTCAAAGGAACCACACTTGAATTGTATTGTGATGGTAGTGAAAGATTAAAAAGAACCCATGAGCCCATGCTTTTAGTCCTAGGTGATTCTAGCTTAAACTTGAAGAAAGAACCCAAGAATCTCGTGTATGTAGTTCTAGTTCAATTTGGGGAGGGAAACTATGGATTCTAGTTGTATGAGACCCTAAGTAAGGTTGGACCATATCACATGAACATTACTCATCTTCATGGGTAGTATGGGTTGGGAAGGTCACTAGTAATTGTTAGCTCGATAAAAGTTGTTATGTCGCTTGGGGCTTCTCATTGGTAGAATGCCTGTTTTAGGAAGTTAGTAGATTCTTCTGTTGCTTCTAATTATAGAAGATCAAGTTTGCTAGTAAGCACGGTTGGTTGCTTCTAGGTTTGATTACCTGTAAGGTTGTTTGTATGTTGTTTTGCTCGTACGTGGCTCGACCGGCCCGTATGTAGATGTTGGTCTCATACGTAGCTTATTTGGCTCGTATGTATGTTGTTGCCTCATATGCAGCTCGCCTGGCCCGTATGTAGATGTTGGTCTCATACGTAGCTTATTTGGCTCGTATGTATGTTGTTGTCTTATATGCGGCTTGACTGACCCGTATGTAGCTGTTGGTCTCATACGTGGCTTATTTGGCTCGTATGTATGTGGTTGTCTCATGCGCGGCTCGACTGGCCCGTATGGTCCCATACATATCTGTTTATCTCGTATGTGTTTTTGGGTACTCGTATGTAGCTTCTTAGCTAATATGCAGTTTGTTGTGCTCATCTAGGGTGATATCATTGCCCTAGGGCTATCGACCATTAAGACGTGTGTTTACCTTACTCCTAAGGGGCTGTGGACAAGTCACTTCGCAGGTACCGTCAGATCATAACCGTTGCTTGATCGCAGACCGGAGTGTGACTAAATCCAAGTTCAGGGTAGTAGTATGCGAATACATTCGTACTGCCGGGGTCTTGGATCGATAGGCCATGAACCGAATACTGAGGGATTCTGGTAAGTCTAGGTTGAGCAGCCTAGTAGAGTTATCTTGCGAAGTCTAATTTAAGACTTAGCATGTCGTGTTTATAATATTGTCATCCCTAGGATTGTTCAGGGTTAGTGACATCGTTAGGGTAGTAACTTATGGCTATTACTACTTAATCATTATTATTATCATCCTTCGTCGAAGGGAAAGAGTTGGTGTTAAGGGTGATTCCTTATGATCCGACCTGTCCTATAGGCCGACACTAGGAGGTGTTATTAGGTTGTACCTTCCCGTCAAAGGGATACGTAAGGTGTCTTCTCACGAGTTGGAAGCACGGGTTGCGTATCTTGATTGTTAATTCCTGAAATACCATGGTAAGAACGGTCTGTGGGAACTAGGGGATGGACCCCAAAAATTCCATCACGTTCTATGCCAGAGAGAGCGAACGGGCCATAGATCACGGTCTATGAGTTATGGGTGACACAGGGTAGGCTTCGTGCTATCGTGTGCTCGGAAGACCCTGTGTTCGTCTGGTTTTTGAGTGAGGTCCGGTGCACCGGGTAGTAGTGGCAAACATAGACACCACAAGCGTACTACATTGGTGGGACTTGACCACGTTTGCAACCTCATCAGTCATGTTGTATTGTCGGGAACAGGTTGTGTACAAAATACAATTCATAACGTGGGTTCAAATCCCTATATATGGAGAAACGACATGAGATGAGGCGTATGTAGTATGGGATGCATACTGTTACGGAGACTTGCTTGCATTAGAATAAAGCATCATTGTATTGGTAAATCTTGCATTAGAGTTAAGTCATAACATACACTAGCACATCATTTATATGTACACGTTTCTTTTCCATTGAAGATGAATTGCGAGTGTGATAGTTAAAGTAAATTAATAACCAAGCTGTGGGCTTGGGATGTGATGTGATATTAACCAAGTTCGGCTTGGGGTGCAGGTGATCATCACCTAAGCTATCGGCTTTGGGGTGTGATATGTTATTGCCCAAACTATGGTTGGGATATGGAGTATATTGTGATGAAATGCATGTAAATGGTAATGTGCAATGAGATGTTAGGTAGGACATGAATGAATGTGCCAGTATGAGAATGAATGCATATGTTTATGATGTGATACGTGATATAATGCAATAGAATCAATATATATATTATGAGAGTGGTTATGAAAATGGTTAATAACGATAAGCATGTTATGAGCGGGTATGGATATACGTACAGGTGATGACTCAGAGAGTATTTGATGTGAAATCCCATTTATGATGTTTACATGTTCAGTTGTTAAGTAAACTTTGATTATCTTGGTATTTGTAACTTCGTTTTGTTTTTACTTATAAAGTTTACTTTATTTACTTATTCAGTAAATTATACTCAGACCAGAAATGGCTAACCCCTTAGTGTTTGGGGGTTAGGGAATCCCTGGACTACCCTAGGTTCCCTACTGTTATAGGTCCTCAGCAGTGCAGAGGTGAGGTGTAGATTTATGGTTCTGTGGAGTGGAGTTTCATTTGCAATTTGTTGTTTATGGTTTAATTATTTTAACAGTGAAATTTGTGTTTTAAATTGTATTTTGATGCATAAGTATGCAGATGATGATGAGGAGTATAGTGTGGAGTGGCATGATATGTTTTTGACCTGTACCCATCTCGTTGTGGAGTATCAGGCGCTGTGGTATGTTTTTACAAGTTATTTTCTAAAAACTTACTACCTTTTCGAAGGAATTTATAGTTTTTAATTGATAATTGATATCCTGTTATGAGTTTGGCCCCCAGAGCATGATATTATATTGCCTGTGTGATTCTGCTCATTTTGGCCTGGGGAGCCCATGATATTATTGCCTGTGATGTGAGCTACGGAATTTAGAGCAGAATTCCGTAAGCTTTTTGTGTTTCGGGGCAGAAATTACAGGAAAAATGCTGCCGAAATTTTCTTTGAAATATAACTATCTTAGTTTATGTTTAAAGTGATATAGAAATTGAAAGAATTGATTTTGGAGTCAAGAAGAAAAAAAGGGGATGCAGACGTTACAGTTTGATATTACAAATTGATATTTGTAATTATTACGTAATAACTCTGATGGCAATAAACATGTTTTAATTTTTCCAGTTTTTCTGTGTATCTTGACTAATTGAAGAAAAGATCTTGGCATGTATCACGGTTTCCCAGTTACGTGGAAATCGGGGCGTTACAGTCTGCCTTCTTCAGCTGCTTCTTGTTCTTCTAGACATCTGAATGCTAAATTCTATTATTAAGTGCAATCATAGTGTAAACCCACATCATACTCGAAGGAGTAGTCAAAACATATGTACTAGTTTTCATTTATATAAGATGGGTTACATTAGCATTGCCATAAGTACAGTCAAAACATTAATACCATACGTGTAGTCAAAACATCACACCGTCATAGTTCAGTTTTACAAAAAGCATTATCCTATGTACATCAAAAAGGATCGAAACAAAACATCAAAATATCCTTCATAGGGCAAGATCACATATATCCCTCACATGGTGATCTCCCGTAGCAGAGTGCTCGGCTGCAGTAAGCTGCTCCAACTGGGCATGCTGTTGGGCAACCTTAGTATGTAATTCCCTAAGCCTGTGCTCCAACTGAGCCA
The DNA here is from genome assembly GCA_017893485.1 of Hemerocallis citrina. Classification (NCBI taxonomy): domain Eukaryota; kingdom Viridiplantae; phylum Streptophyta; class Magnoliopsida; order Asparagales; family Asphodelaceae; genus Hemerocallis; species Hemerocallis citrina. Next base: position 71,299,506 of record CM030360.1, read on the forward strand.
AATTCTCCTGATCCTGGTGTTTCTTCAGCATCATCTTCACCGAAAGCCTCCACTTGGACCTCTTCAACATTGCCACTTGTCTGTGTGTGGCCATTAGGGCATGGTCGCTGTTTTCCAAGCGGTCTTCTAATTGCCCATGGCTCCATCTATATGTGGTAAAATCCTGGAACAATCGACCGATGGCCCGCTCCACGGCAGTGGGCTGTGGAGGTGGAGGTGGGGTAGCCTGCGTAGCTGCTGGATTTTGTCCAGCCCGAGTCCAATTCGCCCTTCCGTTCTGTGCGTTTGTCATCTGTTAGGAGAAAAAACAATACGAGAATTAGTCTAGATATAGAAAATTATAAAACATAAGTTGAAAAGATCAACAATATGAATTATAATTATCTACTACTGGCTAAACCCGACTCTCCTAGTGGCATCCAAGTCTATTTTCCTATTGTGTTGGACTATAAAGGTTGTTCTGATACCAACTCTGTAGCGCCCCGAATCCCTATACTGGCGATTCGTGACACAAACCAGAATCTTTCCTTCAAACAGTCACAATATAGGAAAAAATACAGGAAAATTTAAAAAAGTTTATTCCATAATGTTTACAAGTCTCAATTGTTACATTATACAATGTTCCAGAAATTACAAATCAGAGTTTACAAAAAGAATGTGAATAATGAACACTTGATACTATCACTCAGATGCATCATCGGGCTTGAGCTTTCCTGTACCTCACAGATCGGGAAATAGCACCTAAAAGAGTGGATACGTCATTAAATATACAGATGCAATGCTGATAAAAAAAAAGCGATCTTCAAACTTGACAAATCAAGATTTATTGCACGAGAAAAGGTGACTAGAAGATAGAAAAGTGTAATTGGGTTAAAGGTGTATGTGTATGACATGACCTAGTAATTTAATGTACAGGTCAGATGCACTTATTCTAAATGCAAGTGAGACTTTGGAAACACATGCATCCCATACTACATACGCCACAAATCAGGCCGTTGACTCCAAGTTCACGGTTTCGAACCCCCATCATGCATCCTACTCTTGTACTCATCCTGTTCTTGATAGATAGAACGTGGTTGATGAGATTGCAGATTAATCAGTTCAATCCGTTACTGCATTCACTTAGTGGTGTCCCTGTTTTCCACTAGTGCCCAGTGCCTGGACCTCTCTGAAAAGCCAGGACAAACTTACAGATACACCGCAGCATATCTATGGTGCGGAGGATTCACAGGACCGCAGCTCCATGATCCATTCGTGTCCACCAACATAGAACTTGACGGTAGTCTAGGGTCTACCTCCCTAACTCCGATAGGAATCCCCTCTCGTTCTTACCACGGTTCTTCAGGAATCAACAGAACGAGATACACACCGCAGCATGTATCCCTAATGACAGGAGATTACAACACCCGACTAATAGTTTGCTAGAAAACTAATGCAATTTATAGGTATCGATCTTTCTAACTAATACTGAGTCTACCTGGATGTTTTATAAGGGTTTGGTTACAAACTTAATAAATAATCTGGGTCATACCTAGTCTGATGTGGTTTCCCCAAATATAAACCCAAGTTCCTGTCTATCAACGCGCAGCTCCGGCGACGCAATCACCTTGCGCACCACTTTTCCTTTCTTGATTCTCACTCACAACCTCGGTCCGTGATCATTTTCTATGACTCCTTCGGCGCACAAGTTTGGCCATTATAAATATTAAGGAAGAAGTTTCAATTCTAGCCTAAGGGTTGACAGCTATAGGGTAACTTCCCTAGGCAATATCAATGACCCGAACAATGTTCAAGCCCCCACCCATGTCTTAACAACATAAGACATGAAAAAGACAAGCATTTGGGGTATAGAATTACCACTAACTCTCAATCCAAAACTTAGATGTTGAGATAAATTGTATACATGCCAAAAGTGACAACTTCCACTAAGAACGGATCTGTCCAGTACTTTGAAAATTCATACCACAACTTGGAATTACATGATTCTTGACTTTTTGGAAAGCTAAGTATCTCTACTCCAAACCTCTAGTTAAACATTTTCACAGATTCCAAACACATCAATCCAGAAAGACGCAACCTCACTGACTATGCAATCTGAGCTGAAGGCGGAATACAGTCTGGTCAAAATTCAAAATCAATTCAACAATAAGTCCAATACTTATGAAATTTTAGATTCTTTAACTAGACATATACCATTCATTCATGTCAAAAAATTGCATCCAGACTCATAACACACAGAGAGGTATGGCTTTTTAAACTCAGTAGAAATTTCCTTCAACTTTTCAGACATTGTGTCTACCTCTTTATACAATTTTTTTTTAAAAACTCCATCAGATATAATCTAAAAAATTAGAAATTTTAGAATAATGATCTAGACTCATGCCACATACTACAGTAACTATTTCATTACAAGATCATGCACGAAAAAGTAGCTATGAGTTAATGAACTTCAATCCTAAAACAGGGCAGATTCAGCTTCCGATTCCGGACCAGTTGCAAATATATAATTTTTTGTAGTATCAAGAGACTCATTAAAATGCGAAATTTGAAACTATACCTAATAACACATTCAAGAAACCTAGTTAAAATTTGGGCTTAAAATACACTACCAATTCTGAGTTATGATTTTTGGAAACGCAACAAGTTTCCATAAAAACAGCAGTTCTCTACTTGCTCACTACCCGAAGTTAAAGTAATTATTTGAGCTACTAAATGAGCCCCAAATATTACGAAACAATTCAAGTGTGCTCTAGATTCATAGCATAACATGCTCCTAAAAAATTTAGTTCAAAACTCTAAGCAATTTGAGAGTTATAAAAACATAAGCTGACACATCACACACAAGTTTTTTCATGGCTTCTTGGTACACAAGTTGTACTTAATCATCAAGCTCAAGAGGTGAACCTTAACAAATACTCATGCATGTAAAAGCTAATATCTTTCTACTTCTACTCCAAAGAATCATACAAGAAAAATAAAATAAAATATGAGTTTTTGAAAACTCCCACCCTTCCTAGAAGCAAAAGAGAATCCTAGCTTCAGATGCCTTCCTTCTTTCCTTCTCTAAGTTTCCTTACTTGATTTTTCCCTACAACCAAAGTGTAAATGCTTGTTCGCTAAACCTACTACTTCTCTTTTCCTTCTCTTCTACTCTTCTCTTGTTTTTTTCTGAAAACAACTTAGATGAAGAAATGAAAAGAGAAGATGAAGGAAAGGAGGTTTTAAAACATGGAGGGAAAGAGAGAAAGGGGGGTGGCCGGTTTTCAACAAGTGGAGGGTGGGGATGTGGTTGTGAAGTGATTAGGAAATGGAAGGTGGAGATCTAGTCAAACTAGTCCTAGGGAAACTTCCTAGCAACTTCCTTTCATCTCTACGACAAACTTGGCTTCTTTTGTGCCCTTGGATCTCATCAAGATCCACTCAAGATCTCATCAACTCTCATTTAGAAGAAGGGTTACTAACCCTAGTTCATAGATACCTAGGTCAACAAACCCCAACCTTAACCCTTAAGAAAAAGCGTGCATGGTTATTTTTAAGCCAAACAATCATTCACTAATTCAATTCAAGTAACTTATTTAGTTTATTGAACAATATATACATAAATAAATAATTTATTTTATTCTTGGGTATAACAAGCACCTGGACCAATATCTAAACGGCTGAAAATGTCTGGCGAACCTGCACAAAGTCAAAACACCGGGGTTGGTGCTGATGAAAGACCCTCCATCACCCAAGTTAGAAAGGAGATTAGAGTTTTAATGGAGAATGGTTGATTACTTTGACTGATTGTTGGGGGAGAGTATTTATAGGTTGTAAATCTATTACAAAAGATAGACCTAAAAATGTATCTTTTAAGATTCTAGTCGGAGATTCTCATGGTGAGGGGATAGAATTATACTATATATTGTACAAATAGGCATACCACCTCTCTCCTTCCTCCATTCTGAAATAGAGAAAGAATAGCCAAAGTAGAAATTCCATTCTAAGTTAACACGTGCAATTTGCACATTTTTATAAAAGAAAAAATACAAAAAACAAAACCCCAAACCCTCTAAGCCACCTCTTCATCTTCCACTCTTAAAATCCAAATTCCACCCATCCTACACCGTTCCCTTGCCCCCTCCCCATGCCGGGTTAGTCTCTCCGTATCCAAAGGGCATTTTCCTAGAACTTGTCCTATCACCGGCCTTGCTGATGTTGGTAACATCCCAGTAACAATATCTTCTAACTCACTTTTTCTTTAGAATCCCTTTCAAGTCCCAAATCCAATTCTATCACTTTTACAATGTTCCGTAAAATCAGACAGGTATTGAATTCAAGATTGTCATTTTTTAAGATGAATATAATAGAGAGAAAATACACATAAACCATGACAGAAGCGTTGATGATGTTTCTTATCTTTTCTTCCATTCTCTTCTCAACTACAATCACCGATGGGTCACCCCATCTGAGGCTATACAACTTCGAGATGTGGTAGTATTGTTGTTATCTTTCTCAGAATTGTTTTTTCATGGATTAGTTGAATTGAAAGTGAAAGTTGTTACTCTTGGCTATGAAATTGCAATTTTTAATTTTTTTGTATGTTTTTGCAATGTTGGGCATCATACTCATTGCATAGCTCTCGATTTCAGGCTGAAATTCTTGAGTTTTATTTTAAGGTATTTACTTTTTTCTCAACTTGATTGCTTAATGAATGTTTATTAATTTTTGTTTTATTTTAGGATAGATTTTGAAATTAAAAAACATTTTCCTTGGATGCATTACATTAACTAGAAGTCGTGGATTAGGTTGGCTGGACCGGATAAAGAGAAATAAGATTTGGGGTTGGAAAAAAGGGAGTATTGAGTTAAAGAAAGAAAGGAGGAAACAGGGGTTTTTTTAAAGGTTTAGAAGGGGGAAAGAAGTTCAGGTTTGGATTATTAATTTGGAACCGAAATTCGAGTGGAAGGGACGGATGGAGACTCATTAGCAATAAATTCTGTCATGAGCAATAAATTCTATAGTGGTTTAATCAAATTCATATAAGTTATCATATGAACGAATATTTATAGGATATGTAGATTATCAAGAGAACTCGACTATTCAAGTAAGAACGAATGTTTATAGGATAGGTAGATTACCAAGAGAACTCGACTATGCAAGTAAGAAGGGTTCTAATAGGAAACTAACTTATTATGGAACAAAATTATCAAATAACCTCCTTAAGCAATCCAAGAAATAAAACTTCTACATCTATGTATTTATTACAGTATATGGAAGATAGAAATTACAATTAATATAAGTCATTTAATGTGTTTCTGATGTTGATTCTTTTTCATTTGAAAGGGAATGATTTAAGAGGAAAGGCTTGATTTGAAAGAGAAGACAGTTGAGAAGCATGCTGTGGAGAGGGAAATAATGGAGTACATAAAGAAGGAGTCTGAGAGGAGCCACAACCCAACATAGCACTGCATTGTCAGCCCAATTTCTGTAATTATTAAAAAAAATTCTTCTTTGCTTTCAATTGAATAGAAATATGGAATGATGTTGGTTGGTTTGGAATTGTGAATTTGTTATTATGTAGAATAGTCATCTTTTGATTATATTATAATCGAAATAGTTAAGGGGTATCTCTAAATTTACGGACCTTAGGTTTACCTATGTCTTTGTGTTGTGTCGGTGTGGAATAGGGTCACTTCCGTCCAAGTAACACTTTTATTTTTTTCGTTTAAGAAATAAAATTACTGTGCATGCATGATAGCATGTACATGATAAAAAAAAATTGAATTCATGAAATCTAACTTAGTTGTTTCAAAAATATGACGGAAATAAATAAAAAGCTATTTGTTTGGGTTTTCCAAACAAGAGAAGCATATATGATTAAATAAGATAAAATGAAAAAGAGACACAATACATATCATCATTGTATTGTTTACGTTTCATATAATTTTATGAGTCTGTCAAAATTATTTTAGTCTGTGCAATTTCCACAGGGTAACATTAGTTAGTTCATATTTAGATAGGGGATTTGACTGACACCCCTAATTAGATTGAAATCTCTTTTTTTCTTAGGATGTAAGTATGCCATAATTGTGGATCTAGTTCAATTGATGGGCCTGGAGATGGCCCATGTTCCTTTAGTGGGCATGTAGTTGCTGTGGAATTACTGTTTTCCCCTTGAGAATCTTTGAGATACATGCTGGGATCTATTGGCTCTATTTTTACTCAAATCAATATCAGTTCCACAAAATCATCGTATCAATAAATCTAAAAATTGTTAATCAAATAAAAATTAGATGTTGAGAATCTTTGGTTTAGTTTGACCTTAGTTAAATTATGAAGTAGTTGTCAATGTTAGATAAACATATTTAGAAGACATATAGTTTTACAAATATGATTGGAATCCTCTATTTATTTGAATAAAATCTAGTTTTGATATATTTGGAAATACATAAGCAATTCAAACTAATTACAAATAATGCAACGCTTAATAAGATATCAAAATAAGAATAGAGGGCAAATAAAAAGCACTAAATCAAGTGGCTTGCAAAGATAGTAGTAATTTGAAATAAAATATAAATATTAATTTGAGCATGATAATGAAGCATGATTTTCAAAAGATACAACAAAATATACAAAAGCATACACATGTGGATATAATTTGTTCCTAATATGCAAAATGATGCAACATAAATGAGAAAAATATAAATTAATAGTGTATGATCCACAATTTTTACCTTATACATTGTTACTTGACAATTACTTCTGAATAGGGTTGCAAGACATTCACCATTTTTATTACTGGAAACCACAATTTATATGTCATCTTTCTTCAAGGATCAATTGTTATTACACCTGTATCAATATAAGTAGATGCAAGACTTTTGGTATCCAAGTGGGTGCGCCCCATGCATTATTAGTCTTTCTAACCCACACAAGATAAGTACTTCTCTTTAGAGCACGTTATAAGAAATATGTCCTAATTTACAACATTAATTGCATGTAATGCAACTTTGACATAGTGTTAGGTTTGGAGGGTAATCTCAAATTAAATACACAGCAGAAAAATTACAAAAAAATATTGAAAGCTAGCCATGGATCCATGCGAAAACTATAAATCATGCTAAGAGTTATAACTTGAATATGGATCTGTTATTTCAACACTCTGCCAATCACAGCACTACAATATTGCGGTACCTCTACGGTATCCACACAAATGGATCAAATCAAGTTTTTCCTCATGCCACGGTGCTAATTGCAGGAAGGGGATGTTTCTCACGATCTCTTTCTCACATAATATCTTTGACAGCTAGTGTTTTCTCATGTGTGACTTTTCCACAGATACGTATCATATATATATGTGCATAAAATCAAATCTAAGAGAGTAATGAGACTGTTGGGCTGACAATCTGACCTGGGCCAAATTTGTGTGTGGGTCTTTGAACTTTAGTGAGTACATTTAATCTAATTAAATGTCCAACCAAAGTCAGGAGTCCAAATCTTACTTGGATCCCCAATTAAATTCATCTTATGAATTTAAATCTTAATTTTGATCCATTCTAAGTGTGTGATCCTATAGGTTCCCATTACGTTGACAGTAATACTAAAATCACAAACTGTGAGCGGTATCCAGCAGCACATCACTGCTACTCAAGTAATGGGAATATCAGTGATTTGACATAATCTATTCATGACCAATGTTAGCATGCAGTCTAGGCCATTTGTCTAGATATCTTAATTGACCACAAGGCATAGAGCGTGTCACCCTTGTATTGTTCAATCTTTAGTTTCTTGATGTCTGAGTAGAGTTACTAAAACAAATGAGTTCAATATCTATTGACTCATTTGAGTATGACCATGCTTTTTGCAGTCACACTCAATAAAGGGACCCATAAATGTCTCTCCTGTTATGTAAGAGGGACAAATCCTATTTAAGTCACTCATATCCCTCCGCATTATTTGTAGTATATCCAATAGCCGACTTTATAATCACCTTATTACATGAAACACTTGATAATATTAAAGCATATAACTTCTCATGTATGGAACCGTAGTGACTTCAAGTCAAAGGACTACATACACCATAGTCACTGTGAGAACCTCTTATGACACTCATGTAACGATCCATGCAACGTTCTCATGGCGGGTCAGTCCAGTACATTATTACTCTGATATGTACTCATGTGAACACTTGATATCTCATTTCCATGACCCATGAGATATGGTCATCGGTCTACGCACATACTAGTCTCAATATATTATTGTTGTCCTAAATCACAATAATACTTGAGTGGGGACATTTATAAATAGTGTTCTGATTACAACCAATAGGATCTCACAATGAAGTCAAGTACTTGATATCCCATGGTTTTGAACCTACTATTCTAAGGAATTTATTATGTTCATTTAATCACAACAAAAAAATAAACACAATAAATAAAATGCCTCATATATGAAATAAATGTCACAATGCATTGTAAACTAGTAATATCAATGCACAACTGGCCTCTAGGGCATACACCAATACTTAGATCATACACATCTGAATAATCCTGCATATGTTTTATAAAAGCCTTGCTTAGGAATTTGATGTTTTGCAGAATTATTGTAACCAAGTCATCTTTCATCATAGATCAACATTGACTATTTTATCATAAAATAAGTGGGCCCATTTTCATATTTTGTAATAGTTGCTTTAAGGTTAATTATTTTATGACAAAGCCTTTTTCTTATACAATCATCATCTTTGGTGTCCCAATGAAGATTATTGAGTGCACTATCAAGTTATTTATTTTGTTCAAGGACTTCTTCAAAACCTTCCACCAATTCATCAAACTTTTTTGAAGTCATCAAGTTCAATCGTCCGATTAGCAATATGGACAGTTTTCTCATGGATCACTATTAGATTTTTATTATTTTTTGATACAAATTTTTGAATTTGTTCTTTTAAACATTTATTCTCTTCCACCAACAAATCATGATCTTTTCCAAGTGACTAAAGTTTTTCAATAACTAAATTTTTTGTAGTTTTTCAATTTATAGTTTTTAGCGATGCATAAGCCATATGATCCATTAGACATTTTTTTATATTATTTTTTTTACGACTGACCTTTTTAGAATAATATTTTATATTAATAGCAATTTCACATAATTCATCATAAGTGGGTTTTCGATTATCTCTTTCTGAAGTGATGATTGTCCATCATCATCTCCAAGAACCATAAATGTGAATCTCATATTTGCTCGCTCATATTGATTCTCTCCATTATCGCTTGAATCGGAGTTAAGCCTAGTTGCCTTCAAAGCCTTTTTTTGTAGTTTGAGTTTGTATTGTCTGATTTATTCTTATCATGATTGAGAGAACAGTTTGCAAGAATGTGTCCAGGCTTCTTGTATGTCCGGGCTTCTTGTATTTGTAGGGTGCATTGCCTTTGCCTTTGTCTCCGTTCCTTTGTACCTACCATGTTTTTTTGTTTTTGTGAAACATACTGAATTGTTTTGTTACAAGTGCGATGTCCTCATCGGATGATTCATTGTATGAGTCTGAATTCGAGTGGTGTGGTGCAATAACATTCAAAGCGATGATCGAATATTGCGTTTGGGTATGATCCCAATATTCTATCGATACCTTTTCTCTCAGTCATCTTCATTTTGTAGGTCTTGAGTTTACCCTAAAATGTGTGGTAAACAAACCCTTTCTCTTCGTGTGTTTCCCTCATGGCGGCAGCTTTGATATCACATTCTTGTGAGAGACAGATAATGACTTTTCTTACTCTCCGATCATCGTCCAATCCCATACCCAAGCTTTCAAGTTCATGAGCGATTGTATCAAAGCAAGCCAACATCTGATATATAATTTTACCTGGAAGCATGTGAAACACATCAAACTTATAATAACATAAAATAACATTGGTTTTTACCTCTGATGTGGTTCCTTCAAGACACATGGATAAGTTATTCCATATTTCATAAGTAGTTTTGTAGTTACGTCCACATCACATGAGTTCTTCTTGATTCAAGCATGCATGTACTATGATCATAACTTGGGAGTTGGCATTTTTTAGTGCAAGTTATGTTCTAGTAAAAGTATGCTTTCCATCACTGACGGTAATAACAGTTTTATTAATGTAGATATTACAAACTTCTTCTCCAAGCATCAATAAAAAAGAGACATACTCAAACTACCGTTTTCGTTCTTTTTATTTTCCCCCTTTTTGTAATATTTTATTTGCATTGAATAAAATACTCTATTTTTCTTTCTTGATTATTTCAATTAAATTTTTGTTCATGGAATTCCCTCTCTTATTGATTCTATTTTTTTATTGATAGTGGGTATTTTTATCTGAACCCTATTGTAGTTAATTCCATCTCTTATTGAACCCAAAACACAACTACAATTAATTATTGACCCAAACCCACTATTATTGGATCATAAACCATTAACCTAACAACCTAATTGCACCCTATAAATATAATCCTATTGCAAACCCTAAAAATATACAATTTGAAATCCTAATTCTAGCCGCTTTCTATCTCTCTTCCCATTTCTCTCTCCTTGACCTTCGATTTCCCGCCCAAAGCTCTTGTGCTCCATCTCCGATCAAACCCCCGACCTCCATCTCTGGTGACCCCCACCCTTCCCCGTCGACCTCCCTTCCCTATCGTCGACGCCCAGCAGACCCGAAACCTCCTGCCTCCCATGTTCCTGTTGATCAGCACCAACCTGACGCTCCTTGCCACTGTTCCCGTTACGCTGCCTGCCTGCGATGCCGTCGATGCCTCGCCGTCGTCCTTTGTCGGAGTTAGACTCAACGCCTGACAGACCTGAAGCCTTGCTGCCATTGTTGCTCTCTCTTACTATTGCTTTGCTGTTGTTGCTTGGATCTTTATTGTCGTATTATACACGTATTATTACGTGTTTTTGTGGATTCGTTGCTTCGGAATTCTCATCCCGTTATTCTTGGTATTCAATTTCACCGTTAATAAGGCAATCACTTTTCCTCTTGAATTGCTAATTGAATCAAATTCAAGAATTTTATTTAAACTCCGCAAGTAGATCCTAATCTTTTATCGTATCATTATTGATTATCTTTCGTTGGGTCTATTGAGGGTTTACACGTGCTCACTCCAATATTCTTGACATTGTGCCTCTATTGACTCTAATGATTGAATCTTTCATGCATCCATATAGTATTCATGATAAGAGTACTTATATAATTGTTACACAATTAAATTATTGTAGGAAGAATTACTAGGCTGTATGTTTGATTGATCGATTGTTTTTGATTGATGTTAAATTAGTGTATGTATGTGATTTTATTTTTATTCATCATGTTATTGCACCCATCATGCGGATTAAGAAGTTTATCGAGTAATAGAATTGATACCCACCATGTTTAATTAATTAATTTCATGAGAAATACCCAAAACCCTGTATTTGTCTTGCAGGCTATATTGTGTCTACTATTTTCTACCCAGTAAATGTTCTCAAAATAAATAGCTTTCTGAATAAGAGTTGTAGACATATGTTTCTAGTTTCTATAACATCTTGAATCGCTGAATTCCGAGTTGTGTAGCAAAAGTTATGATTGTTTTACTATAGCTGTGTTTTTATTTCCAGATTTTCAGATTCTTATATATTTGATGTTTAAACTGTTAAAAATCTTATCAAATGTTAAAAATTTTCTCTGATAATTTTCAGAACATTATTTAACATGTTTAGGAGTCTAATCAATATTTTTAATGAATTTTATTTGGAGTTTTTGCTGATTCTAAAAATATAACAACATGATGTCGAATTTCTGCCTGAACATGAAATCTGTAAAGAATATTGTGTTTTTCATAGCTACTGTTGGTGGATTTAGAACTTTAAATCTGCATTGGAACCATGTGTTAGTCTAGTTTTTGCAGAATTTCTGATATTTTTAGTTTTTGAGATCTGGAACAGCGGAAAATTGCATTTTTGTATAGACTACTCTTGCTGTCGAGAATTTTATATTTCAGTTTTTAATAGTTTAATTATTCATATATCGTGGTATTGCATGAATCGAAGTGTGTATGTTGCATTGCATGATCCTAATGAGTTATTGTCATCATTCTAATTGTCCTACTTCATGTTACCATCTTATTGTTCTTCTGTTGACACTAATGTTCTTTCAATGTCTCGAATTGCATAATGTTTTGTTGCATTGATAAAATATTTAAAACCCCAGGATTTAAGGGATTGACTTGAGTAGTGAATAATATAGTGACTGTGTCGGCCACTGTTTATCGATTAATTGTGGAACACTGACTACGCACCCCAATTTTTCGTGTATAATATCAACGTGTCGTACAGTGTATCGTTTCAATGAATCATCATAATGTATCGTGCAATAATATTGTTATCGTATCAGTGATTATTGTACCAACACATGATCTATAGAATTCAGCACTTAGTCTAAACGAAACTTGATTGCATGCATCAAACATGTCTATAGGATGCAGTAGTACGTGCATTAGTTAGGATTAAAATTATTAAAAGACTTAAGGATTGACACAATATCGACATTGCATATTGTACATCATTGTTCCTATTGATATCAAATATTGTCTAAGTGTTATCGACATCGACCATCGAATATTGAATCATTGTTTACACCATCGCATCGATTATCATGATATTGATTATTGCTATTGTCATATGTTATTGATTCCTATTGATCCATTGAATTCATTGTTATATCGTTATTTCATTGTTCCTTGCTTTCTCTACTTGCTGTGCATGACTTGCTCTAAGGACAAATTTTCTTATCTTTTTAGATGAAGTGTTCACAAGTAATGAAAGAGAATTCCCTGCTAGAATTGAAGAACAAAGATTCTAAAGACTTAATGCTTTCTTATTGCTTATTATTTTATTGAACTTATTCTATTAAGACTTATTAATTATTTGTGATTGGATTATTATTGTATTGGGCTTATGACCCAGATTTTATTAATGTTTTCAGACGTTGGTTTATTGTATTTGGATATTTCATATTGCTTCATTCCAAGTATTATTGTTCATGAGATTATTATTATTATCTGCGCAATTGTTCTGTATTGATTATATTGTTGAGTTTATCGGATAAACAGCTTATAGGTGATGTTAGTCATTTGCTGTACCAATGTCATGTACTCGTATTCCGTATTTTTGGAAAGCGGGCGTGACACATACGGACCTTCATAGTGTTTGCCATCAAAGTAAGGTGGGTGTGTAATACAGAACCCATTGGAGTCGGATGACTCTGATGAGTACAAGTCATTGGGAGGAGGGGTTTCGGCCATTGGACATTTTTCATTAGCTTTTAATCCATTAATAAACATCTTACTCTAATAACACTATAAATCACCTTAAGGGTGATGAATATTGTGATTGTGCGGAAATAAAATTTAAAATGAATGCATAAAATAAAGACATAAAGTTCGAAAAGAAAACTCAATAGGGAGGCGAGATACAATGATTTAAGTGGTTCGCCCTCTCGGCTTAATCTACTACCCACTTACCTGCAATCACTTTCTGCCACAGGCGGTTTACTAAAACCCCATATAGTGAGTTACTTACATTCAGGCTAATATTCTTATTACAACCATATGGCTTCTATATATAAACCTCGTAAACTGCTTTGATACAAAGCCAAAAAAAGTAAAAAAGTAAGATCGTAGTCTTAACAAAGAAATCAGTAAACATGTTATTCTCTCTTGATATTTAGCAAATGGTAAGTTCTAAAGTATTGTGTCAAAAGAGATCAAGAAAATTACTATTGATCCTCCTCTATAAATAAGAAATCATAATATTTATTTCAAAAATAAAATTATTCATTCTGTTTTTGAAACGACAGTCGATCGCAAAAATTGACGGTCAATTGTCAATTAATCTCAAGAAAGTCAAGAGAAATTGACAATTGACCTTAACCAATTTCAATTTGGTTTGATGGTCCACTGTGATGCATATTCAACTGTCAAACAATGAGGTCAACAGATAATATAGATTAAGATATTTTCTTTGATGAATCAATAATATGTCTTTCCGAAATTATCGTTTGTCAAGGATCGGTAAAAATAATAATTCTCACAAAAATAAGAATTAGAAAATATCATTTTTTGATGAGCATGATTCTTGATGATTTGCATTTCTTTCTATTGTGAAATTATTCTAATTTGATCGTATTTCTATATTGAGCATGATTCTTTCTCCTAGTTTTCTTATTTGTGATTTTTTGCTTTGATTTTGAAGATCTTGAATTTCATTCTATGTTGGCATGTAAAGATCTTGCATTAAATTGTTAGATACACATGTGCATATTTTATACACACCAAATATATTGTCAACAATAAGAGCCAATAAACTAGAGAACGATGGCCATATTGCCCAACAAGTTGGGTGCATGATGCTCATCTCGAAAAAGAAACCCCCTTGAAATCAAGAAAACTAAAAAAAATATAATCCCCCACAAGCACAACTAGGAAAACAAGAAATGTCCAAGCCAACCAAACAACAATAGGAAGTCATATACACAAAAACACCATAGGATTCTAATTGTGTCAAGTACAACACGGCGATGTAACTCCTTACCTTCTCCATCATTCCCCTCCTCTCACTTAACCTCCTTGATCGAAGTGGTGACTGGATGCGAGCTTTTCCTTAACTTTTTTCCTTGCAGAGGTACCTAATGTGATGGACAAAATATTTGATGCAAAAGAATAATATGATGCAAGTGTTTGTCGATTAACATCATGTGATTTCTTTCTACCCAAATCGCCCAACAAGATGCCACCACTGCAATCTTCCAGAGGACATAATCGTTGTTTCGCACATGGGCTTTCATCCGCTCCCCAACATCTCCACCAAGTCTTGAAGTGAGACCAAATTACAAAACTTTTTCTTAACTGTCTTCCAAATATGAAAAACAGAATGCCAGTGAAGGAGTAAGTGAGAGACCATCTCATCCTCCCCACTACACATAACACACCTAAGTCAGTCTCTACCAGTTCATTTTGGTTAGGTTGTACCTTGTTAGAATAACATTCCTAGAGTCTAACATATTAACGTCCTTAACCACTAAAGGTACCTTAGCCATGTTGGTAGAGAGTAAAGAGATTTTGATGGGCTAATGGCAAACAAAATTATGGACTTGTATTGTATTTTGATATACAATAACATAACAATCACTCTCACTTCTCATTACTCTTACAACACTCTTGTATTTATTCTTCTCTTTCTTTTATTTCTTCTTTTCACTTCCACACTCCTAAGCTTCTCATCCTATATCTATTTATAGGAGCTAGCTAATAATGTATGTAGCAAACTTTGCTTCATCAGCCCACAACTCACCTAACATATTTTGACTAGCCCCATTTATGTTTCATATTTTCCACAACTCACCTTACATATTTTGAATAAGCTCCCTATGTGATACATGTTTTTCTTGAATCTCATACCAAACCATGTTTGGTCATCCTGTGTCCTTCTTTCAACTTATGGAAAACTGTAGTTTTCAATGGTTTAGTGAAAATATCTGCCAGTTGATCTTCTGTCTTACAGTATATCAGTTTCACTTTTTCTCTTTGACCTACACTCAAATGAAATGATATTTTGTCTTAATATGCTTGCTTCTACCATGAGCGACTATATTTTATTTTAATGCTGTTGCTAGCATGTTATCGATGTATAGCTCTATCGGCTCTTCCTATAGAAGGCACAATTACTTCATGATGTTTCTAACCATATTGCTTGACAAGCTCCAGATGATGCTGCAATGTACTCTGCTTCGCGTGAAGAGATTGCAAAATGCTAATGATACAATTTTGAATACATAACCACTTGTGCTATTCCTTTCATGTAAATCTCCCCCATAGTCCCTATCTGTGTAACCAACTAGCTTGGCAGCTTCTGTGCTTGTGTTGTGTAGTCCATCGTTAATACTACCGTTGATGTACCGTATTATTCTTTTTGCCGCCATGAGGTTCTCCTACTTTGACTTCTCCATATATCTGCTAACTAGAACAACAACGTACATGATGTCTGGCCTTGTATTAGTCAAATATAGCAAACTTCCAACCAAGGTTTTGAATAGTGTGGGATCTAAAGAAATTCCTGGTGAGTCACAACGAAGCATCAGTTTGGTCTCTGCTGGAGTGTTAACTAATTGCAGTTGCTCATGTTGAACATCTTTAATACCTGTTCTGCATACTTCTTCTGTGTGATGAAAATTCATTTCTCAGATTGTGTCACTTCCACGCCTAGGAAGTAGGGAATTTCTCCAATATCCACCATCTTTAACTCCTTGATCATTGATAGCTTGAATTCTTCGAACATTTTTTGATTGTTGCCAATGAAGATCATATCGTCCACGTAGAGGTACACAATAATGATATATCGACCATTCTTCTTTGTGTACAGCGAATGTTCATATGGATTTTTCTGAAATCCATTATGCTGAAAGTAATCCATGTGCTGGGTGCCTGCTTGAGACCATACAGCGCCTTCTCCAATTTACAAACTTTATCTTCTTGGCCTTCCATCTCATAACCGGTAGGTTGTTAAATGTATACTTCCTCTCCAAGTATCCATTGAGGAATGCAGACCTAACATCCATTTGATATATCTTCCATTTGTTCTGTGCGGCCAGAGAAATGAGCAGTATGATAGTGTCTACCCTTGCTACTGGTGCAAAGACTTCATCATAATCAATGCCTTCTCATTGACTGTAGCCTTTGGCTACTAGTTTGGCCTTGTACTTCTCCACTTTGCCTTCTTGGTTGGTTTTGGTTTTGTACACTTACTTTACACCAACAGTTTTGCGACCTTTTAGAAATGTTTTCAACTCCTATGTGTCATTTCTTCGTATTGCCTTGATTTATTCATCCTTGGGTTATCTCGATTTCGTATATTACACGACATCTCCAAAGGCGACTGAATCACATTGTGCAAGCAAGCAGAATAATGTGTAGTCCTCCATCATCCCGATAGGTTCTATATCATCATAAAGATCTATAAGGCTTCGGAATCTTCTTGGTTCTCCCTCGTAAGTATTGCCTTCACATGAGCTGGAACTTGATGTCGGTGTCAGTGACGGTGTTGCTGGAGCTGGACTACTAGGAGGACTTCATTGTGAACCTTCAGATTCTTCTTCAAGATCATTGTCTTTTTCTTCAAGGAAAAGTTTTTTGTTGCTTCTTTCTTCATCACTCCATCTCTAGTGTTCTCCTCCGTCGAACTCTGCATCTCTTGAAATAATCACCTTCTTACTAATTAGGTTGTATTTCTTGTATGACTTGGTCCTTTTGTCATAGCCGATGCATATTCACTCCATGATCATCAAGCTTCTTTCTTTGCTATTCTAGAATATGTGCATATGAATCCGAACACCTTCACATCTCTAATGGAGTCATGAACTTGATGACCTTCGTTGAATAGTTGTTGAGGTGGTAGACATCACATTCTACGGCTTCAACCCAATACGTCTTGGGCAGGAACTTGCTCTTCAGTATGCTTCTTGCCATGTTAAGGATTGTGCGGTTCTTCATCTCTGCTATGCCATTCTGTTGTGGAGTGTAGGAAGTAGTAAGATGGTGAATTATCACCCGCTTCTTAAGGAAATCATGGAACTCCTACGAGTTGTATTCTCTTTCACGATCTGAATGAATTACTTTAATGTTGTGGCCGCTTTGCTTCTGGACCATCTCCTTGAACTCGTTGAACTTCTCTAGAGCTTCTAATTTCTCCGTCAAGAAATAATTTTAAGACTTTTTGCTGCAATCATCAATAAACATGAAAAAATATCTATTACCTCCAAGTGAAACCACTTCAAATGGTCTTGCTATGTTTGTGTGTACCAACTGAAGTAGATATGTTGTTCTTCTGGATTTTCCAACCTAGAAGCTTCTTCAATGTTGTTTCCTTTCAAGAATCCTTCCCATAATTGCTTTGGATGTTTCATTTGTGGTAAGATTCTCACCATTTTCTCCTTTCATAAGAGATTGAGGCCATTGAATGCTAGATGTCCGAATTGAAGATGTCAAAGCAAGGTTTCGTCTTTGTGGTAAGCTTCTCACCATTTGCAATTGTCTCTCCTTTGCTTTTGATGGTGAGACAGAAATCCTTCAGGTGGATATCGTACCCTCTTTCGAGAAGCTGTCCCACACTCAAAATATTATTGCATAATGCGGCAACATAATCAATATCAGAAATGTACCTATGACCACCGGCTTTTGTCTAGATCATAATATTGCCTTTTCCTTTTACAGAGATCTTGGACTTGTCACCAAAAGTAACTTCACCTCCAACTGATTCGTTCTGCTCGGCGAAGAATTCTATGACTCCGCACATATGATTGCTAGCACCTGAGTCTAAGTACCAAACATTTTGGCTCTTGTTCTCATGGCCTTTGTAGGCTAGTAGGAATATCGAGTTGTCTCCTCAATCTGTTGCGATGAATTTCGTCTTCTTTCCACTCTTTCAATTTTTCTGGGCAATCATACCTCCTGATGCAATTGAAGCACTATCACAGAGATATGTCTCCTTGGTTGTATCTCCCATATCCTCTTGTTCGTGCTCCGCTCCCTCTTGCTTGAAAGGTTCATCGTTCACGATCAGTGTAACATCTTAGTCATGAATTCTATGATGATACTACCTACCACGTTAAAAATTTGAGTTGCTTTTGTAGCCACCTCTTTCTCTGTATCTTTGACCTCGGCTTCTCTGTTGATCATCTGTAATTGTTAGTTGACTTTGAAGGGCTTGCTCCAAAATTTTGCCATAGTTCTGATTCATCCTTTATTCTAGGCTTGAAGTGAACCTTGTAACTCATCAATGGAAACTTTTGAGAGATTTTTTGAATCTTCAATAGCAGCAACTATGTAATAAAATTTTGGAACAAATGATCTTAATGTTTTTTCAAGTATTCTAATATCATCAAATTTTTGTCTGTTTCTTTTCATTTGATTAGTAATTGTTTGCACTGTATTAAAAAATTCTGAAATATTCTCACCAAATTTCATTTTTAAATTTTCAAAGTCAACCTGCAATGCTTGGAGTCATACCTTCTTCTCTTTTTTGGCTCCTTAATATGAACCTTTTAATATTTTCCATGCCCGTTTTGATGTACTTGCATCTGAGATCTTCTCGAATGCGGTCTCTTCAACTCCTTGATAGATTAGGAGCAAAGATTTTTTGTCCCTTTTTTGAGTTTCCTTGAACTCGGTCTTCTGAGCGGTTGGAAGTGCTGCTTCAGCAGTATGCAACTTTGGTTTGGTGTAGCCAGCTTCAACCAGCTCCCACAAGTCTTACTTCTGGAGTGTGCGACTCTGATACCAATTTGTTGGAAGAGAGTATAGCTTTTGGTGGGCTAAATGGTAAACAAGATTAGGGACTTGTATTATATTTTGATATACAATAACAAAAAATTCACTCTTTTATTTCTTCTTCTCACTTCCACACTCCTAAACTTCTCATCCTACATCTATTTATAGGAGCTAGCTAATAATGTACATAGCCAACTTTGCTTCATCAGCCCACAAGCCACCTAACATATTTTGGCTAGCCCCCTCCATATTTCATATTTTCCACAACTCACCTGACATATTTTGACTAAGCACCCAATGTGATACATGTTTTTCTTGAAGCCCCTAACAAACCATGTTTGACTATCAACAAGTCTTCCATGCACAAACCCTAACTCTAGCCCATTTGTCATTGAGCAAGGGGTATGCAATTCTTACCAAAATTCCCCGCTCCCCCTTCATGGACCACCAAGAGACATTATATGCAGTGCCAACTCGGTTGGGCCTCCGTTTTTCCAAAACTTGGATCAGGGAAGCTTGACTTCTTGCCTCGATGAGCCCCCCCCCCCCCCCCTCCCTCCCCCCCCAACCCTCCCCATAGTCATATGATACACCATTGTATAACTCCTGTGACTAATTATTGTATTTCTAATGGTATTTGATTAAATTCCAGGTTATTTTATTTTATTTCTGATTGTATCTCTTTTCGTCCCTTTTAAATTGTATGTTGTTGTTCTCCTTATAATTCATTCTTGCTTTGATTCAGCCTTATATTCTCAATTAATTGATCTACATATTGTTATTGACCTTGTTTATTGTCTAAACCTAATTCATGGCCTAATTGTCTCATATTGGACTTCTTTCTTCCTATTGGATACTACCCAGTTAACCCAAACCCACGATGACTCTATATAACCCTACTAATCACACCCTAACCCTAATTATCTAAACCCTAATATCTCTTTCTTTATACCACAGCCGTCAACCTCCTCTCTCCTACCTCCCGACCCCTCTATTGTGGCCGTCGCCATCACCGCCTCGACCCCCCATAGCCGGTGTACCCATCTCTCCCTCATCCCGTTCCTCTTCCCCTCACCGCTGATCCCTGTGCCGCCCTATTGCACCCGCAGCGACCCCAGATCCCCTCGTCGTTGCCCTCGATGCTGCTGTGCTGCTGTCGTCCCTTTGCTGTATCGCCGCTGTCGTCGCCCTCGATGCTGCTGTGCTGCTGTCGTCCCTTTGCTGTATCGCCGCTGTCGTCGCCCTAGCATTGTTGTCCCCATCCTCCATCCTCCGTCGTCTTCCCCTAGCGTCGAGCTACCCTTGAAATTGTCGCCTCCCTTGCCGTCGACGCCTTGTCGTTGTCGAAGCTGCTTGCGATTGCTGCTGCCGTGCTGCTGCCGTTGGTGTGTGTGGGGGGGGAGCACGTGCACCGCAAGTGTTTTGCTGTTGGCTCTTATTCTCGTACATGTTGTCTCTTGTGCATGTGTGGTTGTGTTCGTTGTTTGAGATCCATTCCCGTTATTCTGTCATCATCTTCGTCGTAGTTGTCAGGCAAGTAGTTTGTATGTAATTTTTGTCATACAAGTTAAATACTGTAACCCCTATTTTCCCAAAAATGTATTTTCTGTATATTTTCGGATTTTTAATTTTTTTAATTTATTTTTTTCGTTCTTAAATTCTATTTTTTTAAAAATATTGTCGTATCACCTACTAAAGCTTATTTTTAATCAATAATTTTTGTAACTATTTACGATGATTTTTATACCCTATTAATGTTGTTATTATTATTTTTTTTATCAGTATTATTGTTATTATAGTTATTTTTATTTCTATTATTATTATTATGATTATTGTTATTATTGTTATTATTATAACTTTGATTGTTTATTTTAAAATCCATTTATATTGTTAATTGTGTTTGTAGTTATTTCAAATAATTTCAATATTGTAGTACAATTATATTTGGTCATATAAATCTACATTTTATTGATTATTTTATTTTCTATTGGATTTTAAAACCCTATTTCTTATTAAACCCCATACCCATGATACCATTACCTAACCCGTTAACCACTATTCCACCCTACCCATTAACTAAACTTTACGCAGACCCGTTACACCAATTACACCTAACCTTACCCATTACCCCTAAACCCTAATACACCCAACCCCTATATATATTTAACCCATCTGCCTAAGCCTGTTCACTTTCCCCAACCCTATCACCATAGCCGCTCTAAACCCATTAACCCTGCTCTCTTTCGACCTGTTCCCCATTCTCCCCTGCCTCCTCTCGACGTCGCAGCCGCCTCCGATCGACGCCAGCTTTCCCTCCTGTTGCGACCTCCTTGCAATGCTTTAGTCGGCTAGCTCTCCCCTATGATCCCTGCCTCTCCGGCGCCTCCCTGTCGACTTACCCCGCCGCTAGTCAGCAGCCAACAGTCGTAGAGCAACTTTCCCCATGCTCTGTTTGGTTTGATCATCTCTGTTGTGGGTCGTCCGATCTTGATCATCTTGATCATCACCATCGGGGTGATCTTGGCCGTCCCATCGTCGATCGATCTTGATTATCATCGCTCTTGGATCTAGCCGTTGATCTCTTGATCTCAGCCGCCCGAATGTTGTTTGATCATCTTGCTCGAGATCCTTGCTTTGGGTTCATGATTTTGATTGTGATCGTGTGTTCGTGATCTCGTTTGTATCTCATTCGTTCTTTGAGTTCGTTGCCCGGGAATCCATTCCCGTTATTCTCACTTTTGCTTTGTTTTTATTGTTGTCTCCCAGACATGTAATTTGTATTCTTTCCTTTGTGTAATACAAGTACTAAATACTGCATGTAGTGTAGTTAGGTTCTAGAGACAATATGTGTGTGAAATCTCTTGTTGATATTGTCTCTATTGTGTTCATTCGACCATAGTTGCCTCACGACATATATGACATTAATTAACGTACGGTTGACGACTTTTAATGCATATGTTCATGCTACTTTGAGATATCTGTGCTTGATGTGTTATTCGTGATATACTTGTCAAATACTTGCAAAATAACCTATACCTTGTTGTTTGGACATCTAATACACTATATTTCATGTTTGGATTGATTTGGATGAGTTTTACATGAACTAGGCAATTTTATGTTCAAAGGATAATTCTGAAATTTCTGTTACTTTGATTCTGATCATTATTTTAGACCCCATTAAGATCAGTATTTGAAAATATTTTGTGAATATAGACTGTAGAGATTTCTGTCTATTTTCCAACCCATTTTACGGATCTCAGTTTCGATTGATGACTTGTGAGTTATGCCTATTTTACTACTGAGGTGTAGAAAGATTTCCAGAGATTTTATTTTCTATGAATTTTGAAGAATAATCTATTTTTATCATGATGTTATGAGTATTATTTTGATCGAGTATTTTGCACAATATAACTATACTTGATTGGGATTGAACCTAAATTTTTATGGATTTATTTGATGAGTTTTACAAACCGTTATATGTTTCCAAACAATTACTATACATGCAGAATTTTCATACAGTTCAGTAAAGAACTTGATTTTCGACCTAATTCTACTTGTTATTTGTAAAATATTTATGACTATGAAAGTTAGTATACTGTATCTTTTTATCACTCTTTTGGCATATTTGGATTTCAATTTATGGTTTGCGAGATATTGTTGTTTTCGTACTGCAGTGTTTGTGATTCCAGATTTACAAAACTGTCGTGTCTTGATATTTTTTTATTTTTGTTGAGTAAACTATTTATATTGGAAAATTATGAAACTTTATATTCTGATGCTAGACATATAGGGGAATACCCCAGATTTTTCTTGGATTTAATTAATGAGTTTTCATGCTGTTTTCCTGACTTTGAATACAATATTCTAATTTCTGGATGAACCTGTTTTCTGGTTCCAATTCATTTTTGACTCATGTTTTTGTGTAATATTGTATGACTTATATATATTTTCTTGATTCAGCCGGTAGTGTATCTTCCAGATTCTTCAATGGATCCAGATTTGCATGTCCGTGCCAACAGGAATTTCAGATTTAGTGTAGTATTGCCTTGTTGTCCTGAACTAGAATTCTCGTTGTCCTACTCTTTTATTTGTCGTCTTTCACCTCTGCACGTTTATCTTGCGACTTAAATTTGTTATGTGATCATGCCATGTTATTCTTGCCATGTTTTTTACACGTACATGCCTGTTTAATAATAATAACAAATAATCAAACCGGGGTTAAGGGTAAGACCTTAGTAGTGGACAATATAGGTATGTGTACTCAGAAGGGGGCCCGTGTTTTCCATTACTTGCCGCCATGTTTCATAATTACATGATTCATTCTTTACAACTTGTTGCCATGTTTCATGACTATATGATTAATGCTTGTTATACTATATGCCACCATGTTTCATGACTACATGATTCATGCTTGTTACTACTTGTTGCCATGTTTGATGACTACATGATTCATGCTTGTTACTACATGTTGCCATGTTTGATGACTACATGATTTATGCTTGTTACTACTTGTTGCCATGTTTCAAGACTACATGATTCATGCTTGATACTACTTGCTGCCACGAGTTCACGATTACGTGTTTCGTGCTTGATACTTGTTACTTGACTTAACGCCTGAGTACACGGCCCTATAGAAAACCCATCACTAGGCCTAAACGAAATTTGCATGTATGTAGCAACCATGTAGTAAAAACCGGGATGCATGGAGTGCTACCTAGATAGTAATAAATACATGACTTGACATACATGATACCTGTTACATGATACCTGTTACATGATACTTGTACACGATACTTGATACTTAACATCTGTTTACCTGTATACCTGATTACCTGTTTACCTCTTCACCTATTATCTGTTTACCTACTTGCTTAATACTTGATACTTGACACATGTTACTTGTTACTTGTTTACATGATACTTGTTCACTTGACACTTGATACATGCCACTTGCACTTGTTCATCTTGCCATACTAGTTGTTCTATTTTGTTACCTTGCCTATTCCATGTCATTAGTTTACCTGTCACGCTCTCCTTCCCAAAAAGAATACGGAATACGGATACATAACAAAAGCCCAGCAAATGATTTTCATCATCCATAAGCTGTTCAAGAATCTTTACACATTTCACAAGATAATCAGAGTCGGAAGCAAAAGATACAACCAGACAGGCATAATTGAAACAAGATACCAACGGAAATTACTTAAAACCAAACATAATAATCTCAAATAATCAAATTCTGAACAAGTCAAATATTCTGGGTCACATTGCCCAAATACAAATAAATATTCAAGTAATCAAGTACATTTTATTCAAGTTCAAGCAACAAATAATAATAATAATAAAGCAGAAAATCCAGCACTAATACATCATTTGCAAGAGAAGGAAAAAAAGAAAACAAGTACCCGTCAATTGCAAGTTATGGGCCACTTATAATGTAGGATACAAGTACGTGGGGAAAACTAAACAAATCTAAATAATAGCAGAAACAGACCTAGCATGGTATTGCAAAATCAACTAGCATGATATACTAACATGTGTCAAGTATCAAAGTCAAAAGGCATGCAGATAGAAATACAGATAGTGTCAATTAAAAGTTTCATGTGATAATGTAAGACAGATAACAGATAATCAAATAATCAGATAATAGATAGCCAGATACATATAACAGATTCAGATTCAGATTTCAGATACAGATGCAGATTCAGATTTGTTTTATAAGTCTTGTATTAATTACTAACTAGGTAGCACTTCATGTGTCATCGTTTCATCACATGGTTGCTACATTCAAAA
This sequence comes from Hemerocallis citrina, assembly GCA_017893485.1. Classification (NCBI taxonomy): domain Eukaryota; kingdom Viridiplantae; phylum Streptophyta; class Magnoliopsida; order Asparagales; family Asphodelaceae; genus Hemerocallis; species Hemerocallis citrina. The sequence continues at coordinate 71,324,601 of CM030360.1, forward strand.
ACAGCTACGTTTGTAGATTTCGTAGGGGATCATATAGGGCTGTGTACTCAGGGTTCAGACAGATATCAGATAACAGATCCAAACAGACAGATAACAGATGATCATGCAACAGATTGGACTAAGTCCCCTTTAAGTACACTCTCACGTGGGAAGTATGTAGTTGGGTAACAGATGCGATCACGGGCCTCCTTCTGAGTACAACCTCTCATAAGGTAGTATGTAGTCAGTAATTAGATAATCAAAATCTTGCTTGATCTCATAACAGATAACAGATAATCAAATGGAAAACACGGGCCCTCATCTAAGTACAAATTTCTATGCTTTCCCACTACTAGATCTTTCTCTTCAACCCCGGCTTGGTTACTTTTATTATGGTCATCAAATAGGCATGAATGTGTACGGAATAGTGTCAAAATAACATGGTATAATAACTATTAGGTTCATGGAAACAAATAAACATGCATAGATATTATACAGTCACATAAACGAGCACAACAGTGTATGTTCATATTCAGGACAGCAAGACAATACAGTACTAAAATAGTGATTCTCGTCGCTATTGAAATGCAAATTTGGATCCGTCGAATAATCTGGAAAATAGACTTCCTCACGAATCCAACGAATATAAATATGCCATATCGTAATTCGCATCATCATAGCTCAAAACAGGTTTGAATTCAAAAAACACGTTCAGCCAGAAATGAAATTCAAATACACCAATGGGAGATGAAAATAGATAAAGTAAACTTTCATATTTCACTAACATTTTCCATACAGTAAAAGGAATCAGGGTGAAAACACAATTCTTTACAGGACAGCGAGCAAAATACAGCAAGTATGACTTTGGTAAACATACATGAAACGACATATAAAACTCATCAATAAAATCTACCAAAATTCTGGATAATCCCTAGATAGGTATAGAAAAATTGAACACATTTTCAGATCAAAATAATATGTGTAGCACAAGTAACAAAATAATTTAATCAACAAAATCGTCGAGAAACAAAATCTGGATACATAATACACCTCTGTAGTAAAACAGTCATAAGTCACTCATACGAAAACGAAATCGAGCAAGGTAAAAGGGGTTTGAAAATAGACGAAATTCTCTAAAACTCATGTTTTATACCGAAATTAAGTTTCTGACTTCAAGACCGTCCAAAACAGAAAACAAAACACATCAGCGGCAAAATACAGATTTTTTCCCTTTAACAACAACTCAACATATATCATACAAAACTTGTTCAAAACACAACCAAACATGAAATCGAGTCTACTAAGTGTTCAAACAACATGAAATAGGGTAATTAACATATCTAAAGCATGGCTATCACAAGGATCCTAACAAATACCCGAATTCTCACAAAAATCCCACATACATGATCAAATCAAGAACGGGCAAAACCTAAGTTGATTCATGTCAAGATTGTGTCATGAGGCAACTTTGGTCAAGTTTTCATAATAGAGACAAAACCCATTAAAGATAACACACACCCGAGTTGTCTCTAGAACCTAACTACACTATAGGTGGTATTTTTGACTTGTATCCAACAAAGGAATTGGAGTACAAGTTACTTGCCTTAACCGAGACGAAACGAACTCCAAGAATGATGGGAATGGATTCCCGGGCAACAAATGAAAATCCATGAACAAGAGTTCCATAAATCAAGAGCACCGAACCCACGAACAATAGCATGAACACACGTCATGCTTCTCAAAGTAAGAGAAGAGAAAACCCACAAAAGAGAGATAGATGAATGGAGGTGCTTGAGGCTTGGAAGGTTGGTTGGCCAAGAGGGAATGAGATGATTGGAGAGGGGATGAGAGAGAGTATGGTGGTGGTCGGAGGTCGGATGGAGATCGGGATGAGGGGGGGTGTGCTCAGCCAAGGTGCAGCTGAGAGGAAAGGGGGGTCGGGTGCTGGCCTGGGCTGGCGTCGGGTGTGTACGGCGCAAGCAACGGGGGTCGGGGGCTATAGGATGGGGACTAGGGTTTAGGTGTTAGGGTTAGGGTTTGAGGGGAGGGAGGGTTATATATATCTGAGGTGATTAGGGTTATTGGGTAATTGGGTTGTGGGTAATTAGGAGTAGTAATAGGATTGTTTAATGGGTATTGATATGGATTAATTGCGTAGGATTCAAAATAGGATTGGGTTTAATTTAGCTTTGGTAAATCTATTAGGGATCAAACAATAGGATTGGGAGTAGGATGAGCAACCAATCACCACTACAAGCACCCCAAAAAAGAACAAAAATAAAGAGGACAAGAACCAAAAGAAAGAAAAACAATAATTAACGAAGAACGAAAAAAAGACGAACAAAAACCAACACAAGGAGCTCAAAATGAAATAAATAAATATATATTGAAATCAAAACTCCAATATATACAGTTCAGGAAAAAACAAGAGAGAGTACAATAACCAAGAAAAGAAAAAATACACCAAAATACACAAAATGAAAAACAAGGGTTACAATCCTACCCACCTAACAGAAAGAACTTCGTCCTCGATATTCAAAAAAAAGATACATAGGGTAACCCCCAAAAGAGAAAAAGAACAAAACAAAACTACTTAAACAAATGAGGAAACTTCTGCTGAATCTCCTCCTCCAGCTCCCAAGTCGACTCACCAGGCGAGTGAGGATTCCAAGCAACACGAACCAACTTGATGACCTTGTTCTTAAGCACTTTCTCCCGCCGATCCACAATAGTAACTGGCAGAATCTCACAAGTCAAATCCGGCCGAACGGTCAACTCAGAATAGTCGATCACGTGGCTCTCATCTCGGATATATCTCCTGAGTTGCGAGACATGGAAAACATCATGCACTCCTGATAAAGCTGATGGCAATGCGAGACGATAGGCCACCTTGCCTACTCGCTCCAAAATCTCAAACGGTCCAATAACCTTGGGCTAAGCTTGCCCCCACCACCGAACCGAATGACACCGCACCATGGCGATACCTTAAGGAAAACATGGTCACCAACAACAAACTCCAAAGCCCTCCGATGGACATCAGCCCATCGCTTCTGCGGATCCTGAACTGCCTGCAAATGCTTCCTGATCTGAATCACAACATCCATTGTCTTGGTGATCAACTCAGGACCCAACAACTTCCTCTCACCAATGTCATTCCAGCATACTGGCGATCTGCACTTCTGCCTATAAAGTGCCTTGAACGGAGCAACTTTAATACTGGACTAAAAGTTGTTATTGTACGAGAACTCTACAAGATGCAAATGATCCTCCCAAGATCCACCAAACTGAAGCATACAGGACCTCAACATAACCTCAAGAGTCTGAATAGTCCACTCTGACTGTCCATCAGTCTGGGGATGAAAAGCTGTGATGTACTTTAATTTACTCCCCAAATCGTTCTGAAGACTCTCCCAGAACTGAGATCTGAATCTCGTATCCCTGTAGGATACAATACTGACTAGAACCCCATGAAGTCTAACAATCTCTTGCATATACCTATCAGCTAGGCTCTCAGTAGACTGCCCGACACGAAAAGAAGTGAGCACTCTTCGTCAAATGGTCGACAATCATCCAGATAGCATTATGATCCTTAGGACTGCTCGCAAGGCAGTCACAAAATCCATAGTGATATGTTCCCACTTCCACTCTGGAATAGGAAGCGGTTGAAGAAGTCCAGCGGTTTTCTGATGATCTGCCTTAACCTGCTGATAGATCAAACATTGAGCCACAAACCGAGCCACAATCCTCTTCATACCATGCCACCAGAAATGAAGCTTCAAATCCCGTTACATCTTTGTACCGCCGGGATGGATACAATACGAAGACTGATGAGCTTCCTCAAGCAACTTCTAATGAACTTCACCCTTAGGGACACACAACCGGGAACCAAAACGAAGCGAACCATTTGCATGAATAACCATGTCCATCCTGGACCCAGACTCAACCTCAGCTCGAAAACCCTGCAACTGTGCATCACCAGCTTGCGCCTCTTTAATCTGCTCAACAAGAGACGACTACAGCTGGAGCACCAAACAAATCTGACCAGAACTCGGCAACACAACGTCCAACTCCAACCTCCTCATCTGCTCAATGAGATCACTCTGCTGAGTAAGAATCATAACTGCTGGTCTCTTGCTCAAAGCATCAGGCACCAAGTTTGCTGTACCAGGATGGTATTGCAAACTGATGTCATAAACGGAAATAAGTTCCAACCAATGCCTTTGCCTCATGTTTAACTCCTTCTGGGTGAAGTCATACTGGAGACTTTTGTGGTCTGTAAAGATCTCCACTCGGTCTCCAAGTAAATAATGTCTCCACAGCTTCAAAGCATGAATCACTGCCGCTAACTCCAAGTCATGAGTAGGATAGTTCTTCTCATGCGGCCTCAACTGTCTCGATGCATACGCAACAACACAGCCCTTTTGCATAAGAACTGCTCCAAGACCCTTACCAGAAGCATCACAGTGAATTACAAATCCATCTGAACCATCTGGAATAGTCAACACAGGTGCTGATGTCAATCTGTTCTTTAACTCAACAAAAGCCTCATTGCACTCATCAGACCAACAAAACATCTGATCCTTCCCAGTCAATTTAGTCAACGGTCATGTTATCTTCGAAAAATCTTGGACGAACTTCTGGTAATAGCCAGCCAAACCAAGAAAACTCCTGACCTCTGAAAGTGACTTGGGAATAGGCCAATCCTTCACAGCCTCAACCTTGGCCGGATCCACAGAAACACCATCACCAGAAATAATGTACCCCAAGAAAGAAACCCTGTCAAGCCAAAACTCACACTTGTTGAGTTTCCCATACAGCTGATTCTCTCTTAAAGTCTGCGAAACCACACTAAGATGCTCAGCATGGTCTTCCCGATTCTAAGAATACAACAAAATATCATCAATGAATACCACCACAAATCTATCCAAGTATTGAGAGAAAACTCGGTTCATAAGATTCATGAATACAGCCAGCGCATTCATAACCCTGAACGGCACCACAAGATACTCATAGTGCTCGTATCTAGTCCTGAAAGCAGTCTTCTATATATCTGCAACCTTCACCTTGACTTGGTAATACCCAGCATGAAGATCCAAATTCAAGATCAGCCCCACTCAATTGATTAAACAAATCATCGATCTTGGGCAACGGATATCGATTTTTCACAGTAACTCTGTTCAGTTCCCAATAATCCATACACAGTCGACGACTACCATCATTCTTATCGACAAAAATGACTTGAGCACCCCAAGGCAAAATACTAGGTCTGATGAAACCCAAATTAAGCAACTGCTGAATCTACACCTTAAGCTCTGCCATCTCAACCGGTGCCATCCTATAGGGTCTCTTCGATATCGGCGATGTTCCAGGCTGAACATCAATACCGAATTCCACTTCCCTATCAGGGGGTAAGCCAGGAAACTCATCTAGAAAAACATCCAAGAAATCCCGAACTACTAGAGGCGCAGCCTCACAGCCTGAGTGCAATTCCATCGCATAATCCACCTGTTCAACTGCATTTTTTGCTTGACCAAGGAAAGACTCCCTGGCATGGAACTCAAATTCTACTCGATCTGGAATTCTGAAGACAACTTTCTTGGCACGGCAATCAATAATGGCATGAGCTTCTCCCAACCAATCCATACCGAGAATGACATCGAATCCTGAATTTCCAATTATAATCAGGTTGGCTTTGAAATCTGCATTCCTAATAACAACGGGACATTGCCTGCAATCACTGGAACAAGTGACAACTCCACCACCTGTCACAATGTTCCAAGTATCTGACATGTTGCTGCACTCTAACTGATGGCGAGCAACAAATCGAGAGGAGACAAAAGAATGGGTTGCCCCAGAATAAAAAAGAACATGGGCAGGAAAAGAGCAAAGAAGGATTATACCTAAAAGGAATCAAAGATAAGGAGAAAGCATAGACTAGTTAAGGGTGAGGGAAAAAAAAACAACAATGTATAAAGATAACATAAAGAAGCAAAGCAAGCCCCAAAGAAAGAAAACAAAAGAGAAACAAAACAGCAAAACAACAAAACAAAATATAACTGCCATAACTCCTTCAGTTGTCTCAGCATCAGCAGCAGTCAAGTTGAAAGTCTGACCTCTCCTCGGAATAATAGTCCTCTTACCGATAATCTGGTCCTGAGGAGGAAGTAGTGGCTTAACCGGACCACGATCTGGAGCTGCCTATTGAACAGGACCCCTATCTGGAAGAGCCACTGACTGCTGCGGGCAGTTTTGCAGTGTATGATCAGTAGAGCCACATATAAAGCATCAGCGAGAGGCACGGAAATAGTTCTTGCATTCATGCCCAGAGATCTGGCAAAAATCACAGAAACCACCCCTCGAAAATCCAGTAGAAGGATATGGAGCTGCCCTGACAGGATGGGCATGCCCAGTGCTCCGAATAGGACCAACGGAAGGCCTAGCCACAGCAACAAGAACAGTCCGCTGAGAAGAAGACGAACCACCACGAGCCTGCTCCTGAGCTTGGGCTGCCTCAACAGCCTCAGCATAAGTACACAAGCGAAGAGAGACAAGATGCCTCTTGATATCCTGCTCAAGCCCATTTGTGAATCTACGAGCCCTATCCTCTTCGGTTGCCACAAGAATGGCAGCGAAGCGGCTGAGTCTAGTAAACTCAGCTACGTACTCATCCACTGACTTGGAACCCTGTTTGCAAGAAAGTCCATGTTACAACATTGCATGAACAATTATGTAACAAATCTCAAAATAGAATGATGACTTAACCTGTTTTAGGGCCAGGAATTGCTGTTCCATCTCAACTCAAGTACTACTAGGGAAGAACTTCTCCAAGAATCTCCGAGTAAAAGTAGCCCAAGCAATATGCCTTTCAAGATGCTCAGACTCGGCCATCCACTAGATATGAGCCAAGTCCACCATCTGGATGGAAACCACGTCCACCTGATTAGCCTCGGCAACACGAGCTGCTAACAACAAGCGCTTAGTCCGGATCAACCACTGTTCAGAGTCCAAAGGCATCTCAGTGCCAAAAAATGGTCCGGATGCAGCCTCATAAAATCTGTAACTGTTCCTAGACGAGGTGGAAGATTTGCCTGCACAGGCACAATAGGAGGCAGAACCCGAGCAGCTTCAAGAGTACCCATCACAAGATCACTGTGGTGTTACCACTGATTAATCAGCCGCTCAAGCACAGCAGTGACAGCCTCAATCGGCTCAACCTGCGACTGAGAAGTAGAACCTCTGCGAGCCATAGTCTGCACAAAACCAAAAACAATTAGCATCCAGAATCAGAGTTAGTATAAATTCATTTATGTATGCATGGTTGGTGAAATGTTGAGCCGATCCCAGTTCGAGCCAAGCTTGTCTAATATATTAGGCAACTAATACATTAGCCAAACCTGGGCTTTGATACCACTAAAAACCTTGTCACGCCCCACTTCCCAAAAAAGAATACGGAATACGGATACGTAACAAAAGCCCAGCAAATGATTTTCATCATCCATAAACTGTTCAAGAATCTTTACACATTTCACAAGATAATAAGAGTCGGAAGCAAATGATACAACTAGACATGCATAATTGAAACAAGATACCAACGGAAATTACTTGAAACCAAATATAATAATCTCAAATAATCAAATTCTGAACAAGTCAAATATCCCGGATCACATCACCCAAATACAAATAAATATTCAAGTAATCAAGTACATTTTATTCAAGTTCAAGCAACAAATAATAATAATAATAAAACAGAAAATCCAGCACTAACACATCATCTCGCCAATACCATCCGACAGCTGACCATCCAGATCTGTAAATAGTAATTTGCCGGAGAAGGAAAAAAAAGAAAACAAGTACCCGTCAATTACAAGTCACAGACCACTTATAATGTAAGATACAAGTACATGGGGAAAACTAAACAAATCTAAATAATAGCTGAAACAGACCTAGGATGGTATTACAAAATCACTAGCATGGTATACTAACATGTGTCAAGTATCAAAGTCAAAAGGCATGCAGACAGATATACAAATAGTGTCAATTAATAGTGTCATGTGATAATGTCAGACAGATAACAGATAATCAGATAATCAGATAACAGATAGCCAGATACATATAACCGATTCAGATTCAGATTTCAGATACAGATACAGATTCATATTTTTTTTATAAGTCTTGTATAATTAGTAACTAGATAGCACTTCATGTGCCATCATTTTATCATATGGTTGCAACATTTAAAACAGTTACGTTTGTAGATTTTGTAGGGGATCATATAGGGCCGTGTACTCTGGGTTCACATAGATATCAAATAACAGATCTTGACAGACAGATAACAGATGATCATGCAACAGATAGGACTAAGTCCCCTCCAAGTACACCCTCACGTAGAAAGTATGTAGTTGGGTAACAGATGGGATCACGGGCCCCCTTCTGAGTACACTCTCTCATAAGGAAGTATGTAGTCAGGAATCGGATAATCAAAATCATGCATGATCTCATAACAGATAACCGATGCTCAAATGGGAAACACAACCCCCTTCTATGTACACATTTCTATGCTTTCCCACTACTAGATCTTTCCTTTAAACCCCGGCTTGGTTACTTTTATTATGGTCATCAAATAGGCATGAATGTGTATGGAATAGTGTCAAACTAACATGATATAATAAGTATTAGGTTCAGGGGAACAAATAAACATGCATAGATATTATACAGTCACATAAACGAGCACAACAGTGTATGTTCATATTCAGGACAGCAAGACAGTACAGTACTAAAATAGTGATTCTCGGCGCTACTAAAATGCAAATCTGGATCCGTGGAAGAATCTGGAAAATAGAATTTCACACGAATCCAACGAATATAATTAAGTCATATTGTAATTCACAACATCATAGCTCAAAACAGGTTTGAATTCAAAAAACATGTTTAGCCAGAAATCAGTAAAACGAATTCACAGTCAGAAAAACAGTATTAAAACTTCTCAAATAAATCCAAGAAAAATCTGGGGTATTCTCCTATATGTCTAGAATCAAAATATAATGTTTCATAATATTCCAGTAAAAATTAGTCCAGCCATGAAAAATAAGAAAACATCAAGAAACGATAGTTTGGCAAATCTTGAATTCCCAACACTGCCGTACGAAAACTGAAATATCTCGCAAGTCGTGAAACGAAATCCAAATCCGCCAAAGGAAGATGAAAATAGATCAAATAATCTAACTTTCATATTTCACAAATATTTTCTATACAGTAAAAGGAATCAGGGTGAAAACACCATTCTTTACAGGACAGCGAGGAAAATATAGCAAGTATGACTTTTGTAAACATGCATGAAACGACATATAAAACTCATCAATAAAATCTACCAAAATTATGGGTAATCCCCAGATAGGTAGAGAAAAACTGATCAAAGTTTCAGATGAAAATAATATGTGTAGCACAAGTAAAAGAATAATTTAATCAACAAAATCGTCGAGAAACAAAATCTGGAAACATAATACACCTCTGTAGTAAAATAGTCATTAGTCACTCATACTAAAACAAAATCGAGCAAGGTCAGAAGGGTTTGAAAATAGACGAAATCCTCTAAAACTCATGTTTTATACCGAAATTAAGTTACTAACTTCAAGACAGTCCAAAACAGTAAAGAAAATAGATCAGCGGCAAAATACAGATATTTTCCTTTAACAACAACTCAACATATATCATACAAAACTTGTTCAAAACACAACTAAACATAAAATCGTGTCTACTAAGTGTCCAAACAACATGAAATAGGGTAATTAACATATCTAAAGCAAGGCTATCACAAGGATCCTAACAAATACCCGAATTCTCACAAAAATCTCACATACATGGTCAAATCAAGAACGAACAAAACCTAAGTTAATTCATGTCGATTGTGTCATGAGGTAACTATGGTCAAGTTTTCACAATAGTGACAAAACCAATCAATGATAACACACACCCGAGTTGTCTCTAGAACCCAACTACACTATAGGTAGTATTTTTGACTTGTATCAAACAAAAAAATTGGAGTACAAGTTATTTGCCTTGACCGAGATGAAACGAACTCGAAGAATGATGGGAACGGATTTCCGGGAAGCAAACAAAAATCCACGAACAAGAGATCCACAAATCAATAGCAACAAACCCACGAACAATAGCACGAACACACGGCATGCTTCTCAAAGCAAGAGAAGAGAAAACCCACAAAAGAGAGATAGATGAATGGCGGTGCTTGAGGCTTGGAAGGATGGTTGGCCAAGGCGGATTGAGATGATCGGAGAGGGGATGAGAGGGAGTATGGTGGTGGTTAGAGGTTGGATGGAGATCGGGATGGGGGGGTGTGGTCGGCCAAGGTGCAGCCGGGAGGAAAGGGGGGTCGGGTGCTGGCCTGGGGCTGGCGTCGGGTGTGTACGGCGCAAGCAAGGGGGAGGTCGGGGGCTATAGGATGGGGACTAGGGTTTAGGTGTTAGGGTTAGGTTTGAGGGGAGAGAGGATTATATATATATGAGGGGATTAGGATCATTTGGTAATTGGGTTGTGGGTAATTAGGAGTAGTAATAGGATTGTTTAATGGGTATTGTTAAGGATTAATTGCATAGGATTCAAAATAGGATTGGGATTAATTTAGCTTTGGTAAATCTATTAGGGGATCAAACAATAGGATTTGGAGTAGGATGACCAACCAGTCACCACCACAAGCACCCCAAAAAAGAACAAAAATAAAGAGGACAAGAACCAAAAGAAAGAAAAATAATAATTGATGAAGAACGAAACAAAAGACGAACAAAAACAAACATAAGGAGCTCAAAATGAAATAAATGAATATATTTTGAAATCAATCTCCAATATACATTTCAGAAAAAAACAAGAGAGAGTACAATAACCAAGAAAAGAAAAAAATATACAAAAATACACAAAATGAAAAATAGGGGTTACATTACCTTTTTTCCTGTACTTGTGTCCTGCACTACAAGCGGCCCGTAACTTGTATTTACAGGCATTTTGTTTTCTTTTTTTCTCTTCCTGTAATTTATTAAATTACAGATTTTGGAGAACAGTTGTCAGATGGAGTTGGTGATGTAAGATACTCGCTGCTAGACTTTGTTATTATTATTATTTGTTGCTTATCTTGAACAATTGTACTTGTTACTTGGATTTATTTGTATTTGGGCAATGTGACCGAGGATATTGACTTGTCTAGATCTGGTTTATTTGAGATTAGTACAGTTTGTTCCAAGTAAATTCTGTTGGTATTGGTTCATATATGTAGGCTTGGTTGACTTTTCTTGCTTCCGACTTTGATTATTATTGTGAAATGTTGTAAAGATCCTGACCACTTATGGATGATGAATATCATTCGCTGGGTTTAGTTACGTATCTGTATTCCGTATTCTCTTTTTGGGAAGCGAGGTGTGACATGGTTTTTAAGTGGTATCAGAGCCCAGGTTTTGCTGATGCATTAGTTCCCTAATATATTAGATAAGCATGGCTTGATCTGGGATCGGTACAATAGTACACAGACCATGCATGGATGAAAGAATTATAATCAACATTGATCTTGATACTAGTGTTATTCCATTCATATTGATCCCTTCTTATTCAATCCTTTGATTCCTTGTTCTTCCGTCTCTTTTAGTCATCCTCATTTGTTGATTTCTTCTTGGGTATGAATTCATTCTTCTCGTACCCATATCCTTCTGATTTTGGTGCCACCCATTCTTTTTATTTTCTGCTTGGTCCATCAGTCGGCATCGTTGGATGCTATTGGTAGAGTCTTCCCCGATCAGAGTGGCACAGCGGAAGCATTGTGGGCGCCATAAACCATAGGTTCCAGGATTCTCTTGTTGTTTCTCCTTCCCTGCGTTGTTTATTTTCTCTATTCCTTGTACTCGTCTTCATCCATTGACTCATTGCTTGGTTCATCTCTTCTTTGTCCATCCTTTCTTCGATTCCATTCCTATCTATTTCTTCATTTCTTTGCCTTGTTATCTTGCAAGTCTTGTGATGTTTCTTCTTCATTTTTGGTACCGGTTACTTTTTTCTTGCATTTCAATTTTGCCATCATGCACCCATTCATTATTCGATTCAATTATTCCCTATTCATTCTCCCTTTGATTCCAGTTCTATCTACTCCATATCTTGCTTTGTTATTTTGTGTAGTTTTTTTTAGATACTGTTAATTTTCTTTTCTTGCATTCCATTTGACCTCATTGTTATCCACTTCCTTCTTTTTTTGGTATTGCCACTGCTTTATTCCTTTCCCATTAATCCTCTATTTTTTTACCCTACCCCAAGTTTGCTTTCGCCTTGTCCTATGTACCGCCTAAGCAAATTTCGAGGACGAAATTTTATTGTAAGGTGGGTAGGATTTGTAACCCCTGTTTTCCCAAAAACGTATTTTCTGTATATTTTTGAATTTTGAATTTTAATTTTTTTTTCCGGTCTTAAATTCTTTTTTCTTGTAATGTATTGTCGGATCTCCTACTAAAGCTTATTTTTAATCAATCATTTTTGTAACTATTTACGATGATTTTTATACCCTATTAATGTTGTTATTATAATTACTTTTATCAGTATTATTGTTATTACGGTTATTTTTATTATTATTATTATTATTGTTATTATTATTATAACTTTGATTGTTTATTTAAAAATCCATTTCTATTGTTAATTGTGTTCGTAGTTATATCAAATAATTTCCATATTGTAGTACAATTATATTTGGTTATATAAATCTAGATTTTATTTATTATTTTATGTTCTATTGAATTTTAAAACCCTATTTCCCTATTAGATTTTAAAACCCTATTTCTTATTAAACCCCATACCCATTATACCATTACCTAACCCGTTAACCAATATTCCACCCTACCCATTAACTAAACTTTACCCAGACCCATTACACCAATCACACCTATCCCTACCTGTTACCTTAAACCCTAATACACCCAACCCCTATATATATTTGACCCATCTGCCTAAGCCTGTTCACTTTCCGCAACCCTATCACTCTAGCTGCTCTAAACCGATTACCCCCCGCTCTCTTCCGACCTGTTCCCCGTGCTCCCCTTGCCTCCTCTCGACGTCGTAGCCGCCGGCGAACGACGCTAGCTTTCCCTCCTGTCCTGACCTCCTCGCGATGCATTAGCCGGCCAGCGCTCCCCTGCCTCTCCGGGCACCTCCCTGTCGTCTCACCTCGCCGCTAGTCAGTAGCCAACAGTTGTAGAGCAACTTTACCCCATGCTCTGTTTGGTTTAATCATCTTTGTTGCGGGTCGTCCGATCTTGATCATAACCATCAGGGTGATCTTGGCCGTTCGATCGTCAATCGATCTTGATCATCGTCGCTCTTGGATCTAGCCGTTGATCTCTTAATCTCTTGATCTCAGCTACCCGAACGTTGTTTGATCATCTTGTTCGAGATCCGTACTTTAGGTTCGTGATTTCGATTGTGATCATGTATTCGTGATCTCGTTCGTTCATTGAGTTCGTTGCCTGGGAATCCATTCCCATTATTCTCACTTTTGCTTCGTTTTTATCGTCGTCTCCCAGACACGTAACTTGTATTCTTTCATTTTTGTAATACAAGTACTAAATATCGTATGTAGTGTATTTGGGTTCTAGAGACAATTTGTGTATGAAATCTCTTGTTGATATTGTCTCTACTGTGTTGATTCGACCATAGTTGCCTCACGACATATATGACATGAATTAACCTAGGGCTAACCACTTTTGATGAATATGTTCATGCTACTTTGAGATATCTGTGCTTGATGAGTTATTCTTGATATACTTGTCGAATACTTGCAAAATACCCTATACCTTGTTGTTTGGACATCTTGTACACTATATTTCATGTTTGGGTTGATTTGGATGAATTTTACATGAACTAGGCGATTTTATTTTCAAATGATAATTCTGAAATTTCTGTTACTTTGATTCTTGTTCATTATTTTAGACCCCATTAAGGTCAGTATTTGAAAATATTTTGTTAACATGAACTGTAGAGAATTCTATCTATTTTTCAACCCATTTGACGGATCTCAGTTTCGATTTACGAGTTGTGAGTTATGTATATTTTACTACTGAGGTGTAAAAAGATTTTCAGATTTTGTTTTCTATGAATTCCGAAGAGTAATCTATTTTTATCATGATGTTAAAAGTAATATTTTGATACACTATTTTTCATAGTATAACCATACTTGATTGGGATTGACCCTGAATTTTTATGGATTTATTTGATTAGTTTTACAAACCGTTCTATGTTTCCAAACAATTACTATAAATGCAGAATTTTCATACAGTTCAGTAAAGAACATGATTTTCGACCTAATTCTACTTACTGTTTGTAAAATATCTGTGACTATGAAAGTTAGCCTACTGTATCTATTTTATCATCCTTTTGGCAGGGTTTGAATTTCGATTTATGGTTTGCGAGATATTGCTGTTTTCGTACTGCGGTCTTTGTGATTCCAGATTTACAAAACTGTCGCGTCTTGATGTTTTCTGATATTCGTTGACTAAACTATTTATATTGGAAAATTATGAAACATTTTATCTGATGCGAGACATATAGGGGAATACCCCAGATTTTTCTTTGATTTAGTTAATGAGCTTTTATGTTGTTTTCCTGACTTTCAATACAATCTTCTGATTTCTGGCTGAACCTGTTTTCTGGTTTCAATTTAGTTTTGAATCATATTTTTGTGTAATACTATATGACTTATATATATTTGCTGGTTTCGGTCGGGAGTTTATCTTCCAGATTCTTCGGCAGATCTAGACTTGAATGTCCGTGGCAACGGAAATCCTAGATTTAGTGCAGTACTGTCTTACTGTCCTGAACTAGAATTCTTATTGTCTTACTCTTTTATTTGTTTTCTTTCACCTGTGCACGTTTATCTTGCGACTTAAATTTGTTACGTGATCATGCCATGTTATTCTTGCCATATTTTGTACACGTACATGTCTGTTTAATAATAATAACAAATAATCAAGCCGGAGTTAAGGGTAAGACCTTAGTAGTGGACAATGTAGGTATGTATAATCGGAAGGGGGCCTATGTTTCCCATTACTTGCCGCCATGTTTCATGATCACATGATTCATGCTTGATACTACTTGTTTCCATGTTTCATGACTACATGATTCATGCATGTTATACTATATGCCGCCATGTTTCATAGCTACATGATTCATGAGTGTTACTACTTGTTGTCATGTTTCATGACTACATTATTCATGCCTGTTACTACTTATTGCCATATTTCATGACTACATGATTCATATTTGTTACTACTTGTTGCCATGTTTCATGACTACATGATTCATGCGTGATACTACTTGCTGCCACGAGTTCACGATTACGTGTTTGTGCTTGATACTTATTACTTGACTTGACGCCTGAGTATACGGCCCTATAGAAATCCACCACTTGGCCTAAATAAAATTTGCATGTATGTAGCAACCATGTAGTAAAAATTGGGATGCATGAAGTGCTACCTAGATAGTAATAAATACAAGACTTGACATACATGATACCTGTTACATGATACTTGTACATGATACCTTATACTTGACATCTATTTACCTGTATACCTGATTACATGTTTACCTCTTCACCTATTACCTGTTTATCTGCTTGCTTAATACTTGATACTTGATACTTGTTACTTGTTACTTGTTTACATGATACTTGTTCACTTGACACTTGATACATGCCACTTGCACTTGTTCATCTTGCAATGCTAGTTGTTCTATTTTGTTATCATGCCTATTCCATGTTATTAGTTTACCCTTTTTCCTATACTTGTATCCTGCACTACAAGCGGCCCGTAACTTGCATTGACGGACATTTTGTTTTCTTTTTCTTCTTCCTGCAATTTATTAAATTGCAGATTTTGGAGAACAGTTGCCAGCTAGAGTTGGTGATATGAGATACTAACTGCTGGAGTTTGCTATTATTATTTTTTGTTGCTTATCTTGAACAATTGTACTTTTTACTTGGATTTATTTGTATTTGGGCAATGTGACCCAGGAAATTGACTTGTTCAGATCTGGTTTATTTGAGTTTAATACATTTTGTTCCAAGTAAATTCAGTTGGTATTGGTTCATATATGCATGCTTGGTTGACTTTTCCTGCTTCCGACTGTGATTATTCTTGTAAAATATTGTAAAGATCCTCACAGCTTATGGATGATGAATATTATTAGATGGGCTTAGTCACAAATCTGTATTCTTTATTCTCTTTTTGGGAAGCTGGGCGTGACAAATACCGTAAGTAGTCATGCACGCGTTAGTTGTCCCACTCATCATGACTGTTTCACAATAAGTTGTTACCCGTTGCATGAAAAACAAATTAGATTAGATGAACATCATGATTGGTATGTTTGTTTGTGACACACCGTATGTTATAGATAATTTGTACTTGGATACTTGTTAGGTATATCATATCATTTAAAACCCTTTACACACATTCCATGCTGATTTAAGTAACCTATATACCATTCTTTGTACGATATCTTAGATTGGATCGTTTGTAATTAAATTGTTTGATGAAATGCATAAAAGAGGCTTTGTTTTTAATGCTGCCCTATTTTTGTACAGTAATTTAGACCCTGTTAACTAATGTAAAATAAATAAACTTGTGAACATGATTTGTAGGATTTGTTTTCTAGTTTTCAGAACTTTTGACGGATCTGAATTCTTATTTTCGATGCATGAGTTATTATTATTTTACTACAGACATATTGTATATTCCAGATTCTGAACTATGTGAATGTTGTATGAATTATTATTTTAAAACTGATATTACAAGTAGAATTTGAACTTTATATCTTGCTGGGTATGTTTAGACATGACTGGGATCAATCTCTAATTTTTGTAGAATTAATTAATGACTTTTGTATCTCATTTCATGCTTATGAACCAATCGATATATTTCCAAACTGCATGATGTTCATTAAAGAATTACGTTTTCAACTTGATTCTATTCATTTTTGAAGAAAACTTTGTGAAAATTAACTGTAGCCTGACTTATCTGTTTTATCACCCTTTTGATGGATATGGATTTCGAATTGTATTTTGTGAATTATCTATGTTTTGGTACTGTTGTATCTGAACTTTCAGAATTGAAATTTTGTTGCATTACTGTTTTTCCAATTATATTGATAATACTATCTGTAGTATAAATTCATGATATTTTATTTGTTGAGACTAGATATGGTAGGGAATCTCTTAGATTTAATTATGATGTTTTAAATCCTTTTTCATGCTTACAAGCAAGATTTTGCATTTTATGGTTGAACATAAGTTCTGTATTAAACGCTGTTTTCAACTATGTTTATTTGGCTGATGTATGACTTGTACATATGCGCTGGATTCGGCGGAGAGTCTAGTTTCTAGATTTTCTGATGGATCTAGATTTGAAGTTCTGTAGCAACGAAAATCTCAGATTCAGTGCAGTGTTATCTTGCTGTCCAAAGCTGAAAGTTTCGTTGTTTTCACTGTTATAGGCTGTTTTGTCACCCGTTGTATTTACTGTTCATCTTAGACTTGTCCTTTGTTCGTACCATGTATTTAGCCCTATTTGTGTTCGTTCACACCTATTTAATAATAATGAAAACTGATCAAGCCGGGGTTTTAAGGGAAAGATCTAATAGTGGACAATATAGAAATGTGTATTCAGAAGGGAACTCGTTCCCCACTGCTTACTGTGGTACCGATTGTTTTTCTCTAGATGCATGAGGGCATGATCCATGACACCGTTGCTGTTTGTTATTACTGTTGCTATTACTGTTTGTCTGAATATACGGCCCTATAGGTTCCACTACGAAATCTTAAAATGAAACTGTTTGATGTAACAGCCATATAGTATAATTTGGGACACATGAAGTGCTACCTAGATAGTGATGAACATTAGACATAAGTGTAACGCCCTGAATCCCAAATACACTGAATTCGAGATGTTCTACAGGATCTTTTCGCTTCCTTTAGTACAATTTTACAAGGAAATTTAAACTTTTCACTTTACATCAGAGTTTACATCAATATTACATTTTACATTGCACAACGGAAGTAAAATTTAAAACAATGAAATAAATATACAACAATCATGAAGTAATCTTTAAGCATTGATTCCTCTGTAATCTTTATCAAGCCATTTACCTGCATATAAGACTGTGGGTACGTCAGTTTATTCAACCGACGTTCATTATACACGGCATCCTCTCTATGTCAGAAACAATATAACTTAATTTTCCATATTTATCAAACACAAACTTGTCACATTTCAAACTAAAGGGACTACCCTATTGATGTCGTATTGTGATTGTGCACTTAGTCCTTAATGCAGTTATTTAAGTTACATGACACTAATTCGCACTTGTTCGGATTCTATGCATCCCATACTACATAGGTCCGAGGGCAAGCCCTTAATCGTTCTTCATCTTTGTAGGGTTCAATCCCTCGTTATGACTTAATCCACTACTGTAACAATGGTAGTGTCTTAGATGTCCTATGATCTACGAGCCCATGTCCAGGCAGCCTGGAGGGGAATCCCACGCACGGACACGACGCATCGAGCAGGCAACCTATGGACAATTCAGCCTCCGCCATGGAACAATGGCACCACCCATAGCCACTCGAACATCCCACAAGCGTCGCCACCGGGACGATAATTCTGGAGTAGTGCCCACGCCATGTCTTGACGCATCAAGCAGGCAGCCTGTGGATCACTCTCACACCGCTAATCCGATGGCCCCCATACTCGTGTTTTTCTTCTACTTTCATCACATCTCCACTATGTACTAATCCTTAGTTTTATATCAAAAACCATGAACAAAAATCAAATCTCTAGAATTAGCCACTCCACTAAACCGGAATTATTCATTCATGACCAAGCTTGGTCTAATTTCATTTCATTTTATTTCATTTCCAAATGCCGGGGGAGACTTAGCTACTCTTTTATTTCAATTTTCATTTCACAATTTCCAACTCATAAATTCCCCATGTTGAGTTCTCATACTCACATGTATATTCTCTTTTCAATTCATGATTTCTAATTTGTTCAAAATGTCCATAACTGTACATGAATTTCATATACTTTATCAATTTTCACATCATATCAAATTTCACATCACTAACAAATATACACACTTCATATTGTTCCACATTATTCTCAAATAAGAATAAATTGCATTATGTCACACAACAAAGTTTCTTTTTGCCAAATCATCTTCTAATCCTTCATTTCAACTTATCCTTGTAAGTTACAATTTCACATCAATAAACATATAGAACCATAGTTCTATTTATGCATTTTATCTCCAAATCATAGTTAATTTCATTCAAATAATCCCCAAATCATTTTTATAAAGTCCCTTATATTTTTAGGAGAATAACCATATTTTTTTCATTCATGCCGACAGCAAGAATCGAACCCAGCACCACAGGGAAACAACCGAAAGCCACAACCACTAGGCCGGTTGCCGCTGGCGATATGAAGAGAAGGCAGAGAGTATTTATTACTCTCTATCGCTGATTGTTATGTTTTTAAAAAAATGTAAACAAATGTATGCCACAGGGGTTCGAACCAGTCACCCCGGGAAGCCCAACCGCACAACATGACCACTTGAGCTATGTGCTCAGGTTGTCATTAGTATGATTTTAACTTTATTTAATCCACAGTCTCTGTTATTTAGAATATTTCGGCGTTCATCAAAATTGCATATCACAAGTTCTTACTAATATACTGTAAAATCCGAATTAAATCTTCTTCCATCATAAATTTTATTCCAGTAGATGAAAATAAATTCTTAAATAATTAAACATAATTTTCTCCATGAATAACACATTTCTACCATACAATTTGGTTAGTGTGACATATTGCTAATGCATTTTTTTTGACATTATAATTTCATCAATCTCTATAACAATTCTCTATTCTTATTCATTTTCCAACCATGAAAATTTCATGTTAGTTTATTCATTACTACGTCATAACAAAATGTCCAATTTAGCATATAAAGCGACATAATCAATAAACTAATCTTTTGCACATAATTTATCATGCTACCAACAAAGATTTCTTCACACAATTTATAACCATATTGCACACAAATCTTGAATTTTACTAATAGCATCACACATAATTTTGCATATCAACCAATCAATCACACAGAGATCATCTTTTCAATTAAATGTGTATTCTTATTAGTCATTTTTCATGCATCATTACTCAATATAATACTAGCATAATTCCTAATTAGAAATAAGGAAAATTAACCCACCTTGTATGGAGAGAAAAAACTCAATTAGTAACGAAAGTCCTTTGCAACGAGATGCCTCTCCTCCTTGCACAAGCGCGCACATGCCTCCAAGCCACCAAAACCGAAAACTTCCCTCCTTGAATAGTCGGCCTTCTCCTCCTTGGAAAAATGCAAGCACAATCCCACTCACAACTCAATCTTTTTAACTCACAACTACTACTAGATAATGCTATTAGACTATAGATTTGGAAGGGAATAAGCACAAAATAACTATCCACGGGAGGGGGTATTTATACTAAAAATCAAATAGAATGGAGGACTAGGATTAATTGGTTGGTTGTAGGATGGAGGGCTAGGATGAGAGTAGGAGTTGCAATAACTACCCACATCTAAGTAACCACCACCATGATCACCATTACATTTTTTGAATTCCCTCCAAAAGTACACAACCGGCCATGCATAAGGCATGCATTTTGCACGTGTACGTGTAGTGCACGTGCATGCAACTAGGCCCAAAATTGTGCATTTAATTTTTGCATAAAAATAAAATAATCTTTTAAATTGTATTCTACATGACAAGTTGTGAAAAAATATAGTCCATGGGCTTTAGTTTATGGGCCAAAAATAGTTATTTTAAAATAAAATCAATAAATTACATTTTGGGCTTTTAAGAAAAAGGCTTTAAAATAAGGCTTTCTATCTATTTAAAGAAAAGCTTTTGTATAAAATAATTTGAAAATACATACTTAAATATTTATACACATCACAATAAAAATAATTATAAGATTTAATTCAACCAAAATATTACACGTGCATACTACGTGCAAAATAAAATAATTTTTCATTAATTGAAAATTCAGGGCATTACAACACTCCCTCTTTAGAATAGTTCCGTCCCCGGAACTACAGTCAAGAGTGAGAAAGAAAAATACAACACAACAACAAGAACAAGAGATACAAAGATACAAATCAAGCAAAAAGCTCAGGATAGTCCTTCAACATCCTCTCCTCAGACTCCCAAGTAGCCTCTTCAACCAAATGGTTTCTCCAGACTACCTTGACCATCGGTATCGTCTTATTCCTCAAGACTTTCTCTCGACGATCAACAATCTCGACAGGAGACTCGATGTAATTCAGATCAAACTGTAAATCTTCCGGCACTTCAGGCAAATGATGACTCGGATCTGGAATGTAACCTCTTAGCATAGACACATGAAAGACATTGTGCAATTGAGACAACTCTTCCTGTAATTCAAGCTGGTAAGCAGTTTTCCCGATCCTTTTCAATATCTTATACGGGCCTATAAACCTCGGGGCTAACTTCCCGCCTTTGCCAAATCGGACCACACCTTTACTGGGCGATACCTTCAGAAAGACGAAGTCATCAACCTCAAACTCAAGGTCCCTTCTCCGGTTGTCTGCATAGCTTTTCTGCCTGCTCTGTGCTTCCACCAACCTTTTCCTGATCAGAACAATCTTCTCAGAATTTTGTTGTACAAGCTCAGGACCAAACAACTGACGCTCTCCAACTTCATACCAACAAACAGGTGTTCTGCACTTCTTGCCATACAAAGCTTCGTACGGTGCCATCCCGATGCTAGCATGAAAACTGTTGTTGTAGGCAAACTCTACCTGTAACTCATGTTTCCCCGTATTTGTACTTTTATACTGTATTTTGCTCAATTGTACTCTTTCGTCTATTTGAGATCCTGTAATTTGTTCAGATTGAATAAAATCATTATTTTCGTCTCAACTCAAATTCTTGGTCTTTCATCGAATTCATTTGTGTTATTTGTGTCCTTATTCATGAAGAATTTACCATTTCTTCTCATTTATATCTTTAATCTCCATTTTAGTGCATTTTGACCATTTCTCCTATTGGGCTCTTTTTGAAACGGATCCCCAAAACCCACAAACCCGCAAACCCTACTATATAACCCTACCCTAACCCTAATCAAACCCTAATACTGTTTTAACCCCTATACCCCGCCACTACTCTCTTCTTCACCAGTTTCCTTCTCCTCCGTTTTCGCAACCGCCAACCCATCTCTCGAACCCCTTCCCGTTCGCCTCGCCACCTCCGACCTTCGCCTCGTCGACCCCACAGCACCACCACCTCCACAACCTCCATCGCAGAACCCACCACCACCGCAGAACCCATAACCGTCGAACCCAAAGCTCCCGAACCCATCTCGCCTCGCCACCACACCTCGATGCCGTCAACCATCACCATTACCACATCCTCATTGCCTCGCCATCGCTCCCAATCCTCCTCGACCTCCGTCCACTGCTAACACCCCCAAACCCAGATCTCCGATAGCTGCTCTGTTTCGAACCCACGAATAGAGCAGCACCCGCCGTCGCCTTCCGTCCACCCTCGCGCCTCCGCCGTGCCACCGTCGCTGCGTTGCTTCCCCACGTAGTGCCACCGTCGAAGCTCCGCCGCCGTCGCCGCCCCATCTCTCTCCCTCTCTCCCTGTTTCGAACAGCGTCGAAGAAGAAGAAGGGGAGAAAAAGGCGCGGTTGAGTTTGGGCCGTTGGATCGCGCCAAGATCCGTGCCCTGTGATCGCTGTACGGTGTTCGCCCACAGCGGATCCTGATTCGCTGTCCCGTGTTCGGTACAGATCCGCTGCTTCACAGCGATCTGATTCGCCCTTCTGCTGTTTCGTGTTTTGGCCACACCAGATCCAGATTCCACTGCACGCTGTTCTGGCCTGGATCCGCTGCTTTGGCTCGATCTGATTGGACGATTCCGCTGTTCCGTGTTTTGCCGCACCAGATCCCGTTGCCGCTGTTTGCTGTTTTGGGCCGATCGTGGGTGGGGAAAAACTCGATCTTCGGTAGTTTTTCGCACGCGCTTATTGAGGACTTCTTCCGGGATTTTTCTACCCAAATGGCTACAACAAGTGGAGTTTATCATCGTCATCTAAGGCAGGTATCCTTGTACATTTTATTGTTCTAGTACAAGCACCCTTGAAATACTACAAATAGTTAGATTGTGACTCCTCTTTGAAATATCGTTGTGGATCAACATTGAACCTCCAAATTGACAATTCTAAGAGTCACAAAATTTTCTTGTATTTAATTTATAATTATTGGACTCTTTTACCCTTGAAACCATGAACACATAGACATGAATTAAGGAGCCCTAAATTTGTAGATACATGTCACATTCACTATTTGACGAACTTGCAACCCTTTAACTTGAAAAACATTTATTATTTACTGTTTTGACCTCCATTATCATGTATTGATGCCACATAATAACTTAGACGCCAAATGACATTTTTCCATGAAATCTACACTAGAAAGTTAATTCTACGTGTTGCTGTCTGAATATTCTTTTGCGGTTTCGACCCTTTTATCATTTGAATCTGGGCCCGAGCCCTGAATGGAAATTGTAGATCTGGATGTGTAGATATCGATAACTTCCAAAAGTTCTGAATTCGGAGTTACGGTCTAGGAGTTGTGATAGTTTTACTGCAGCTGTGTCAGTGGACGCAGATCTGCAAAACTGCTGCACACAATTACTTTACGCATTAATTTAGCTACATAACCAGCGAGCGTTTGACTCAAAATTTTATAT
Organism: Hemerocallis citrina; assembly: GCA_017893485.1. NCBI lineage: Eukaryota > Viridiplantae > Streptophyta > Magnoliopsida > Asparagales > Asphodelaceae > Hemerocallis > Hemerocallis citrina. The sequence goes on from CM030360.1 coordinate 71,348,444, forward strand.
GTAGTTGCTGGACACCCTATATGACATACCCAATTTTTCTTAGAATTATTTTTCATTATTTTAACCCTGTTCCACCTGTATAAACTCAAATATACAATTCTGCCAGAACCAATGTAACAAGCCGGGGTTGAGGGAAGGACTATAGAGTGGACAATATAGGTAAGTGTACTCGGAAGGGGGCCCGTGTTTCCCAAGTTACATGTTAAATGGAACTAAGTGCCACGTAGAACTAAGTGCCACGTCATGGTGACGGGGGCCACCTCTAGAGCCTACGGGGGCCACCTCTAGAGCCCATGGTTGATCACCTGCTTGTTTGATGCCTGAGTACACCGCCCTATAGACTCCATTACTAGGTCTAAACGCAATTGATTTGACTGTAGAACCATGTAGTAAAAAGATGGATGCATGTCGTGCTACCTAGATAGTAATCACACTAGACATGAACTTAATACCTGATACATGATTATCCTGTTGCCTGATTATCCTGTTACCTGATTATCCTGTTACCTGATCACCTGGTTACCTGATATCTGATACATGAAACTTGAACATGACACCTGTAACTTGAAATATGAAACTTGATACGTGAAACCTGACACATGAAACATGATACTTGATGTTAGTTACCCCTACAGGTTCACCTGACATATGTTTTACCATTAGTAGTTGTTAACTAGCCTGTTTACTAAGTAGTCCGTCCTTACTAGCTAATTCCTGGTTGTTCCCACTACTTGTTGTATCCCTGTTACATTCTTGATTCCAGTTCCTATTTCCCATACTTGTACTTGTTTTCACTATTTGTGGCCCTAGCTTGCACTAAGGGCATTTTTTTCTTGTTTTCCCCTGGTTTCTCTTTTTATATTTATTAAGCAGACTTTGGGACAAGCTACTTGCTGGAATTGGCGAGCAGACATTTCAGATTTTGCTTGGAGCAAGGACCTATTTAATAGTTGCTTTCCTTAAGGTATTTATTTCTTCTGCTGTATAAGACTTGTTTCCGAGTTTACACTTGATCCAGACATGAGAACTATTTGAATATTATTATATGTTTAAATTGTTTTCTGTTTATAAATTATTCATGCATGCTTGGTTATATATAAATCCGGTTATATTATTGTTATGATGCTGAGTCGATCCTACAGCTTATGGATGATGTAAAAATCATTCACTGGGCTTCGTCACGTGCTCGTATTCCATATTTTTGGGAAGCGGGGCGTAACAAGGTTTTTAGTGGTATCAGAGCTAGGTTTGGCTAATGTGTTAGTCTAACTAATACATTAGACAGGCTTGACTCAGTCAGGATTAACTCAACATTAAACAGGCCATGCAACCACATGAATAATTTGATAATCAACTCGATCTGGACACAAGTCTTATCCCATCCATTTTTGATCTCCTCATATTCAATTCTTGATTCCTTGCTTCCTTCCATCTCTTGCAGTCATCCTGATTTGTTGATTCCTTATTGGGTACAATTTATTCTTCCGTACCCATATTCTTTTGCTTCTGGTGCAAGCAATCTCTTATTTCTGCTTGCCTCGTTAATTCCTTCTTATTTCAACTCGTATGTCGTTCACTGTTTTCCCTACTTTGCATTCATTATCATTTGTTGATTCATATTGAGTGTCATGTTGGTTATTTCTTCCCAGCCATATTCTCTTCATTTCCGATTTTGCCCCTCAACCTTCTTCCTCATATTCAATTCCTTAATTTTCTTTTGTCCCTTCTAGTCATCATTCTCTTTAACTCCTTATTAGGTGTGGCTTCGTTTTTCCACTATCTATTTTCTCTTTATAATTACTTTTCCCGAATACTTTCTATATTTCAATTATTAATTGTTATATTTATTTTTGATCTTCGATAAAAATGTTTCTCAACAAAGATTTTGTTATTTCGAACAATGGTGTATTTTAACTTCACTTTTCATTTTTGATCGACTATATATTTTACTGGATTATTTTAGTAAGACAAATTCTTATTTTGTTGTACAATGCTGTTATTACTACTATTATTATTATTGCTATTGTTTTCAATATCCTTACTAGTATTATTATTATTGTTACTACTATGGATATTCTTATTGTTGTTTTCATTATTTTATTATTATTGCTAATATTAAACTACTTTCACAAAAATGTTGGGCACAAACTATATCTTGTCTTGCATTATTATTTTTACTAGTGTTGTTGATATTTTAATATTATTGCTATTATTATTATTATTACCATTCTTTCAACGATTTCTGTTATTATTACTGTTATGATCATTGTTATTATCATTGTTATTCTTATTGTTATTAGTATCGATATTTTATTTGTACTATTATTTTTATCGTTACTATTAATTTATTTTGAGCCTGAGCATACTCAATTTTATATACATTTCATCACTTCGGTGCAACCTAATGTCGAGATGGCAAATATGCAACTCGATGTCAATGGAGGCAAATTGCAACTGGATATCGGTGAGGCAAAATGTGCAGCCGAATATTTGGATGGCAATTTGAAACCTGATGTCGTGAAGGCAAATATGCAACTTGATGTTAAGGAAGCAAGATTTTCTACCAATTGCTAATTGATATTTCAAGACTCGTTACTTATATAAATAAAATGATGGTAAAGGAATGTTTTCGTTATTATTGGTATTATTATTATCATTGTCGTTTCAATTGCCGTTATTATTGTTGTTTTTATCACCTTCATTACTGTTATTATTTTTATTATTATTACTGTTACTTTATTGATATTATTATTATCATTGCTATTATCATTATTATTATTATCATTGTTGATATTATTTTCACTGCTATCAATATTATTATTATTGCATTATTTTCATGAATGTGTTGAAATATATTCTGTCATGAATGTATTATCATTATTATCAGTATTATTGATATTTTTATTGCCTATATGATTATGACGATTTTAATTACTATTACTATTGTTGTTATTATTTTTGTTATTATTATTATTTTTATTATGGTCATTATTACTTGTATCATTGATGTTATTAATATTTTAATATTATTTTATTATTATTATTACTATTTTTATCATTATCATTGTTATATTTATTTTTGTTATTGTTATTACTATTCTATCACTATCGATTTTATTGTTGACATTTGTTGTTATAATTATTCCTATTAAAGTCATTAGTTTTGATATATATACTATATATTTTGATTATTTGAATTGAAGCTCAAGCCTTATATCCATTTTGCATTATCGCCTATCTCTATTTGGAACCCATACTCTCTTTGATTCTGGTGTCTCATCCTTTCTTCCTACTCGGATCGTCGCTTGGTGTCACGTGGTCTACAACATATCTGGAGCTTGGAGTGTCACCATCAGAGTAGCGCAGCAAAAGCGTGGTGGGCCCATGACCCACAGGAGCGAGGATCATGTTGTTGTTTCTCCTTTCTTGTATTGTGTTTTGTTCCATTCCTTGCACCATTTGCTGTCCCCTATCTCTTGCTTTTGTTCTCATCCATTGACTCATTGCGTGGTGCATTTTTCCCTTGTCGCCCCCTTCTTTGATTCCAGTTCTTTCTATTCGTTCACCTCCTTGCCTTGTTATCTTGCAAGTCTTGTGGTGTTCAGTGTTCTTCTTCGTTTTTGATACCGGTTATTTCCTTCTTGCATTCCATCCTGCCATCATATACTCATTCATTATTGGATTCAATTCTTTCCTGTCTTCCATCTCCGTGGTTTCAGTTCTGCCTACTCCTTCATCGTATTTATTATCTTGTGTTATTTGGATCCTTTAGATACCGTTATTCTCTTTCATGCCTTCCATTTGACCTCGTTATTATCCACTCCCTTCTTATTTTGGTGTTACCACCAAGTTGACTTCTCCTTGGATCCCTTGTTTGTTACCCTCCCCTAAGTTACTTTACCCTGTCCTATGAACCGCCTAAGCAAATTTCGAGGACGAAATTTTTGTGTAAGGTGGATAGAATTTGTAACTCATGTTTCCCCGTATTTGTACTTTTATACTGTATTTTGCTCAATTGTACTCTCTCGTCTATTTGAGATCCTGTAATTTGTTCAGATTGAATAAAATCATTATTTTCGTCTCAACTCAAATTCTTGGTCTTTCATCGAATTCATTTGTGTTATTTGTGTCCTTATTCATGAAGAATTTACCATTTCTTCTCATTTATATCTTTAATCTCCATTTTAGTGCATTTTGACCATTTCTCCTATTGGGCTCTTTTTGAAACGGATCCCCAAAACCCACAAACCCGCAAACCCTACTATATAACCCTACCCTAACCCTAATCAAACCCTAATACTGTTTTAACCCCAATACCCCGCCGCTACTCTCTTCTTCACCAGTTTCCTTCTCCTCCGTTTTCGCAACCGCCAACCCATCTCCCGATCCCCTTCCCGTTCGCCTCGCCACCTCCGACCTTCGCCTCGTCGACCCCACTGCACCACCACCTCCACAACCTCCATCGCAGAACCCACCACCACCGCAGAACCCATAACCATCGAACCCAAAGCTCCCGAACCCATCTCGCCTCGCCACCACACCTCGATGCCGTCAACCATCACCATTACCACATCCTCATCGCCTCGCCATCGCTCCCAATCCTCCTCGACCTCCGTCCACTGCTAACACCCCCAAACCCAGATCTCCGATTGCTGCTCTGTTTCGAACCCACGAACAGAGCAGCACCCACCGTCGCCTTCCGTCCACCCTCGCGCCTCCGCCGTGCTGCCGTCACTGCGTCGCTTCCTGACGTAGTGCCACCGTCGAAGCTCCGCCGCCGTCGCCGCCCCATCTCTCTCCCTCTCTCTCTGTTTCGAACAGCGTCGAAGAAGAAGAAGGGGAGAAAAAGGCGCGGTTGAGTTTGGGCCGTTGGATCGCGCCAAGATCCGCGCCCTGTGATCGCTGTACGGTGTTCGCCCACAGCGGATCCTGATTCGCTGTCCCGTGTTCGGCACAGATCCGCTGCTTCACAGCGATCTGATTCGCCCGTTCTGCTGTTTCGTGTTTTGGCCACACCAGATCCAGATTCTGCTGCACGCTGTTCTGGCCTGGATCCGCTGCTTTGGCTCGATCTGATTGGACGATTCCGCTGTTCCGTGTTTTGCCGCACCAGTTCCCGTTGCCGCTGTTTGCTGTTTTGGGCCGATCGTGTGTGGGGAAAAACTCGATCTTCGGTAGTTTTTCGCACGCGCTTTTTGAGGACTTCTTCCGGGATTTTTCTACCCAAATGGCTACAACAAGTGGAGTTTATCATCGTTATCTAAGGCAAGTATCCTTGTACATTTTATTGTTCTAGTACAAGCACCCTTGAAATACTACAAATAGTTAGATTGTGACTCTTCTTTGAAATATCGTTGTGGATCAACATTGAACCTCCAAATTGACAATTCTAAGAGTCACAAAATATTCTTGTATTTAATTTATAATTATTGGACTCTTTTACCCTTGAAACCATGAACACATAGACATATGAATTAAGGAGCCCTAAATTTGTAGATACATGTCACATTCACTATTTGACGAACTTGCAACCCTTTAACTTGAAAAACATTTATTATTTGCTGTTTTGACCTCCATTATCATGTATTGATGCCACATAATAACTTAAATGCCAAATGACATTTTTCCATGAAATCTACACTAGCAAGTTAATTCTACGTGTTGCTGTCTGAATATTCTTTTGCGGTTTCGACCATTTTATCATTTGAATCTGGGCCCGAGCCCTGAATGGAAATTGTAGATCTGGATGTGTAGATATCGATAACTTCCAAAAGTTCTGAATTCGAAGTTACGGTCTAGGAGTTGTGATAGTTTTACTGCAGCTGTGTCGGTGGACGCAGATCTGCAAAATTGCTGCACACAATTACTTTACGCATTAATTTAGCTACATAACCAGCGAGCGTTTGACTCAAAATTTTATATGTAGTTGCTGGACACCCTATAGGACATACCTAATTTTTCTTAGAATTATTTTTCATTATTTTAACCCTGTTCCACCTGTATAAACTCAAATATACAATTCTGCCAGAACAAATGTAACAAGCCGGGGTTGAGGGAAGGACTATAGAGTGGACAATATAGGTAAGTGTACTCGGAAGGGGGCCCGTGTTTCCCAAGTTACATGTTAAATGGAACTAAGTGCCACGTCATGGTGACGGGGGCCACCTCTAGAGCCTACGGGGGCCACCTCTAGAGCCCATTACAAGGTTACATGATATATATTTGCGATCACATGGAACTAAGGGCCACGTAGAACTAAGTGCCACTTCATGGTGACGGGGGCCACCTCTAGAGCCTACGGGGGCCACCTCTAGAGCCCATGGTTGATCACCTGCTTGTTTGATGCCTGAGTACACCGCCCTATAGACTCCATTACTAGGTCTAAACGCAATTGATTTGACTGTAGCAATCATGTAGTAAAAAGATGGATGCATGTCGTGCTACCTAGATAGTAATCACACAAGACATGAACTTAATACCTGATACATGATTATCCTGTTGCCTGATTATCCTGTTACCTGATTATCCTGTTACCTGATCACCTGGTTACCTGATATCTGATACATGAAACTTGAACATGACACCTGTAACTTGAAATATGAAACTTGATACGTGAAACCTGACACATGAAACATGATACTTGATGTTAGTTACCCCTACAGGTTCACCTGACATATGTTTTACCATTAGTAGTTGTTAACTAGCCTGTTTACTAATTAGTCCGCCCTTACTAGCTAATTCCTGGTTGTTCCCACTACTTGTTGTATCCCTGTTACATTCTTGATTCCAGTTCCTGTTCCCCGTACTTGTACTTGTTTTCACTATTTGTGGCCCTAGCTTGCACTAAGGGCATTTTTTTCTTGTTTTCCCCTGGTTTCTCTTTTTATATTTATTAAGCAAACTTTGGGACAAGCTACCTGCTGGAATTGGCGAGCAGACATTTCAGATTTTGCTTGGAGCAAGGACCTGTTTAATAGTTGCTTTCCTTAAGGTATTTATTTCTTCTGCTGTATAAGACTTGTTTCCGAGTTTACACTTGATCCAGACATGAGAACTATTTGAATATTATTATATGTTTAAATTGTTTTCTGTTTATAAATTATTCATGCATGCTTGGTTATATATAAATCCAGTTATATTATTGTTATGATGCTGAGTCGATCCTACAGCTTATGGATGATGTAAAAATCATTCGCTGGGCTTCGTCACGTGCTCGTATTCCATATTTTTGGGAAGCGGGGCGTGACACTACCAAAGGTAAATGCCTTTCCCAACTTCCTCCAAAATCTAGTATACAACACCGAAGCATATCCTCAAGAATACGGTTGACTCTCTCGGTCTGCCCATCGGTTTGCAGATGAAAAGCAGTGTTGAAATCTGTCTTGGTACCCAAAGCTGTCTGAAGACTATTCCAGAAATGCGAAGTAAACCGCGCATCTCGATCAGACACAATAGTTGATGGAACACCATGAAGCCTGACAATCTCGCCAACATACAACTCAGCTAACTTGTCCATCGAAGCAGTGAGTTTCATTGCCAAAAAGTGAGCGGACTTGGTTAGTCGATCGACTATAACCCAAATCGCATCATTGCCTTTAGGACTCTTAGGCAATCCCGTAATGAAATCCATACTGATGTTATCCCACTTCCATTCCGGAATAGGTAACGGCTGTAATAGACCTCCGGTTCTCTGATTTTCGGCTTTGACTTGCTGACAAACCTCACACTTTGCCACAAATTCAGCCACATCCCACTTCAATCCTGACCACCAGAAATGCTGTTTGATGTCTTTGTACATCTTAGTACTCCCAGGATGTACCGACAAAAGAGTAGCATGCGCCTCCTGAAGAATACTCTTTTTCAGGTCCGCCTGATTTGGAACACATAGCCTATCTCCGAACCACAGCACTCCATTGCTTCAGAGCAAAGATAATCGCAGCCAACTCCAGATCATGAGTCGGGTAATTCTTCTCATGCGGTCGTAGTTGCCTAGACCCATAAGCGATTACTCTTCCTTCTTGCATTAAGACACAACCAAGCCCACGATGTGAAGCATCGCTATAAATATCATACTTAACACCTGCCCTAGGCAAAGCCAAAATAGGTGCAGTAGTCAGCTTCTCTTTCAACTCCTGAAAGCTCGCCTCACATTGCTCAGTCCACTTGAAGCTCACATTCTTCTTGGTTAGTCCAGTAAGCGGCACGACTATCTGAGCATAACCTTGAATGAATCTCCTGTAGTATCCAGTCATCCCAAGAAAATTTCTGACTTCCTTCACTGTAGTAGGCCTAGCCCAATCTCTCACTGCCTCTATCTTCTGAGGGTCAGTTGGCATTCCCTCCTTAGAAAGGATGTGACCTAGGAATGCCACTTCAGATTTCCAGAAATCACACTTGGATAACTTGGCATACAGCTTCTGCTCTTCCAGCTTCTTCAAAATTGCTGCCAGATGCTCGGTGTGCTCCTCCTCTGACTTGGAGTACACGAGGATATCGTCTATAAACACCACGACGAAAGAATCTATGAACGGCCTCAGAACTCTGTTCATCAAATCCATGAAGATTGCGGGTGCATTCGTCACTCCAAATGGCATAACTAAGAATTCGTAATGCCCATGTCGAGTTCTAAATGCAGTTTTGTGCACATCTTCAGCTTTCACTCGAACTTGGTGATATCCTGATCGAAAATCTATTTTGGAGAAAACAGCTGCTCCTTGTAGACGATCGAACAAATCATCAATTCAAGGAATAGGATACTTATTCTGAATAGTGACCTTATTCAGTTCTCGGTAATCGATGCACATTCTCATCAATCCATCCTTCTTCTTTACCAAAAGCACTGGTGCTCCCCAAGGTGACGCACTAGGTTGAATAAAGCCTTTCTCCAACAGTTCCTCAATCTGCCGTTTCACCTCATCCTGTTCTACTGAGCCATCCTATACGGTGCCTTAGAAATGGGTGCACTTCCCGGTTGAACAGTGATGCTGAACTCTATATCACGATGCGGGGGTAACCCAGGAAAATCTTCCAAGAACACAGTCGGATAGTCCCGAACCACAGGAATCCCCTGCACTTCCACAGGAGTCTCTTCCTTGCGGATAGTTGCCACCAGCTTAGAACACTTCTGCTTCCCTTGGAAAGTGACTTCAGGTCCACCTGGAGCCTTCACTGTTACCGTCTTGGTCTTACACTCGATGCTTGCACTGTACACCGACATCCAATCAATGCTAATGTTACCGTCTTGGTCTTACACTCGATGCTTGCACTGTACACCGACATCCAATCAATGCTAATGATAACATCGACTCCCAAGATAGTTAGCTCGATTAGATCAATCCCAAAGATTCGATCTCCAATCACAATCTCGCAATCAGCATAATACCGATCAGTGGTTAAAGTTTCCCCTGATGGAGTAGCTACTGCTAAGATCTTGCCTGGAAAAATCTTCGGTTCAACTCCCAACACTTTAGCAAATTTAGGAGACACAAAAGTATGAGAGGATCCAGTATCGAACAACACAACAGCTTTCATTCCATTAAGATAGAGTTTGCCTGTTACATAATACATACTCATTACGTAACAGCTTCACTAAACAACGGGAAAAGAAATGACAAAAACCACTAAACATCAGCCCTCGTACCAGTGATGACATGATCAACCTTATCAGCATCAGCTTCCGTCAAGGCAAATACTCGCCTGGTTGGTACGGCCTCTTCCCAGTCTGCTGCGTTGGTGCGTTGCTATTTTCATTCCGTGGTTTGAGACATTGAGATCGGTAATGTCCCGTTTCACCACAGTTGAAGCAAGTCACTGTAGGAGGTCTCACCACATTGTTCCCAGGTCCTCCAGCCACATTAACAACGTTCGCCCCTGTCGGTTTGAACCTTTGTGCAGATGGTTGCCCCTTGAAACTCCCAGAATGTGCAGGCCTCTTTCCAGACTGCCAGTTGTTCCTCCAGTTCTGAACAACATTGAACTGCTCCATATCCGCTTCCGTCGCTGCTGCTCTCTTCACCAACTTGTCGAATCGCCTGATACCAAGAGGTATCATCCGGGACCTCAATCTTGGCCTCAATCCATGCTCAAACTTACGAGCCTTCTTAGCCTCATCCATCACCAGTTCAGGAGCATACCTAGAGAGCTGAGTAAACTTGGTCTCATACTCCCTAACTGACATGCTACCTTGCTGTAGAGACAGAAACTCCATAGCCTTCTTCTCTTGAACATCGGAGGGGAAATAGTGACTGCGGAATTCTTCTAGAAATTCCTCCCAGCCAAGCACTATGCCACCCATGGTCCTCTTCATCGACTGTCACCACACAGCCGCATCCTTCTCAATTTGCAGAGTTGCCAACTTGACCTTACTGCCTTCAGGGGTCTCCAACACTTCAAAGATTGTTTCCACTTGACGAATCCAGTTGTCAGCCGCATCTGGGTCTGACTTTCCCTCGAATACAGGTGGTTTCATTCGCTTGAATGATTCCACCAGTTTAATCCCCTCGGGCACCGGATTCGCAGGTCCCCTTCCTTGGTTCTGAGCCACGGCATTGAGCGTCTGATAGACCCTCGCAAGTTCCGTTTCCAGATCCAACCCTTCACCATTTCTAGCTCCTCTTCGAGACATGTTCTGATGCAAAAGATCCATTAAATTCGAAGTATAAGACAAGAATTTAAATCAACTTGCATTTCATTGAATTCCAAACTTTATACATTCGAATTGAAAAACATTTCTTAACATCAGAATGAAAGATAGTAGAAGCTACAACAGTCTAACTCCTACGGTTCCTCTTCGCTTCTCGAAGTTCTCCCCGTAGTTCATCAACTTCATCCTTCAGCACATCTGTCAAATTCTTCCTCTTCTCGAGTTCCCATATACGATGACTGAGAACAGAATAGTCGTCCTTTCGCTTTGCCAGCTGAGCCTCCAGTAATCCGACTCTCTCTCGCAGGGTTTCTACCTGCCTCTGAAGAGAAGTCACAAGACTATTCAGAACTGGTTCTTCTTCTTCTTCGTTAGAAGAAAAGTCATCAGATGAATCCTGAAGTGGGGTGATCTTTTGGGATTCAGGCCATTCTTCTCCGTCAGAATCTGCTTGCCCTGGGTAGTACTCGTCCTCGGAATCTGCCTGTCCTGGATGGTACTCTTCCTCAATCATATGCCAGTCATCATCTCCAGCAGGGTCGAAGTGGTCAGCCATCTTAGAAATAGAAAGGAAGAAGCATAAGTTTTAGAGCAACACAAATGTAAGTCACTTACATTTAAATCTCTAGACTCAAACACACACTCTAATGTCCACTTCTAGGGTGTCGTTCCTTATAAATTTGTACAAGTGTGGTAAGCGTAGAAAGCGTGGCTCTGATACCACTCTGTAACGCCCCAAATCCCAAATACACTGAATTCGAGATGTTCTACAGGATCTTTTCGCTTCCTTTAGTACAATTTTACAAAGAAATTTAAACTTTTTACTTTACCTCAGAGTTTACATCAATATTACATTTTATATTGCACAGCGGAAGTAAAATTTACAACAATGAAATAAATATACAACAATCATGAAGTAATCTTTAAGCATTGATTCCTCTGTAATCTTTATCAAGCCATTTACCTGCATATAAGACTGTGGTTACGTCAGTTTATTCAACCGACGTTCATTATATACGACCATCCTCTATATGCCGGAAATAGTATAACTTAATTTTCCATATTTATCAAACACAAACTTGTCACATTTCAAACTAAAGGGACTACCCTATTGATGTCGTGTTGTGATTGTGCACTTAGTCCTTAATGCAGTTATTTAAGTTACATGACACTAATTCGCACTTGTTCGGATTCTATGCATCCCATACTACATAGGTCCGAGGGCAAGCCCTTAATCGTTCTTCATCTTTGTAGGGTTCAATCCCTCGTTATGACTTAATCCACTACTGTAACAACGGTAGTGTCTTAGATGTCCTATGATCTACAAGCCCATGTCCAGGCAGCCTGGAGGGGAATCCCACGCACGGACACGACGCATCGAGCAGGCAACCTATGGACAATTCAGCCTCCGCCATGGAACAATGGCACCACCCATAGCCACTCGAACATCCCACAAGCGTCGCCACCGGGACGATAATTCTGGAGTAGTGCCCACGCCATGTCTTGACGCATCAAGCAGGCAGCCTGTGGATCACTCTCACACCGCTAATCCGATGGCCCCCATACTCGTGTTTTTCTTCTACTTTCATCACATCTCCACTATGTACTAATCCTTAGTTTTATATCAAAAACCATGAACAAAAATCAAATCTCTAGAATTAGCCACTCCACTAAACCGGAATTATTCATTCATGACCAAGCTTGGTCTAATTTCATTTCATTTTATTTCATTTCCAAATGCCGGGGGAGACTTAGCTACTCTTTTATTTCAATTTTCATTTCACAATTTCCAACTCATAAATTCCCCATGTTGAGTTCTCATACTCACATGTATATTCTCTTTTCAATTCATGATTTCTAATTTGTTCAAAATGTCCATAACTGTACATGAATTTCATATACTTTATCAATTTTCACATCATATCAAATTTCACATCACTAACAAATATACACACTTCATATTGTTCCACATTATTCTCAAATGAGAATAAATTGCATTATGTCACACAACAAAGTTTCTTTTTGCCAAATCATCTTCTAATCCTTCATTTCAACTTATCCTTGTAAGTTACAATTTCACATCAATAAACATATAAAACCATAGTTCTATTTATGCATTTTATCTCCAAATCATAGTTAATTTCATTCAAATAATCCCCAAATCATTTTTATAAAGTCCCTTATATTTTTAGGAGAATAACCATATTTTTTTCATTCTTGCCGATAGCAAGAATCGAACCCAGCACCACAGGGAAACAACCGAAAGCCACAACCACTAGGCCGGTTGCCGCTGGCGATATGAAGAGAAGGCAGAGAGTATTTATTACTCTCTATCGCTGATTGTTATGTTTTTAAAAAAATGTAAACAAATGTATGCCACAGGGGTTCGAACCAGTCACCCCGGGAAGCCCAACCGCACAACATGACCACTTGAGCTATGTGCTCAGGTTGTCATTAGTATGATTTTAACTTTATTTAATCCACAGTCTCTGTTATTTAGAATATTTCGGCGTTCATCAAAATTGCATATCACAAGTTCTTACTAATATACTGTAAAATCCGAATTAAATCTTCTTCCATCATAAATTTTATTCCAGTAGATGAAAATAAATTCTTAAATAATTAAACATAATTTTCTCCATGAATAACACATTTCTACCATACAATTTGGTTAGTGTGACATATTGCTAATGCATTTTTTTTGACATTATAATTTCATCAATCTCTATAACAATTCTCTACTCTTATTCATTTTCGAACCATAAAAATTTCATGTTAGTTTATTCATTACTACGTCATAACAAAATGTCCAATTTAGCATATAAAGCGACATAATCAATAAACTAATCTTTTGCACATAATTTATCATGCTACCAACAAAGATTTCTTCACACAATTTATAACCATATTGCACACAAATCTTGAATTTTAATAATAGCATCACACATAATTTTGCATATCAACCAATCAATCACACAGAGATCATCTTTTCAATTAAATGTGTATTCTTATTAGTCATTTTTCATGCATCATTACTCAATATAATACTAGCATAATTCCTAATTAGAAATAAGGAAAATTAATCCACCTTGTATGGAGAGAAAAAACTCAATTAGTAACGAAAGTCCTTTGCAACGAGATGCCTCTCCTCCTTGCACAAGTGCGCACACGCCTCCAAGCCACCAAAACCGAAAACTTCCCTCCTTGAATAGTCGGCCTTCTCCTCCTTGGAAAAATGCAAGCACAATCCCACTCACAACTCAATCTTTTTAACTCACAACTACTACTAGATAATGCTATTAGACTATAGATTTGGAAGGGAATAAGCACAAAATAACTAGCCATGGGAGGGGGGTATTTATACTAAAATCAAATAGAATGGAGGGCTAGGATTAATTGGTTGGTTGTAGGATGGAGGGCTAGGATGAGAGTAGGAGTTGCAATAACTACCCACATCTAAGTAACCACCACCATGATCACCATTACACTTTTGAATTCCCTCCAAAAGTACACAACTGGCCATGCATAAGGCATGCATTTTGCACGTGTATGTGTAGTGCACGTGCATGCAACTAGGCCCAAAATTGTGCATTTAATTTTTGCATAAAAATAAAATAATCTTTTAAATTGTATTCTACATGACAAGTTGTGAAAAAATATAGTCCATGGGCTTTAGTTTATGGGCCAAAAATAGTTATTTTAAAATAAAATCAATAAATTACATTTTGGGCTTTTAAGAAAAAGGCTTTAAAATAAGGCTTTCTATCTATTTAAAGAAAAGCTTTTGTATAAAATAATTTGAAAACACATACTAAATATTTATACACATCACAATAAAAGTAATTATAAGATTTAATTCAACCAAAATATTGCACGTACATACTACGTGGAAAATAAAATAATTTTTCATTAATTGAAAATTCAGGGCATTACAATAAGAATATTTGCTCCACTGTCATTTTGTTACTGTTACTGTCACCCTGTTACTGTTACTGTTGACTTCACTATTAATGTTACTTTTATGCTTTTTATAGTTTACCCACTGTTTACTGTTATCTATAGACTGTCATCCTGGGATGCTTTTCTCCTTGTTAGTACATCCTGATTTTGTTTCATTTTCTCCTTTCCTTTTTTTTGCTTGTACTACTTGCGGCCCAGAACTTGCTTCTAACGGGCATTATGTTTTCCTGTCTTCCTATTTCCCTATAATTATTATGAGTAGTTTTTGGTGATCATTTGCTTACTGGAGTTGGTGAGCAAAAATTTTAAGTTCTGCATTGGAAAATTTGCTTAATGTTTTGTTTGAACTATTTTATTCATTTACTGTATTGAGACTTGTATTTGGGCTTCTAGTCCCAGGATATTGTTTTATTTTAGATCTCGTATTTGTTCGGGATATTCATTATTGTTGCGAATAAATACTATAGATATATAATTGTTTATGCATGCTTGGTTGAGTATATTGTTATATTACTGTTGTGCCGAGTCAAATAGATCCTTACAGCTTATGAATGGTGAAAACCATTCGCTGGGCTTAGTTGCATACCATATTCCGTATTCCTTCTGGGATGCGGCGTGACACATTGTCTCATCACTGAGGCGTACTAACCTGCAGTCTATCAAAACACTTATGTAAAAAAGATTTGTAACGTCACGTATTCACACCAGTTGTCATTCCAGAAATAAGCGTAAGGGTCATTTTCGATAGTGAAAGTTCCCCCGACTAGAAATATATCTTTGGTGTTATAGACCTCATGCCAGAACCCAGACATCATGGCTGTGTTCTTATGTTCTCTATGAAGGCCTCCTTTCTTCATGTAAACCATTCGTACAGACTAGGCCCATTTAGCCTTGCCTTGTTTATGCAATTTCCACCACCATTTGCAAAGAAGTGCTTGGTTCATCTACTTAAGATTCAGCACACTTAAATCCTCGAACTCCTTGTGACGACAAAGGTTATTCTTATTAATCCACATTAGCCTTTTGACAAAATAACCTTTTCGCCCATTACCTACACCGTGCATAAGAACCTGCATCTATTTTGTTGATCTTATTTGTAACCCATGACGAGATTTCAAAGTGCAAAAGATAGAACAATAGAATAGAGTTGATGACCGCATTAAGGAGAACTAATTTCCCCCTGAAGGAGAGGAGTTTCCCTTTCACCCATCCAAACTGTATCTAATTATTTGGATTTTCTCGATGGGCTCATGTCAGCCCTTTCTTTTTAGTTTCCCAGGTCTAACTGGTAATCCGAAGTACGTAAGATGGAAATTCTCAATAATTACAGTTTAAGATCATGCCCACCAGCAGAGGGTTATAATCGACACCTCTAAGGAAAATAATCACTCTTGTAGAAGTTCACCTTAAGACTTGACAATTGTTAAAAGAGATTGTTACTACTTATTTTAGTGTGGGAGCAAAAAGATAGTGAGTTTGTATTTTGAAGGAAATTACTAAAAATCTAATCTTTGATCGTCACCGTAAAAAGTGGTTAGAGCTTATGAGATTGGATTTGGATCGTTGATAGCGCACCTGATCTAAATCCGATTGTTGCTGGCGTAGGAGATAGACCTACAAAAAAGCCTGAGACACCTAGGATGACCTCGGCGACAAACCTTCTAATGCTCAAGTCACAACCAGAGAGAGAAAGAGAGTTTGAGAGAGAAATTGATGATTACCTTCTGACTAGGGGATGGGGGGAGGGGGTATTTATAGGCATGAGAGACTATTAGGAGATTAATACAAATCTGTTATCTCCTTTTAATTATCCCCGAAAAGAGATATAATTGGTTACTCTTTGGATGTGGACAGGAGACTTGAGTTACAACCCTCACGGGTTTGATGTCTCTTTTGGTGGGCACATTCTCTTTTAATCAGCTTGAATGAAGCCCATGTCTTGTTAATGAGTCTAAAGGAGGCCCGAACCTTTTAAGAGGACTTGTTACCGTTAATCTTCCTGGTAGAAGTTTTAAGATCTGTGCTGGAATTGTATGGTCCTAATTTGCTGCAATTTTAACCATTATCATAAGCCCCCCCACTCCTAGAAGAAAATTTTCTTGTCGTTCGGATAGTAGTTTGCCTTGATTTGGAGTTTTAGGGTACTATCTTAGCTTTCCGGGAGAACTGAAGATACCGGGAGGTGGAATATTAGTCTGAACTTTTTCGAAATTTTCTGAATTTTTTATAACTTGTTTGGATTTTTACTAATTTTTCAAAAATTAATAATTACTTTTTCATAAATTTTAATTAATTATTCAAAAAATTTAATTATTCCAATCACGCCCTGGCTTGCCAATTGATGAGATCCAGCAGTCGCAATTTGAGCAATGTGATGAGGGGTGACATGGCAAAATCCAGTGTGTCCATCAAGCTCGGGCTGCACACTGAGTGGATTGGATGATCATGATGGCGCTGGTCGGATCAGGGGCGACGTGGCTTGATTTGGAGTGCTCATCTCACACGAGCTCGCTTATGTGGGTGATCAAGCAGCTGGGAGTTGAGACGGAGCAGTAGGGATGAAGGGGGTGAAGTGGTAAAATTCATTACGTTGATCACACGGACGCTCTCACTTCTGAGCGATCTTAGGGTCTACAGCCACTGCGAGCATTGGCTTGGTCGTTCGACCGTTTCATCGTCCTACTTTCTCCTTTCTTCAGACCTTGGGGCTTCAATGACTAGGTTTTGTCGACCAACGTATTGGCGACCACATATTCATCGACTTCGGGCCTTGGCGACCACCAGTGCTTCGGCGTAACACCGGCTATAAATATTTTGAATATTTATTGTACATGCAATGCACGTGTGCAGTGCACTTGTTAATGTATTTTTCCTTAATAGAAAAGAGTATAATTGGATGTAGTTGTTTTATTAATTAACCAAGAAATAAATACATTGAGTGAATTGAATTTGAGTGATTTAAACTTTATGAATTAAGTTTTATATGTCTATTTTAAACTAATACAAATATGTCACTTAATTATGTAGCATTTGTGTACAAAAATGTGAAGATAAAACTCGTGCATACACCATCCTTAGTTGGCTGGCCAAGATTATAAATGAGGGGGAAGTTTTGAATAAGTTTAATGGTTTCAAGTTAGTGGAAAGAGTGGGGTAGTTAGTAGGGAAACATGGGAACTTTTTATAACTCTCAATCACCCTTTCGTTTATATAATAGCTGGCCAAATCCTAAGGGAGTCTTCATTTTGTGTGTAATCAAAATATTTTTAGTTTGGAGCTTTTGATTTGAAAGGAGAAGCTTTGGAGATTTTTATTTGCAAGGAGTTCATCATTTAGGTTGGTGTTCTTCAACTTTTGATTTGTTTTGTAGTATCATACTATTTTTAATTATTGTGTGATATGAATTGCTATGAATGAATAGAACAAAAAAGAATCATGTTAGATAGTACATATGTATGTATTATGTTCGAATTAGTGTCATGACTCAATCCATAGCAACAGCTATTTGTTATACTTATTAATGTTATGGAAAACAAGAAATTTAACTTGTATGCATGAAGGACTAAATTGTAGTAGTAGTGTAAACTATGCAAAGAACCCATCTTTCCAATTAAATTATCATCCCTAATATTTTTCTATTGAGTAGTGTAAAATTATTCTTTTGTTGTTAGTAGTTATAATGTAAGATTGAATTTAATTTGTCGTGCAATTCCTGTAACTTAACAGTAAAATTGTTCGTCTATATCGATATGAATAATTAATGTAGTTTGTGCATGTGAATACGAGTTATAATATAAACATTCATTTTTATGCAAATAATCTTGTTAAATGTGATTAAATTTAGGTCTGATAGAGAGAGGATCATACCTGGATCGGTTTATATTATGTTAATTCTTTGAAGGCTAGAAGACAAAATTTAAGGTTGAAAGCCTGATTAGTGTGTGTAGTTTGGGTTCTTTGTGTCTCAGGTTCAAACCTGCGTGAGTTCATATTCAAGTTTTCTTTTTATTTTAAATGAATTTTCAGTTGCATTTCTAAAAAAATAATTTTTTTTAATTGTAAATTAAGTTAAGATTAAACTAGACTAATTGTGAAATGAATGAGATTAATTTTTCCTATTTAAAGTTGAGTTAGACCAATAGAGATGCAATTTTAATTTGATAAATCAGTGACTCCTAGATTAAGTTTGACAAATTATAGATTAAATCTAACTTCACTTAGAATTTAACTAATTTTAGAAATGATTTAGCTTATATTTAGTCGAGATTAGTTATGAAATTGAACTATGACTTAGTTGATGAGAAATGATATGGAACCAACAATCTAATTAAAACTTTTAGGAGTTCAAGTTATTAATGGAACTAGGTTTGGTTCTGGTTCAAGAAGCATCGACGGAGGCAAAAGTCAGAGAGTGAGGCTTGATGGATTGGTTAGCGCATGCGACATAGAGACTAGGAGGTTGCGGGTTCTCGGGACATTGAGGGACTCGGTTTACTTTGTCTGAACTGTTTCTTTTAAATAGGGATAACTTTACTTACCCAATTAATTATTTTGGAAGGTTAAAATTGGTTTTTTAGAAACTTTTTAACCAAAAGTTGAATAAATATGAACAATTAAATTAAAAAATTAGTAATTGGATTTGAGGTATTCAAATAGAGATGGTTTTAATTGAACAAAGGTATGAAGTCCGATTATAATAAGAATTTGGGAATTTGTAATTAAAGAAAAGGAATCTAGCCATCAGAGAATGACTAGTGTGGGAAACAAATAAAAGACAAATTGTGAAGATGAAGGAGCTAAAATCCTGGTGATTTTGAAAGGGGTTATGGATAACCTAGAGGGTTTGCTTGGTGATGTTTGAAACGTGTGAATTCTAGAGGTTGAGCGAGACCCAGGGTACGGACAAGTTGAGAGTTACTGAAATTGAGAATCTGCCATTGTGGGCTAGTGTTATCGGTGTGTTGGTTTAAGTCCGGTAGGGTACAATAGCTCTCAATATTACTTATGTTCTGAATGGAAGGATAGGCACCAGATGGGAGAGGTGACGAGGCAAGATTAAACATGAGTATGAGGGCTTCAGATTTATCAGCACTGTGAGATAATCCTCAGTATACTGAGATGGGAGTGAAATAGTCTCCAGAATTATCCACGGTTAGGGATTGATCTCCAAAATTATCGGGATGGGAGCAACGCTCATGTGACACTCGTGTGATGAGGGTTCCAGAATGACCTGTGGTGTGAGGTATACTACAAGTAATCCTAGATGTGAGTGAAATAGTCGCCAGGACTATCTGAGGAAGGAGGATCACCTCCAGAATCACCTGTGCAAGAACCAACATTTACAGTACGTCTTAATCATTAATCCTTAGAATTATCAGGATGGGAGCAACGCTCATTGGATGCTAGTGTGATAAGGGTTCCATAATGACCTGCGGTGTGAGGTATACTCCAAGTATTCCCGGATGTGATTGAAATGGTCTCCAGGATTATCTCCAGATGGAGATTGGCCTCCAGAATTACGATAACTAAAATTTACAGTACGTCTTAATCTTGAAAGTCATCACGATTATAGGTTTGCATAACGAGGGATCAAACTCTATAAAGAGGAGAACATTAAGGGCTTGACCTCGTACCTGTGTTGGATGGGCGACATAGAATCTGAACAAGTGTGCATCGTGTGCATCGTGTGCATGAATGCTTGTACATTAGTTACTAGGTTCATGACTTACAATGACATAATTAGGATAGTCACTTTTCATATTTTTCTTCTGCATAGAAGTTTGTGATTGTAAAGTTGAAGACCACTTTTATTTTAGCATTCCTTCATTTGTATTCAATTGACGATCCCACAGTTCTCAAGTGTTGAAGGACTCGATTAGCGAGTGGTGTGGGCACGGGCTAGCGATGAGAGATGTCATGTGATTGAAGAATTTTGATGATACAAGTGTTGCAGGACTTGGGTTATTTGTCTGAATGTTTTTTGTAAAATTGGGATTACTTTACTTACCCCCTTAAATATTTTTGAGGGCTAAAATTGATTTTTTGAGAATTTCTTTTAATGGAAATTTGTACAAATATTTTTGAGTTAAATTCCGCAATTAAATGAACGATTAATATTACAGATTTAGTAATTTGATTTGAGGTATTCGAATAGAGATGATTTTATTTGAACTAAGGTTTGAAGTCTTATTATAACAAGAATTTGGGAAATTTTAATTAAAGAAATGGAAATCTAGCCAACTGACAATAACTGGTGTGGGGAACAAATAAAAGACGAATTGGGAAGATGGAGGAACTAAAATCCTGATGATTTTTAAATGGGTTAGGGATAACCTAGAAGGTTCATTTGGTGATATTTGAAATCTGTAAATTCTAGAGGCTGAGTGAGACCCAGGGTACCGACAAGTTGTGTGAAATTGAGAATCTGCCAATGTGGCTGGTGTGATCGGTGTGTTGGTTTAAGTCTTGTAGGATGTGCTAGCTCTAGGAATTGTTATGTTCTGAATGTAAGGAGTGGCACTAGGTAGGAGAAGTGTTAAGGCAAGAGCAAACGTGAGTATGAGGGCTTCAAAGTTATCCGCGGTGTGATATATTTCTTAGTATTTGGAGATGGGAGTGATATAGTTTTCAAAATTATCTCCGGTTGGGGATTGATCTCCGAAATTATCGGGATCGGGGGGTGATGCTCATGGGACGCTCGTATGATGAGGGTTCCAGAATGACCTGCAGAGTGAGGTATTCTCCAAGTATTCCCGAATCTGAGTGAAATAGTCCCCAGGATAATCGAGGAAGGAGGTTCACCTCCAGAATTACCGGAGAGAGAACCAATATTTACAGTACGTCTTAATCTTGAAATTCGCACCGTGATAAGTTTACATAATTAGGGATTGAACCCTATAATGAGGAGAACGTTAAGTTTATGCCCTTGGACGTATATTGTATGGGCAGCATAGAATCTGAACAAGTGTGCATTAAAGGTGCATCGTGTGCATGAATGTATGTACTTTAGTTACAAGGTTCATGACATACACTGACATGCTTAGGATAATCTCTTTTCATATTTTTTTTGCATTCAAGTGTGTGATTGTAAAGTTGAGGATCATTTTGATTTTAGCATTGCTTTAGTTGTATTCAACTGACTTGCCCACAAATCTCAAGTGTTACCGTACTCAGATTAGTGAGTGGTGTGGGCGCAGGCTAGCGACGAGAGTTGTTATGTGATTTTAGACTTTTGACGATACAAGTGTTGGAGGACTCGGGCTATTTATTTGAAATGTTTTCTTTTTTTAATTGGGATAATTTTACTTACCCCTTTATTTATTTTGGAAGGCTAAAATTGATTTTTTGAGAAATTCTTTTAATGGAAATTTGTACACATACTTTTGAGTTAAATTCCACATTTAATTGAACAACTAAATTAAGATTTAGGAATTGGATTTGAGTTATTCAAACAGAGATGATTTTAATTGAACTAAGGCTTAAAGTTCTATTATAAAAACAATTTGGGAATTTTTAGTTAAAGAAAAGGAAATCTGGCTAACTGAGAATGACTAGTGTGGGAAACAAATAAAAGACGAATTGGGAAGATGAAGGAACTGAAATCTTGATGATTTTAAAAAGGGTTGGGGATAACCTAGAGGGTTCGTTTGGTGATGTTTGAAACGTGTGAATTCTAGAGGCTGAGCGAGACCCAGGATACCGACAAGTTGAGAGTTACTGAAATTAAGAATCTGCCATTGTGGGCTAGTGTTCTCGGTGTGTTGGTTTAAGTCTGGTAGGGTACAATAGGTCTCAATATTACTTATGTTCTGAATGTAAGGATAGGCACCAGATGGGAGAGGTGACGAGGCAAGAGCAAACATGAGTATGAGGGCTTCAGAATTATCAGCAGTGTGAGATAATCCTCAGTATACCGAGATGGGAGTGAAATAGTTTCCAAAATTATCTACGGTTAGGGATTGATCTCCGAAATTATCTTGATGGGAGCAACGCTCATGGGACGCTCGTGTGATGAGGGTTCCAGAATGACCTGTGGTGTGAGGTATACAACAAGTAATCCTGGATGTGAGTGAAATAGTTTCCAGGATTATCTGAGGAAGGAGGTTCACCTCCAGAATTATCAGTGCGAGAACTAACATTTACAGTACGTCTTAAACTTTAATCCTCGGAATTATCAGGATGGGAGCAATGCTCATTGGATGCTAGTGTGATAAGGGTTCCATAATGACTGGTGGTGTGAGGTATACTCCAAGTATTCCCGGATGTGATTGAAATAGTCGCTAGGATTATCTCCAGATGGAGATTGGCCTCCAAAATTACGAGAACCAACATTACAGTACGTCTTAATCTTGAAAGTCATCACGATTATAGGTTTGCGTAACAAATGATTGAACCCTATAATAAGGAGAGCATTAAGAGCTTGACCTCGTACCTATGTTGGATGGGCGACATAGAATCTGAACAAGTGTGCATTAGAGGTGCATCGTGTGCATGAATGCTTGTACATTAGTTACTAGGTTCATGACTTACAATGACATAATTAGGATAGTCACTTTTCATATTTTTCTTCCGCATTCAAGTTTGTGATTGTAAATTTGAGGATCACTTTTATTTTAGCATTCCTTCATTTGTATTAACCTGATGGTCCCACAGTTCTCAAGTGTTGATGGACTCGGATTAGCGAGTGGTGTGGGCACGGGCTAGCGATGAGAGATGTCATGTGATTGAAGACTTTTGATGATACAAGTGTTGCAGGACTTGGGTTATTTGTCTGAATGTTTTTCTAAAATTGGGATTACTTTACTTACCTCCTTAATTATTTTTGCGGGCTAAAATTGATTTTTTGAGAATTTCTTTTATGGAAATTTGTACAAATATTTTTGAGTTAAATTCCACAATTAAATGAACGATTAATATTAAGGATTTAGTAATTGGATTTGAGGTATTTGAATAGAGATGATTTTATTTGAACTAAGGTTTGAAGTCATATTATAACAAGAACTTAGGAAATTTTAATTAAAGAAAGGAAATCTAGCCAACTGAGAATAACTGGTGTGGGGAACAAATAAAAGACGAATTGGGAAGATGGAGGAACAAAAATCCTGATGATTTTTAAATGGGTTAGGGATAACCTAGAGGGTTCATTTGGTAATATTTGAAATCTGTAAATTCTAGAGGCTGAGCGAGACCTAGGGTACCGATAAGTTATGTGAAATTGAGAATCTGCCAATGTGGCTTGTGTGATCGGTGTGTTGGTTTAAGTCTTGTAGGATAAGCTAGCTCTAGGAATTGTTACTTATGTTCTGAATGTAAGGAGTGGCACTAGGTAGGAGAAGTGTTAAGGCAAGAGCAAACGTGAGTATGAGGGATTCGAAATTATCCGCGGTGTGATATATTCCATAGTATTTCGAGATTTGAGTGATATAATTTTCAAAATTATCTCCGGTTGGGGATTGATCTTCGAAGTTATCGGGATGGCGGGTTATGCTCATGGGACACTCGTATGATGAGGGTTCCTGAATGACCTACAGAGTTAGGTATTCTCCAAGTATTCCCGAATGTGAGTGAAATAGTCTCCAGGATAATCTGAGGAAGGAGGCTGACCTCCAGAATTACCGGAGCGAGAACCAATATTAACAGTACGTCTTAATCTTGAAATTCATCACCGTGATAAGTTTACATAATTAGGGATTGAACCCTATAATGAGGAGAACGTTAAGGTCGTGCCCTTGGACGTATATTGTATGGGTGGCATAGAATCTAAACAAGTGTGCATTAAAGGTGCATCGTGTGCATAAATGTATGTACATTAGTTACTAGGTTCATGACATACACTGGCATGCTTTTGATAATCTCTTTTCATATTTTTCTTCTGCATTCAAGTGTGTGATTGTAAAGTTGAGGATCATTTTGATTTTAGCATTGCTTTAGTTGTATTCAACTGACTTGCCCACAAATCTCAATTGTTGCAGGACTCAGATTAGCGAGTGGTGTGGGCGCAGGCTAGCGACGAGAGTTGTTATGTGATTTTAGACTTTTGACGATAGAAGTGTTGCAGGACTCGGGCTATTTATTTGAACTGTTTTATTTTTTTAATTGGGATAATTTTACTTACCATTTTATTTAAGGCTAAAATTGATTTCTTGAGAAATTATTTTAATGGAAATTTGTACACATATTTTTGAGTTTAATTCCACAATTAAATGAACAACTAAATTAAGATTTAGGAATTAGATTTGAGGTATTCGAATAGAGATGATTTTAATTGAAATAAGGCTTGAAGTTCTATTATAAAAAGAATTTGGGAATTTGTAGTTAAAGAAAAGGAAATCTAGCTAACTGAGAATGACTAGTGTGGGAAACAAATAAAAGACGAATTGGGAAGATGAAGGAACTGAAATCCTGATGATTTTAAAAAGGGTTGGGGATAACCTAGAGGGTTCGTTTGGTGAAGTTTGAAACATGTGAATTCTAGAGGCTGAGCGAGACCGAGGGTACCGGCATGTTGTGACTTACTGAAATTGAGAATCGGCCAATGTGGGCTAGTGTTCTCGGTGTATTGGTTTAAGTTCAGTAAGGTAAGCTAGCTTTAGGAAATATTACTTATGTTCTGAATGTAAGAATATGCACTAGATGGGCGATGTGACGAGGCAAGAGCAAGTGTGAGTATGAGGGCTTCAGAATTATTGTTTTGTGAGATATTCCTGAATATTCCGATATGGGTGTGAAATAGTCTCCAGAATTATGTACGGTTAGGGATTGATCTCTAAAATTATCAGTATGGGAGCGACGCTCATGGGATCCTCGTGTGATGAGGGCTCCAGAATGACCTGCAGTGTGAGGTATTCTCCAAGTATTCCTGGATGTGACTGAAATAGTGTCCATCATTATCTGAGGAAGGAGATTGACCTTCAGAATTACCGGGGTGGGAACCAATATTTACCGTACGTCTTAATCTTAAAATTCATCACAGTTATAGGTTTGCATAATGAGGGATTGAACCCTACAATGAGGAGAAAGTTAAGGGATTGCCCTCGGGCCAATGTTGTATGGGAGACATAGAATCTGAACAAGTGTGCATTAGAGGTGAATCGTGTGCATGAATGTCTGTACATCAGTTACTAGGTTCTTGGCATACACTGACATACTTAGGATAATCATATTTTTCTTATGCATTCAAGTTTGTGATTGTAAAGCTGAGGACTAGTTTATTTTAGCGTTGCGCATGTTGTATTCAACTGACGTGCCCACTGTTCTCAAGTGTTGCAGGACTCAGTTTAGCAAGTGGTGTGGGGGCGGTCTAGCGACGAGAGAAGTTATGTGATCGAAGACTTTTGATGATACAAGTGTTGCAGGTTTCTAGTTATATGTCTGAACTTTTTTTTGAAAAAAAATTGGGTAACTTTACTTACCCCTTTAATTATTTTTGAAGGCTGCAATTGGTTTTTTGAGAAATTCTTTTAATGGAAATTTGTACAAA
Organism: Hemerocallis citrina; assembly: GCA_017893485.1. Classification (NCBI taxonomy): domain Eukaryota; kingdom Viridiplantae; phylum Streptophyta; class Magnoliopsida; order Asparagales; family Asphodelaceae; genus Hemerocallis; species Hemerocallis citrina. Next base: position 71,374,525 of record CM030360.1, read on the forward strand.
TATTTTTGAGTTAAATTCCACAATTAAATGGACAATTAAATAACAGAATTAGTAATTGGATTTGAGGTATTCAAATAAAGATGATTTTAATTGAAGTAAGGCTTGAAGTCCTATTACAACAAGAACTTGGGAATATGTAATTAAAGAAAAGAAAATCTAGCCAACTGAGAATGACTAGTGTTGGAAACAAATAAAAGACGAATTGGGAAGATGAAGGAACTGAAATCCTGATGATTTTAAAAAGGGTTGGGGATATCCTAGAGGGTTCGTTTGGTGATGTTTGAAATGTGTGAATTCTAGAGTTTGAGCGACTAAGGGTACCGGCAAGTTGTGACTTATTGAAATTGAGAAACTATCAGTGTGAGCTAGTGTTCTCAGTTTGTTGGTTTAAGTCCTGTAGGGTAAGCTAGCTCGAAGCAATATTACCTATGTTCTGAATGTAAAGATAGGCACTAGACGGGAGAAGTGACGAGGCAAGAGCAAACGTGAGTATGAGGGCTTCAGAATTATTCGCGGTGTGAGATATTCCTCAATTCCGAGATGGAAGTGAAATAGTCTCCAAAATTATATATGATTAGGGATTGATCTCATGAATTATCGGGATGGGAGCTATGCTTATTGGATGCTCGTGTGATGTATGTTTCAGAATGACCTACGGTGTGAGTTATTCTCCAAGTATTCCCAGATGTGAGTAAAATAGTCTCCATGATTATCTGAGGAATGAGATTGACCTCCAAAATTACCGGGGCGAGAACCAATACTTACAACACGTCTTAATCTTGAAACTCTTCACGGTCATAGGTTTGTATAATGACGGATTGAACCCTATAATGAGGAGAATGTTAAGGGCTTGCCCAGGTTTGTATAATGACGGATTGAACCCTATAATGAGGAGAATGTTAAGGGCTTGCCCTCAGACCTATGCTGTATGGCCGTATAGAATCCGAACAAGTGTGCATTAGAGGTGCCTGGTGTGCATGAATGTTTGTGCATTCGTTAATAGGTTCATGACATACACTGACATATTAAGGATAGTCACTTTTCATATTTATCTTTTGCAATCAAGTTTGTGATTGAGGATCTCTTTTATTTTAGTAATGCGTCAATTTTATTCAAATGACGTGCCTACAGTTCTCAAGGGTTGCAGGGCTCAGATAGGCGAGTCGTGTGAGCACGGTCTAGCGATGAGAGATGTTATGTGATTGAAGTCTTTTAATGATATAAGTTGTATTTATATGTAATTTCCGCTGTGTATTGTAAAGAATGCTATTGTGATAAAAAAAAGTTTAAAATTCCTTATATTTTTGTACGAAATTGAAGTAGTGATTTGATATGGCTAAAAATGGGGTAAATCGGAACCGTCCAGATTGGGAACGAATCTTGAAGCTCAGGGGTAAAGCGGTAATTTCGCATATAGATGGACCCGAAGCGGGCACTGGATCTCCCCTTCACAGATCCAATAACCCGCGAAACGGATCCACTCCAGCTGGGTACGGGTCCCGACCCAAGACAAACCCAGACCAGCAAGAGGAGATCAGGGTCACTGATTTGACTAAATCAACGGACCTGATTTGCAGCTATCCTCTCATCGGGAATCAGGGATCAGTTTCCTAAACTAATTATGAGGATTTTACTCCTAACGGTTTCACAGGAAAACAGGTCCCTAATCAGACTCCCATGGCGACTATAAATACCTCCTACCTACCACTGTAACCAGGTAATCACTCTTTTTCCAGCTTAAGCTCTTTCTTAATCATCAATGGTTACTGACAAGAGCATCGGAGGGTGCATCGCCGGAATCAACCCCGGTGTATCGCACTTCCTTGCAGGTTAGAGGTGGGAACCAGTAGGCTCGGATCCGCTATTCAGGTTTTTCCACGAACCCACAAATCTCATCTGTTTACCCACACACTAGATCCAGTGGTAACAGATTGGCGCCGTCTGTGGGAAACCATACGAATAGCAGCCTCTCCTCTTCCCGTCGACTAGCTCTTCTCCAGCCATGCCTCCCAGAAAGGTCAGGTCCAGGAGGTCCAACCGTGGACCCAACCCCACCGATCAACAAGAGGAAGTCCCCGTACACCCTGCTCCGTAGCCCGAACAACTTCCTCCCCCGGTCCAAGACCATTTCCAACAAGGCCAGCCCCCTCTTCTGAATCAACAATCCCCTAATGGTCCCACTGGTCAGAACCAGCGGAGGCAGAAACAACCTCTCCACCAGGACCATGTCTCTGTACACAATGCCTCCTCGGATTCTATGGCCTCCCATAATCCCCGAGTATCCGACCTCCGCAACACCGTTCTAAATCGGCAGAAGGATGTGGACCTTCGCAACCGCCTAGATGAGAAGCGGGCCCGAGAGGGAGTCTCCCGCCAACATCAAGGTGAGCGATCTCCTCATCGCCGAGATGGCAGGAGGTCCCCGGACCGAAGAGGGCGGGGGGAATCTCCCGAGCATCGAAGGAGGAGGCCACATTCCCCTGCTGATCGGCATCATCCGAGGAACGATGAGGCACCCATCACTCGTGCCGAGTTCCAACAATTCCAAGCAACAGTGTTGCAAGCCCTCAACCTTCGCCACAACAACAATAATGCCCAAAGGGTTCCAACACCCCCACGGGTCCCAAGTCCTCGCCACCGATCCATAAGTCCTCCCCCGGCTCCCAATCGCCAGCAACACCCTCATAGTCCTCGCCGATCCCAGGACTATCGACACCGTAGTCCCTGCTCCCTTTCCTATGAAGATGAGTCCAGGGGATCGTTTGACTACCACCTGAGGGACGATGCCCTCTACCGTCGTCTCCACGAGATGGAGAGGCGCATCAGTCGAATGGACAAGGAGGAGGAGTCGAGAGGAAGGACCGTCCGCCCAAGCAGACCCCCCTTCTCTCGAACTATTATGGAGGCTCCCATCCCGAGGGGTTTCAAGCCTCTGCAGTTTGAAACGTACTTAGGGGAGTCGGACCCTTGTTGATCATGTCAAGAGCTTCAAGACCTTGATGCTAATCCACCAAGCTTCCGATGCCATGCTTTGCAAAACATTCCCCGCCACTCTCAAGGGTTCGGTGCGGGAATGGTACTCCCGGATCGCTCCCTCTTCCATCTTCTCTTTTGAGCAGTTCGAAACGCTCTTCATAACTCACTTTGTGAGTAGCAGACGAACGAAAAAGACCAGCCTCTCTCTTCTCCACCTCAGACAGGAGAGGGGAGAGAAGTTGAGGGACTATGTGAGGAGATTTACTGCGGAGGTCAGGTCCATCGCTTCCCTCGACCAGTCTGTGGCGACCGTCGCATTCCAATCCAACGTCCTCAACTCTAATCTTCGGTCGTCCCTCGCCAAAAAGCCCCCGCACAACTTCGCCGACCTTCTCCTTAGGTGCGAGAAATATATTCGGGCGGAGGAAGCCGAGTGCTTCCCGGGTTTCGGAGGATCCGCTTCTGGCTCGAAGAGAAAGACAGCGGAAGAGGAAGGGACGAAGAAGCTACAGAAGGATAATAGCAATCAGCGCCGTCCTCCTCCCAGGTTCGAGAAATTTACCCCCTCACTACCAACGTCTCCACCATCCTGATGGAAGTCGAGAAGGAGGGAGTTATACCTCCCGCTCCGAGGATGAACACCCCAGCCAAGAGGAGGAACAAGGAGAAGTGGTGTCGTTACCACCGTGATCATGGCCACGACACCAACGATTGCCGGGCGCTGAAGAACGAAATAGAGGCCCTCATCCTGAGGCGGCAGTTGGCTAAGTTTGTGAAGGCGAATGATCGTCGAGATCGCACCACTCCTCCGCCTCGGGGGGCTAACAAGCGCTCCGAGCGACGAGATGAAACCCCCGAGTTCGAGGAGGAACGTGTTCTGCACCTTATCCACGGGGGTCCAATGGGGGGCTCTTCCAACTCCTCTCGGAAGGCCTTTGTCCGAGAGGTCAACTCAGTTCACGGCGCCCCTCCCCCCAAAGGCCTCGGCGTCCCAGTAACATTCTCTGATGAAGACCTCGAGGGGGTCCGGACTCCATACTGCGACGCTCTTGTTATCGACCTCCGCATGGCGAACTTCAAAGTGTAGAGGATCCTAGTAGACAACGGGAGCTCTGTGAACATCCTCTTCCTCTCAGCCTTTCGTAGGCTGCAACTATCCCGGGATCGCCTCAAACCGGACGGCTACACGCTCCACGGGTTCACGGGGGTACAAGTAACTGTCGAAGGGGTGATCATCCTGGACGTAACTGCTGGGAAGACCCCTACCACCCAGACAGAGCCAATGGACTTTATGGTCGTCGATGTCCTGGCTGCATACAATGTCATCTTGGGCCGACCTGGCCTAGCTGCCCTGGAAGCCATTCCTTCGGCGTACCACCTCAAGATGAAGTTCCCCACCCGGGCGGGAGTGGGAGAACTCAGGGGCAACCAAGAGACGGCTCGGAGGTGCTACATGACTTCCACTGGGGGTCCGGTGCTCTCCCTCGAGACTTTAAAGATCCCCGAGCCTGAACGTCCGACCTACGTCCGAGCCGGCGGACGAATTGGAAGAAGTGCTCTTCTCGGACGAGGACCCGAGCCAAAAGTTCCTTATCAGCAAGTCCCTGCCGACTGCCCTATGTTCCGACTTGGTGCAGTGCATCCGGGAGAACCGTGACCTATTTGCTTGGTCCGCCGCGGATATTCCTGGGATTTTCGAGGAGCTTCTAGTGCACCGCCTCAGCGTCGAACCGGGGTGCAGACCGGTTCAGCAGAAGAGGCGTAAATTCGCTCCCGAGCGACAACAAGCCATCAAGGAGGAGGTGGACAAGCTCCTAAAAGCTCGGTTGATACAGGAGGTGAACTACCCCGAGTGGCTCTCCAATGTCGTCATGGTTAAGAAGTCCAATGGTTCATGGAGGATATGCATTGACTTCACAGACTTGAATAAGGCGTGTCCGAAGGAGCCATTCCCTCTCCCGAATATCGACACCCTCATTGATGCCACCTCGGGCCATGAGCTCCTCAGCTTCATGGACACCTTCTCCGGCTATAACCAGATCCGAATGTTCCCCCCGGACATTCCGAAGACTTCCTTCATTACCGACCAGGGCCTCTACTGTTATAGAGTTATGCCGTTCGGATTGAAGAATGCTGGAGCCACCTACCAGTGCCTCGTCAATAAAGTCTTCCAAAGCCAGATAGGCCGCAACATGGAGGTATACGTCGACGACATGCTCGTGAAGAGCGTCCGAGGCACCGACCACGTGGCCGACCTACAGGAGGCGTTCGGCGTACTGAGAAGGCACAACATGAGGTTTAACCCGAACAAGTGTGCGTTCGGAGTCTTATCAGGAAAGTTCCTCGGCTTCATGGTTAGCCAGCGAGGGATCGAAGCAAATCCTGAAAAGATTAAGGCCATACTGGACATGGCCCCGCCCCAGAACATCAAGGAAGTGCAGAGGCTTACGGGTCGCCTCGCTGCCATTGGGCGATTCCTTTCGAAGTCTGGGGAAAAGTGCCTCCCCTTCTTCAAGGCTTTCAGGGGAGCCAAGGGTTTCGAGTGGGGCGAACTGCAACAGGAGTCGTTCAAACAGCTGAAAGCCTACTTGGTCAATCCTCCCCTGCTCAGCAAGCCCGTTCCAGGGGAAACCCTCTTCACCTACTTAGCTGCTTCCGAGCAGACCCTAAGTGCCGTCTTGGTGAGGGAAGAGGACTGGGCTCAGAGGCCCATTTACTATGTGAGCAAGGTGCTTCGGGACGCCGAGCTTCGCTACCCGAAGGTAGAAAAGATGGCCTACGCCCTGGTTATGGCGGCAAGGAAGCTCCGCCCATACTTTCAGTCCCACTCGGTTGTGGTCCTCACCGACCAACCGCTGAAGCAGGTCCTCCACAAGTCGGAGACCTCAGGCCGGCTTATGAAATGGTCCATCGAGCTGAGTCAACACGACATTTCCTACCAGCCACGGACTGCGATCAAAGCTCAAGCCCTCGCGGACTTCATCGTCGAGACCACCATTCCCGAGGTCAGCCATGTCCCGAACGGACCCCCTATTTGGACGGTTTTTGTGGATGGTTCCTCGTGCAGCGAGGGAAGCGGCGCCGGTATCATCCTGACGGGTCCAGATGACTTCGTCCTCCAGTATGCCCTCCGCATGAATTTTAAGGCCTCAAACAACTAAGCAGAGTATGAGGCACTAATCGCGGGCCTCGGACTTGCCCAAAGTGCCGGGGCACAGCGCCTCCGAATCCATAGTGACTCTCAGCTGGTTGTGAACCAAGTCTTGGGCGATTACGAGGCACGAGACGAGCGGATGGCGAAGTACCTCGCCAAAGACCGAACCCTCATGGCCCGGTTCGAAGAGGCACTCATCCAACGAGTCCCTCGAGAAGAGAATTCACAAGCCGACGCCCTCTCCAAGTTGGCCTCATCCTTCCTCCAAGGTCTCGAGCAGACCATCTTGATCGAGGTCCTCTTCAAACCGAGCATAGAAGACGAGACCCTCGACTCAGTGGAGTCATTGCCGGTCCTACTGCAATAATTGGATGAAACCGTTAGTGGAATTCTTAAGGGACGGACTCCTCCCCGAGGACCCCAAGGAAGCACGCCGAGTAAAAACCAGGGCCGAGCGGTACGTCCTGATCGAGGGGATCTTGTACAAGCGCTTCTTCTCGCAGATTGACGGCCGACCGTACCTGAGGTGCCTTTCCCCGGAACAGGCCGACTACGCCTTACAGGAGCTCCACGAAGGCATCGGCGGAGCACATTCAGGGTCTAGGTCTTTGGCTCGGAAAATTCTGAATTACGGATACTTCTGGCCGACTCTCCTCCAAGACGCCGAGCGACATGTTCGGCAATGAGGCTCTTGTCAGAGACATTCCAACATTCGTCGCCTCCCCCAAGCCAACCTCGCCTCCCTATCAAGTCCTATCCCCTTCGCAATGTGGGTGATGGATTTACTAGGGCCATTCCCTCCAGCTCCGGGCCAGTTCAAGTTCTTGGTCGTAGCCATCGACTACTTCTCGAAGTGGATTGAGGCCGAGCCCCTTGCCACTATCACCGAGAATAAGGTGCTTCAATTCTTCTGGAGGAGCGTCATCTGCCGATTCGGCGTCCCCCGTGTCCTCGTAACAGACAATAAAACTCAGTTTACTAGGGCCGCGTTCCGAGCTCTATGTGAAGACCTTGCCATCCAACAGCGCTTCTCCTCCGTCTCCCACCCACAGTCGAATGGCCAAGCGGAGAACACTAACCGGCAGATCCTCTCTGGTATAAAGAAGAGATTGGACAAATGTTCCAAAGGCTTATGGGTCGACCAACTGATGAACACAATATTATTCACTTTTTAGAGCAATAATCTTAATATAATTAGACATTTAAAAGCTCTATATGTGGTATTTAACTCCTATTTTCTCTTTTTCCATAGGAAACAGCTTATAACAGAAAAACGAAGCAGATTTAGGACTTCAAGGATAATACACAGCAAACTGCAGAGGATCAGTCGACTGGTTCCCCAACACAGGCGACTGGACAAGAGAAGCTGATTTTCCACAACTCTCGACACAGTCAACTCACTCCCAAAAGACAGTCGACTGGTCTGAACAATTATGAAATCTTCAGGAGTCTCGACTCAGTCGACTGGTTCGAAGATAAGTCGACTGGTCTGCGGCGGAGTAAACAGATAAGATATTCGAAGATTCACCCAAATCTAATTTCAAATCTATTTAAATCCAGATCTTATGCAACGAATCAAATCTAGAGACTGGAAATTGGCAAAAGCACGTGGTGAACAGATAAGGAAGGAAAGAAGAAAAGAGAAAGACATAAATCATCAAATCAAGAAGATTTTTCCCTAAAAAAGGGGAAACCCTAATTCTCAGCTGTGTTCTATAAATATCAGAAAAGAAGCATTATTCAAGGAGGATCCAACATCTCTTGGAAGCGACAAAATCACCAAGTTCCTGAACAAGCAACCAGTGCTTCATTCCATCAACATCGAAGAAGGAGAAAGAAGATCCAGCAACCAGAAGGCAGTCGACTGTGTGACAGCCAGTCGACCTTATTGCCGGAATCCATTAGTTTATTTCTTCTCTCTTTATTCTTTTATGTTGATCATGTATTTGAACTTGTTAAGCAATAAAAGTATTATTATGTGGAACTAATTTCATAGTTGGGTAGATCGAAACCGTAGTTATGTAATGCTATATTCTTCTGAATCCTTCTATGCTACTTATTGATTGAATCTAATTGAATTGATATAGATTGATAACAGTCAAACTTGTTCAGGAGTTATAAGTACAGTCGACTGAAGGTGAGAGCCAGTCGACTGCCATACAGAATCTGATATTATCAAGTCTGTGAGTTAGAAATCTGAATCTGTTATATGAGCATATTGAGACGATCCGTATCTCGTGCTCGTAACTTGTAACAAGGGAATCTTTAGGATTCTTGGTTCAATCAACTTAAAGGATCTAGATCTGATACCAATTTCTAGGACTTTAAGTGTTTGTTCGTTTCCATTGTGCTTATGCTTTTGTTAAGTATAACTTAGTAGATACCATGCTAAAATACTTAGGGAAACAATACTTTAAGGAGTAGATACCATGCCCTTGAAGTGAACAAACATGAGTAATTAGAAGTAAATTCAGAAGGCAACTTAGCATTACTAACTATTGGTGGAGATCAACAACCCAACTATTCAAGAGATATTTGTGATTCAACACCTCTCATCTTAGTTTTAATCTTTTAGTTCTTTTAGAATATTATGAAAACTCTTATTCATTTTTATTATTAGTTTTATTGATTAGTAAGTTGAAGTCTACAATCTCTGTGGGATCGACCCTTGTTATTGCTACACTTTTCTAACGATTCGTGCACTTGCGAGGTTTTATAATTTGTGTCTAGTTTTATCTATTTATTTAGGTATCTAGATTAGCACAACAAGTTTTTGGCACCGTTGCCGGGGATTGTTTAGTATTTTAACTTACAAATCAGTAAAATCTTTTTCTTTTTATTTTATTTTATTTCTTCTTCTTCTTTTATAACATTTTTCTTTCAGGTTACATTCTGCACAGGCAGACCAGTCGACTGTCCCAAGGATCAGTCGACTGTCCAGAGGATTTTTCCAAAAAAGCAACAATGGGTGAAATTTTTTTAAACCGAGTACCAATGCAAGACAAATTCATTCCTAAGAATATTGAGAACCCTTCTTGCATAGCTTTTCAACCCAAAGTCACAGGGAATATGCATCTATCACCTCAATTACTCAGCATGGTGCCCCACTTCTTTGGTAGAACAGACGAAGATCCGCATCTACATTTACAAGACTTATTTGATCTTTGCAGGACACAAAGCATCCAAGGGCTTACCTCTGAACAAATCAGGTTAATCTTGTTTCCTTTTTCTCTAAAACTTAATGCTAAGTTATGGTATAATTCTTTGGAACCAGGATCAATTAATTCATGGGAGCAATTGGCAACAAAATTCTTGAAAGAGTTCTTTCCAGCCCAGAAAACCAGACAACTAAAAAGGGAGATTCTACTTTTCCAACAAAAAGATGGCGATTTGTTTTTCGAGGCGTGGAAGGATTTCAAACACAAGCTTTTCAAGTGTCCTTTGCACAACATACCTAAGGATGATCAGGTACAATCATTTTATGAGGGTTTAAATTACACTAACAAAGCAATTGTTGATTCAGCATGCAATGGAATGTTGATGAGGAAGAGTGCTGAGGAGGCCATAGAGCTATTTGAAGAACTCAGCGAGAACTCACAACAATTCTCAACAAGGAGGAACATCTCAAGACAACAGGGAGTACACGAAATTTCTCATAATAATAACATGCAATTAGAAATGGAAACCATGAACAAAAAGATTGATATGCTTGTAAATTCAACGTTGGGTGGCGTAAAAAACCAACCAAAAGAAATTTGTGCAAATTGTTTTCAATCTAACCATACAACTAATTCATGTCCCATGTTTTCTTTCGCAGATCAGGAGCACACAAACTACGAAGAACAGGGAATGTACCCGCCCCAGAACAATTTTTTTTCAAACACGTATGACCCAGGGTGGCAAAACCATCAAGACAATCAATTCGCACCAGGGCATACACAGCAGTTCCAAGGTGGGAATGGGTATGATAAGCCAGCACAAGAAAAGAATAAGTTGGATTTCGAATCCACCATTCTTCAATTACTCCAACAGCAACAGCAAACAAGCAATCAACAAGGACAGGCCATTCAAAAATTAGAATGTCAAATTGGTCAAATTGCTCAGGAGATAAGTGAAAGAAAGGCAGGAGAATTCCCATCGCAAACCAAACCTAACCCCAGAGGACAAGAACAGCTCCAATCAAGGACAACACTAGAGGAAGAGATTGAGTTTACAATGTTTGATACACCACAATTTCCACACGATGATCATGAATGTTACAAAGTTGACGTGGTTCAGGAAATTTGTGACCAAACATTTCAAGATAATAGCGTTGATCCATTACAAGCAACAATTGCGCACCCTCCACCATTACCTCAAGTTGACATGGAATACGATGACTGGAGGATTGCAGAGACAGAACATCACCATGAAACTCCAGAGTCATATCCAGGTAAGTTTGCATCTGTATTTGAAGAATTGGTATCTGATAACACTTGTGTGTTGCAGGACATGTCGACTTATGAAAAGGAACAGTCGACTGATGAAACATACAAGTCGATTGATGATCAGTACCAGTCGACTGCTATCTGGACACCAGATGAGGTGCTGAAACCACTATATGAACACCTGAAGCCACTACAGGAGTATTTGGGAGAAGACCAGAAACGACCTGTGACAGCCACTGAAACATTGAGCATGCATAAAGAAGCAAGGCTGCAGGGAGTCTTTCAAGAGCACAATGGTGCATTAAGATGGACCATTGCTGATAAACTAATGTCAAGATGGTACGGTCCATAACATGTTGCACAGGTTTCCCCCACATGGAGCATTGACGCAAAATCAAACGTTCTAGGTGAATGGGCAGAGGGGGGAAACCTTATAATAAGATGAGTTGTGAGCCGCAAGCCATTCCATACATTGCACAACTCATCAAGTCTATCTGAAGACAAGAAACACAGCGCTTATTGGGAGGCAACCCAATTCTTCAGGGGAGTATTTACACTTTCCCTTTATTTTCTTTCAGTTATTCATCATTATTTTTCTTTTAGTTCTTTTTATTTTCAGTATCTCCTTACTAGATGGTGACATATGCCTATTTTTACATTTTCTTTCGAACATTGAGGACAATGTTCCATCTAAGTTTGGGGGTATTAGGGTTAGTTATATTTATCATCTTTTTGAAATTTTTTTCTTTAGGGTAAACAATTTCTTATAAAGTAAGAAGAAGGATACTTATTTACTTTAGGATTGTTGAGTTTCATAAATTCCCTACAAGATTATATGAGTCATGCAATTATACATAATAAACAAATGTGATGCTTTTTCTGATGATTATTCCCTTTAGATCTAGTCCTAAACAGAGTTTAAGTAAATAGAGTAATAGAGAAATAAAAAAAAAAAAAAATTGAATAAAGTCAATCTACTCCAATGTTTTGAGTGCTTAGTAACTAGGGGTATTCATCACCAATGTTTACCTTTACGTCAAACGGCAACTTGAAATATGAGTATGCAAAGCACTTTAAAGTTTGTGACCTGCTAAGTAACCAGGTGGATCCATCACAAATGTTTCGCATTCGCGTCAAAAGGCAAGTGACATCCTTAGAGAAGAGACTACAAAAAAAAAAAAAAAATAACTCTAGTTTGCTACTCGGTTTGTAGTAGAGAAAAGGGATAATCACAGACTGAGTAGTTGCATACCATAACTACATTAATCGCATGACAAATATGATTAAGTTTGGGGATTATGAATGAACAATTGCACTAGAGAAAGTGGGTATGTTTAATTTTACTTTGTCTGAAATTGTTTATACCTTTCTATGCTGATGTCCACATAATAAGAAATCTTGGTGGTTGAGTCCATTGTGATTATTATTCTCCCTATTCATAATTTTAGTTTGCTTGAGGACAAGCAAAATCTAAGTTTGGGGGTATTTGATGAACACAATATTATTCACTTTTTAGAGCAATAATCTTAATATAATTAGACATTTAAAAGCTCTATATGTGGTATTTAACTCCTATTTTCTCTTTTCCATAGGAAACAGCTTATAACAAAAAAACGAAGCAGATTTAGGACTTCAAGGATAATACACAGCAAACTGCAGAGGATCAGTCGACTGGTTCCCCAACACAGGCGACTGGACAAGAGAAGCTGATTTTCCATAACTCTCGACACAGTCAACTCACTCCCAAAAGACAGTCGACTGGTCTGAACAATTATGAAATCTTCAGGAGTCTCGACTCAGTCGACTGGTTCGAAGATAAGTCGACTGGTCTGCGGCGGAGTAAACAGATAAGATATTCGAAGATTTACCCAAATCTAATTTCAAATCTATTTAAATCCAGATCTTATGCAACGAATCAAATCTAGAGACTGGAAATTGGCAAAAGCACGTGGTGAACAGATAAGGAAGGAAAGAAGAAAAGAGAAAGACATAAATCATCAAATCAAGAAGATTTTTCCCTAAAAAAGGGGAAACCCTAATTCTCAGCTGTGTTCTATAAATATCAGAAAAGAAGCATTATTCAAGGAGGATCCAACATCTCTTGGAAGCGACAAAATCACCAAGTTCCTGAACAAGCAACTAGTGCTTCATTCCATCAACATCGAAGAAGGAGAAAGAAGATCCAGCAACCAGAAGGCAGTCGACTGTGTGACAGCCAGTCGACCTTATTACCGGAATCCATTAGTTTATTTCTTCTCTCTTTATTCTTTTATGTTGATCATGTATTTGAACTTGTTAAGCAATAAAAGTATTATTATGTGGAACTAATTTCACAGTTGGGTAGATCGAAACCGTAGTTATGTAATGCTATATTCTTCTGAATCCTTCTATGCTACTTATTGATTGAATCTAATTGAATTGATATAGATTGATAACAGTCAAACTTGTTCAGGAGTTATAAGTACAGTCGACTGAAGGTGAGAGCCAGTCGACTGCCATACAGAATCTGATATTATCAAGTCTGTGAGTTAGAAATCTGAATCTGTTATATGAGCATATTGAGACGATCCGTATCTCGTGCTCGTAACTTGTAACAAGGGAATCTTTAGGATTCTTGGTTCAATCAACTTAAAGGATCTAGATCTGATACCAATTTCTAGGACTTTAAATGTTTGTTCGTTTCCATTGTGCTTATGCTTTTGTTAAGTATAACTTAGTAGATACCATGCTAAAATACTTAGGGAAACAATACTTTAAGGAGTAGATACCATGCCCTTGAAGTGAACAAACATGAGTAATTAGAGGTAAATTCAGAAGGCAACTTAGCATTACTAACTATTGGTGGAGATCAACAACCCAACTATTCAAGAGATATTTGTGATTCAACACCTCTCATCTTAGTTTTAATCTTTTAGTTCTTTTAGAATATTATGAAAACTCTTATTCATTTTTATTATTAGTTTTATTGATTAGTAAGTTGAAGTCTACAATCTCTGTGGGATCGACCATTGCTATTGCTACACTTTTCTAACGATTCGTGCACTTGCGAGGTTTTATAATTTGTGTCTAGTTTTATCTATTTATTTAGGTATCTAGATTAGCACAACACCAACTCCCCAACGTGCTGTGGAACTACCGCACCAACAAATGGACCCCCACAGGAGAGTCTCCGTTCAACCTCACCTATGGGTCCGAGGCAGTGATACCCCTCGAAGTCGGAATACCTTCTCCTCGCCTCGCAGCCTACAACGAGGAATAGAACGCCAGAGACCTCCGGGCGAACCTAGACCTGGTGGACGAACTGAGAGAAAGGGCGTCGATCCGCCAACAGAACTACCGGAGGAGGATCGAATTGGCGTATAACAAGAGGGTCCGACCCACCGATCTCAAGGAGGGGGACTTAGTCCTCAGAAAACTAGCCATCTCCATCCCCTGTCAGAAGAGCAAACTAGCCCCAAATTGGGAAGGACCTTACAAGATCACAAGGGTAGTTCGGCCCGGAGCTTATCGTCTGGAAGATCTCGAAGGTAGGGAGATTCCGAGGACCTGGAATGCCGACCACCTTTTAAAATACCAAGAAAGCACCCCGGCGCCTCTCTGAGTATCACAGGGTGTCGAACCATTCCTCTCCTCTAACTTGTAATTCCTCTCTTAAGTTGTCATATGTAAAAACGGCTCACCGTCAATTATCAATAAAGAATGCTTTTTCGTATTTATAAAGTTGCTTGTGTTTCTCCGCCTTTATTCTTTAATTCAATCAATGGTTCGGAGTCCAATACCCGGCTCGACTCTACTTCGCAAGCTCGCTCTTAAGCGAGCCAGAAGTAGTTCGCCACTCGGAATTGCTCCCACAATCGTTGAACTCTAATGATGGTTCCGGAGTCCAACACTTGGTTCGATTCTACTCTGCATGCTCGCTTCTCAGCGGGCTAGGAGTGGGTCGCCATTTGGAATTGCTCCCACAATCGTTGAACTCTAACGATGGTTCCGGAGTCCAACACTTGGTTCGATTCTACTCTGCATGCTCGCTTCTCAGCGGGCTAGGAGTGGGTCGCCATTTGGAATTGCTCCCACAATCGTTGAACTCTAACGATGGTTCCGGAGTCCAACACTTGGTTCGATTCTACTCCGCAAGCTCGCTTCTCAGTGGGCTAGGAGTGGGTCGCCATTCGGAATTGCTCCCACGACCGTTGAACTCTAACGATGGTTTCGGAGTCCAACACTTGGTTCAATTCTACTCCGCAAGCCCGCTTCTCAGCGGGCTAGGAGTGGGTCGCCATTCGGAATTGCTCCCACGACCTTTGAACTCTAACGATGGTTCCAGAATCCAACACTTGGTTCGATTCTACTCCGCGAGCTCACTTCTCAGCGGGCTAGGAGTGGGTCGCCATTCGGAATTTCTCCCACGACCGTTGAACTCTATCGATGGTTCCGGAGTCCAACACTTGGCTCGATTCCACTCCGCAAGCTCGCTTCTCAGCAGGCTGGTCGCCATTCGGAATTGCTCCCACGACCGTCGAACTCTCACGATGATCGGTGCGCCCACCATGGGGTAAGGCTCGACTCATCTCTCAACTTCGCAAGAAGTGGGAGACCGAAGCACTGTTCGGCACCACTGGCCGAACGCTCTTGTCGCCGAACCACGAACGAACAAGAGGCAGGCTCGGAGCGCGCCCCGTCGCTCGAACTCCTAGACCTCCGGTCGGCTAACCGAGCAAGTGCCCATCCGAGCCCAAAAACGGAGAAAAGTCGCTTTTCCCTCAACATTCGTGTAAGATCTCGATCAGACGGCCCAGATCTTGTCAGTGTCGCTAAACGACAAGATAGCATTTTCTTGGGAACTGAGCTGTCTCGAGATTCGTGCCAAACTCCAACAGCTCAGATCGCGCTACGGCGCCGAACCGCGAACGAGAGAGGGGCCGGCTCGGAGACCTCGGCGCGATGAACACAGTCACAAACGAAATAACTAGGCAAAGCTACAAAGGACGTGCTAGTTCGAGGAAGAAATGTTATTAATAATTGGGACACAGTACAAAGCGACTCTTCCACACAACAAGGTTACAAGGCCTTAAAGAACAAAAATTACAATGCCGACCCACTACACTTGGTTTTTAAAAGAAAAATCATCAACGTCCTGTTCGGTCGTCAGTTTGGCAACCTCGGCCAACAGTTCCCCTTCCTCCGTCCGAAGCTCCGCCTCTACAGTCTGCAGGTGACGGATCTCAGAGAGCAGATCGTCCCTTTCGTCTATTATTTTCGACAAATTGTGCCGAACGCACTGGATCCGAAGGGCATTGCTAAAGGCGGTCGGCGAATCTTCGTCCTCTCCTGTAGGGGTCATCTCGGCGATCCTGCTCTCCATACGCCGGATCTCGACGTCTCGCTGACCTAGGATGAGCTGAAGGTGGCCCCGCTCGCTTTCGGCTCGGTGCAATCCCAGCTTGACTTCATAGAGCCGCTCTCGGCACGTCGCCGAGCGCATCCTCATCTCCCCCGAGCCAGCCTCGGATCGAGCGTGGTCATCTGAGCGATTGGGGTCGGCGTCTTGAGCTACCACCACGAGCTGAAAAGAGGAAAAGACGAACAACAAAATTTCAAACATTGCCAAAGTCCAACACTTCAAGAATTTTCAAAACAAACTTTCAAACTTTAGTTCAAATTTAGTAACTCTACATACAATAAGACCGACGCTACAACAGAGTTTTACAATAGCTAGAAGGAACATAAGACAATTTGTTTAGTGCCTCTTCGGAAGGGGTACGCTTCGGTTCAAGGAAACGCAGGGGCATTGATGCCTGACCTCCGAGCTCGATTCCAAATCAGCGAAGCGAGATCCCTCTTCGCCGCTAACTCTAACCGTGGTGCCGACCGAGGCACCGCTAGATGAGACAGCTACACTACTCTAAGCATCAGCAGGACTCCGCCTCGCCGCAGGCAAACGAGTCGCAAGTTCGTAGAAGGTAATCCCTCTCTCGCTCTCTTCGCGAGTACACGACGTACTACGAACGTTGGCCCTCTCAGGCAGAGGCTTGAGCGACGCGACCTCTTCCTCCAACTCGATAATCCTATCTCTTAGAGCATCATCCTTCACCGACATCTTCAAACGAGGAGGTCTTGACGAGCCCGAGACATTGGCGCTATCGGTCGCGAGTCGTCGATAATGGGTGACCTCGATCCCCCTGTCTATCGTAATCCTCCTAAGCTTGTCGACCTCGGCCAACAACTTTTGGCGCTAGGATGACACCTTCTCCAACTCGGAAGCCAGCTTCTCTTCCTCCGCCGAGTGTTCTTTCTCCGTTAACTCCAAGTGATGGATCTCGGCCAAGAGCTCGTTATTCTTTTGCTCAACGACGGAAAGCTCCCTACGAAGCCGCTCAGTCTCACCTTCGGGACAAGGAGCTTGGGGTTGCTTCCGTAGTTGCTTCAACTCGCGACAATAACCCCTCGCAGCTACCTTTATCTCCTCCAGCTTCAAGAACATATAAAACCACCTCTCTTGGCTAAGGGAAAGCTCTCGCTTCGTTTTGGTTATCTCCTTATGAAGGTACGAAACCTCCGTGATCGGACCAAATTTCACCTAAAAAGCAGAGATAAATCCGACGCCCAACACTTGGAGAAATTAAACGACTAATCAAACACAAAATCCGGAGACTAACACTTGGAGATTTTTTGGCCAAACAAAAAGCGTTTTCATTCAAAACTCAAAAAGCATTACAAAAGCGGTGGCCAGTCCGCGGTCGGGCCTTACAAAAAAAAAGAGAGACCAAAGACGCAACCAAGTCAGGGGTCGACCTTTCTGTCACTCGGGTCTGTCGACCCCTCGGCCTTGTCCTCGCCCTCGACCTCGTCCTCGTCCTCACCCTCGCTCTCCTCCTCGGAGTCGTCCTCCCCCTCACCCTTGGCCTCCGTCTCGGTCGTGTCTTCGACACCGTCAGCCTGTCCCTCAGGGCTGAGCATTGCCGGGGGAAGCTCCTCCTCCCCCTCCACGGGGTCATAGAAGTGGTAGGAAGATGTGTCGAACCCCGGGTTCCGAGCGGTGATATGAAGCAGGGCTCGGCCATACGCGTCCTCCATGTTCTTAAACATGTGCTGCTCGGCCTCGTCCTGGACAGCCTTCTTCGCCTTCGCCACCTTCGACTGGTGCTTGGCCATGATCTTCTCGGTCTTCTTCCGAGCCTTCTCCGCCTCTGACCGAACCTTGGCCAGCTCCTCCTTCACCTCGGCGTTCTCCTTCTCCGAGGCCTTGAGCTTGGCTACCTCGTCCTTCGACCGCTGAACGGCGTCGGCCAGCTGCGCCTCCAACCCTGCCACTTCGGCTCCGCATTTTGCCAAGAGGAGTAGCTCAGCATCGAGCAGCTTCAATGCTTTTGCGCGCTCCGACCTCTCTTGTCTTTGCTCGCGAACTCTTCGAGCAAGAAGTTGAAGTGGCAGAGGGTCTGAAAAGAGAACAAACCGTTAAGTTCCGGACCTAGAGACTTGGAAAAATTCTGAAAAAATGCTTCAAGAAGAAAGTGTTCGGTCCACTTACCGACATCGTGTTCCGGGCAATCTGCATTGTGGCGTCCCCGACCTCCCTGGACTTAAGGGCCGCTCGGTCTTTTGGGGTCGGTAGGTGCTTCACCGCCTGCATACAAATGTTGCCGTCACCCAAAAAACCGTCGACCTTCATCACTTGCCAGTCAGGGACGAAGATCTGTTTGTGCCCCTCGGTCAGAATCTTCTCTGCTTCGGCAGTGAGGGGCGGAACTTGGAAGGATAACACCTTGCTCACGTTAAACGCTCCGCTTGACGAGCCGGGAGCATCTGCCTTCGCCACTGGAATCGGCGCATCCGAGACAGGAGGATCGGAGGCAGCAACCTTCTCCTGCTCGGGATCGGCATCCAGAACAACGACCCCCTGCAGGTCGGCGGTCTTCGGGACCGAAGGTATCTTCGGCGCTCGGCCGCCCTGAGGCCCTGTCGAGGGTCTCTTCTTTCTCGTCTCCTGCTCCCTAGCCTTGGCCTTCACCATCAACGCCCTATAGTCCATCTTAGAAGACTCTGCACAAACCGAACGAAAAAACTTAGAAAAATTTTCATGAACTTCAAGCAAAAAGTAAAAATACCAGAAGCGTACTGGGGTCGATCGGACTGAGACCCCCTCGGAACAAAGCCTCCTCGGTAATGTCTTTCCAACTTAGCGTCGGCAGGCCGAGGAGTTTCTTGAGGACTTCCGCCTCCTCGTCACTCAGCACCGGCTCCTTCTTCGCTCGCTTGGCCAGGCCTTCCCTCGACCAAGCTATCGGAATTGCCCAGGGTGCGGGAGCTCGGACATTGAAATACTTCTCCTTCCAATGCTTGATCGAGTCCGGGTTCTCGATCAACTTCACGCCTGTCTGCGGCGAAAGGTAGAACCTCTGCTCGTTCCTGTTCGGCTGGCAAGGGCGGTAGAGGCTCCGAAGGAGAAACATGCTTGGCTCAACGCCGATCTCTTGACACTGAAGAACAAACGCTAAGACGTGCCTCCAAGTGTTCGGTATCAGCTGGGCAGGGCACAAACCGTACCAATTAAGAACCTCGACGATGAATGGATGAAGCGGAAAACGGAGCCCGGCGGCCAAGGCAGTCAAGGGGAAATACGCACGCGTCAGCCGAAGATGACGTGCAGGCTCGGAATCCCGGTCCGGGGAGAAGTAGCCCGTACTCGGCAGGGATCTGGAATCCGGTCCGGATCCGATGCAGATCAGCCTCCGTTAGAGACGAAATAGTCTGGTCCACCTCGGACAACTCTCTCGACTCATACTCCTCTACTGACTTGGTAGTGCCCTGGGTCACCTTCTCCAGCATCTCTTCGGAGTAGCTCTGAACACCCCCCTCGCTCGACAGAACGATAGGCTGCCGACCGAACTCCCCTGCTGTCTTCGGCTGCTCAATGATCGTGACCACTCCTTTACCCTTCTGGGACTTCACTACAACCTCCTGGGGTGGCTCGGCAACCTCACCACTCTTGCTCGGCCGAACAACTGTCTGCTCGGTCGGCTCTACCACCTCCTTCCCTTTACCCGCTCGGCTAACGACTTGGTCCGAGACGGGGGTCTCATCCGAAGAAGTAATCTTAACCATTTTTTCTAAAGAGAAAGGAGAGAGACTGACCTTGAAGTGACAGTTACGGTCGGAAAAGTTCGCCGGAGCAAAGAAACGCCTGCCGCGACAGCTAGCAGCGCCACCCAGGAGCTAAAAACTTCGATGGTGAAAAGTAAAAACTTGAAAGAGAAAGTAAAAGTGAATAATGAGGTTTGGGGTGAGGGAGTGAAGATTTATAGTAAAAGAAAAAGTCTCTTGGGGTTACTAACGTAAGGGCGTGACTCTTGGCCTGCTATTGAAACGTTACGAAAGCCCAAAACGACTTTGTGACCGAGCAGCAACTGTTGGCGAAAAGACAAAACGTTTCAATACAAGTCAAGTAGCTCGGCACACACCGGATCAAAATCCGAGCGACGTGAGATCCGACCCCAACATCGAAGGGCCCGGTCGGCTAACCGAGCAAGTGCCCATCCGAGCCCCAAAACGGAGAAAATTCACTTTCTCCTCAACATTCGTGTAAGATCTCGATCAGACGGCCCAGATCTTGCTAGTGCTGCTAAACGACAAGATAACATTTTCTTGGGAACTGGGCCCGTCTCGAGATTCGTGCCACCATCCAACGGGTCAGATCGCGCCGCGTCGCCCGGATGAAGCACTTCGGACCCGGACACCCCGCATCTGTCGCGGGAAGCGAGAGAAAGTTTGGATTAAAAGTTTTAAGGCACCGCCCTCGGCGAGCCCCCCAGGCCCCAGGGCTCGGTCGATTCCCCTCTCTCCCGTGAGCAACTCGAGGCTTACGACCTCGAAAGCCGAAACCACGAATCGTTCAAGTGTTGAAGAAAAACCACCATCGCGTGGGGCCCGGTCAAAAAGCAGATCAGCACACCTCCCATCTCTAACTCCTTCGGGCTGACAACCATCAGAAGCCGTCAGCCCGGAAGGAAGACAGAGATCGGAGGAGACCCATCCTTCCGAAGCAACTTGTCCCCCAGGTCCGGACTTCGGTCGTCACCTCTTCTGCCCTGATCTCCCCTGACCCTGACACCCACATCGGGGCCGTCAGAATCAGGAGAAGACCATGGCGGAAGAATGACCACCCATCCTTCTGAAGCAACTTGTCCCCCGGGTCCGGACTTCGGTCGTCACCTCTTCTGCCCTGATCTCCTATGACCCTGACACCCACATTGGGGCTGTCAGAATCAGGAGAAGATCATGGCGGATGAATGACCACCCATCCTTCCAAAGCACCTTGTCCCCCGGGTCCGAACTCCGGTCATCAACACTTCTGCCCTGATCCCCCTGACCCTGACATCCGCACTGGGGCCATCAGAATCAGGAGAAGATCACGGCGGAAGAGTGTCCACCCCTCCGACGCTCTCAGGGTTAAAATTTTTCAAAAACAGGCATCCGCCCAAGGCAGACACCTCCGATGGCTAAAAATCAACATTGCTGTGACTGAAACTACAAGGGGAGTGGGGTATTTATAACCTCCCCCCAAGGACCAGCCATTATGACCCTCAGGAGGCCAAGCGACGGGAGCCCAGCGGTCACGCCTAGGGGGCTGAAACGCCACTCATTAATTAGAGGACACCACTCTTAATGACCCCGGGAAGGTGGAACGCCGCGCAAATCCTGGGGCACCATTAATGCTCTTGGGAACTGAACCGTCTCGAGATTCGTTCCGTCATCCAACGGGCCGGATCGTGCCACCACGCTTGGACTGCCGAACCCTTAGACCTCCGGTCGGCTCACCTAGCAAGTGCCCATCCGAGCCCCAAAATAGAGAAAATTCACTTTCTCCTCAACATCCGCGTAAAATCTCGATCAGACGGCCCAGATCTTGCCAGCGCCGCTAAACGACAAGATAGCATTTTCTTGGAAACTGGTCCCGTCTCGAGATTCGTGCCGTCATCCAACGGCTCAGATGGCGCCACGTCGCTCGGACAGCCGAACCCTTACACCTCCGGTCGGCCAACCGAGCAAGTGCCCATCCGAACTCCACAAACGGAGAAAAAAGCCGCCGAGCGACCACGACCGTTGGATCTTCCGAAAATTCGCGCTCCTGATGATGGACGGTCCAGATCGTGCCACGTGCGCTAGACGACAAGATAGCACTTTCTTAGGAACGGAGCCCGTCTCAAGATTCGCGCCACCATCCAACGGCTCAGATTGCGCCACGTCACTCGGACAGCCGAACCCTTACACCTCCGGTCGGCCAACCAAGCAAGTGCCCATCCGAGCTCCACAAACGGAGAAAAAAGCTGCCGAGCGACCATGACCGTTGGATCTTCTAGAAATTTGCGCTCCTGATGATGGACGGTCCAGATCGTGCCACGTGCACTAGACGACAAGATAGCGCTTGAACGGAGCCCATCTCAAGATTCGCGCCACCATCCAATGGCTCAGATTGCGCCACGTCGCTCGGGCAGCCGAACCTTTACACCCCCGGTTGGCCAACCGAGCAAGTGCCCATCCGAGCTCCAAAAGTGAGAAAATGGCTGCCGAGCGACTACAACCGCCAGATCTTTCAGATATTCGCGCTCGCGCGAGATCAAGGGCCCAGATCAAGCCACGCCATAAATAGGTATCAAAAATTAGTTTTTATTTATTTAATCGTTTTATTTATTTAAAAATTTCGAAAAAATTGCTAAAAATTCGGAAAAATTAACTAAAAATTCTAGAAAATAATTATAAATTCAGGAGAATATTTTTGAGCCCCTAAACGGACAATTATTGCCTAGAATGTACTGTTAAGGCCTTCGAACGACTGGTTAACACATTGCAAAATTAAATAAATAATCCGAAAAGATAGATGAAAACCGTCGAATATTCAACAAGGCTTCGGAACAGCTTACAGTTTCAAAAATCACCTCACTACCCCCTTCGAGATTCAAAACCCTCCATTCGGACTCCGATACAACTCCACTAGCCACTGAAACAGTTAAACTCCTCCTCAAAGGCTGATCACACTCAGTCTTTAGGAGTGGGGGGCTCGTGATATGGCTAAAAATGGGGTTAAATCGGAACCGTCCAGATTGGGAACGAATCTTGAAGCTCAGGGGTAAAGCGGTAATTTTGCATATAGATGGACCTGAAGCGGGCACTGGATCTCCCCTTCACAGATCCAATAACCCGCGACAATAACCCCTCTCCAGCTGGGTACGGGTCCTGACCCAAGACAAACCCAGACCAGCAAGAGGAGATCAGGGTCACTGATTTGACTAAATCAACGGGCCTGATTTGCAGTTATCCTCTCACCGGGAATCAGGGATCAGTTTCCTAAACTAATTATGAGGATTTTACTCCGAACGGTTTCACAGGAAATCAGGTCCCTAATCAGACTCCCATGGCGACTATAAATACCTCCTACCTACCTCTATAACGAGGTAATGACTCTTAATTAGAGGACACCACTCTTAATGTTGCCGGGAAGGTGGAACGCCGCGCAAATCCTGGGGTGCCGTTAATGTTCTTGGGAACTGAACCGTCTCGAGATTCGTTCCGTCATCCAACGGGCCGGATTGCGCCACCATGCTTGGACTACCGAACCCTTAGTCCTTCGGTCGGCACACCGAGCAAGTGCCCATCCGAGCCCCAAAACAGAGAAAATTCACTTTCTCCTCAACATCTGCGTAAAATCTCGATCAGACGGCCCAGATCTTGCCAGCGCCGCTAAATGACAAGATAGCATTTTCTTGGGAACTGGTGCCGTCTCGAGATTCGTGCCGTCATCCAACGGCTCAGATGGCGCCACGTCGCTCAGTCAGCCGAACCCTTACACCTCCGGTCGGCCAACCGAGCAAGTGCCCATCCGAGCTCCACAAACGGAGAAAAAAGCCGCCGAGCGACCATGACCGTTGGATCTTCCAGAAATTCGCGCTCCTGATGATGGACGGTCCAGATCGTACCACGTGCGCTAGACGACAAGATAGCGCTTTCTTGGGAACGGAGCCCGTCTCAAGATTCGCGCCACCATCCAACGGCTCGGATTGTGCCACGTCGCTCGGATAGCCGACCCTTACACCTCCGGTGGGTCAACCGAGCAAGTGCCCATCCGAGCTCCACAAATGGAGAAAAAAGCCGCCGAGTGACCACGACCGTTGGATCTTCCGGAAATTCGCACTCCTGATGATGGATGGTCCAGATCGTGCCACATGCGCTAGACGACAAGATAGTGCTTTCTTGGGAACGGAGCCCGTCTCAAGATTCGCGCCACCATCCAACGGCTCAGATTGCGCCATGTCGCTCGGACAGCCGAACCCTTGCACCTCCGGTCGGCCAACCGAGCCAGTGCCCATCCGAGCTCCACAAACGGAGAAAAAAGCCACCGAGCGACCACGACCGTTGGATCTTCCGGAAATTCGCGCTCCTGATGATGGACGGTCCAGATCGTGCCACGTGCGCTAGACGACAAGATAGCGTTTTCTTGGGAACGGAGCCCGTCTCAAGATTCGCGCCACCATCCAACGGATCAGATTGCGCCACGTCGCTCGGACAGTCGAACCCTTACACCTCCGGTCGGCCAACCGAGCAAGTGCCCATCCGAGCTCCACAAATGGAGAAAAAAGCTGCCAAGCGACCACGACCGTTGGATCTTCCAGAAATTCGCGCTCCTGATGATGGACGGTCCAGATCGTGCCACGTGCTCTAGACGACAAGATAGCGCTTTCTTCGGAACGGAGCTCGTCTCAAGATTCACGCCACCATCCAACGGCTCAGATTGCGCCACGTCGCTCGGGCAGCCGAACCCTTACACCCCCGGTCGGCCAACCGAGCAAGTGCCCATCCGAGCTCAAAAAGTGAGAAAATGGCTGCCGAGCGACTATAACTGCCAGATCTTTCAGATATCCGTGCTCGCGCGAGATCAAGGGCCCAGATCAAGCCACGCCATAAATAGGTATTAAGAATTAGTTTTTATTTATTTAATCGTTTTATTTATTTAAAAATTGCGAAAAAATTGCTAAAAATTCGGGAAAATTAACTAAAAATTCTAGAAAATAATTATAAATTCAGGAGAATATTTTTGAGCCCCTAAACGGATAATTATTGCCTAGAATGTACTGTTAAGGCCCCCGAACGACTGGTTAACACATCGCAAAATTAAATAAATAATCCGAAAAGATAGATAAAAACCGTCGAATATTCAACAAGGCTTCGGAACAGCTTACAGTTTCAAAAATCACCTCACTACCCCCTTCGAGATTCAAAACCCTCCATTCAGACTCCGATACAACTCCACTAGCTACTGAAACAGTTAAACTACTCCTCAAAGGCTGATCACACTCAGTCTTTAGGAGTGGGGGGCTTGTGATATGGCTAAAAATGGGGTTAAATCGGAACCGTCCAGATTGGGAACGAATCTTGAAGCTCAGGGGTAAAGCGGTAATTTCGCATATAGATGGACCCGAAGCGGGCACTGGATCTCCCCTTCACAGATCCAATAACCCGCGAAACGGATCCACTCCAGCTGGGTACGGGTCCCGACCCAAGACAAACCCAGACCAGTAAGAGGAGATCAGGGTCACTGATTTGACTAAATCAACGGGCCTGATTTGCAGTTATCCTCTCACCGGGAATCAGGGATCAGTTTCCTAAACTAATTATGAGGATTTTACTCCTAACGGTTTCACAGAAAATCAGGTCCCTAATCAGACTCCCATGGCGACTATAAATACCTCCTACCTACCACTGTAACCAGGTAATCACTCTTTTTCCAGCTTAAGCTCTTTCTTAATCATCACTGATTACTGACAAGAGCGTCGGAGGGTGCGTCGCCGGAATCAACCCCAGTGTATCGCACTTTCTTGCAGGTTAGCGGCGGGAACCAGTAGGCTCGGATCCGCTATTCAGGTTTTTCTACGAACCCACAAATCTCATCTGTTTACCCCCACACCTGATCCAGCGGTAACATGATTCTATATGTGCTACGAATTACATGTGTTTGGAATTCGTCGACCAGTATCCTTCGTCGATCGTATTCATCATGGGCGACCAACCTAGAGCCTCTTCGACCACCATCTCCAGTGACCAAGCTCCCCATCGACCTCAGAGCTCACTGTTCTCGATGTCGAGGTTAAGCGTTGTCATCTAGGAGTTCTCATCGACCAAGCTACTGGCGCCAAGACTTCGGCGACCATGGACTTAGGCTTCAAATGGGGAGATGCTCGGAGTTGTGTTTATTTTCGGGTTGGAGTCATTGTTCGATCATCTCCGAGCATGAAGTTGAGTTTTGTGGAGTTTGAAGCATCTTGTCGGGAGTCCAATGCTTACAAGCATGGATGTACAATCTAGAAAGATGACATGCAGGTTTGTGGACCTTATGCACTGAGCTACCATGCTCCAGTACTATAGAGTACAAAGAAGTTCGAGTACAGATACTTCCTTGAGCTCCTCCTCGAGTTTCTTAATTTTATGTTCCAACACTGTTATTGCATATGAGAGCCTCATCTAAGACATCTACAATGTTCTTGCCATCACTTTCTTCAAATAATTATGACGAAGGTCTTGGGGAAACTTTCAGGGTGTTTGAATTTCTGACATTCGGAGCTTTAGGAGCATAGAATGCTCTGCTAGTTTTTTGAGATCTTTTTGGCAACCCTTGAAGTCCTTGTTACACTAATATCATCACTGCTCTGCGATGAAAGAGTCTCTAGAAAGCTCATAATCTGATTCTCCATTTTCTAGTTTTCCATGTTTTTTTAAGTCACTTAAATGATCCTTCTTCTATTCCAATTTAGATGTATTTTGCATCTACAAGTAGCTTATTAGACTAACTGATGCATGATGCCGCATTCAGAACATTTATGGCAATTATTGCAGTGTTTAGAGATTAGACTGAATAGAATTGTACAATCTGAACTTTATGCATCTTCTTCTTGAATGATTATCCTTCAGTAGCCGATTGCTTGGATCGGAAATGTTAACGGATGTGAGTTGGTTTTTTGTCAAGCTTCTTGTTGATTTCGGCTCTTCATTTTTGCCTACCATGTGTTTGTTGATCGGCCTAACCCACTGAGTTTAAAACCTAGTTGATTTTGGCTTCAAATGAGTAAGTGATCACTTAATTTGGTTTGGAGATTTGTTCAATCAAGTGCTTAGTTGACCACCCATTTTGTTGATCAAGTGTTTTATTCAACCAAGTGCTTCATTTGACAGGTAATTTTGTCGATCAAGAATCCCGTCGCTCGTTTCGTTGAGCCGCTCCTTCGTCGACCAAGCATTGTGTTATTTACTTATTTTTACGAGCAAGCATTTTGTTGTTCTGGGCAATAAGTGATCTGAATGTTGGATCCTGTGTATGTTGCTGGCCTAGAAGAGCTGTTGAAGGAACAAACTTCATAAGGTGGTCGGACTGTGGACTTGCTGTTTGATCCCAGCAAGTTTGTTGAGGGAATTCTAGGTAGCAGTTGAAAGTTTGAGCATGCTGTTTGCACCCAGCAAGTTTGTAACAACAAATCTGGGACGAGTCAGTCATAGAGCTTGTTGTTTGATCCCGACAAGTTTGTGGAGACAACTCTAAGACGAAGTTGGACGTTGAGCATGTTGTTTGCGCCCAACAAGTTTGTAGAGACAACTCTGAGACGAAGTTGGACGTAGAGTATTTTTGTTTGCGCCCAGCAAGTATGTAGAGAAAATCCTGAGAAGAAGTTGGACGTAGAGCTTTTTGTTTGCCTCCAACAAGTTTGTAGAAACGACTCTTTGACAAAGTTGGACGTAGAGCTTGCCATTTGCACCCAGCAAGTTTGTAAAGACAACTCGGAGATGAATTTGGACGTGGAGTTTGATGTTTGCGCCCAGCAAGCTTGTAGAGGCATCTCCAAGACGAAGTTGAATGTTGAACCTGTTATTTTTGCCTAGCAAGTTTGTAGAGGAAACTCTTAGACAGAGTTGACGTTGGAATTTGCGGTGTGCGCCCAATAAGTATGGAGAGACAATGTCATGTTGGTTTATGCCCCAGAGGCCAGTTGTGTATTGACCTTACTAGTTTATATTGTATCATAAAATTTATTTCATCTGTAAGGCATTTCATTTATTGTGTTGTTTTATTAAATGAACATAATAATGTCCTTAGAATAGTAAGTTCAATGTCATGGGATATCAAGTGCATGACTTGATTGTGAGATCCTATTGGTTGAAATCTGAACACTATTCTTAAATGTCCCTAGTTAAGTATTGTTTTGAATTAGGACAACAATAACACATTGAGACTAACATTGGCATAGACTGATGACCATTCTTACGGGTCATGGATATGAGATATCAAGTCTTCACATGGATCATTACGTGAGTGTCATAAGCGGTTCTCACAGTGACCATGGTGTACGTGGTCCTTTGACTTGAAGTCACTACGGTTCCCTACATGAGAAGTTACAGGTTTTAATGCTATCAAACGTTGCTTGTAATAAGGTGATTATAAAGTCGACTTGGACATAATACAAATCATGCGGAGGGATGTGAGTGACTTAGATAAGATTTTTCCCTCTTACATAACAGAAGCGATATCTTCGGGCCCCTTGATTGAGTGAGACTGCAGAATGCATGGCCATTCTCAAACGAGTCAATATGAGATACTGATCTCATTTGTTCTAGTAAGTTTATTCGGACATAAAGAAACCAAAGATTGAACAATACAAGGGTAAGACGCTCTATGCCTTGTGGTCAATTAAGATATTTGGACAAAAGAACAAGAATACATGGTAACATTCGCCACAGATAGGTTATATCAAATCACTGGCATACCCGTTACTTGAGTAGTAGTGATGTATTGCTAGATAGCGCTCACTGTTTATATCACTAAAATAAAATTTTAGTATTAATGTCATTATAATGGGAACCTATAGGATCACACACTTAGAATTGATCAGAATTGGGAATGTTGGGAATCCAAGACTATGGCTCCGAATGTTGGTTGGACAATTAATTAAACTAATTGGGCCAACCCAAATTAGAAGGCCCGCACACCAAAATTAAACTTAATGTTGTAAATAAAAGTCCATGTTTCTTTTAGCATATATTGAAAAACATTTATTAATGGGGTGTAAAGTCCAACTTCTTAGAACATTGAGGGTACAAAATGATGAAACTTAACTTTTGAGGAGATATTTGCTACTTTCAGTGTAACTTTAGAGGTTGAAATTACCCAAGTAAATATCCTTTTGAATCGTCCATTGCATTTGAACTCAGTGAAATTTTTTACATGAGCTATCAAAAGAAGCATAAAAAATGAAAAATCCAGAAATTTATTGTAACACCCCGAATACTAAAATACTGTAATTCGTAGCTCAACAAGATCTACACTTCACTTCGTACAATTTTACAAGGAATTTTGAAACTTTTTTTATAACATTGTTCTTTTACATTAATAACGCAGCAGAAAATAAATGAAGTACAACAATGAAAAAAATATACAATTGTAACAACTTTAACATTTAAGTAATCATCAGCATTAAATTCATCTTTATATCTTCTTGTGAATTCCAAATCCTGCATATGAAACTATGGGCAGGTCTGTTGCTTACAAACAACGCAATATTATACACGGCCATCCTCGCTATGTTGAAAATATAACGATTCTTTAATACTTTAACAACCACAAACTTGAATGTAAATAAAGTGTTAAAAGTGATTACTCTAAACATGTAAGTGTATGTGATGCCTTAATGCCTAATGCAGATGTTTCACGCTAAGATGACACTAATCCATACTTGTTTGGATTTTATGCATCCCATACTACATAGGTCAGAGAGCAAGCACCTACGTACTCCATAATAAAGAGTTTCATCCCTTGCCATGAAAACTACCTGGTAATAAAACAAGTTTAGACATTCCACGAGTACAGATCCCAGTCCCGGAATCCACCGCCCGACTATACAGATGCCTCGTCGTGCGAACATCCCGTCAGTGTCCCTCTAGCCCCGGTATACATATATACACTGGAGTACGACATACTATCCGCCCGACTAATCATAGTCCCAGATTTAAAATAAAGCTCACCCCCATCGGAAGCAACCACAGTCCCGAAATCCACCGTCCGACTGGGTCTATAGTCCCAGAGATCCACCACCCGACTATATAGAGGCCCTCCACTCATGTTTGCCCAAGTTTACTACATCTTCACTTAGTGACTAATCCTTAAATTCATGACATGAACAAATTATAACACCTAGAGTTAGCTTTCCCTCCTACTGGACTTAAACACAAACACCGAGATAGCCCACATAGCCAAATCTCAAAAATCAATCAATTAATTCAACATTTGCCGGTACCCGGGATCTCACTAAACCTCTAGATCACAACCTTTCATGTTCTAGAATTTATGGGTACTCATACCTTTTAATAATCATGTGTTAAACTTCATTGTATTCATATCTTCCACCTTATTCATTCACATCTGAGTCAATTTATCTTAATTTTGTATCATTTATGAAACTAAATTCATTCATTTCCTTATTCACAATCTCTATATAAATAAAAACATTTATTATGAACTCATAACATAGAGTAACTCACTTCAATTTCTTATTGGCAATTTAATCACATGTAGCATTGTAGGAAACATCAAAGTATTCTTAATCAAAGAAAAATAATTATAGAAACTCATTAAGAGGAAATCCAATTGTATTGCAAATTTTAATCTTCCTCTAATCAAGTAAAAGTCATATTCTTAAATGAAAATTTCGGATTCTTCAACCCATTATTTACTGTAAATTCTACCTTTAATCTCACAAAATACATAAACATATTGTGTAAATTATTTTTTATAAAATCTAAATAATAATAGAAAATTTTTCCAATTTTTATTGCATGTTAAAACTCTTAAAAACCCAAAAAAATCAAAAAAAAAAATCAAAAAGAGGAGCTATAGGGTTTCGAACCCAAGACCCACGCTGCTACAGTAACCAACCCAGAGTGCACCCGAAGACCAAGAAGGCCAACAGCGCTGAGTGATTAAAGGCGAACTCAAATTCCTTTTGAATCGGTTCTCGGTGATTTGGTTTAAAAGATCGAAAATTAATAAAAACAGAGTCTCTACAAGACTCGAACCCACGACCAAGCCAGTGTACACAGTGCCTTAAAGCTGACGCCATGACCAGTAATCCCGAACCCAATCTCTATTATGAAGAGAGTTGAATTAAGTTTATACTTCCGGTTTGATTTCAAAACTCCTTTACACAATTTCGATTTCTCATTTAATTTGTATCTTTCCAACAAAAATTTTTCCCCAGAACATTTTCTTTAACAAAAAGAAATATAACAGCAAATATAAGACTCTTATTATATATATATACTAGATTTGCCCGTGGGCACGTTCTTACGGCACGTCTTCGGAATGATACATCATATAAAAGTCTTGTAAACAGTAAAACAACAATTATGTAGCTCAAGTTTGAATAGTAAAACAATAATTAGTTGTAAATAAAAGTCCAGGTTTCCACTAGTATATGTTGAAAAATAATTATAAATGAGAGTGTAAAATTCAACTTCTTAGAACTTTGTATATGGAAAATGATAAAATTTAACTGTTTGTGAGATATTTGCTATTTTCAATATAACATGAGCAATAAAAAATGCATAAAAATTTTGAAAATTTATAAACCTGAAATATGAAAATATAAATTTCGAAGTAAATAGAGAGATAATGAAATAAAGAGAGAGAGAGAGAAAGAGAAATAAATAAATAAATGAGTTCTTTTGGGGGGATTTGAGTTTGAGTTTTTGGGAAAACTTTTTGGCGGAAAAATATATTTTGTGAGGTTAGATCTGGACCAATAATTTCAACCTTATTGAATGAGAGTCACTTGATAGCTTTCTTTGTGTTTTATTTTATATATATATATATATATATATTGACATTGTAAATAATTTTCCACTTAATTGCACACATAAACTCATATTACCTAAACTTTGAAATAAAATTTTGTACCTCTTAATAACAACTTTATGAACTTTTTTATAACAAATAAAGTATATACTAGTGAGGCTATTTCCATATTTCTTTTACTACAATAGAATTTTAAGGCTCTTTCATGCAAGTTGCATTATTTTGTCTTGAACATTCTAACATGTATAAACTAGTTAATTTCAAGCCAACAGTTTATTAGATATTACTTTCTTTTCCACTTTCTAATTACCATATCTAGCCATCAAATTGAACACTACAGGCCATGGCACAATCACAAAAACATGGAGCAATCTACATTAATCACATCAATCAAAAATTCTACATCACTCATATGTCAAAACTAGCATGCTCACCCTACAAATTTAAAAAGTATTCAAGAACACCCACCTCTACAAAGATTTGCAAATGTAGAAACACAACTCCTAGAAAGCTCCTAGCTCCAACACGATCGCCTAGTGCTTCTCCTCCTAACAAGAGCAACTCCATGCCTCCAAGAAAGCAAGACAAGAACTCTCTAACTCTCTTTCTTCTCTTCTCTATTTGATTCTTAATTTGGTGCAAGAGACAAACACTGGGGGTGTAATATCCTAAATTTCTATTTATAATTAATTGAGAAATTGTTGATTTTACTTATTTTGCACGTGCAAATTCTTGTACATTTTCCCTTATAAATTACCTCTTTTATAACATGAACAAACAAGCATTTTTTTTATTTTCTAAAAACCTATTTTAAAAGCCTAGGCCTATTTTTCTAATTTAGCTCATCCTAATTAATTAAGTGTTTAGTTAATAACCCATGGGTCTAAAATCCCATTAATTTGAAGCCCACTAATTAATTTACCTTTTAATTGTTATAGCATGTAGTGTAGACACATTTAGTCGACAATAAATTAACAAATCATGTACAACTTATTAATAGGAGTACTAGATGAGACACATCCATTGCACTAGCATGTGTCTAGTTGTGCATGGGGGTGTGGCCGGATGGAGCAAGGAGAGATGGAGAGAGTGGAGTTGTAGATTGAGGTGGTTATGTGATCATGGGTAGTTGCTGCAACTCCCTAACTCATCCTAGTCTTTGATTTCTAACCATTTGATCTAATCCTAGCCATCTACTCTCACCCTAAAAATGTATAAATACCCCCTAGTTTCTTCTCATCTAGTACACTAGAAAATTTATTAGGAATGAAAAGATTAGAGTAAGGAAAAGATTGAGAATTTTAGTGAGTAAAAGATTGAGAGTTTTTGTGTGTGTGTTCACCCCAAGGAGAGGCCGACCTACATCAAAGCACAGGGAGAGAGAGAGCTCGGGTTCCATACAAGCAAGGAGGAGGAGATGCGTTGGAGGCACAATCTAGAAGGAGAAGGCTACGTTCGTGCATTTTAGGAGATTTCTAGGAGCTTTTTATTCATTTTCTCCAATAGGTGGGTGGTTCTCATGCTTCTGCTTTAGACATCATGCTAGGGTATGAAGTGATAGAATTGCTAAGGAAAAACTAAATAATTTAGCCTCATGATTGCTTATTGAGATAAAAAATGTAGCTAAGAGAATGCTTGATAAATTGATTGCTAGTTGATAAAATTTTGATTTAATGTGCTAAAATCTATCATGTTGCCATGCCATATGTTTTTGAAATATGCTTTATTGGGAAATTTGTGATTATGAGACGAATGATTGATTAAATGAATCATGAAAATTTGATTGTCTAAATTAAAGCAACACTAATGTAGAAAGAAGAAAACTTGTCTTCTAAAAATATTGTAGGATAATAACAAGTAAAAAAATAAAGAAATAAAGTAGTTCGGTGGAAATCTAGATTATAAATTGTGTGGAAATGTGATTTGTTCTCAATGTCGAAATTATGGACATAAAACATAACATAGGACAAGAATGCATGTTTTGAAAGTCAGATAATGATTATAAAAATACTGTTTTACTGTAAATTTATATAGTTTATAATACGGAAAGTCTTGTTTCAAAAAGTGAAGAAAATGAACTAAAAATGTTTTGGAATTATGAAAAATTAGTAATGAACAGAAAACTGGATCAAAAAAACCCAACTCGTTTTTAAGACGGGTGAGTCACTTGGACCTACTAGTCATCAGGTGCACATTAGAGCACTCACTGTAGCGTGGCAGTTGGCCTTTGGTCGTGGGTTCGAAACTGGGAAAAGCCCTTTTAATTTCTTTTTTTTAAAAATAAACCAGACAACACGAAACTTTACTCAAGTGGATAATAACCCATTTCATATCGCCTTAGTGGCTTGGACTCTGTGGTCTTTAGTGGCGCCACAGTGCGGTCACTGTAGCACCACGTGGCTGTTGTGCGTGGATTCGAAACCTGGCCTCCGGGCTTGGTTAAGGAAAATATATTTTTTTTGGGTTTTTTAAAAATATTTTAAGAGTATTAAAGTCAAATAAAAATTGAGAAAAATATTATAAAAATTTCTAATAATATCTAGACTTCATGAGATAATTTTCTATAAATTTTGGCTTAGTATGATTGAGAATTCGAAACTATTCGTAAGAAAGAACTTGTTATAAATTATGAAACTAAATTATCTTTAGATAAAAAAAAATAAATGTATTGTTTAAAATAGTTTTGAAATGAGATTTGGTAATGGAAAATTGAAGTGTGAATTTTGGATTTGGTATTGATAAAGCGAGAATAAGAGAATTATGTGGAAAGAATGAATTATGAACGTGACAAGTTAGAAAATGAATATATTTTTATGCATGAAATTGTACATGAAAGTGAAATCAAATGTCGTGATGAATTGTGAAAGATCTTATGAATATGAATACACAAATGCTATGAACATGAAATGGAATTGAAAGCTAGAGGGTAGCTAAGTCTTATACCGGCATTGAAAGAATTTTTTTGAGATGAGATATTGAAAAGAAAAGACCAAGGTTGGGTCATATTGTTGAATTGATGATTAAAACTGGTATAGAGGGAATGCTGACTCCAGAATATTGATTTTATTCATGATTCAATAATTAAGGATTAGATACATAGCGAAGATGTGATGAAAATATGAGGGCCTCAGAGCTACGGCGTGAGAGTATTCAAAGGCTGTCTACATGAAGCTTCATGTCATGACGTGGATACGTCTCCAGGAGTCCGTATTGCAGGCGACGCTTGTGGGGTGTTTGGTGACTGCGGGTTGTGTCATGTCCCATGACGGAGGTTGAATTGTCCATACGTTCTCGTGTCATGATGTGGGATTCCCTTCCAGGCTGTCTGGACATGAGCTCGTAACTCATAGAACATCTAGGATACTTATCGTAGTTAGTGTAGTAGTTTAAGTCGAGGCGAGAGATTGAACCCTACAAGATGAAGAATGATTAAGGGGTTTTCCTCGGACCTATGTAGTATTGGATGCATAGAATCCGAACAAGTGCGCATTAGTGTCATGTAATATAAATAACTGCATTAAGGACTAAGTGCACAGCACAACACGACATCAATAGGATAGTCCTTTATAGCTTGGTTTGTGATCAAGTTTGTGGTTTGTTAAAGTATTTGAGAATCGTTATACTGTTCGGCATAAAGAGGATAGTCGTGTATAAAATTTCATCGGTTGTAAGCAATTGACGTGCCCACAGTTTCTATGCAGGATAAAGTGCATGAAAAAGACTAAGGAGGAATTGATGCTTATAGAGTTATTCAAGTATTGTTGTATTTCATTCATGTAATTGTTGTATCTTTGCTTCTGCTGTTTAAAAATATAACTCTGATGTAATAAAGTTTTACATTCCTTGTAAAATTGTACAAAGAGAAGTGTAAAGATCCTGTGGAACTTCGAATTCAGTCTTGTTTGGAATTCGTGGTGTTACAGAGTGGTATCAGAACACGCTTCCAAAGTAGTACAAATTTATAAGGAATGACACCCTAGAGTGGACATTAGCATGTTAAGTATAGAGATTTAAATGTAAGTCACTTACATTTGTGTTGCTCTATGATTGATGTTTCTTCTCTCCCCTTTCTAAGATGGCGAACCACTTTGACCCAGCTGGAGGTGATCACTCACACATAGTCGAGGAGGACTACTACCCCGGACAAGTAGACTCTGATGAAGAAAATCCCGAAGAATTTGAGGAGGAATGGCCTGAGTCCTGAGAGATCACTCTACCTCCGGATTCATCTAATGATTCCTCTGACAAGGAAGAACCAGTTCCGAGCAATCTTATTGCGTCTTTTCAGAGGCAAGTAGAGACTCAGAGGGAGAGAGCAGAGCTACTACAGGCCCAGTGTGCGAAGTGCAAGGAGGATATTGCAATTCTTAGTTATCGTATTTAGGATCTCGAGAAGAGAAAGAACATGTACGATGTGCTGAAGGATGAAGTGGAGGAACTACGGGAAGAGTTTCGAGAAGCCAAGAGGAACCGTAGGAACTAAAATGTTCACTAGTAGAAAACCTTGCAATAACAACGAATTATTTACGAGCACTAAATTTTCCTTACTAGTGCTACCATCTACAACAGATTAATCACAACAAACTCTTTCGTTGTGAATTTTTTTTACATCCGCAAGAGATTTTATTAATTTGTTGCAGTTGCAACAATTGCAAGGCAACATTTGTAACATAATATATTCCGTTACTAAAGCAATTTTTTAATCTTCAATATTAAACACGTAAAATTGCTTTTTAAAATAAATTCTCCCCCTTAACCAAAACCAGATCTCTCTCAACTCTAACTTAAAATACCAAATCCATAGCAACTCTTCAACTCCGGTCCCGTTCCAAATAAAAAAACCCCTTTTCCAAAACCCTATTCCAAATCCCCACCGTTCCCCTGTTCCCATACCACCTCTCCTCCCCGCACCCCAAACCCTCCATCTTATTGATGTCGTCCCCAGTCATCTACAAACATTCCCCACATCGTCGTGCCCCCGTGCCCCTCCCCACGTCGCCGTGCCCTTGACCATCCTAGCCCCTACGTCTCTCTCTCACAAACCCTAGCCTCGACCACCATGGCCCCACGTCGTCGTTGCTATCGCCCCAGATTGCTTAAAGTATCAAGCAAAGTAGCAAACCCACACCAAAAAAAAATAATAATAAAAAATCCCCTAATCCCCAATCTTCTCTATCATCAATTCGCTTGGTCATCGCCATGGTTCTCGAGGTCTACATCAAAATCCGTGCCACTTTGTCTTCAACTTCTTGTTAGGGTTTTATCGATGGCGGACTAACAGATCTCCTTTTTGTAACAGGCGACTATGATCTGCATCGACAACTCGGAGTGGATGAGGAACGGTGATTACTCGCCCACGAGGTTCCAATCCCAAGCCGACGCTGTCAATCTCATATGCGGTGCCAAAGCTCAAGTTAGGTTACTTACTCGTTTCTTTTCTGAAAGATCTGATATTTTTGAGTTTCTACGATTTTGATTACTGATCTGAAATTGGAGGTTAATTTTGTTACAGTCGAATCCGAAAAATACGGTGGGAGTGTTGACAATAGCCGGCAAGGGGGTGAGGGTCTTGGTTACCCCCATAAGCGATCTTGGAAAGATTCTCATTTGTATGCATGGTATGAATCTAATTTAGATTCTTTGTGATAATGTTTTGTTGAAAGTAGGGTTTGTTTGATTAGTTTTTGTAGTGGGAAATTTTGGAAGGGTTGGGTTAGAATTTGAAGTGGTTCTGAGTGGAATTGCAGTTACAGGGTTTTGGGGATTTAGATGCAGGGTGATAGGTCGACTTTCTCAATGGAGTTAATGTGCTAAGAGTTGGGATATGGATGTCATACTATACTAATATAAGGAGATTTAGTGCCAGCACTACAGTTCATATAAAATAGAATACTCCGGCAATTTTACAATCTAGATGTTGCAAATTGCATTCTGTGTACCTACTGCTTCGAATGCACAGCATAGCTGTGGGAAGGTCAGTTGTAAGGTCTATCCGACATGGAGCTATAAATTTTCTTCAAGTAATGCTGTAATAGTCACGATTTCTCACCGAGAAAAATCCAATACTGTACAAGACAAATAATTTCAAGAAAACCCACTTATATTTTATTAAAGAAACGACTAATTGAGAGTGCTAGTATTTACAGAACCTACAAATTGTGATTAAGATTGGTGGGCAAACGGTCCTTCCCTTTCCTCTCTAATCTAGTTAATTAGTTGACTTGCTCTACTTTGTTATTTATTAAAGGAGATTGATGTGAGCAAAATGAACCTAAGGCTTGGACCTTCCCTTGCTTAATACTAGTCTTCCTTTATCTCTTGAAATTTCAAGGTGGGCAATTTCCCACCATACCTTGCCTTTGAATCTGCCCGAGGTCAATTGCAGTTCATGAAGAAGGAAATATTCAAATGTTTGCTTGAATTCAAACAAACCTATATTCTCACTTAAACTGAGACACATGTTGTTTATTGTTCCTGTAGCTATTATTAAGTTTTTGTTGTGCACATTGCTTCTATATGCAATACACATGCTATTTGTTTATTGGGGTATGGATATTAGATATATTTATGTTCTAAAGCCAAAAGGGATGATCATGATTTTTCTTGTGTCCTTCAAATGGCTATAAAATGAGTAGGTGTTCTTTGTCTATGTACATGTGTATCTTTTTGTAAATGATGCATCATTGCATCTGATGTGAAACTCTGTATCCATCTCCATGTAAACCCTCCCATCAGTGAAATATTAGAGTTTCTTCCACCAATTTTTGATCAATTTCTTTTGCTTTATTTATCACTTTGTATATGAAGGTTTGGAAATTGGTGGTGATATGAACTTAACATCGGGGATTCAGGTTGCTCAACTGGCCCTCAAACATCGTCAAAATAAGAATCAGCATCAGAGGATCATAGTTTTTGATAGAAGGTAATTTATCTTGACAATGCCATTTGTGCTTAAAATGATTCCATGCTTTTGTTGTTTTTGCTAGGTTGGCCCTTAAACAATTTCCATTCAGCAGTCCAGTTAAATATGACAAGAAGTCACTAGATGCAATAGGCAGAAAGTTGAAGAAGAACAGTGTTTCTCTCGACGTGGTAGATTTTGGAGAAGCTAAGGATGAAAAATCAGAAAAACTAGAGGCTCTTGCATTGTTGGTACTATTACAAAAGTTGTACCAATGGTTAGTGAGAAAGTGAAGCTGCGAACAGGTTTTGCATTGTCTACATCTTCACATGGTGTTGTTTGGTCTTACCACCATGCATGTCCTTAACGAGGTATGTCTATTTTTTCGTCTTCAATATAGATGTATGTTTCTCTGATAGACTGGTTCTATTTTGTCTATTGCTTGGATATGACACAACGATTACTACCAACTCTGGAGGAAACAAACTTTGTGGTCTCTATTTATGTTTATCTAATTCTATTTTGTTTCTTTTTCCTGTAGTCTTTATGTAGTGGCGATGACTATAAGGCTGAGGAGAATGAGGAACAAGCAGAAGACCTTCCATGACTGATAAAGTGAAGTTGGGGATACATGGAAGCAATAGCGGCGAGTTAGAAGTACATTTAAAAAATTTTGTTGTAGTTCTTGGAGTATGACAACTCATCTTTCCTTCTAGAATGTACCGTTGGTATTTTGGTACTTCGAAACAAACATATAATTTTGTAATGAGAATGTTCTATACTCTATAATATTAAAGCTTATTTGGTGTTATGTTTATATTTGTGTGCTTTTGTGTTTTGACACATTGTGTTTTGTTTATATAATTGTGTACATCAAAAGGTGAAATAATTATATGTTCTTAATTGAAAAAATACGTTGCTTAGTCTTGTTAACTAGTTTAAGCCATCCAAATATAATCAGCAATTAGAAAAAACACGTGCAATTGCATTCATAGGGGAACATTTGCAAGGGAATAACTACCTTGCGAACTTCTATTGCAATTGTTCATCAGCAGCAGGAAAAGTCCATTTTAAAACACATCTACAAGAGAAAAATTTGTTGTAGATATTCTCTTATGGATGGGGTCAGCAAGGAACAACTTCTCTTACAAATATTCTATTGTAGCTAATATTCGCAAGGGATAGTTATAATTCCTTTGGAAATGTATACATTATCTAGGAGAGATTTCGCAACTGCACAACTACAAGGGAATGAGAAAAAATCCCTTACGAATGTGCACTCACCATGGAATTTCACTCTTCTACAAGGGAAATTTCTGTCGCAATTGTGACATTTTCTACTAGTGGTTGAATCCTCTTACTGCTTTCATTTGATGTCAGAAATATTTTAAATTTGAATGTATAAAGTTTGAATTCAATGAAATGAAGAGTTGATTTAAATTCATGTTTTCTACTTCGAATTTAATTGATCTTTTGCATCAGAATATGGCTAGAAGAAGAGCTAGAAGCAGAGAAGGGCTGGACTTGGAAACGAAGTTAGCAAGAGTCTATCAGACCCTCAATGTCATTGCCATGAATCGGAACAAGGGGAGGATGTCTGCGAATCCAGTTCCTGAGGCAATCAAACTCGTGGAATCATTCAAAAGGATGAAACCACTCGTGTTTGAGGGGAAGTCAGACCCAGATGCGGCTGACAACTGGATCAGGCAGGTCGAGACTATTTTTGAAGTCTTGGAAACCCCGGAGGGCAGCAAGGTGAAGTTGGCTACACTGCAGTTCGAGAAGGACGCATCTGTTTGGTGGCAGTCCATGATGTGGACATAGGAGATGTTGTTCTTGGTTGGGAGGAATTCTTGAAGGAATTCCGTAGTCATTGTTTCCCATCGGATGTCCAGGAGAAGAAGGCTATGGAATTCCTGGCACTGCAAGGCGGTATATCGGTTAGAGAGTATGAGACAAGGTTTACTCAGCTTCTGAGGTATGCGCTCAAACTTGTGATGGACGAGGCAAAGAAAGCTCGAAAGTTTGAGCATGGTTTGAGGCCAAGTCTGAGATCCTAGATGATACCCCTTGGTATCAGGAGGTTTGACAAGTTTTTCAAACGAGCTGCAGCCACGGAGGAAGACATGGAGCAGTTTCATGCTGCTCAGAACTGGAGGAGCAATTGGCATGTTGGGAAGAGGCCCGCAATTTCTTGCAATTTCAGGGGATAGCTGTCAACTCAAAGGTTCAATCCGACAGGAGCGAATGCTGTTAACATAGCTAGGAGACCTAGAAATAATTGGGTGAGACCTCCTGTGGTGACTTGTTTCAACTGTGGTGAGACAGGACATTATAAATCTCAATGCCCCAAGCCGCAGAATGTAACCCGTGGTGGACCAAGGCAGCAAGTTGGGAAGAAGCCGTACCAGCACGGGCGAGTATTTGCCTTGACTGAAGTTGACGCAGATGAGGTGGATCACGTCATCACTGGTACGAGGGGGGATGTTTAGAAGTATTTTCTTTCTGTTGTTCTCTTTTTCCCTGTTTATTTTGTGAACTATTATGTAGCGAGTGTGTGTTATGTAACCGGAGAACTTTATTTCAATGGAAAGAAAGTTGTTATTTTGTTCGATACTGGACCCTCTCATACTTTTATATCACCTAAGTTTGCTAAAGTTTTGGGAGTTGAACAGAAGGTTTTTCCAGGCAAGGTTTTAGCAATAGCTACTCCATCAGAGGAGACTTTAACCACTGATCGGTACTATGCGGACTGGGAGATCGAGATTGGAGCCAGAATTTTCAGGATTGATCTTATCAAGCTGAATATCCTAGGTGTCGATGTTATCATTAGCATTGATTGAATGTCAGTGTACAGTGCAAACATTGAATGCAAGATAAGGAAGTAATAGTGAAGGCTCCAGGTGGTCCTGAAGTCACTTTCCAAGGGAAGAAGAGATGTTCAGATTTGGTGGCAGCTATCTGCAAGAGGGAGGTTCCTGCAGAGGTGCAGCTGATCCCTGTGATTCGAGATTATCCGACTGTGTTCTTGGATGATTTGCCTGGGTTACCCCCGCATCGTGATGTAGAGTTCAGCATCACTATCCAACCAGAGTGTGCACCCATTTCCAAGGCACCGTATAGGATGGCGCCTATGGAGCAGGATGATGTTAAACGACAGATTGAGGAACTGTTGGAGAAATGCTTTATTCAACAGAGTGCATCGCCTTGGGGAGCATCGGTGCTGTTGATAAAGAAGAAGGATGGATCAATGAGGATTTGCACTGATTACCAAGAGCTGAATAAAGTCACTGTTTAGAATAAGTATCCTATTCCATGAATTGATGACTTGTTCGATCGTCTAAGTATCCTATTCCATGAATTGATGACTTGTTCGATCGTCTACAAGGAGCCGCTGTTTTCTCCAAAATAGATCTTCGATCAGAATACCATCAAGTTAGAGTGAAGGCTGAAGATGTGCATAAGACTGCGTTCAGAACTCGACATGGGCATTACAAATTCTCAGTTATGACAGTTGGAGTAACGAATGCACATGCAATCTTCATGGATATGATGAACAGTGTTCTAAGGCCATTTATAGATTCTTTCGTTGTAGTGTTTATCGACGATATCCTTGTGTACTTCAAGTCGCTAGCACACAGAGCATCTGGCTGCAGTTTTGAAGAAGCTGGAAGAGCAGGAGTTGTATGCCATGTTGTCCAAGTGCAATTTCTGGAAATCTGAAGTGGAATTCCTAGGTCACATCCTTTCTAAGTAGGGAGTGGCAACTGATCCTTAGAAGATAGAGGCAGTGAGAGTTTGGGCAAGGCCTACTACAATGAAGGAAGTCAGGAGTTTCCTTAGGCTAATTGGATACTACAAGAGGTTCATTCAGGGCTATGCTCAGATAACCGTGCCGCTCACTGGTCTGACCAAGAAAAGTGTGAACATCAAGTGGACCGAGTAGTGCGAGGCAAGCTTTCAGGAGTTGAAAGAGAAGTTGACTACTGCTCCTATTTTTGCTTTGCCTAGAGAAGGTGTTGAGTATAATGTCTACAGCGATGCTTCACATCGTGGGCTTGGTTGTGTCTTAATGCAAGAAGGGAAAGTGATCGCATATGGGTCTAGGCAACTAAGACTGCATCAGAAGAATTATCCAACTCATGATCTGGAGTTGGCTGCGATTATCTTCGCCTTGAAGCAATGGAAAAATTATGTGTAGGGTGAGAAATTGAACATGTACACAGACCATAAGAGCTTGAAGTACATCTATCAGCAGAAGGATCTGAATCTGAGGCAACGGAGATGGCTGGAAGTATTTGAGGACATTTGTCCTGAGCTTAAGTACCATACTGGGAAGGCTAATGTTGTTGCTGATGCACTTAGCCGAAAGAGCCGTCTGGCTAGTTTGATTACAACTTAGAGGCATCTTGCAGAGGAGTTGGATCGGACTGGTATTGAAGTTGTTCTGCAAGGCTTGGGAGCATCCTTAGCTCAGTTGAGGCTTTAGCCCACACTGAACGAAAGGATTATAGCAAGTTAGAAGGAAGATGCAGAGATTTTGAAGATGAAGGAGTAGATTGGTGCAGGCAGGTTGTCCGAGTTTCAGATCAGGGATGGAGTGTTATGGTTTGGAGAGAGACTGTGTGTACCGGATCAGTTGGACTTGAAGGAGAGTATTCTTCAGGAAGCACATGCTACACTTTTGTCTGTGCGTCCTGGGAGCACTAAAATGTAAAAGGACATTAAGCAGCATTTCTGGTGGTCAGGTCTGAAGCGGGATGTGTCTGAATTTGTGGCGAAGTGTGAGATCTGTCAGCAGGTCAAAGCTGAGAATCAGAAACCCAGAGGTTTACTGTAACCGTTACCTATTCCGGAGTGGAAGTGGGATAACATCATTATGAATTTCATCACGGGCTTGCCCAAGAGTTCAAAGGGCAATGATGCGATTTGGGTTATAGTCGATCGACTAACCATGTCTGCTCACTTCTTGGCGATCTAACTCACTTCATCTATGGACAAGTTGGCCGAGCTGTATGTTGGAGATATCATCAGGCTTCATGGGGTTCTGTTAACCATTGTGTTTGATTGAGATGTGCAGTTTACTTCACATTTTTGGAGGAGTCTTCAAGCAGCTTTGGATACCAAGATGGATTTCAGCACTGCTTTTCATCGTCAGACCGATGGGAAAACTGAGAGAGTCAATCGTATTCTTGAGGATATGCTTCGTGTTGTGTGCAAGATTTTGGAGGCAGTTGGGAAAGGCATCTAGCTCTGGTAGAGTTTGCCTACAACAATAGTTTTCAGACTAGTATCGGGATGGCACCGTACGAAGCTTTATATGGTAGGAAGTGCAGAAACCCTGTTTGTTGGTTTGAAGTGGGGAGCGGCAGATGTTTGGGCCGAAGATTGTGCAGCAGATCTCTGGAAAGATCGATCTGATCAGGAAGAGGTTGGTGGATGCTTAGAGTAGGCAGAAGAGCTATGCAGACAATCGGAGGAGGGAACTTGAGTTTGAGGTTGGTGACTTTGTCTTTTTGAAGGTTTCACCTAGTAAAGGCGTGATTCGTTTTGGCAGAGGCGGGAAGTTAGCCCCAAGGTTCATTGGCCCATATAAGATATTGAAGCGGATTGGGAAAATTGCTTACCGGTTGGAGTTGCTGGAGGAGTTTTCTTTGGTGCAAAATGTCTTCCATGTGTTTATGCTGAGAGGTTACATTCCAGATCCGAGTCACTATTTGCACGAAGTGCCGGAAGGTTTGTAGTTGGATCTTAGTTACATTGAGCTCCCAGTTGAGATTGTGGATCGTCGGGAGAAAGTCTTGAGGAACAAGACGATCCCGATGGTCAAAGTAGTCTAGAGAAACCAGTTGGTTGAAGAGGCTACTTGGGAATCTGAGGAGAGGATGTTGAAGGATCATCCTGAGCTCTTTACTAGATTTGTATCTTCTTTTCTTTTCTTTTTTTCGTGTTGTGTTCTGTTTTCTCACTCTTTAAGCGTAGTTCTGGGGACGGAACTATTCTAAGGAGGGAGTGTTGTAATATCCTAAATTTTTATTCATAATTAGTTGAGAAATTGTTGATTTTACGTGTTTTGCACGTGCAAATTCTTTTACATTTTTTCTTTTAAATTACCTCTTTTATAACATGAACAAACAAGCATTTTTTTTATTTTCTGAAATCCAATTTTAAAAGCCTAGGCCAATTTTTCTAATTTAGCCCATCCTAATTAATTTTGTTTTTTATTAATAACCTATGGGTTTGTATGTGTTTTTGTGTGTGTGTTCACCCCAAGGAGAGGCCGGCCTACATCAAAGCACAAGGAGAGAGTGAGAGCTCGGGTTCCATACAAGCAAGGAGGAAGAGATGCGTTGGAGGCACAATCTAGGAGGAGAAGGCTACATTCGTGCATTCTATGAGATTTCTAAGATCTTTTTATTTGTTTTCTTTAATAGGTGGGTGGGTCTCATACTTCTACTTTAGACATCATGCTAGGGTATGAATTGATAGAATTGCTAAGGAAAAACTAAGTAATTTAGCCTCATAGTTGCTTATTTACAGAAAAATTGTAGCAAACAGAATACTTGACAAATTTATTGCTAGTTGAT
The DNA here is from genome assembly GCA_017893485.1 of Hemerocallis citrina. NCBI lineage: Eukaryota > Viridiplantae > Streptophyta > Magnoliopsida > Asparagales > Asphodelaceae > Hemerocallis > Hemerocallis citrina. The sequence goes on from CM030360.1 coordinate 71,419,454, forward strand.
AAAATTGAGATTTAATGTGGGAGAATCTATCATGTTGCCATGCCATATGTTTTTCAAATATGCTTTACTGGGAAATTTGTGCTTATGAGACGAATGATTGATTAAATGCATCATGAAAATTTGATTGTCTAAATTAAAGCAACACCAATGTAGAAAGATGAAAACTTGTGTTCTGAAAATATTGTAGGATAATAACAAGTAAAAAAATAAAGAAATAAAGTAGTTTTGTGGAAATCTAGATTATAAATTGTGTGAAAATGTGATTTATTCTCAATGTCGAAATTATGGACATAGAACATAAAATAGGATAATAATGCATGTTTATAAGTCAAATAATTATTATAAAAATACTTTGTTACTGTAAATTTATATAGTTTGTAATCTGGAAAGTCTTGATTCAAAAAGAGAAGAAAAAGAACTAAAAATATTTTGGAATTATGAAAAATTAGTAATGAAAAGAAAACTTGATAAAAAACAACCCAACTCGTTTTTAAGATGGGTGAGTCAATTGGACCTACTGGTCACCGGGTGCATATTAGAGCACTCACTGTAGCGTGGGGGGTGGCCTTTGGTCGTTGGTTCGAAACTGGGCAGAGCCATTCTAATTTCTTTTTTTTTTTTTAAATCCAGACTGCACGAAACTTAACTCAAGTGGATAATAACCTACTTCATATCGCCTTAGTGGCTTGGACTTTGTGGTCTTCGGTGGCGCCATAGTGCGGTCACTGTAGCACCACATGGTTGTTGTGCATGGTTCGAAACCTGGCCTTTGGGCTTGGTTAAGGAAAATATCTTTTTTTTTGGGTCTTTTTTAATATTTTAAGAGTTTTAAAGTCAAATAAAAATTGAGAAAAATATTCAAAAAAATTCAAATAATATCTTGACTTCAAGAGATAATAACATTTTGCTTAGTGTAATTGAGAATTCGAGAATATTTGCAAGAAAGAACTTGTTATCAATTATGAATTTAAATTGTCTCTAGATAAAGAAAAATAAATGTATTGTTTAAAACATTTTTGAAATGAGATTTGGTAATGGAAAAATTGAAAGTGTGAATTTTGGATTTAGTATTGATAAAGTGAGAATAAGAGAATTATGTGGAAAGAATGAATTATGAACGTGACAAGTTAGAAAATGAATTTATTTTTATGCATGAAATTGTACATGAAAGTGAAATCAAATGTCGTGATGAATTGTGAATGATCTTATCAATATGAATACACAAATGCTATGAACATGAAATGGAATTGGAAGCAAGTGGGTAGCAAAGCCTTATACCGGCATTGAAAGAATTATTTTGAGATGAGATATTGAAAAGAAAAGACCAAGTATGGTTCGTATTGTTGAATTGATGATTAAGACCAGTATAGATGGAATGCTGACTTTAGAGTATTGATTTTATTCGTGATTCAATTACTAAGGATTAGATACATAGTGAAGAAGTAATGAAAGTAAGAGAAAAATACGAGTATGAGGGCCTCGAAGCTACGGCATGAGAGTATTCACAGGCTATCTACACAATGCGTCGTGTCATGACCTGGATACGTCTCCAGGAGTTTGTACCGCAGGCGATGCTTGTAGGGTGTCTGATGACTACAGGTGGTGTCATGTCCCATGACGGAGGCTGAATTGTCCATAGGTTCTACACGATGCATTGTGTCATGGTGTGGGATTCCCTTCCAGGCTGTCTAGACATAAGCTCCTAACTCATACAACATCTAGTATACTTACCGTAGTTACCGTCGTAGTTTAAGTCATGGCGAGGGATTGAACCCTACAAGAAGAAGAACGATTAAGGGCTTGCCCTCGGACCTATGTAGTATGGGATGCATAGAATCCGAACAAGTGCACATTAGTGTCGTGTAATATAAATAACTGCATTAAGGACTAAGTGCACAGCACACGACATCAATAGGATAGTCCCTTTGTAGCTTTATTTGTGATCAAGTTTGTGGTTTGTTAAAGTATTTGAGAATAGTTATACTGTTCGGCATAGCGAGGATGGCCGTGTATAACATTTCGTCGGTTGTAAGCAACTGACGTGCCCACAGTTTCTATGCAGGATAAAGTGCATGAAAAAGACTCGGGAGGAATTGATGCTTAAAGAATTATTCAAGTGTTGTTGTCTTTCATTTATGTAATTGTTGTAACTTTGCTTCTGATGTTTAAAAATGTAACTCTGATGTAATAATGCTTTAAATTTCTTGTAAAATTGTACGAAGAGAAGTGTAAAGATTCTGTGTAACTTCGAATTCAGTATTGTTTGGAATTCGGGGTGTTACAGGGGGGCGGGGGGGGGGGGGGGGGTATTTATAGGATAAATGGATGGCTAGGATTTGATCTCAACTCCCAACAACTACCCACTCTTTCCACTCTCCCACTCTCCCACTCTCTCCACTCCTTCCAAAACCGGCCTCTCTTTGCTTGTGAATGCACGTGCACGTGTAGTGCACAAGTGCACACTATCTCATTTTTTTATACTTATTTTATGCAAGTGCACAAGTCCCATAACGGAGGCTGAATTGTCCATTGGTTCTAAACGATGCGTCGTGTCATGACATGGGATTTCCCTCCAGGCTGTCTGGACATGAGCTCCTAACTCATAGAACATCTAGGATACTTACAGTAGTTACTGTCGTAGTTTAAGTCATGGCGAGGGATTGAACCCTACAAGAAGAAGAACGATTAAGGGCTTGCCCTCGGACCTATGTAATATGGGATGTATAGAATCCGAACAAGTGCGCATTAGTATCATATAATATAAATAACTGCATTAAGGACTAAGTGCTCATCACAACACGACATCAATAGGATAGTCCCTTTGTAGCTTTGTTTGTGATCAAGTTTGTGGTTTGTTGAAGTATTTGAGAATAGTTATACTGTTCGGCATAGCGAGGATGGCCGTGTATAATATTTCTTCAGTTGTAAGCAACTGACGTGCCCACAATTTCTATGCAGAATAAAGTGCATGAAAAAGACTCGGGAGGAATTGATGCTTAAAGAATTATTCAACTGTTGTTGTCTTTCATTCATGTAATTGTTGTAACTTTGCTTCCGATGCTTAAAAATGTAACTCTGATGTAATAAAGCTTTAAATTTCTTATAAAATTGTACGAAGAGAAGTGTAAAGATCCTGTGGAACTTCGAATTCAGTATTGTTTGGAATTCAGGGTATTACAGGGGGGGGGGGGGTATTTATAGGATAAATGGACCGCTAGGATTTGATCTCAACTCCCAACAACTACCCACTCTCCCACTCTCCCACTCTCTCCACTCTTCCCAAATCCGGCCTCTCTTTGCTTGTGAATGCACGTGCACGTGTAGTGCACAAGTGCACACTATCTCATATTTTTATACTTATTTTATACTTTTGTTTGTGTGTCAACAAGTTGTTACATGACATGTGTGAGACTATGTAAAACTAATTGTTAGGATTATGTCAGTGGGCTTCTCTTGTGGGCTTGTTTTAATTTAATTAATTAACCTAGTGGGCTTAGAGTGTTCTATTAGGCCTATGAGTTTAAATATAAGAAGTAGACAAAAATAGAATAAAAATAAAAACAGAACTCATGCATACTACTAAATTAATTTTGATGAAAAAAATAGACGATGAAATTTGCACATGCGTTGCATGTGCAAAAGTTAAAAACAAATGTATTTTTATATAAAATTTATACGGGATGCTACATTTATAAACCTGAAATCTGAAAATATAAATTTTTTGATATATATATCAATATAATAAGACACAAAGAAAGCTATTAAGTTGCTCTCTTTCAATCCCCCAAAAAATCAAAGGCCCAGATCTAACTCACAATTCACATTTTCCCCGTAAAAAATTCAAACCCCAAATTTTGACTACCCCCTCTCTCTCTAACCGAAATCCCCCCCCCCCCTTTTCTCTCTCTCTCTCTTTCTCTCATCCTGCTCTCCCTGTCACTCTCTCTTCCCCTCGCGCGCGCTCTCTCTGTCTCTCTCTTCACCTCCATTTCCGCAACACAAAAATACTCCTCTTTCTTTCTCGATCTATTCCCCAAAAAGTCTCTCTCAATTTCTCGGAAATGGCGACACCGGCGGTGGCGTTCGTCGATCAGGATCAGAAGTGGCTGATCAACTGCCTAATGGCCACTCTCGACACCATCCGCGATGTCCGGTCCTTCGCCGAAATGTCCCTCCATCAAGCCTCTCTTCAACCCGGTCTGAATTTCTATTTAATTACCATTTTGCCATTTTTATTTCTTAATTTTTTTCGTCTATCTATTCGATTTTATTGTATTTCGTGGTCATTTCTTGATTACAAAATAACATTTATGGCAAAGAGAAAGCACAGTTAGAAGTGTTGTTTTTCCTCATCTCGCATCAGAGACAGTAATAATTTTGATGACAACACTGAAAGGGTTGGTTTTGAATGAGAGATGACACTGTAGTTACAATCCAGATTTCCATCAATTCTATATCGGTTTTGAGAATAGTTTGAATTCTAGACTTCCATCTATTGACGAATGGCATGGTGGTTTACGAGATTGTGCTTAATCCCTGAAAGATGAATTCTTCAACTCACTTCGAATGTTCCGCTTGAAAAGCAAGACATACAAGGCCCAAAGGTGGCCATATTTACCCCAAACCCTTTTAATGAATTTGGGTATCTTTCACATTATTGAGTTCAAGGTTCTAAATTTTGGATTTTGATAACATTTCGGCCTATGAATTTTCATTTCAGATTTCATATTCCCGAGATTTCAGATTTCGGGGAAATTTTCAAGATATTTTATAAATATCAAAGGGTCATTTTCGTTTGAAATATTTGTCCAATATATGATGTATATAACCTATATATAGACGACGAGTCACAATATCACAAATATGATTCAAGCAATCAACCCAAATATGTGATCGTTGACACGAAACAGGCAGAGAAAATCAACAGTGGAGTGTATCTTTAAACAATACATTGTGTGTCGATATAATTTCAATTTAGACAAATAATTACAAACAAGTAAAATTATAAGAGGATCGCAGCTGGGAAAGAAGCGTTTGAAAAATTTTGGGGTTTAGGGCAATAGAAACCTTTAGGGGGCGTTTGGAATGCGGATTGGAGAATTCCTTAGAATGAGCAGATTCTCGAAAATGTGAGGGTAGGAATCATAATTCTCAGGAATGTTGCAATACTGCATTTGGTACAAGACATTGTATTTTAGAAAATATTTTATTATTGTGTTTGATATAGACCAATTCTTTCTCATCAATCCTTTGTTATAGTAGACATTACTAAAAATACCCTTTTGACTTTATTTTTAAAAAACTAATATAATTGTTATCTACTATAGTAATTGATGCGTATGCGTGATACATGCAAAACTAATATTGACCTCTATATAATAAATCACAAGGAAATTTGAAAAAAAACTATCAAGTGATAGTCTTTCAATTGAAACAAAATTAATGACTCATATTCATCATCCCAAAAGACATTTGTTCCCCAAAAGTGATTCCCCAAAACTAAAACTTTTCCTCCAAAACATAAATCATCATCACTTTATTACTATCTCTCTCTCTCTCGCTCATCTCTTCACTTTTTCATATCTCTCTCTTTCTCTCTCATATCTCTTCACTTTTCAAAAAAAGAGCTACAAAATCAGACATTCTTTAAAAGTTGGATGGTTAGTAGTAACACTGTTATGTTGAATTTTCTTTAACTTCTTTATATGCTTTGCCTGCATTTTTTATAATGTGCTTTGCTTTTCCTGCATTCTCTTAATGTGTTTACAGGGCTTTTCATATGCTGTATCGTTCGCGAAGATGTGCCATAGGCATGTATCCATGGGCAAACCTAGTATGTATGTATATATATATATATATATATATATATATATATAGATATATATAGAGAGAGAGAGAGAGAGAGAGAGAGAGTAATGTTCCGTTGTGCACTCGTGTGCACTCGGCCTTCCCGCCTTCGTATCGACGATCCGAACCGTTCACATTGATCTACATATATAAATTAGTCTAGATATGTAAAATCAAATCATTTCAAATTTATTTGCTCATCCATTGAAGTGTTACAAAATTGTATGGCTGAAAATCGTTGTTTTTTATAGTCGCATGATGGATGGGCAAATAAATTTCAAATAATTTGATTTACATATTTAGACTAATTTATACGTGTAGATCAATGCGAATAGTTCGGATCATGGATACGAACGTGGGAAGGCAGAGTGCACACGAATGCACACTGAGGCCTAGTGCACAACGAAACATTTATATATATGTGTGTGTGCATGCGTGCGCGCGCACGCATGTGTGTAACAATGAGATTGAGAACCCTAGTTGTCACATAGTGTGAGATTGAGAACGTGAGGAACATCCCCCTTCCCCATCCCGCAGTTAGCACCGCGGCGTGAGTGAGAGCCCGATTTTGATTCTTCTGTTTGGATAACATATGAACACCACAATGTTGCAATGCTCGTGATTGGTAGACTGTGGATACAACAGTTCCATCGTTGAGGTAAAACACCAAACACGGATTATGATTTTCACATGGATCCATAGCTGGTTTTCAAAAAAAAATTGTATTTTTCCACTGCCAATTACTCTATTGTAAAACTCGAAGCTCAAGACTTCGGGACAAAATTGGATGTTTAAGCTTGTTGTTTATACCTAGCAAGTTTGGAGAGGCAACTCTGAGAAGGAGTTGAATGTAGAGCTTTTTGTTTTCGCCCAGCAAGTTTGTGAAGGCAACTCTAAGACGGAGTTGAACATTGGAACTTGATGTTTGTGCCCACCCAGTTTGGAGAGGAAACTCTTAGCCAGAGTTGAACGTTGAGCTTGCTGTTTGCGCCCGACAAGTTTGTACAGACATCTTTGACATGAAATTGTACGTTTGAACTTGCTATTTGCGTCCAGGATGTTTGGAGAGTCAACTCAGAGACGTAGTTGAACGTAGAGCTAGCTGTTTGATCCCAGCAACTTCATAGGGACACTCTAAGGCGGAGTTGAACCTTTAGCTTGCTATTTGCGCCCAGCAAGTTTGTAGAAACAACTCTGAAATGGATTTGAACATTGACCTTGTTGTTTGCGCTGAACAAGTTTATTAGAGACAACTCAAATATGGAGTTGAGCATAGAGATTGTTGTTTGATCCCGGCAAGTTTATAAAAACAACTCTGAGACGGAGTCGGACGTTTGGACTTGCTTTTTGCCCCCAGCAAGTTTGGAGAGGTAACTCTATAACACCCCATAATTTTCAAAAGATATATATATATATATATATATATAATATAAGAGGAATTGGCTGTTAACCTATAGAATTTCTATAGGGGGGTTAGTATATGAATTATATGTGTGAGAGTGGGGGCCCACTGTGAAGAAAATAGCATAAGGCTGTTGATTTCGTCTGTTGACGTAACCCACAGGGTTGACGTGGCTGGTGGGGCCCACCCGGGGTCTGAGGCAGAGCACTGCCGTCAGCAGCGTGCCACGTGGCCAGGTTAGGGGCCCACGTTGGCTTCTTCGGCTGTGTTTCCTCACGGGGAGAGAGAAGAGAGGTTTGAGATTTTTCCCATATCCAGAATACAAATAGATTAATTAATAATAAATAATAATGCCTATGATCAAGAGTCACCAATCTGGTTAACCACCTTTTGAAAGGCAGCCTGTGGTGGGCAGTTGTACAAATAAATAAATAATTTGCCTAATAAAATAAATAAATTGTCTGAGTTTGGGGCGGGAGTGTTACAAACTCTGAGATGGAGTCAAACATTTAGCTTGTTGTTTAATCCCAGCAAATTTATAGACACAACTCTGAAACAGGAGTTAGATGTTTGAACTTGTTGTTTGCGCTCAGCAAGTTTGGAGAGCCAACTCTGAGATGGAGTTGAACGTAGAATTTGATGTTTGCGCCCAGCAAGTTTGGGGAGGCAATTCTGAGACGGAGATGAACGTTGGAACTTGATGTTTGCACCCATCAAGTTTGGAGAGGCATCTCTTGGACGGAGTTGAACGGGGTGCCTGATCCCAGTAAGTTTATAGAGACAACTTTGAGACGGAGTTGGACGTTCGAACTTGTTGCTTTGCACCCAGCAAGTTTAGAGAGGAAACTTTGAGACAGAGTTGAACATAGATCTTGATGTTTGCGCCTAGCTAGTTCAATTCTGCGACAGAGTTGACGTTCGAACTTGTCGTTTGATCCCAACAAGTTTATAGAGACAACTCTCAGTTGAAGTTGGATGTTTGAACTTATTGTTTGTGTCCAGCAATTTTGGAAAGGCAACTCTAGGAACGGAGGGGCATAGAGGTTGGCATTTGATCCCAGCAAGTTTAGAGAAATAACTCTGAGATGCAGCTGAACGTTGAAATTTGATGTTTGTGCCAAGCAAGTTTGGAGAGTTAAATTTTGGATGGAGTTGAATGGAGAGCTTGTTGTTTAATCCCAGCAAGTTTATAGAGACAAATTCAAGATTGAGTTGGATGTTCGAGCTTGTTGTTAACACCTAGAAAGTTTGAGAGGCAACTCTGAGACAGAGTTGAACGTAGAGCTTATTGTTTGCACCCAGCAAATTTTTGGAGGCAACACTGAGATGAAGTTGACGTTGGAACTTATTGTTTGATCCAAGTATGTTTATAGAGACAACTATGAGACGGAGTTGGATGTTTGGACTTTCCATTTGACCCAGCATGTTTGGAGAGGCAACTCTAGGGACAGAGTTTGGCGCAGATCTTGCCGTGTGACCTGAGAAAGTTGGGGGAGATAACACTAAGATGGAGTTGGATGTTGAAAACTTGCAATTTGCACCCAGCAACTTTGTAGAGACAAACTTTTAAATGGAGTTGGACATAGAGCTTGATATTTGCGCCGAGCAAGTTTGTAGAGACAATTCTAAGACGTAGTTGGATGCTGAGCCTATTGCATGAAGATAAGGGGTTGTAGATGGAGTTGGATGTTGAGCCTGTTGCATGAAGATAAAGGGTTGTTGGAAGGAATCAAGCAAGAAATGGGGTGTTGGACTCGTTGTATGGAGTTAACGAGATGTAGACGGAGCTCGAGCAAAGACCGGGGAGTTGAACTCGTTATATGGAGTTAACGAGTTGTTGATGAAACTCAAGCGAAGAGTAAAGCGCTGAACTGGTTGTAGGGAGTTAGCGAGCTGTTGACGGAGCTCGAGCAAAAAGCAAGGCATTGAACTCGTTGTATGGAGTTAACGAGATATTGATGGTGCTTGAGCAAAGAGCTAGGTTTTGAAGTTGTTGTAAGGAGTAAACGAGCTATTGACGAAGCTCGAGCGGAGAGCAAGGCGTTGGACTCATTGTATGGAGTGAACAATTTGTTGATAGAGCTCAAGTGGACAGCGAGGGACCGAACCGTAGTATAGAGCTAGCGAGTTGTTGATGGAGCTCGTGTGAAGATCATGTCGTTGAAATCGTTGTATGGAGCTAACGAGTTGGTTATGGAGCTCAAACAAAGAGCAAGGCATTGAACTCGTTATTTGGAGTTAACGAGTTGTTGATGAAGCTCAATCGGAGATCATGGCAATGAACCTGTTGTATGGAGTTGTAATACCCCGTATGAGATGGGCCTTCATGGTGGTCTTCATGGTGGGCTTAGTAATTAATTCATGGTTAGATGGGCCTATAGATTTGGTAGTGTGTGTATAGAGCCGATAGAAAGAATGAATTAATTACTATGGGGCCATGGTGTTCATGGTTGGTGGTGGTGACTTAGTCTCACATGGAATGTGAGTAAGGATTGTGTGTGTATATATTAAGAAGCCTATTATCAAGAGGCACCAACTAGTCATGACACCTTTTGAAAGGCAGCTTGTGGTGGGCAGTTGTTAGAATTTGTTTGAGAGGGGCCCAGGGTGTTACAGGAGTTAATGAGTTGTGGACGGATATCAAGAAAAGAGCAAGGCATTGAACTCGTTCATTGAAGTTAACGAGTTGTTAACGGAGCTCAAGCGAAGAGCAACGCATTGAACTCGACTTGTTGGCAGAGCTCGAGAGAACAACATGGTGTTGAACTTGTTGTATTAAGTTAATAAGTTGTCGATGGATCTTGAGCGAAGAACAAGACATGGAACTCATTGTATGATGTTAACGAGTTGTTGACAAAGATTTAGCAGTGTACGGGGAACCAAACTCGTTGTATTGATTCAACAGTTGTTGATTAAGCTTGAGCGAAGACCAAGGTGTTGAACTCGTTGTATGAAGATAATAAGTTTTTGACAGTGCTCGAGCGAACAGCAAGACATGGAACTTGTTGTATGATCTGAACGAGTTGTTGACGGATCTTCAGCTGTGCGCGAGGAACCGAACTCGTTGTATGGAGTAAACAAATTTTTGATGGAGCTCGAGCAGAGAGCAAGGTGTTGAACTCGTTGTATGGAGCTAACAAGTTGTCGATGGAGCTTAAGTGGGGAGCAAGACATCGAACTCATTGAATGGAGTTAACAAATTTTTGATGGAGCCCAAGTGAAGAGCCTGGCATTGAACTCGTTGTATGGAGTTAACGAGTTATTTGGCGGGGGAAATCGAGTGGCGCACAGAGCACCAAACTCATTTTGTGAAGTGAATGAGTTGTGGGTTTTCTGAGTCTTTTTCACATTGAAGTGAAGTCCTTTGTGTTTGTTCAAAGTTGAAATAATTCCATTCTTCTCTTTACTGAGAAGCAGTCATGTACACCAAATGAGGTCTTTGGGACACTATGCTTATTCTCCTTCGCAAAGCACTGTGCTTGACGGAGTTAGGACTTGTCCGTTTGTACGGTGTGTCATGTGAGATGGAGTTGGAGCTTGCACAGGTGAAGGTGGCGTTAATTAGGAAAGCTTTGGAGCTTGCCTACCTAAGGAAGGCTTGTCTGAATTTTATCATCAAGAGTTTAGATGGCACTAAGGGGCTATTAGCTTGCAGGAGGCCTGCGAAGATGTTTGAGTCTCCTAGGCCGAACATCCCTCTATTGTGGATCCAGAAGGATGACTTATAAGATAGCGTGTTTGATAGTGTTTGCAAGACTTTTGTAGTGATGCTTAGGCATGAAATGTAAGAACACTGTAATTCTGCAATTGTAACGAGACTTATTGTTTTTGGAAGAAGAAATCTTTTATATGCATGTGTCTTGTCCATAGATTTGTCATCTTTGGGGGCTAGTCATAAGAGCTCTTCTTGGGGAGAGTTGGACTACAGACTTGCCATTTTGATCTTAACTAGATGTAGGAGCAACTCTAAAGGGGAGTTGGACTCCAAACTTGCTGTATCGGTCTTCCAACGAATTGTGAGAGTCAGTTTGAGTGGCGATTTTACCAACAAACTTGCTTGTTTGTAGGTCTGTTGGAGCAACTGGAATATCCACTATTATGGACCTTTTGTAATACCCCGCAAAATAGCATATACCTATTTTGGCCTAGTAATCCGTGCATAGTCAAGAGTTGCACACGATTATATATTTTTCTAATAATTATCTGTTTTAATTGGGAAATTTCAGATATATGAGCTATTCTGAACCCAATAAGATATACTCGAGATATCTTCTCAATTAAATTGTGGATTTGTCTCGATTGTTTTGACAAGACAATTTCTGGGAGAAAATATTAATTTCTATAAAACATATATTTTTATAAATTTAAATTATTTATTATATATATATATTATTTATTTTAAACTAAATTTAATGTGGATTGCATTTGTGCACAAGGGTTAAGCTTAGGGTTACTAGACCTTGGGTTCCTTGACCTAACCTATGGTTAGGAACCCTAGCATCATGATGATCATGACTTGGATTTTGATGAAATCTAAGGATGGAAACAATAAGCCATGTGTTGACTTCTTTAAAGAATGAGAACAATCTTGAAGCTTCTCATTGCTATGTGTTGGCCTTCAGCTCAACCCTTCATCCCTTCACCTATCCCACCCTCCATCTACACCCTCCACCTCATCACCTCACCCCACCACCACCCCCACCCACCTCAATTTCCGGCCCATTTCTCCCAAAACCCTAGCTCTCCATTTATATAAAACCCCCCACTCCTTTCACTTCTCATCTCTTATTGTTGTTTTGTTTTGTTCAAAAAAAAAAAAAAAAAAAAGGGGGAAAGAAGGGTGGAGTTTTTGAGTAGTAGAGAAGGGTAAGAGAAAAAGATAGCCAAGCTTCTACACTTGGATTGTGGAAGAGCAAGTGAGCCAAGGAGGAACCAAGCAAAACTAGTTGGAGATTCTCTTACAAAACAAGAAGTGGGTGATTCTCTAAAACTCTAAATTTACTTTCTTTTTGTATGTGAATTAACATGTGGTAGTAGTTAAGAAAAGTTTTGTTATCATTAATGAATATTGACATGCTAAGAAAAGATAGTTGTATGGTAGAGCAACTTTGTCATGATCCTTTGTTTAAGAACATGCTTGTAATGTGTAACATAAGAATTTTTAGGTCACAAACGACTTGGAATTTGGGACTCTAACTTTTATGACTTGTATTGCTATGGATCTAGAGCATACATGAATTTTTTTCAGAATATTTGAAGTTCATTTATTAACCCAAACACCCACTCAAATTTCGAACAGCGAGCAGCTGAAAAAGCTGCTGTTTGTGAAAACTTGACGTGTCTTTCCGAAATGATAACACAATATTGGTGGGTTATTATGAGCTAAAAATTTTTATGGATACTATTGTATGTGTCTACAACCATATTCTTAAATTTCATAATTTTATAAGATTTTTTGATGCCTCAAAAAATTCCTATGTTACAACTGGTCTAGAAGACAGAGTTGAGTCTGTCTTGTCTCGAGAATGAATTTCATCTATTCATAAATACTTGTGTGTACATGATATGGAAATGAAATTTTTACGGTAGCTTTTGGTATGTGTCTGTATCTTGATTCTCAAATTTTAGAATTATTTGATGACATTTGATTAAGTTTAAAAAATAAATTGTATGAAGTGGTAAAGACCCTGTTTGAAATGCAGCTGAATTTTTATGCTATGTTTGAGGAGTCATAACTCTCTGTTTGAGATGAATCTAGATACAATTTTTGGACACAATGGAATGGTATATGTTTAGTATCAGAATCTCAAATTTCATGAGATTTGGACTTAGGGTTGATTTGTTATTGAATTTTAAAGTGGACCAGGTTCAGCTTAGTTCAGATTGACTAGTCTGTGAAGATATGTAATTCTGGAGTTATGTGTTAAGAATTTGGAAGATTGATAAACTAGAGAGTTATTGAAGGGAGTCATAAATTTCCAAAACATGTGGAATTATGTAATTCCGGTTTGTGAGTTGAAAGTTATGTTTTTCCTAAGACTGTGGCAGATCTAGTCTAGGTTGAGACCTTGTTGTTAAATGAATAAACTTTTTCCTGAATGTGCACCTGATAGAAATTGGAGATTTTGAGGACTTTAATGGATTAATCTGAGGATGTGTTCAACTAGAAAGTTGTAGTAGACACTCCTACATTTCTATAGAACCTGGAATTGTGCCATTCCGATGAGCTAGTAGGTTTTTATGCCATTGGCAAGGTGCAGTCAGTGTACGGGAGGTACACGGGATGATGATTGAGAGATCTTTTTAGAGCAATTAAATGGATGAATATGATGCAGTGGTCAATTGGAAAGTTGTAGCCTAGACTCTTAGTTTTCCAGAATGTGTAATATCATGAATTTCTGAATTATATTTTGGAAGTTATGAAGATTACAAGTTCAGCAACTTGCCGTTTTGATCGACTTCAAGCATGGATTAAATCAGGGAACTGGAGTTCCATGAGGAATTTGAGGGTATTGTCAACTACGGGATTGCAGTAGAGTTTCCTAACCTTCTAGAAAACCTAAATTTGATTGGATTTCGATGAGCGTAGCTTGAGTAGCAGCAACCGATGTTTGTTTGAACTACTTAATATTGATGATTGAAATAGAAATCTCTGCATACCGCAGTGTGGTGATTATGAGCTATTAAGTTTAAGATGTTTTAAGCACTTCATTGGAACTTAGACAAGATTTGTATGCTTAGTACTCATAGTGGACACATGAGAGAGTTGAGAGTATAGCTGTATGGTCGATTGTGATTTGCTGTCTTGATGCCTGAGTCTGTCAATGGTCGAGTATTTGGAGTTTGCGTGTGTTTACCTTGATTCACAACTTTTATGCATCTTTTGGGCGCCGATGGACTACTCGCTGAGAGTCACGGAACGGGGGTATGGTCGAAGACCTGTGAAGGTATTGGGAATCGGTGAATGAGATTCTCGTGAATTTTTACTTTTGACAAACCAGTCAGGCTCAAACATTTGTTTGATATGACACCGTGCATGATTTGAGTGATAACGTGTTTTCAGTAACTGTATTTAATTAAGTTTTCCTTACTATTCGCTTGAAGACTGAACTGGTGTTAGGGGTGATTCCCTATAATCCGATTCGATCTAAGGGCGAGCACTAGGCGGTGATAACTAGGGTTGTCTCTTCCTATCAAAGGGATACGGGCTATGTCTTTTCAATGGTAAGACACTGGAGCCATATCTCGCTCTGTTAATTCCTGAGGTACCATGATAAGAACGAGTTGTTCCCTTGTTCTGTGTTGGTGGACATGAACGAACCATGGTGGATCTTCGGTGTTATGGGTATGTTGCGGTGTATCTGTAAGTTCGTCACGACTTTTGAGAGAGGTCCAATGCAACAATTATTAGTGACAAACATCGTAGATCCCCGAATTTTTTATTATAACCTCCTCAATCATGTTGTACTTATCAGGAACAGAAAGTGTACAATAGTAGAATGCATTGCATGGCAAGGGTTCGAAACCTTGAAACTGGAGGAATGGCTTGATCTGGAGCATATGTAGTATGGGATGCATGTGTATCCAGAATCTTGCTGACATTAGATCATGTGCATCCGTTATATACTCTGTATTTTTGCATTAAACTTCAGGTCATGGCATACACAACACTAAAAAATTATGGTGCACCTTTCCATTTCCATTCAAGATGGTTTGTGGGTATGAAAATTGGAGATCGTTGTTTGCTTATCAGCATTGCGTCAGTAGAATTACTGAAGTGCCCACTCAATTAGGTGCTGAAACCGGAATTAGGAATGCGGCATCCAAAATAAGGAATGGCATACTTATCTACCATTCTAGCAGGTGCAGAAATATCGGAGTCACGCGACGGAAGACAAAAGTCAAGGGGCAAGTTCCAGAAAAGTAGATCGACCACTCAGCGGAGATTCGACAGTGACCAGCCGATTACCAATCTGGAAGACAGCCAATAGCTTCACAAGAGGAGTCTGAATATTTGTAAAAGGTTGTAATAAGCTAATGTAATTTGTATTCTTTGTTCAATGACAAGATAATATTGTAACTAATGATGTAATAACTCTAATGGCAATAAAAGTTTTGTAATTTTCGTTTTATTTACTTTGTTGAGATGCATTTGAAGGGAAAGATCCTGGTTATGTCATGGATGTCCAGAAACGGGGATCCGGGGCGTTACACCTTTAATCCATCTATAAGGGGTTTTAATAAGTTCCAGGAAAATATTGAATGGTGAATTAAGCTCTGAACATACTTGTATGCAGGTTGCTAAAGCAACTCCGAGTCATCGGTATGGATTCCAAACTTGTTGTTTGGGAGTTTAACAAGTTGCAGGAGCAGATCGAATGGCGAGTTGAGCTCTGAACGTGCTTGAATGCAGGTTGTAGGAGTAACTTCGAGCCATGGGTATGATTCCAAACTTGTCGTTGAAGGTTTAACGAGTTGCAGAAGCAGATCGAATGGCGAGTTTAGCAATGAACATGCTTCTTTGCAAATTGGTATAGCAACTCCGAGCCACAGGTATGGACTCCAAACACGTCTTATAAGGGGCTTTTAATGTGTTTTTGGTGTCGTTTTTAGGAGTAAGTTTAGCATTTAACACATTGTTAGCATCCAGAGAATTGTATGAGATCTTTGCAAAAATTAATACTAAATTTTATTGGAAAATATAACTAAGCGGTTGCTCTACTAGCTGACCTTTATTACCTGCAGGGTCCAATAAGGAAACTAGTCTTTATTGGAAAATATTTAAAATGTATAGAGGAGGGGGCATTAAGAGCCCTTGTTGAGGCATTCCGTGTTCCAAGTCCTTGCCTATATCTCATTGCCCTACGGGTTTTCAAGTTGATGAGCCGCTAGGTGAACAACTTGACAGACCTTGTCCAGACTTACTTTTTTTGGAGCGATGCTTCCCTTATTTTTGTAACAACCCAAAAATATTCACTTTTATATTTTTTTCGCACGTATTTTTGCACGTACTTTTGTGCACTAAAAAGTTTCACTAGGAATAATTTAAGTTAATCATACTAAATTTAACATTAAGAAAAATGACATAAGTATTTACTAAAAATGAGAAATTTAAAATAAAATGTAATAAGCACGTGCACACGTGCATGGCACCCAAATATACAAACTGGCTGCCCACTGGTGTGGTTGACCGGGTATTGAGAGTGAGGGTGAGTGGGGGTGTGAGTGGATTAGTGGGTAGTTAGTTACTAAAACTGCTGCCTAATTACCCTATATAAATACCCCCACACTTAACCACACATGAACACAAAAACAAAACAAAAGAGAATCAAATTGAGGCTTGGTTGTTGATTGCTTGCGGGAAGAAATAAGGAGCCTGCGTTTTCTTTTTTTTTTTTTTTTGAGTCGTGGGTTTTAGGAGCCCTTTGCTAGAAGTCTCTACTACAAGGAACTAGTTTTTATGCTGTGCTTGGGTTGGACTACGGGTATACACCAAATTTTGATTTTGGGTTTAGAATAGGTTTTTATGCTTTAAAATTTGGAGAAAAAATTGTAGAATTATTCTAGTATATTATTAGAAAATTTTGAAATAATCATACACAATTCTATGATTTATTATTTGGAGATTAAAGCTACATTATCCGTCTAGACAATGTGCTAGATTGATTATTTTCGAGTTTAAATTCAAGGAAGATCGTTCACGATTAAATTTGCGGTAGTTAGAGAAGGTTAAATACAAATTTAGAAATTTACCTTTGGAAAGCTACATTGAGAATTAAATTATTATAAGACGCAAATGTTTGGGATATTTGGTTGTAAATTAAGCGTGACTAAGAGATTGAAACATGAAGGATTTCTATCCAGTTTACCTTTAAATTTTACCTTGTATAAGAAATATATCTGAAATTTTGGAAGCGTATGTGAAGTGTACTATACGAGAAGTTACAGAAAGAGTTTGGAATGATAAATATGTGATGGTCTTATAAATTAAAAATGTTGATATAAAGAGATAAATAAAGGATAAATTGGAATGATAAACGTGAGATACCTACAAGGATTTTAATCAATTGAATTGTTACAAATTGTAGCCATGAGAAGTTGTTTGAGATTAATGAATGAAAAGGAATTGAATGGTGGATAATGAATGAGAAGTTTATGATAAGGTTAGATGTAACCTATATGATCTTTGTATTGAGATGGTTGGATTCTAGGGACTGAGCAAGAGCCAGGACACCGGCAATTTATAATGTGTGAAAATTTGAGAAGTAGTCAGTGAGAGCTAACATTCTTTTTGAGAAGTAGACAGTAGGGTCTAATATTCTTAGTGATTTGGTTTAAGTCCGGTTGGGTAAGTCAGCCCTAGGTTCTTAGTAACTATTTAACTTAAGGATAGGCCCTAGTTGGAGATTTGATGAAACAAGAGGAAACGTAAGTATGAGGACTCCAGGATGATCCGCAAAGTAGGATTAATTTCCCAGTATTCTGGGACGAGAGCGACACTCAGTAGATATTTGTGCAATGAGGGTTCTAGAATGACCAGCAGATTGAGAAAATCCCCAATATTCCGGGACGATGGATGAAATAGGCCCCAAAATGATCTGCAGAGTGGGATTGATCTCCATTATTCCGAGGCGAGAACCAATACTTGCCAAGTATCTAAACCTTGTAGTAGTCATGGTAGTAGGCTGCATAGCGAGGAATTAAACCCTATATTTTGGAGTACGTTAAGGGCTAGCCCTCAGACCTATGTAGTATGGGATGCATAGAATACGTATAAGTGTGCATTAGTGTTGAATTAGGCATCATGATCATATCATACACTGACTTGTTTAGAATAGTCACATTTTATACTTCTGCATTCATGTTTGTTATTGTTAAGTTAATGGAAATGTTGTATTATTGCATTGCATCAGTTGTATGCAACTGATGTGCCCACAGTTTTCAAATGCAGGACTTGGAATAGCATGAGACGGGATGATGAGTTTGTTACTGATGATTATTGCCATATTGAAGTTTTTGAATGTCGAAGTTATATTTCTTGATGAAATTTTCAATGTTACAAATGAAAACATTCTAAATTCCTTGTATTTTTGTACGAATTTTAAGTAAAAGATCTTATTGTGTTACGAGTTACATACGTTTAGAATTTAGGGTGCTACAGAGTGGTATCAGAGCCAACTTCAATAAGTAGTACAAAACTATGAAGAAAACACATTAGGGTGGAAATTAGATGTGTATGTATCGATCTCTAGAGATCTAAATGTTATAGTTGCATCAACTTACATTTACGTTGCACTATAAACTGATGTGTTCCTCTCCTTTCGCCGTAGAATGGCGGATAACCAAAACCCGGTGGATGAAGTAGAAGAAGAAGTGTTCTTTTAGGACCTTGAAGAGGAAGGAGAAGAACCAGAAGAAGAGGAGGACCCAGAAGAAGAAGAGGAAGAACTGCCCGAGTCTTGCGAGGTCACTCCACCCTAGCCAGAACCCCAAAGTGAATCTTCTGATGAAGAGCAAGTTCGAAACAAGAAATATCATATCATCGCTTCTCTTCGGAAGTAGTTGATTATTTATAAGTGGAGAGTAACCCACTTGGAGGCACATCATGTAGAGGATAAGCGAAACATCATAGATCTGAGTTAGCGAGTATCGGAGCTTGAGAAGTGTCCTCACAGGAATGCTCGGCATTTCACCCAGCTGGACAACAGAACCCGGTGGGGTGAACAAAAGTGCCGTCAATGATATGACGGGCTGTAGAAAGAAATTGATGATCTACAGGAAGAGCTCAGAGAAGACAAGAGGAACCATGGAATCTATGCTGCTTTATGCTCATGTTTGTTTACTTTCTGTAGAAGGATTTGGAGTTTCCTTATGTTCTTTATGTATGGATGTATGGACCCAGTTTATTTCTGAATATATGAAGTTTATCTTTTGAAATGAATAAAGTCTCGATTATTGCTGCTTTTGATGATTGATAATGTTTTATAAATCAGAAATGGCCAGACGATGAACCATAAATGGTGAGGGATCGAGTGGAGATGGGAACCGACTCAACTTGGAGACAAAATTGGCCCGGGTATACCAAACCCTCAGTACTTTTGTGGCAGCAAGCGTGAACCGGTATGCAAGGGCAGGATCGACGGTGCAGGTCCTAGAAGCCATAAAACTGGTCGAGTCCTTTAAGAGGATGGAACCTTCGGTTTTAAAACATCAGGTGGATCTTGAGGCAGCTGATGACTGGATCAGGCCGATTGAAATAGGGTTTGATGTGTTGGAGACTCTTGAGGCTAGCAAGGTGAAGCAGCAACTATTCAGTTGAAGAAGGATGCCAGAGTTTAGTGGCAGTCCTAGTTTGGTGGCATGAAGAGGACTTTGGGCAACGAGCCTATTACTTGAAATGACTTCTTCGAAGAATTTCGAAGCCATTACTTCCCAATGGATGTGCAAGAGAAGAAGGCGAAGGAATTTTTAAGCCTGCAACAGGGTAACTTGTTCGTCAATGAGTATGAGACGAAGTTTACACAACAATCCATGTATGCACTCAAATTGGTGGTCGATGAAGCCAAGAAGTCGAGGAAGTTTGACCAGGGTCTGAGGCCAAGACTAAAGTCTCATATGTGTAACAACCCGAATTACAAAACAGACTGAATTCGAAGTTCCATATGATCGTTACACTTCTCTTCGTACAATTTTACACAGAATTAAAGACTTTTGTTACATCAGAGTTACATTTACATTACATATTTACAGCAGAAGCAGTTTACAACAAATTACATGAATAGAAATGTACAACACTGGAATCATTCTTTAAGCAGCATGCATACTTTAGTCTTGTTAATCACTTTATCCTGCATGGAAAAAGTGGGCACGTCAGTTCATGCAACTGATGCTAGGATATAATACATCAATTTTCTCTTAATTGGAAAGCACAAACTTGTCACAAATAGAACTACGGGGACTATCCTGTTGATGTCGTGTTGTGCGGTGCACTTAATCCTTAATGCTATTAAGTATGTTACATGACACTAATGCGCACTTGTTCAGGTTCTATGCATCCCATACTACATAAGTCTGAGAGAAAGCCCTTAACCATTCTTCATCTTGTAGGGTTAAATCCCTCGTCGTGACTTAAACTATTATAGTAACTACGATAAGTATCCTAGATGTTCTATGAGTTACGAGCTCATGTCCAGACAGTCTGGATGGGAATCCCACATCATGACACAATGCATTGTGTAGAATTTATGAACAATTCAGCCTCCGTCACAGGACATGACACCACCCGCAGTTACCAAACACCCCACAAGCGTCGCCTGCGGTACCGACTCCTGAAGACATATCCACATCATAACACGACTCATCGTGTAGACAGTCTGTGACTACTTTCACGTCGTAGCTCCGTGGCCCTCATACTCATGTTTTTCTCTTACTTTCGTCACATCTTCACTATGTCTCTAGTCCTTAGTTATTTGAATCATGGAAAAAATTAATTTTCTAGAGTTAGCCCTTCCACTATACCGGTCATAACTATTTATATATCAGGACCCAAATCTTGGTCTTTTCATTTCAAATCTCATTTCAACAATCTTTTTTCAATGCCAGTATGAGGCTTAGCTACACTCTAGTTCTCAATTTCACTTCATAATCACAAAATCGAGTTTTCATACTCATATATTCTTTTTCATAGTTCAATAATTTTATCCATTTCTTTTCTATATGTCAATTTCTTACATAAGTTCAAATTCAATTTATATCAATCTCATTCAAGAAAATAAGTCTCAATAATTCCATTTAATTCTCACACTATTATTTCTTTTTCTCCAAAAATCAAAATCATATTTTTATTTTAACTTTGAAATGCATACATTACCCAAAATAAAGAATAAAATCCATAAATGAACACACTTCAAGTTCTTTTTATCCACGATTCTCTTTTATAATTTAATATAACTCCTCATGGATTATATCACTTTTTTATACTTATGCAAATATCATTTTTTTTATAGAGTTTTACTCGATTTTTACTTCTCAAACTCCTTAATTTAAGTCAAAATAATGTGTAAATATTTTTTCATAAAGTTCATGTATTTTTATAATAATTAAAATAACTTTTTCCGAATTTAAAAAGCCAAAAATCAATTAAAATGGAAAAAAACAGAAAATTTGTTTCTAAATGCCGAACTCAGGATTCGAACCAGCGACCCAAAGCCAGACCCACACTACGGTGCAGCGCACTGTGGCGCACGCGCTAACCAAAAAGGATAGGGCGCAACCACGGAATAAAGGAGGGTTCAAATCCCTAAAAACTTGCCTTTCAGTTATTGGATTTTTTTCAAAAAAAGAAAAAACAAGGCTACTGTCCAGTTTCGAACCTGAGACCTAAGACCAAACCAACGCTACATTAAAGTGCACCCGAACACACCCGTTAACCAATAAGTCCAAGTGGCTAATCTGATATGAGTTAGGTTTTTGGGGTTTTGATTCAAGTTTCGGTTCACTTCAAATTTTTATAAAAATAACTAGTTTTTAAACTCTTTTCTTCTCCTATTTCTTTCTAAAATTGCAGAATAGAATTTTTATGCATTTCTAATAAATCAGTAATTTAAAACTTAATTTTTGACATAAAAAGTATAATTTTCCTCTTTAATTACAATTTTGTCTACAATTTTGAATATGCACATACAAATGTTGTTTCTTTATAATTTTGCATTCAAACTTTCCATAGATTCTTTTATTATTTTTATTATTATTAACCAATCATTTCAGTAACAATTATCTCTTTTTCATGCCACTAACAAATGAATTAGTAGAAATCACATTTTGCATGGTTAGCATTTCAACTAACTAAACATACAATCATATCTTCTTAGTTTAGCACAATCAATCAATTAAAGCATGGTAGCATGGTTAATTCTAAGCTAACAATCTAAATTTTGCAATTAATTAACATTCATTTAACATACATTCAAACCATCGCAATTTTGTCTCATTTTCATAACACATGGCTAAAATAACTAAAGTTTCTTCTCAATTTCATCAACCATACCCTAGCATGATGTCTAATTAGAAGTTTGAGAAAATCACCCACCTCTAATGGAGAGAAAAACAAACAAAACTCCTAGGGATCTCCTAGAATGAACAAGTGAAGCCTACTCCTCCTAGATCGTGCCGCCAATTGACTTCTCCTCCTTGCTTGCAATGCAACCCGAGCCTCACCCTTGCTCCTTGAAAAAAACGGCCTCTACTTGGGTTGAAGAACACACACTAGCACTCAATCTTTTAAACTCACAAACTACTCAATCTTTTGTCTCACTAATTTGTCTTTCTTTTTTTTCTTTCTGTTCTTTTCTTTTCAATTCTTTAGGTGTGAGAATGAATAGTCGGGGGGGGGGGGGGGGGGGGGGGGTAGGGTATTGATACAAATTTTTAGGGTGAATGGAAGGCTAGAATTAGTCCAAATGATTTGGGATCAAGGGTCAAGATGAACTAGGGAGTTATAGAAACTACCCATGATGAAGCAACCAACTCTCCACCTCTCCCATCTCTCCATCTCTCCCAAGCATTATCCGGGATATGGGTAAAAGTGCACATTGCTCACTCTAGTTCATGCACATGCCAACTAGCATCCCCCTTTTACAAGTTTGTTCATGAGAATTAATTAATTGTTCACTAAACCCGTCTGCACTACAAGTTAGAATAATAAAAAGAGAAATTAAGTTAAATGGGCTCACTAATGGGCCAATTAACCATGGGATCTACTAATTAAATTAATTAATTAATTATGATGGGCTAAAAATAGACAAATAGGCCTAGAATTTAATTAAGCTTTTTAAACATAGTCTTTTGGAAAATAATGAGAACAAATGCTATAAAGAAATAATTTTCTAAAAGAAAATATACATATGAAATTATACGTGCAAAACACTTAAAATCACAAACTCTTGATAAATAAAAATTTAGGGTGTTACAACACTCTCTCCTTAGAATAGTTCCATCCCCGGAACTACACCTAAAGAGTGAGAAAACATGAATACAACGAAGAGAAGAAAAGAAAAGAAAAGAATATACAAATCACACAAAGAGCTCAGGATGATCTTTCATCATCCTCTCCTCAGATTACCAAGTAGCCTCTTCAACCAACTGGTTTCTCCAGACTACTTTGACCATCGGTATCATCTTGTTCCTCAAGACTTTCTCCCGGCGATCGACAATCCCAATCGGAAGCTCAATGTAACTCAGATCCAACTGCAAACCCTCCGGTACTTCGGGAAAATGGTGACTAAGATCTGGAATGTACCCTCTCAACATAGACACATGGAAGACATTGTGCACCTGAGACAACTCTTCCGGCAACTCCAACTGGTAAGCAGTTTTTCCCAATCCGCTTCAATATCTTGTATGGGCCTATGAACCTTGGGGCTAACTTCTTACCTCTGCCGAAGTGAATCACACCCCTGCTAGGTGAAACCTTCTGAAAGACAAAGTCACCAACCTCAAACTCAAGGTCCCTCCTCCGGTTGTCTCCATAGCTCTTCTGCCTACTCTGAACATCCACCAACCTCTTCCTAATCAGATCGATCTTTTCAGATGTCTGTTGCACATTCTCAGGCCCAAACATCTGCCGCTTCCCAACTTCGAACCAACAGACAGGTGTTCTGCACTTCCTGCCATACAGAGCTTCGTACGGCGCCATCCCAATACTAGTCTGAAAACTGTTGTTGTAGACAAATTCTACCAGAGCTAAATGCCTTTCCCAACTGCTTCCAAAGTCTAGTACACAAAACCGAAGCATATCCTCAAGAATACGGTTGACTCTCTCGGTTTGCCCATCGGTCTGAGGATAAAAAGCAGTGCTGAAATCCGTCTTGGTACCCAGAGTGTCTGAAGACTCCTCCGGAAAGGGGAAGTAAACCGCACATCTCGATCAGACACAATGGTTAACCGAACACCATGAAGCCTGACGATCTCTCCAACATACATCTCAACCAATTTGTCCATCGACGAAGTGAGTTTCATCGCCAAGAAGTGAGCAGACTTGGTTAGTCGATTGACTATGACCTAAATTGCATCATTGCCCTTGGAACTCTTGGGTAAACCTGTGATGAAATCCATACTGATGTTATCCAACTTCCATTCCTGAATAGGTAATGGTTGTAATAAATCTGCAAGTTTCTAATTCTCGGCTTTTACTTGCTGACAGATCTCACACCTCACCACAAACTCAGCCACATCCCGCTTTAAACCTGGCCACCAAAAATGTTGCTTAATGTCCTTATACATCTATGTACTCTCATGATGTACAGACAAAAGAGTAGCATGTGCCTCCTAAGGAATGCTCTCTCACAATTCTGCCTGATCTGGAGCACACAGCCTCTCTACAAACCACAGCACTTCATCCCTAAACAAAAACTCGGACAACTTGCCAGCACCAACCTGCTCCTTTATCTTCTGAATCTCTGCATCTTCCTTCTGACTTGCGATAATCCTTTCATTCAGCATTTGTTGAAGCCTCATCCGAGCTAAAGATGATCCCAAGCCTTGCAGAACAACTTCAATACCAGCCCGATCCAAATCCTCTGCAAGCTGCCTCTGAGTTATAATCAAACTAGCCAGACTGCTCTTACGGCTAAGTCCATCAACAACAACATTAGCCTTCCCAGGATGGTACTTAATCTCAGGAAGAATGTCCTCAAGTACTTCCAGCCATCTTCGTTGCCTCAGATTCAAGTCCTTCTGCTGATAGATGTAATTCAAGCTTTTGTGGTCCGTGTACATGTTCAGCTTCTCACCATACATGTAATGTCTCCATTGCTTTAAGGCGAAGATAATCGCAGCAAACTTCAGATCGTGAGTTGGATAATTCTTCTTATGCGGTCTTAGTTGCCTAGACCCATAAGCGATCACTTTCCCCTCTTGCATTAAGACACAACCAAGCCTACAATGTGAAGCATCGCTGTAGACATCATACTCAACACCTACTCTACGCAAAGCTAAAATGGGAGCAGTAGTCAGCCTCTCTTTCAACTCCTGAAAGTTTTCCTCGTACTACTCAGTCCACTTGATTTTCACATTCTTCTTGGTTAGACCAGTGAGCGGCACTGCTATCTGAGCATAGCCCTGAATGAACCTCCTGTAGTATCTAGTTAGCCTAAGGAAACACTTGATTTCCTTCACTGTAGTAGGCCTTGCCCAATCCTTCACCGCCTCTATCTTCTGCGGATCAGTTGCAACTCCGTCCTTAGAAAGGATGTGACCTAGGAATGCCACCCTAGATTTCCAGAAATTGCACTTGGACAACTTGGCATACAACCCATGCTCCTAAAGCTTCTTCAAAACTGCAGCCAGATGCTCCGTGTGCTCCTCCTCCAACTTGGAGTACACCAGAATATCGTCGATAAACACCACGATGAAAGAATCAATAAACGGCCTCAGAACTCTATTCATCATATCCGTGAAGATTGCAGGTGCATTCGTCACTCCAAACGGCATAACTAAGAATTCGTAATGCTCGTGTCGAGTTCTGAACACAATCTTATGCACATCTTCAGTCTTCGCTCGAACCTGATGGTATCCTGACCGAAGATCTATTTTGGAGAAAATAGCTGCTCCTTGCAAACGATCGAACCGGTCGTCAATTCGGGGAATAGGATACTTATTCTGAACAGTGACCTTATTCAGCTTTCGGTAATCAACGCACATCCTCATGGAACCATCCTTCTTCTTTACCAACAGCACCGGTGCTCTCCAAGGCGACGCACTCTGTTGAATAAAGCCTTTCTCCAATAGTTTCTCAATCTGCCATATGATCTCATCCTGCTCCATAGGCGCCATCCTATACGGTGCCTTAGAAATGGGTGCACTCCCAAGCTGAATAGTGATGTTGAACTCCACAGCACGATGCGGGGGTAATCCAGGCAAATCTTCCAAGAAAACAGTCGGGTAGTCCCGAACCACTAAAATTTTTTGCACCTCTACAGGAATTACCTTCTTGCTGATAGCTGCTATCAGCACAGAACATCTCTTCTTCCATAGGAAAGTGACTTCAGGTCCTCCTGGAGCCTTCACTGTTACTTCCTTGGTCTTGCACTCGATGCATGCACTGTACACCGACATCCAATCAATGCCAATGATAACATCGACTCCCAAGACATTCAGCTCAATCAAATCAATCCCAAAAATTCTGCCCCCAATCTCGATCTCGCAGTCCGCATAGTACCGATCATTGGTTAAAGTCTCATCTGATGGAGTAGCTACTGCCAAGACCTTGCCTGGAAAGACTTTCGGTTCGACTCCCAAAACTTTAGCAAACTTAGGTGATACAAAAGTCTGAGAGGACCCAGTATCGAACAAAACAGTAGCTTTCTTTCCATTTAAATAAAGTTCTCCTGTTACATAACACACATTCGTTACATAATAGTTCACTAAATAAAGCGGGAAAAAGAGAACAACAGGAAACACTCCTAAACATCCTTCCTCGTACCAGTGATGACGTGATCCACCTCATCAACGTCAGCTTCAGTCAAGGCAAATACTCGCCCCTACTAGTACGGCTTCTTCCCAACTTGCTGCGTTGGTCCACTACGGGTGACATTCTGCGGCTTGGGGCATTGAGACTTGTAATGTCCCGTCTCACCACAGTTGAAGCAAGTCAACATAGGAGCTCTCACCCTATTATTTCCAGGTTTCCCAGCTATGTTGACAGGATTCGCTCCTGTCGGTTTGAACCTCTGAGCTGATGGTTGTCCCCTGAAATTGCCAGAAACTGCGGGCCTCTTCCCAACATTCCAGTTGTTCCTCCGATTCTAAACAATGTGGAACTGCTCCATATCCGCCTCAGTGGCTGAAGCTCGTTTGACCAACTTGTCAAACCTCCTGATACTGAGGGGTATCATCCTGGATCTCAGACTTGGCCTCAAACCATGCTCGAAATTTCGAGCCTTCTTCGCCTCGTCCATCACCAGTTCGGGCGTATACCTTGAGAGTTGAGTGAACCTTGTCTCATACTCCCTAATCGACATACAGCCCTGCTGCAGCACCAGAAATTCCATGGCCTTCTTCTCCTAGACGTCTGATGGAAAATAATGACTGCGGAACTCCTCCAGGAATTCCTTCCAGCCAATAAGAACATCTCCCATCGTTCGCTTCATCGACTGCCACCACACAGCTGCATCCTTCTCGAATTGCAGTGCAGCCAACTTCACCTTGCTGCCCTCCGGTGTCTCTAAGACTTCGAAGATAGTCTCTACCTGTCGGATCCAGTTGTCAGCCCGTCAGGATCTGACTTCCCCCCAAATACGGGTGGTTTCATCCTTTTGAATGATTCCACAAGTCTGATTACTTAGGGTACTGGATTCACAGGCACTCTCCCTTGGTTCTAATTCATGGCAACGGCATTGAGTGTTTGATAGACCCTCACTAATTACGTTTCCAATTCCAGACTTTCTCTGCTTCTAGCTCTTCTTCCAGCCATATTTTGATGCAAAAGATCCATTAAATTCGAACTAGAAAACATAAATTTCAATCAACTTTTCATTTCATTGAATTCCAAACCTTATACATTCGAATTTAAAACATTTCTGACATCAAATGAAAGTAGTAAGAAGATACAATAGTCTAGTCCCTGCGGTTCCTCTTGGCTTCTCGAAGCTCTTTCCGTAGTTCCGCCACTTCTTCCTTCAGTACATTGTACATGTTTTTCCTTTTCTCGACTTCCCAAATACGATGACTGAGAGTTGCAATGCTCTCCTTGCACTTTGCACACTGTGCCTGCAGCAGCTTCGCTCTCTCCCTCTGAGTCTCTGCCTGCCTCTGAAGAGACACAATGAGACTACTCTGAACTGGTTCTTCCTCATCGGAGGAATTATCAGATGAATCCGGAGGTGGAGTGATCTCTCTGGACTCGGGCTATTCCTCATCGAATTCTTCAGGATCTTCTTCTCATGAATCAGCTTACCCGGGGTAGTAATCCTCCTCGACTATGTGCCAGTCATCACCTCCAGCTGGGTCGAAGTGGTCCGCCATCTTAGAAAAAGGAGAAGAAGAAGCATAAATAATAAAGCAACACAAATGTAAGTGACTTACACTTAAATCTCTAAACTCAACACACGCTCTAATGTACACTTCTACGGTGTCGTTCTTTATAAATTTGTACTACTTGGAAGCGTGCCTCTGATACTACTCTGTAACACCCCGAATTCCAAAACAGACTGAATTCGAAGTTCCACATGGTGTTTACACTTCTGTCGTACAATTTTACAAGGAATTAAATACTTTTGTTACATACGAGTTACATTTACATTACATATTTACAGCGGAAGCAATTTACAACAAGTTACATGAATAAAAATGTACAACACTTGAATCATTCTTTAAGCAGCATGCATACTTTAGTCTTGTTAATCACTTTATCCTGCACAGAAACTGTGGGCAGGTCAGTTCATTCAACTGACGCTAGGATATAATACATCAATTTTCTCTTACTTGGAAAGCACAAACGTATCACAAACAGAACTACAGGGGACTATCCTATTGTTATCGTGTTGTGCGGTGCACTTAGTCCTTAATGCAGTTATGTATGTTACATGACACTAATACGCACTTGTTCAGATTCTATGCATCCCATACTACATCAGTTTGAGGGCATGCCCTTAACCATTCTTCATCTTGTATGGTTCAATCTCTCGTCATGACCTAAACTACTATAGTAACTACGATAAGTATCCTAGATGTTCTATGAGTTACTAGCTCATCTCCAGACAGCCTGAATGATAATCCCACATCATGACATGATGCATCGTGTAAAATTTATGGACAATTCAGCCTCCGTCATTAGACATGACACCACCCGCAGTCACCAAACACCCCACATGCGTCGCCTGAGGTACGGACTCCTAGAGATATATCCACATCATGACACGACGCATCGTGTAGACAGCCTGTGAATACTATCACGCCATAACTCCGATGCCCTCATACTCGTGTTTTTCTCTTACTTTCATCACATCTTCACTATGTGTCTAGTCCTTAGTTATTTCAATTATGAATAAAATAAATTCTCAAGAGTTAGCGCTTTTACTATACCACTCTTAACCATTGATATAACACGACCCAAATCTTGGTCTTTTCATTTCAAATCTCATTTCAACAATCTCTTTTCAATGCCGGGATGAGACTTAGCTACACTCTAGTTCTCAATTTCACTTCATAATCACAAAATCGAGTTTTCATACTCATATAGTCTTTTTCATAGTTCAATAATTTTTTCCATTTCTTTTCTACAAGTCAATTTCTTACATAAGTTCAAATTCGATTTACATCAATTTCATTCAAGAAATAAGTCTCAATAATTCCATTTAATTCTCACACTATTATTTCTTTTTCTCCAAAAATCAAAATCATATTTTTCATTTAACTTTCAAATGCATACATTACCCAAAACAAAGAATAAGTCCATAAAGGAACACACTTCAAGTTCTTTTTATACACGATTCTCATTCATAATTTAATATAACTCCTCATGGATTAAATCAGTTTTTTATACTTATGCAAATATCAATTTTTTTATAGAGTTCTAGTCGATTTTTACTTCTCAAACTGTTTAATTTAAGTCAAAATTGTAGCGCCCCGATTTCCAACACTGGGAAAACCGAGACACGAGCCAAGACCTTTTCTTCAATTAGTCACAATACACAGAAAAACAGGAGAATTTAAAACTTTTTATTCAACACTCAATGTGTTACAAGTTTGAACATTATACAACTGCAATACATTACAATAGAATTACAATATTACCTTTACATTCCAAGTATTACAACCTTCAACATCTTACATCAGAGTACAAGGAATGAAGAATAACACTTGGTAACTCTCACTTGAGATAAAAACACACATATTACAGTGGAACTAAATAAGACATTGACTCCTTACTTTCCTCGCCTTGAGTCCTCCTGAATCTCGCCCTTGTACTTTGGCGATCCCGTACCTATGGAAGTGGGGACGTCAGTATTCACTGACGCTTAAAGGCTGATATCAAAGCAGCGAATCTCCCAAACAACATACAAAACATGGCAATGGTGTTGGTGTAGTTTAAGTGTTCGTGAGTGCTATGACTAGACTCTAATGCGATATTTAAATAGAACTAGGATGCTTCCTATTCTAATGTCAGCGAGTCTCCGAAGCAACATGCAGCCCATACTACATGCGACCCCATCTCAAGCCGTTTCTCCATATATAGGGATTTGAACCCGCGTTATGAACTCTAATTGTACACAACCTGTTCCTGACACCTACACGTGACTGATGAGGTTGCAGGCGTGGTCATGTCCCACTAATGCAGTCCGCCTAGTGGTGTCTATGTTCGCCACTGCTACCCGACTAACCGGACCTCACTCAAAAACAGACGAACCCCATGTATCGGGCGTCATTCCAAAATCCCAATCATAGGGTTTCGCAAACGCAGGGTAGCGCGAAGCCTACCCTGTGGCACCCTCTGGGGTCTCGCAAGCACAGGGTAGCGCGAAGCCTACCCTGTGGCACCCTCAGCCACGGCACTTCAGGAATTAACAGCGCGAGATACGCAACCTGTGTCCTCAACTTGTGAGACGGCACCGTACGTATCCCTTTGACGGGAAGGTACAACCCACTATCACCACCTAAGGCCTGCCTCAAGGGACAAGTTGGTCGTATGGCGCCCCCTACA
Organism: Hemerocallis citrina; assembly: GCA_017893485.1. Taxonomy (NCBI): domain Eukaryota; kingdom Viridiplantae; phylum Streptophyta; class Magnoliopsida; order Asparagales; family Asphodelaceae; genus Hemerocallis; species Hemerocallis citrina. The sequence goes on from CM030360.1 coordinate 71,450,401, forward strand.
ACCAACTCCTCTCTTTTCGGCCAGGGTCTGAGCAAAATGATCTTTATAAGTCACTACCTCAATGATGTCCCTGACTCGACAATCCTAGGGACGATAATATTATAAACATAACATGCTAGGCCTTAAATTAGGCTTCGCAATACAACTCTACTAGGCTGCTCAACCTAGACTCACCAGAATCCTTCGGGATCCGGTTCCTGGCCCATCCATCCAAGACCTCGACCGTGCGAATATACATGCATGCCGCTACCCTAAACTTGGATTCCGTCTATACTCCGGTCCTCGATCAACCTACCATGGTTAAGATTCGACGGTACACAAGGAGTGACTCCTCCACAGTTCCTTAGGGTAAGAAAACATATGTCTTGATGGTCGATAGCCCTTAGGGTGGTAATATCACCCTAGAAGAGCACAACGAACAGTGTGCTAGCTAACAAGCTATACACGAGTAACAACCACATACGAGCTAATAAGCTACGTATGAAACAATAGCTACCTACGAGCCAGGCGGCCCTCGTAAGAGATAACCACGGACATACCAGCCAAATAAGCCGCGTATGAGACCAACAGCTACGCACGGGCCGGTCGAGCCGCGTACGAGACAACAACCTACATACGAGCCAATTAAACTACGTATGAGACCCGCAGCTACATACGGGCCAGTCGAGCCACGTACGAGTACAACCATATGCAAACAACCATACAAGTAATCAATCCTAGAAGCAACCAAAAGTGCTTACTAGCAAACTCGGTCGTCTATTATTAGAAGCAACAGAAGAATCTACTAATAGTCTATGATCGGTATTCTACCAATGAAAAACCGAAGGCGACATAACAACCATTATCAACTGACTACTACTAGTGGTCTTCCCAATCCTCATTACTTCAACCTATAGTGCCTTAAGCATGACATACAATTGCAAGGATCTATCCATGACAATCTAATTATATAACATAACCGCTCACCACAATAGTCCTAAGTACGAATATGATTAAGCATGTACTTATATCAAGCTTAAGCATGAAAATCACTATGATCTAGACATGAAGTCCACTATGGTCAAGCATAGGTTATAACTTGGGCGTGAATGCTTACTACTTATCATGATTAATCACCACAACCCAAGCATGGATATATAACTAGTATGAACATACAATATTCCAAGGCATGGTAGGTATTCTAACATTAATCCTACAACATTCTAAGCATGTATTTAAACTTTAGCATGGTATACCTCATTCCAAGACATGGTATGCTACTTTCACATTAACATATAGCATGGTGTACGTTTTAGTAACATTCTAGTCATGTATACTAGTTAAGTATCGACCTACAACATAGCATGAGTTTCTACAACAATTCTAGCATGGATAGAACATAACATAAAAATCACTACAACTAACCATGGATAGTTTCCTTAATTTAAGCATGAGTATCTACTATATTTTAAGCATGAATATCATTAGCATGGATACCATTAACTTAACATAAACCATTATTAGCATGGTCATCTACGTGCTTAGCATGAATAATGATTAAGAATGATCACCTACTAACATAACATGAACATATACTTATCTAAGCATAGATATCATGTAAGCATGAATATTTATTTGATCTAGCATGGGATACAACTTACCTACAATTAAACTAGCATGGTATACAACTTCCCTACCATTAATCTAGCATGGTATACAACTTACCTATAAGCATGTGAGTATGGATAAGTTAATCTAGCATGATATACCACTTTCCCACAACTATCTAAGCATAGATAAATTAAACTAGCATGGTATACTACTTTCTTACAATCATCTAAGCATAGACAAATTTAGCTAGCATGGTATACTACTTTCCTACTATCATCTAAGCATAGACAATTTAATCTATCATGGTATACTAGTTTCCTACTATCATCTAAGCATGAATCTTATTAAGCATGAATAACTACTATGCATGAATATCTTACTAACATGGATAACTACTAGTATGAACATGCAACATTCCTAAGTATATAGATATATACTTCTAAACATGATAGGTGATTTTAGCATGTATCCTACAACATGTATACCATTCCTAAACATGATAGGTAATTTTAGAATAAATCCTACAACATCCTAAGCATGAATATCATCCCTAAACATGATAGGTAATTTTGAAATAAATCCTACAACATCCTAAGCATGAATATCATCCCTAAACATGATAGGAAATTTTAGAATAAATCTACAACATAGTAAGCATGAATATCATCCCTAAACATGATAGGTAATTTTAGAATAAATCCTACAACATCCTAAGCATGAATATCATCCCTAAACATGATAGGAAATTTTAGAATAAATCCTACAACATCCTAAGCATGAATATCATCCCTAAACATGATAGTAAATTTTAGAATAAATCCTACAACATCCTAAGCATGAATATCATCCCTAAACATGATAGGTAATTTTAGAATAAATCCTACAACATCCTAAGCATGAATAAATTAATCTAACCCAATCTTAGCATGGTATTTGGTTTAACATAAGCACAACATCCATTTAATATTCATATGCATCTACTACAATTTAATAAAACACAACATCTACTACAACATAACATCTACTACCACTTCCATAAAAACATAAACCTTTTCTATAATTTATGTAGACATCTACTACAACCATTTTATTTGGAACATACACATCTACTACTACTACTTTATTTAAGCATAATACTACTACTTTATTTCAACATACTACTACTACTTTATTCAAGCATAATACTATTACTTTATTTCAACAAACTACTACTACTTTATTTAAGCATAAAGCATCTACTACTTAGATATCTACTAAATCTTTATTAGCATTGATTTCTTATTATCACTAGTGATCATAAAAGAGATCTTTTTATTCATTCTACACTAGTGATTTAAATAGTTTTTTTTCCATTGATAGAATTTACAACCACAAGGGTTTCTTTCTTTCTTAAGACTATAAAAGAGAACAATGAATTAAAGTAAGAACCTTCTATTTTAGTCCAACCAACATATGCTTATCTTTTTAGTCCAAGTTCAATACATCTCCTACAACCAAAAATGGTTGTATAAAAGGTTCATATGCTTTGTGCATGAGTTCACATCAAGTCCTACAACCCCAAGCGGTTGTATGTACAAGTCCATATGCCTTATGTCATTTTAGTCCAATTAACAAACACAAAATAACTTTCTACTACTATAAAGATTCAATCTTTATGTTTATTTAGCACTACTACTTGTTTCCATTCATTTCTTGTGGTTATTATCTTTAACATTTACAACATACAAAATAAGAATCACATACAACAATACTTATTACAACAACCATCCCAAAAAGAACCAAAGAAAACAAAACAAGGAGGATAAGAAGAAGAAGAACATCAAAACAACAATACAAACAAACAAACAAACAAAGAGAAACCTCCACCTTGTTCTACTTGTAGGAAGGACTAGCTAGCTAAAACTTCTCCTTCCCCTAGCTCCTAGAACTCTTATGGAACCTACAAGAAAACTCTCTTGTTAGTCTCTTCTCTTTCTTTTCCTTTCCTTTCTTTCTTTTTGTTTTCTAAAAATGAGACAAGGTGGAGAAGGAGGGGGTATTTATAGGTGGAGAGAAGGGTGGATAGTGCAAAATTGCACTCAACAATATGCACAAAAACCCCCCAAGAAGGGCAACCGGCCATGCTTGTAGGAGGATAGGGGTGAGGTGTAGGGTATGGCCTAGAAATGAGGTGGAAGCATGGTAGAAAGGGATAGGGTTTATAGAAGGGATTTTAATCTTCTCATGCATACAACCCTAGATTAAGCCTCCTAATCAAACCCTAACCATCTAATTAAGTTGTCATGACAAGAATGAGTACATTGTCCAAGAGTACATACTACATATTTTGTATAATGTACTAAGTACCATACAAATGTATGTATGTGTACATGTATGTGTATACAAAAATCCTCATATAATTCCCAAAAATAGTTTAATTTGAAAATAATAATAAAAAAGTTTTTATTATCAATTCGAGGATCGCGCTACCAATTTGATGTACTTCGGATGTACACCGACCGATATTTGCGCGTAGACAATGTTTGTGGACAAACCGGCGAAAAATCACCAAAATAATTTGATTTTGGAATTTAAAATAAAATAATAATAAAATAATAATAAAATAGTAATTTATACGAGGTAATATCCGTCTGGGATATTACAAAAATAGTGTGTAAATATTTTTCATAAAGTCCATGTATTTTTATAATAATTATAATAATATTTTTCGAATTTAAAAAGTCAAAAATCAACTAAAACAAAAAAAAACAAAAAAAACTGTTTCTAAATGCCGAACTCAGGATTCGAACCAGCGACCCAAAGCCAGACCCACGCTACAATGCAGTGCACTGTGGTGCACGCGCTAACCAGAAAGGACAGGGCACAACCACGTCAGAAAGGAGGGTTTAAATCCCTAAAAACTTGGCCTTTCAGTTATTGGATTTTTTTTCAAAAAAATAAAAACAAGGCTACTGCCCAGTTTCAAACCCGAGACCGAAGACCAAACCCACGCTACAGTAAAGCGCACCCGAACGCACCCGTTATCCAATAAGTCCAAGTGGCTAATCTGATATGAGTTGGGTTTTTAGGGGTTTTGATTCAAATTTCAGTTCACTTCAAATTTTTATAAAAATAACTATTTTTAAACTCTTTTCTTCTCCAATTTCATTCTAAAATTTCATAATATAATTTTTATGCATTTCTAATATATCAGTAAATTAAAACTTAATTTTTGACATAAAAAGTGTAATTTTCCTCTTTAATTACAATTTTTTCTACAATTTTGAATATGCACATACAAATGTTGTTTCTTTATAATTTTGCATTCAAACTTTCCATAGCTTCTTTTATTATTTTTATTATTATTAACCAATCATTTCAGCAACAATAATCTCTTTTTCATGCCACTAACAAATGAATTAGTAGAAATCACATTTTGCATGGTTAACATTTCAACTAACTAAACATACAATCATGTCTTCTTAGTTTAGCACAATCAATCAATTAAAGCATGGTAGCATGGTTAATTCTAAGCTAACAATCTAAATTTTGCAATTAATTAACATTCATTTAACATACATTCAAACCATCGCAATTTTGTCTCATTTTCATAACACATGGCTAAAATAACTAAAGTTTCTTCTCAATTTCATCAACCATACTCTAGCATGATGTCTAATTAGAAGTTTGAGAAAATCACCCACCTCTAATGGAGAGAAAAACAAACAAAACTCCTAGGGATCTCCTAGAATGAACAAGTGAAGTCTTCTCCTCCTAGATCGAGCCGCCAATTGACTTCTCCTCCTTGGTTGCATTGCAACTCGAGCCTCACCCTTGCTCCTTGAAAAAAACCGGCCTCTCCTTGGGTTGAAGAACACACACTAGCACTGAATCTTTTAAACTCACCATCTACTCAATCTTTTGTCTCACTAATTTGTCTTTATTTTCTTTCTTTCTATTCTTTTGTTTTCAATTCTTTAGGTGTGAGAATGAAGAGTGTAGGGGGGGGGGGGGTATTTATACAAATATTGAGGGTGAATGGAGGGCTAGGATTAGTCCAAATGGTTAGGGATCAAGGGTCAAGATGAACTAGGGAGTTATAGAAACTACCCGTGACGAAGCAACCAACTCTCCACCTTTCCCATCTCTCCCTCTCTCCTATGCGTTATCCGACCTATGGGTAAAAGTGCACATTGCACACTTTAGTTCATGCACATGCCAACTAGTATCCCCATTTTACAAGTTTATTCATGTGAATTAATTAATTGTTCACTAAACTTGTCTACACTACAAGTTAGATGAATAAAAAGAGAAATTATGTTAAATGGGCTCACTAATAGACCAATTAACCCTGGCCTCTACTAATTAAATTAATTAATTAATTAAGATGGGCTAAAAAGAGACAAATAGGCCTAGAATTTAATTAAGCTTTTTAAAGATAGTCTTTTGGAAAATAAAGAGAACAAATACTATAAAGAAATATTTTTCTAAAAGAAAATATACATATGAAATTATACGTGCAAAACACGTAAAATCACAAACTCTTGATAAATAAAAATTTAGGGTGTTACAGTATGATACCCCTAGGTATTCGAAAATTTGACAAGCTCGTTCGGAGGGCTGCAGCCACATAATCAAACATGGAACAATATCAGCTGGTGAAAGATAGGAGAAGCAACTGGAATAGTGGTAAAAGGCCTGTGGCATCAAACAACTTCAAAAAACAGCCCCCAACGCAGAGGTTCAAGCAGACTGGGGCAAATGCCATTGGTGTGACTAGAAAGCCAAACAGCGGAGGGACAAGGCCCCCAGGATTAACTTGTTACCACTGTGGGGAGTCGGATCATTACAAGTCCGAATGTACGAAGCTGCGAATTCCAATAACTTGTTTCAACTTTGGTAGAGAAGGCCACGTCAACCTAAATTGCCCACAGTTCCTGCGGGGAGGGCAGAGTAAGAAGCAGGTTGATAAGAGGAAGAAACCGTACCACCAGGGACGAGTATTCGCTCTTACTGAGGAGGATGATGAAGATTCCGATAACATCATTATCGGTATGGGGACATTCGAACAAAACTTATGCTGTTGTTTCAAGTCTTGTAATAGAAGGATGTTATGTACCAAAGGATATAATTCATTATGTAACAGGCAAACTTCTAGTGAATGGAATATGTGTGACAGTTTCATTCGACACTGGTTCATCACATATCTTCGTGTCACCTAAATTTTCTCAAGAGTTAGGGGTAGAACCAAACATTTTCCCTGGCAAGGTATTAGCGGTCGCTACTCTTTCAGAAGAAACATTGACTACCGATCGGTATTATGCTGACTGTGATATCGAGAGTGGAGGAAGAGTTCTAGGAATCGATCTTATAGAATTAAATGTGTTGGGAGTTGATTGTATCACCCCTCCCCCAGACTCAGACAATTTATAGAATTTATCAGACAAATTATTTATAGTATAGTACAACTGCCCACCACAAGCTGCCTTTCAAAAGGTGGTTAACCGGATTGGTCACTCTTGATCATAGGCTATATTATTTATAGTTATTTCATTCTATTAGTAATCCCGATATGGGACTATTCAAATCCACATATCTTTTCTCTCTCCGTGACACACACAGAGCAACCCCAAATGTCGGTCGCATGTGCCACGTCAGCAAGGCAGTAGGATCTGCCTTCTTCCAACCAGGTGGCCCCCCCATGCTGACGTCATCATGACGTCAGTGACAACAGCAGCAACTGCTGCTCATTTAACCCGTGGGACCCCCTCCCCTACTTCTCTTTAACTTACATCCTTGCCATCACCATATATATATATATATATATATATATATATATATATATATATATATATATATATATATATATATATATATATATATATATATATACTACTACTACTACTACTACTACTACTACTACTACTACTACTACTAAATTATATTATTTGAAATTACGGGGTGTTACACACACACCCTTCAGAAATCAGCGTCCTCGCTTAGCACGGGGCATGCAATCTAGAGAAGGATCTCCAAACTATCCGATGTGGAGCAGTCCGTGAGCGTCACTCTCGTCTTTGGAATACTGGAGACCAATTCCACTCTGCGGATCATTCTGTGGCCCATACATCCATCGTCCCGGGATACTGGGGATTATCTCACTCCGCCGATTATTCTGGTGTCCATAACTCACGGCTCTCCCACACTCGGTGTCGAAAGTCGGCTCTGATACCATTTGTAACGGCCCTGCCCCATACTCAGATAATTTATATAATTTATCAGACAAATTAGTTATAGTATAGTACAACTGCCCACCACAGGCTGCCTCTCAAAAGGTGGTTAACCGGATTGGTGACTCTTGATCATTAGCTATATTATTTATAGTTATATTAATCTATTAGCAATCCCGATATGGGACTATCAAATCCACATATCTATTCTCTTTCCGTGACACACACAAAGCTGCCCCAAATGTGGGCCCCTATGTGCCACGTCAGCAAGGCATCAGACTCTGCCTTCTTCCAACTGGGTGGGCCCCCCATGCCGACGTCATCGTGATGTCAACGAAAACAGTAGCAACTACTGCTCATTCAACCCGTGGGACCCCCCTACTTCTCTTTAATTTACAACCTTGACATCACCATATATATATATATATATATATATATATATATATATATATATATATATATACTAGGTTTGCCCATTGATACGTGCCTACGGCACGTCTTCGGAACGGTGCACCTGGTTTGATCATATAAAATAGTTTTGAAGGTCCAGCAAATTAATTGAAGTAGTAAACATGTTATACGACGAAGCAGTATATCTATCTGTAAGCTCAATTATCGTCTTCCTGATCTTTAGCTTCAACTTACCTGAAATGCATATAGTTTGTTAGAAACACTGCATAGAGTTTTTTTTAACTTCTGCATCAATTTTAGATGCTTGTAATAGTTATGCAAGGACATTATCATATAGGTTTTATAGAGCTTACTCTAATCCCATAACCACTATGAGCATGTCTAAATACAATGGTAATGCCAAGTGCAGGTGTGAAGGTATCTACAATACCAATAATCCAAATATTTATTTTTTAAATTTTAAAGTTTTATTTCTAAAATTTCAAAAAAATTTAAAAAATTATTTTTTTTATTTTAAATTAATATTTTTAAATTAAAAAATTATTATTTTTTAAACTTTTTTATAAGTTTTTGATTTTTTTTAATTTTTTTGAATTATTTTTAAAGTTATTAAAATTTTAAATTTTTTGGTTTTAATTTTTTTTTAAAAAAATTAAATTTTTATTTTCAGCATTTTTTGAATAGAAGAGAGAGAGAGAGAGAGAGAGAGAGAGAGAGAGAGAAATAATTAAATAAATAAAGGAGTTGTTTTGGGTGGGGGATTTAAATTTGAATTTTGGGAGGAAACTTTTGGGAGGAAAATATGTTTTTTGAGATTAAATCTGGGTCTCTGATTTTGGGGGGGATTGAAGGGGAGTCACTTGATAGCTTTCTTTGTGTTTTATTATATAGATATATATACTACTACTACTACTACTACTACTAGATTATATTATTTGAAATTACGGGGTGTTACTTTTATGTCATCATTGGCATAGAATGGATGTGGATTTACAGTGTCAGCATCAAGTGCAAGAGTAAAGAGGTAACGGTGAAGGCACTAGGAGGACCAGCAGTAACTTTTCTAAGGAAGAAGAAGTGCAAGGAGTTGTTGGCAGATTTAACCAAGAAGAAAATCTCTGAGGAAGTCATGAAGATTCATGTGGCCCAGAACTTTACGCTAGTATTCCTGGAGGATCTACCTTGATTACCACCTCATCGAGACGTGGAATTCAGTATTCTTATTCAGCCACGATGTGCATTGATATCTAAGGCACCGCACAGAATGGCACCTGTAGAACAGGATGAGGTAAAAAAGCAAATTGAAGAGCTATTGCACAAAGGTTTTATTAGACCGTGTGCGTCGTCGTGGGGTGCACCAATCTTGTTGGTGAAGAAGAAGGATGGATTGATGAGAATTTGCTTCGATTATGGAGAGGAGTACAAGGTGACCACCCAGAGTAAGTATCGTATTCCGCGAATCGATGATTTGATTGACCGACTTCAGGGAGAAGCAGCTTTCTCCAGAATTAATCTTCAGTCAGGTTACCACCAAGTTCGTGTTAAAGAACAGGATGTGCATAAGACTGCGTTCCGAACTCGACATGGGCATTACGAATTCTTAGTTATGCCATTTGGAGTAACGAATGCACCAGCCATATTCATGGACATGATGAATAGGGTCCTGCGACCATTCATTGACTCTTTCATCGTGGTATTTATCAACGATATCCTAATATATTGCAAGTCAGAAGAGCAGCATGCCGAACATTTAGCAGAGGTATTGAAGAAGCTGCAAGAATAGAAACTTTATGTCAAGCTATCCAAGTGTGACTTTTGGAAGTCCGAAGTCGTGTTTCTGGGTCATATCGTTTATAAGGAGGGAGTGGCCACTGATCCACAGAATGTAAAAGCCATGAAGGACTGGTCAAGACCTACTTCTGTGAAGGAGATCACGAGTTTCTTGTGTTTGACCAAGTATTATTGGCAGTTTATTTAGGGGTATGCACAGATTGCAGTGCCGCTTACAGGACTCTTAAAGAAGAATGTAAATTTCAAGTGGTCAGACCAATGCAAAGCAAGCTTCCAAGAGTTGAAGGAGATTCACCGATTTTGGCCTTGCCATGGGCTGGGGTAGATTATGACATCTACAGCGATGCTTCACATCGGGGTTTGGGTTGTGTGCCGATGCAAGAGGGAAAGGTAATAGCTTATAGGTCTAGGCTATTGAGACTGCATGAGAATAATTATCCAACCTACGACTTAGAATTGGCAGTAATTATTTTTCCCTAAAGCAGTGGAGACATTTTGTGTATAGGAAGAAAGTCAACATGTACACAGATCACAAGAGTTTGAAATCCATCTATCAGTAGAGGGGTCTAAATTTGCAATAGAGGAGATGTGTCACGCCCCACTTTCCAAAAAGAGAAAACGAAATACGGATACGCAACAAAAGTCCAATGAATGATTTTCATCATCCATAAGCTGTCAGGATCTTTACAATATCTCACAGAAATAATCAGAGTCGAAAGCAGGAAAAGTCAACCAAGCATGCATATATGAATCAAAATACCAAAAGAATACTTGAAACCAAAATATTATAATCTCAAATAATCCAGATCTGAATAAGTCAATATCCTGGGCCACATTACCCAAATACAAATAAATCCAAGTACAAGATATATTATTCAAATAGCAACAGGAAATAATAATAATAGCCAGAAAATCAAGATAGCAAAACTCCAGTATCTAGTATCTCATGTCACCAACTCTATCTGGCAACTGATCTCCAAAATCTGCAATTTAATAAATTGTGGGAAAATGAAAAAGGAAACAAACTCCTGTTAATGCAAGTTACGGGTCGCTTGTAGTGCAGGATACAAGTACATGGAAAAGAATAAACAGATAAAAAAATAGAACAACTAACATGAATCATGAATAGAATCAAGTAATAACAGGTCTATATAACATGTAACAGATAACAGGTATCATGCAAGCAGGTGAAGATGTGACAGGTATCAAGTAACATGTATAGGTAATCATGTATCAGGTAAGCATGTAACAGGTATCATGTAATAGGTATCATGTAACAGGTGAGCATGTATCAGGTATTCATGTATCAGGTATTATGTCATGTAAAGACTTGTATTTATTACTATCTAATAGCACTTCATGCATCCATCCTTTTACTACATGGTTACTACATTCAAACAAGTTGCGTTTAGATTTCGTAGTGAAGTCCATAGGACCGTGTACTTAGGGATCAGGAAAACAGGAATAGGTTCATGAATCAAATAGGTATACGAAACATCCGATTCATGCATCAACAGGTTCATGAATCAACAGGTAACAGGTAGATGAACCAACAGGTCTATGCATCAATAGGTAACAGGTACACGAACCAATAGGTCCATGCATCAACAGGTTCATGTATCAACATGAATCAAAATGGAAAACATGGGCCCCCTTCTAAGTACACATTTCTATATTTTCTACTACTATATCTTTCCCTTAACCCCGGCTTCGTTATTTTGTTATTATTATCAGACATGCATGTATCTATCACAAATAGGGCAAGTATAACATGGTATAAACAAGTAACAAGTTGAGGTTGTAAGATAAACATGTACAGGTAAAAGATAACTCATAATAGAATAGCACAATAAAAATTCTAGTTCAGGACAGCAAGACAGTACTGCACTAAAACTGAGATTCCTGTTGCTATAAGAATGCAAATCTGGATCAGTCAAAGAATCTGCAAAATAGATTCCCGACCGTATCCAGCAAATATATATAAGTCATATAGTATTTCACAAAAAACAAGTCTCAAAACAGATTTGAATCCAGAAAACGTGTTGAGCCAGAAATCAGATGTATTCAAAGTCAGGAAAACAACATGAAAACTAATTAAGTTAATCCATGAAAAATCTGGGGTATTCCCCTATATGTGCAGCATCAGAATATAAAGTTTTATAATTTTTCAATATAAATAATTTAGTCAACAAAAATCAGAAAACATCAAGATGCAGTAGTTTTGTAAATCTGGAATCATAAACACTGCAGTACGAAAACAACAATATCTCACAAAATACAAATTGGAATCAAGATCCGTCAAAAGGGTGATAAAATAGACACAGTATGATAACTTTCATTTTCAGAAATATTTTACAAACAGCAAGTAGAATTAGGTCGAAAATCAGGTTCTTTACTGAACAGTAAGAAAAATCTGCTAGTATAGTAGTTGTATACAAGTATAAAAAAGTTAGTACAACTCATCAAATAAATTCACGAAAATTCAGGGTTAATCCTAATCAGGTCTAGTTGTATTATGGAAAGTATTTGATCAAAATAATACTTTTAACATCATGGTAAAAATAGATTACTCTTCAGAATTCATAGAAAACAAAATCTGAAAATCTTTCTACACCTCAGTTGTAAAATAGGCATAACTCAAAAACCATAAAACGAAACTGAGATCTGTTAGAAGGGTTGGAAAATAAACAGAATTCTCTACAAATATTATTCACAAATAAAATTCATATACTGACCTTAATAGGGTATAAAATACTGATCAAAAGCAAGGTAACAGAAAATACAGAATTATTTTTCGAACATAAAATCATGCAGTTCATGTAAAACTCATCCAAATCAATACAAACATGAAATATAGTGTACTAAATGTCCAACCAACATAGTATAGGGTATTTTACAAGTATTCGACAAGTATATCACGAATAATACATCAAGCACAGATATCTCAAAGTAGCATGAACATATACATCAAAAGTGGTCAACCCTAGGTTGTTTCATGTCATATATGTTGTGAGGCAACTATAGTCAAATTATCACAATAGAGACAATAGATAACAGAGAATTCATACACAGATTGTCTCTAGAACCTAACTACACTACAGGCGGTATTTAGTACTTAAATTTGTAAAGGAATTCAATACAAGTTACTTGCTCGAGAGACGATGATGGAAAGGGCACAAAAGCAAGAATAACGAAAACGGATTCCTGGGCAACGATCTCAACGAACGGACGAACCCACGAACATAATAACGAGCAGGCGGACACACGAGCCCAAAAATGAGCACAGCTCACGAACCCACACCCAACAACCAACTATGAATGAAACAACCAACACACGTACTCAAGAGGGTAGCGTCACTCAGGGTGGTCGACGGCGGGACCACGGTGACAAAGAAACAACGGCGCTGACAATAACAGTAGCTATCGCTATCGCAAATGCTGTCTGTCGTTGCTGCCTGGCATCAAGGAGGAGGCGCAATACCTCGGTGTTGTTGCTACTATTGTTGAGGGAGCATCGGGGAAGAGGAGGTGCAGGCTTGCGGTCTGGTGTTGCGTGGCTGGCCGTTGATGCTGCAAAGGGAGGCAGGGGCTGCTAGCAGCGTTGCGATGCCGAGAGAGATCAGGAGGACGATGAGTGGGAGGGAGAGCCTGGGGTACGATGCTGCTGACAGCGTCGCCAGGAGAAGGGCAGGGAACTGCTGTAGTTGATGGCGCGTCGTGCTGCTTTCTGGCGTCGTAGTACAGGGGAGAGGGGACAAAGTGGACTAGGGGTCGTGATGGGACAGGCCAGGAGAGAGAGCGGGAGGGAAGGTGGTGGTGCACAGGGGGATGGAAGATCGGGAGAGGGTGGGTTGAAGAGGGTGAACGGCTGGGGGTGGCGAGGATGCGGGAGAGAGAGAGGGGTGGAAGACGAAGGAGGCGGCAGAGGTAAATATGCAGGATGAGTTAAATAAATTGGGTTGGGGAGTATAACAGGGGGGGTATATATACACAGGATGGTGACGGCTGTAGGGTTAAACGGGTACAGGTGTGGGTTAAGGGTTAAAAGATAACAAGTCTTAGGGTGTTTAACGGGTTGATAGTGTAATAGGGTATAGAGATTAGGGTTAGGTGCAATTGCAACGGGTTTTGGGTATTAAAGATAATGGGTTTGGGGTGAAGTGTAAACAGGGTAATGGGTATAATGCATATTGAGTAATATAGGGTATTAATGGGTTATAGTGTTTTGTTTTAAAGATCTAATAAGAACTTAAAATGGGTTTTAAAAATATACATATAAACATACATCAAATCAAATAATAAAATTAAATTAAATAAGTATATTCGGGTTTTACAAAAAAATAATACTAATAATAACAATAATAACAATAATAACAATAGTAAAAATCATAAGGATAAAATAACAATAACGATAATAATAATAATAATAACAATAATAAGATTATATAACAAAATATATATTTATCAGAATAACCCAAACAGCTATAATACATTTAAATTTAAATTGAGTAAAAATACAAATAACCGATCAATTAGGAATAGAAATTAAATTATGCCATTATTCTAACAAAATATAGATTTCCATAAGAAAACGCTTTAATAAAAGATCCGAAACAATTTCAAAACAAAATGAATTTATAATTAGTCAAAATACAGAAAATATTCAGAAACTATGTATTTGGAAAAACAGGGGTTACAAGATAGTTGGAGGTGTTAAAAGACATTCGCCCAAAGATCAAGTATCACCCGAGGAAGGTGAATGTGGTGGCAGATGCGCTCAGTTAAAAGAGTAGTTTATCCTGTTTGATTGCAACCCAAAAGGAACTAGCTGAGGAATTCGATCGAGTTGTAATTGAAGTAGTATTGCAAGGACTAGGAACATCACTGACGCAGTTGAGACTCCAGCCTACACTGAGATAAAGGATTATCAAAACTCAGAGATCCGACTCCGAGATTCAAAAAATGAAGGAGCAGGTTGGCGCAGGCAAATTGGCCGAATTCCGAGTAAATGACGAAGTGCTTTGGTTCAGTGAGAGATTGTGTGTACCTGAACAGGCAGAATTGAAGAAGAGCATTCTGCAAGAAGCACATGATACCTTACTATCAGTACATTTAGGGAGTACCAAGATGAACAAGGAAATTAAGCATAATTTCTGGTGGTCGGGAATGAAGAGAGACGTAGCAAACTTCGTAGCAAGATGTGCAACTTGTTAGGAAATTAAGGCAGAGAATCAAAGACCGGAAGGTTAATTGCAACCGTTACCCATTCCGGAATTGAAATGGAACAATATCAGTATGGATTTTATCACAGTTTTGTCTAGAAATCCCAAGGGGAATGATGCGATATGGGTAATAGTGGACCAATTAACCAAATCTGGTCATTTCTTGTCAATGAAAACCACTTGGTCAATGGAGAAGTTGGCAGAATTGTACATGAGGGAGATAGTAAGACTGCATGGAATCCCCATATCGATTATTTCTGATCAAGATGCACGGTTCACGTCACATTTTTTGAAGTCTTCAGGCAGCTATGGGGACCAGGCCTAATTTCAGTACTGCTTTACATCCTCAAACAGATGGGCAGACCGAGAGAGTGAATTGGGTATTGGAAGACATGTTGAGGTGTTCCATAAAGGATTTCGGCAGAAGTTGGGAGAGGCACTTAGCTCTGGTAGAGTTCGCTTATAATAACAGTTTTCAGACTAGCATTGGCATGGCACCGTATGAGTCTTTATATGGGAGGAAGTGCAGAACGCCGGTATGTTGGTATGAAGTGGACGAAAGGCAGATGTACGGCCGAAGATAGTGCAACAAACTTCAGAGAAAATAGAATTGATCCGAAGGAGGCTGGTTGAGGTGCAGAGCATATAGAATAGCTTTGCGGATAATCGAAGAAGAGACTTGGAATTCGAAGAAGGGGATTTTGTATTCTTGAAGGTATCTGTAGTGCCTGTTACTTTTATAAAATCTTAAGATATATGTTTTTACACATTTTATGTGATTTTCAGGATTGATTTACATATGTATGAGTTTATTATATTTTTATTTCATAGAAAAGTGAATTGGACCGAAATGGAGAAAAATTGAAAAGATAGGAGTTTTGAAATTAGATTTCTCGGAGATAGAAAATCTGTTTCGACCTGAAATTTTTCTAGGGCGTTTTTACGATATTAGAGGGAAATAAAATTCTATTTAGAGGAATTATTAGATTATAATATGAAGTTGGAATTTGTAATGCCTTTGTATGTTTAAAAGCTTGAAATATTTGTGTGTGTGTGTCTATATATATATATATATATATATATATATTGCTATTGATTGTAACTATTGATATTGATTACAATTATGCATAGAAATACACTTTTTAATTTTATTTTATGTTTATGATGCATTTAAGCATGAGGTGGAGTGATTTTTACAAGAAAATGACTATAAGTTATAACTAGAACGGTGTATAAGTAAATATATGGTCAATTAGGGGTTTATATGGAATACTATCATTATATTTACATTCTTATACCCATTTCCCCATCCCCAACTTCTGAAACGGAACACCCTTCCCCCATTACACCCGACCACTCAAGGGTTCCAAAACCCTAGCATTTCCAATTCAATTTTTCAAGAAAATTTAGTGGTTTTGGCTATTTTTGAGGTGCATTATACATTTATGGAGTCCGTTTGTGGCAATATTGCGTGTAAGTTTTTCTTCAAAAAAAAATAAAAATATATTGCGTGTAAGGTGAGAAATTTGGAAAGCCTATTTTATGTGCTTTTATGATTCTGAGTTTTATTGCTAGAAAATAATACAGTAGGAAGATTAGGCAATGCTGGTAATTATAAGGAAGAAAAGTTGTTAGGAAATTGGCTGGTTCGTAAATTGTAAATTAATTAGTGTGTTGGCTTAATGGATAATAAGTAGAAAAATTAATAATTATGAGTAATAGAAAGCGTTGTAAATTAAGGGGAACAATTTAGAATGAATTCTGATGCAATTTTATGGAGTTAGAAACCCGTCGGAAACTACAAAAATGCATGTATAACATGTATTGTAATACCCCAGATTTTTAAATAATGCTTTTAAGATTAATAAATAAATTAAAATGATTTTTTGTGATTTAATAAATATTTTTCTAAAAGTTTATCGTTTTACACATGCAAAACACGTGCAAATATTTCCATAGAAAGTTCAAAGTCAAAAAATATTTTGGGAAAACGAATTATTTATTATTAGATATTATTTTTGAATTTTCTGGATTTTTTGATAATTATTGGACCTATTTGCAAATATTACAAAAAGAAGGACTTTTGTGCAAAATTACTACTTGGAGTAAAAACTTTATATTTTTAGATTTTTGGGCTGAGAATGATGCCTAGTCAAATTAGATGTAAAGAGTTTACTTTTCTTTTAATAAATTTGGTTTATTTTGCAAGTTTTGATAAAGAATGGTCTTTTCGCAAATTTGCCACTTAGAGGGGCAAAAATGCAATTTTTTTTTTCTGGGTTTTTCAAACAGTGTCGACAGATCCAAGAGGGCTATTTTTGATTTTTAAAACTCAATTAATTTGGTTTTATTTAATTTCCATGTATAAGGATTTATATATGTAAAGGTATATTTAAAAGAGATATTTAGCAAATCTATTTTAAAACCCTAGATACATCAAATCCGGCCAATATAGGGTGAGCTGCAGCCGTCTCTTTGCTCCACAATACAAAGGGATTTCTTATTATCATTTTCTTGTAGATTTGAAGCGAGGATCGTGGTTTTCTTGCGAAATGAGAGATTTTTCTTATTCTTTATTGTCTTCGGTTGATTCTTCAATAAGGTAAGTGATACTCTACTCTCTTGTTTGGTTGTATATGTGTTGTTGATGATGATTATGTAGTAGATGCATGCTAGAAGAAATCATATATTGATGTGACGAGTATTGTATTGAATGAAGAATTTTTTAAAAACAAGATATATGATAAAAATAGGAAATCAAGGATAATCTTTATGCATGAACAACTTGTGATCTCTAGAAACCTAGTAATACCCATTAGATATTCAATCTATAATTGTAGATTGTGGGAAAATGGATAGTTAATGAGTATATGAAATAAGAGTGTTTTTTTTTTATAAACTTCGGGTACTGCTCATACCTGGGGAGTTAAATTTTGAACTTTTCATTGAATTTAAGTTTGATTGATGATGGGGCTTTGAGTACCCAAACAAGTATAACTGATTATCAACATATTGGCATCAACATTCAAGTACAGATTGAGTTTAACCAATTTTGGTATGTGCATAGTTGAAATTTTTTTTTTTGGGGATTTTGTGCATGTTTCCATTTGTTCATTGGTAATGTGAGGACTGGGGTAATTAACAGCTTGAGATTGATGCTTATACACACTTACGATCGAAAAATTTACAAGTTTCAAGTAGTAGGTCCAGTAAATAAAAACTAATCTTGATGTTGAGTATATATGAACTTTTGGCCACTGTTTATACCGATATATATATATATATAAATATATATATATATATATATATATATATAATTAGACACATTAGAGTATGCATACTGATGCATATGGAAGACCTAATCTACTTATCAATCATCAAGGAACCGGTTTATAGTTTGGATTAAGAAATAAGTTGCTCAAGTTTGGGTTGAGTATCAGTTCTTCTAAAACTGCAGATGTCTATAAGTTACTACTACTGCACTGTTGTGCATGTGCACACATTCATCTTCACTTATTTATCCAGTGTCTTGGTAGATTCTTTGTGACTGCATATGGACCATCTTCTATATAGACACATATGCTCCATTTTAATAAGAGGGCAACTCCTATACCTGCATATGTTTAACCTGCATATGCTTTCAATTCATTGAAGTCTAGCTTCTATACCAGCATATGTTTTTATATATTGCATATAGTTTAAATTTCTATATCCTACATAGAGTTAAAACTCCTATATCTGCATATGTACTTTATATCAGTAAAGAGACTATATGCATATCCTGTGTTTTTTTTTCTTCAACTCAGCAAAGAGGGATTATAAATATCAAATATATATATATAGTTACTTCATGTCAGTATAAAGGATTTTCTATATATATATATATATATATATATATATATATATATATATATATATATATATATTGTGTATCAGTGAAAAGGAAATTTTTTATCTTCTATATATCTGCATATGATCCATTTCTTATATAATAGCTATATATATATACATGTGTTTCAGTCAGTAAAAGAGGGATTCCTATATAACAGTAACATATATATATATATATATATATATATATATATATATATATGTATATATATATACGTATGTTTCAATTCAATAAAGGGCATTCTTCTTTGAATCTGCATCAAGTTTATCTTCCATGTGCTTTCAGTGCAACCAGGATCATATCCTATAACCTGCATACGGATCATTTTTTAAACCTGCATATTGCTTAATTTTCAACAAGGACATCTCCTATATAATTTGCTTTATGTTTCACTTCACATCAGTAAAGGAATTTCTATATGCATATCATATATATATACATCTATATACTTCACTAAAAGGTTTATCTACATATATATCAGATAGATACACATGGACTTTTCATATCAGTAAAAAGGGAGTTTTCCATTTATATATATCAGTTATCATAAATATTTACTCATATGTTTCAAATCAGGGAAAGGGATTTCTATATATTATTTAAAGATGTACATGCTTCATCACAGTAAAAGAATTTTCTTCTAAATCCTGTGTATACTCCAACTCAGTAAAGGGATTTATACATACACCCATGTACATTTCTTGTCAGTAAAGAGATCATATACACTTTGTGCACACAAGTTGCATTTCAATAAAGAGAATCTCGTTATATATATACATATAAACTCATACACAAACAATATGAATGAATGAATTTATGTGAGTAAATTAACACTAATATAAAGTGACTAAAAAGAAAGATTTATTTTGTGTTAGTTGAGTTATGAGTCTCTAAAGGGTGTGTGGGACCCTAGATACCGTCATTTGAGATTTTGTGGTTTTGTTGTTGATCAGTTAAGTTAAGTCCGGTAGGGGTACACCAACTCTAGGAGATTCAAATTTTAATTAACTTAACAAGATAAGGACTGACACTAGATGGTGATATGATGAAATGAGAACATGGGTTATGGACCTCAGTATGGCTTGCAGTGTGAGATAATCACCGGAATTATCGATGTGTGAGTGAAATAAGTCTCCGAAATTACCTGTGGTGTGGGATTGATCTCTGAAATTATCGGGGTTAAGGCAACACTCATGGGGTATTCGTTTTGTGAGGCACCATAGCTTGTGGTGTGGGGTATTCTCGAAGATTTCCAGGTGTGAGTGAAATCGTCTCCGGAATTATCTGTGGATAGAGATTAACCTCTGCAATTATCGAGGTGTGGGCTAATACTCACTGTTTATCTATATCTCATAGTAGTCATCGTAGTAGGATTAGTTGTATAACAGGAGATTAAACCCTATCAAGTGGAGAACCATAAGGGCTTGCATCGGACCTATGTAGAGTGGGATGCATAGAATCCAACAAGTATGCATTAGAGAGTCAGCATATAGCATTGGTGTTTTCTTGACTTGGTTTTATGCATATTATTTTCCTGTTTTTCTACACTTGTCACTTAGTCTAGTTTCACTTGATGTTTTCATTTTTTATTTATTGTTATTTCTTATTTTATTTTATTCTTTTTGTTAATACATGTTGTTGATGATTCTATGCCTTATGTTTTATTTTTTTTGCTTTTCTTTTGATGTCACTCACACCGTTATGGCTGACACCTGTAGTTTGGGGGTTAAGGTTATCTCTAGCCTCATATTTTTCTGGTAGGTACCTATATCTTTGGATTTGGATGCCTGTGCTAGATTGATGTTGTGGCTTATTTAAATTGTAAAAGAATGTGTTGTAAAAGAAAATATTTGTAATTTAAAGTGTTTATTTTTCTGCTATGCTTTGTAAACAATTGAATGTAATAAAAGTTTTAAATTTCCCTCTATTTGGTTGCTAAGTTTATGATTACATTGTATTTTATTCTGGAATTGTGCCACGTATTTCTGAGATACTATATTGAAAATTCGGGGCGCTACAGAGTTGGTATCAGAGCATGCTTCAATTAGTAATTTTAAACATAGTATGGGGAATCAACATAAATGGACATTTGATGTGTGAGAACCTAGGTGGACTTTAGATGTGTGAGTACACAAGTGGATATTAAAAAGAACCTAGGTGGACATTAGAAGTGTGAGTACCTTGGTGGACATCTGATTTGTGTGACTTGATTGTTTGTTCATGAAGACTTGTAATGAGATTTAGACTGTTTGTATGCTTGGACTTGAATAAAATTTCTTTATCGCAAGTGCATTGGTTATTTTTGCATAGAGCATATACTTTTCTCACTAGTTTTTTTTTAATACCTCTTTTTTCCGCTTTATGCATTTGATATTTTATTATTACCCCCTCAACTTGTATATTTTCTGTCTTACTTACTAATGTTAACTATATCTTTTTCTATTTTACTCATTGTATATAATTTTGGGATTCTATGATTTTTGCCAGTATTTTTTATTAAATTTAATTATTTTTCGCTACATTCTTTTAATTTTTTATTTTCTTGTAATTTTAAAATGTCCCTTAGTTTTGTATTTCTCACTCTTGTATCCTATCACTTTTACTGTTTTACATTTGTTTGCTTACTAGATAATTTTTGTGTAATTAACTTATTTCTACTTTTTATTCGGTTTCTTTTTTTGACAACGATTGATTTTATTTTAGTTTCTATATCTCCAACCGAGTCTATATTATTTCTATTCATTAGTACAATTATAAAGCTGTCATTAATCGTCTTGTTTTTCTTTTAAAATTGTTTCTATGACTTTACTATTGGTTATTACTTTTCATTCTTTTGTCCAAATTATTTTTTTGCAAATTTTGTTGTAATTCAACAGTGCATCCTTTAGCATTTCACAAGCTCATTTTTTATTTTGCAACTCTTACTCATTTCTTTCTAGACGTTTTGTTCTTCTTACTTTCATGCATTTTTTTCGTTACTTGTATATTTTTCTATTACTTTTGCATATTACACTAAGTTTTGAATTACTACGTGTTATGTTATTATTGCTACTCCTATTTTCTTTCATTTTTGTTTTTACTATACTATCAAATTTGGTTTTGCACATTTACTTTCATTTTATATCTATATACTTGGAATTTTTCGATACTGTATTAACCATTATTTTGTATTGTCTTATTTATTTTGGAGCATTTAAAACTTGATTCTAATATTTTACTCATATGAATATGATATGTTTCTGCGCATTTAAACATTTATTATTTATTATGTTTTTGCACTTTATACTCAATACCTTTATTGTTTACTGTTTAGTTATGTTTACTTTTCACCATTTAAAGCTACTTATTAATTTTGTTACTTTATACTTCTCGAATGCACTACATGCACTTACTACTTATATTTTACTTAATTTTTATTATCATTACATTCTTGATTTCTACATGTACTTCCTTCTAATTACTTTATATGTACCATATATTTCAACATACTTGCTATGCATATCATTTTACACTTATTTAATTCCTAAATTACTATATATTTTTATGATATATTTATTGTGTAAATTTGCTACACTGCATATTTATTTTCTCATTCACATTTGCATTGTGCTTATGCATGTATTTCATTCCGTTTTTCTCCTTACTTTTATAAATCATTTTCACTACTATTATTTTGTACTATTGTGTTTGATATTTATAACCTATATATCTATTTTGATATTCCATCGTGTGACTTTCAACTCCATTTCTTACTTTTGCAACTATTTTTATATCACGAATTTTCAAACATAACATCATACTTAAACTAAATGTCCAATATCCCTGTGCATATGGAAGGTTACATCTTCCATTTCACCATTCGGTCCAATCTAATGTCGATATGGAAAATATGTAACTCGATGTCAATGGAGGCAAATTGCAACTGGATGTCGGGGGAGGCAAAATGTGCAACCGGATATCCAGACGGCAACCTGCAACCTGATGTCATGAAGGCAAATCTGCAACTTGATGTTAAGGAGGAGATTTTCTACCTCTTTGCTAATTGATATTTCAAGACTTTTTACTAATATAATGAAACTAATAGTAAAGAAATATTTTTTTACGACTTTTGTTTATACAATTACACTTTATGTTTCCATACAATTTGAACTAGTATAGTTGATTTTACTCTATTTTGTGTTTACCAAATTTTTAAGATTGAGTACATCAATTATGGTCTAAGTTTTCGTTCTTTTGTGATTACTATTTATTGCTACCGTTTTCCAATTCTGTAACATTTTAGATTTCTCACTTACTTTTGTTTCCACGTCCTAATTAATGATTTGACGCTTACTTTTGTAATATTTGATGAACTTCTTTTAAGTCTTCTTGCATATATATTTTTGGTCTATTTTGCTCGTTACTTTTTGTGCTTTTGGAGTATTGGCTATAATGACAACATTTACTAATATACTCATTATTATATGACTTTTACATCATTTTTATTAAAATTTTCTTTACTTAGGTAAAATTTGTTCGTATTTCTCTGTGTCTTGACTGGTTATTTTCCCAAAACTATTTTTTTATATATAACCTTTAAGTTTCTGTTCCTTTGCTGTTTGTATGGTTATCAACTTTTTTATATTTGGGTTTTATCTTTTTACTTTTGACTTATTATTCTGTGAGAATAGTCTTGCTATTTTCTTACGTTTGGGGATTAATGGTGTATTCAATTGGATTTCTTATACTTTTGCCATGTTAGTTTTCACCTTTTACTCTTCGAGCTATAATTGTATGTTATTTTTGTTTTGCTTAGTAATTAAATCCAGCTATAAAAATAATGACAGAGTAAATTTTTGAAACTATCTTGTATGTTTTGTATTTAATTTTCTTTTGCTTAGAGTAGTTATGAGGACAGAACTATTCTAAGGAGGGAGTGATGTAATACCCCAGATTTTTAAATAATGCTTTTAAGATTAATAAATAAATTAAAATGATTTTTGGTGATTTAATAAATATTTTTCTGAAAATTTATCTTTTTACACAAGCAAATATTTTCTTGGAAAGTTCAAAGTCAAAAATTATTTTGGGGGAACTAATTATTTATTATTAGATACTATTTTGGAATTTTTTGGGTTTTTCTGATAATTATTGGATATTTTTGCAAATATTACAAAAAGAAGAACTTTTGTGCAAAATTACCACTTGGAGTAAAAACTCCAGATTTTTGAAATTTTTGAGATGGGCATGATGCCTAGTTAACTCATAGGTAAAGAGTTTACTTCTGTTTTAATAAATTTTGTTTATTTTGCAAATTTTTATAAAGAAGGGTCTTCGTGCAAATTTGCCACTTAGAGGGGCAAAAATGCAATTTTGTTCTTTTGGGTTTTTTCAAACAGTGTCGGCTGATACAAGAGGGCTATCTTTGATTTTTAAAACTCAATTAGTTTGGTTTTATTCATTTTCCAAGTATATGGATTTATATATGTAAAGGTATATTTAAAAGAGATATTTGGCAAATCTGTTTAAAAACCTTAGATACATCAAATCTCGACCTATATAGGGTGAGGTGCAGCCGTCTGTTTGCTGCAAAACAGAAAGGGGTTTCTTATTATCATTTTCTTGAAGATTTGAAGCGAGGATCTTTGTTTTCTTTCGAAAGGAGTGATTTCTCTTGTTCTTTATTATCTTCGGTTGATTTTTCAATAAGGTGAGTGATACTCTACTCTCTTGTTTGGTTGTATATGTGCTGTAGATGATGATTATGTAGTAGATTCATGCTAGAAGAATTCGTATATTGATGTGATGAGTATTGTTGTAACTACCCTAAATTTTGATGAATATGTTTTATAAACAAACTAAATTCTACTATTTATAAAATTATTATTTTTGGTTAAAGGAATTATTTTTTGTACTAATAACTTCCACTATGCATATGAATATATATATATGCATATGTGTTTTTTTGTGTTTGGGCTTGAGAGGCCCAATGTAACAAACAAAACAACACAAAAAAATAAAAAATAAAAATGAAAAGAGCCCATCCTATGGCCAGCCAAGTTTGAGAGGGAAAAGGAGGAAAAAAAAAGAGAACTAGTGTTAGGGTTTTGAACTCAAATTTATTCATGATGGGTCTTTCTCCACTCCTACACTCCACCTCCCACTGGAGCCAATGCAAGAGAAGATTCTCCCCCATTTTTCCATGCCCATTTCCGGCCAAACACCCCCTCCACCTTCATCTCTTTTGTTTTTTAAACCCCTCAAATTTCTACTTCTCATTTTCATCTCCTACAACACCCACACTCAAAAGAAAGAGAAAAAGAAAGAGATAAGAGAGCTTGCTACTGATTTGGAGTAATAAGTAGAAGAGAAGCCAAGGAAGTGGAGCCAAGGAGCCAAGAAGGCAAGAAGCTAGGAGCAAGAAGGCAAATCTTGAAGCTAGGAGCTTGTAGGATCTCTTTTCCATCAAAACTCATCAAGGTGGGTGTTTCTAACCTCTTTGTTTGTTTTTCCTTGTTAAATGATGATTGTAATGACTGAAAAATGGCATGCATGCTCTAGAATGAACCTTTATAACTCGTTTTGTGTATAGAAATCCAAAACAGAAAATTCTATTAAAAAGCTAAAATTTTGTTGTCAGTCCGTAGCTCATAACATGAACATTACTGATTAGATTAACTTGAAATTTTTATATGATGTTCATTCATGTGTCGTTGACCTTCAGTACTTTTTCAAGATTTTTATGATTTTTTCAGCTGTTAAAATAAAATTCAATCTTCCATGCTAGTCAGAAGAAAAAAAAAGTTTTTGTTGTTACTGTTGTGAGAAAAGTGACTTGTATCTTGCTGCTTGCTTATGGGAATGATTTGAAATTTTCGTATGTCAATGTTGAATGTATCTAAGACCTATGTTTCAAATTTCATGAGTTTTGGAGCACTGTACGTATGTTAATAAAATCATGCAAACCCAGCTAGTTATTTTAATAAATAGAACTGATGCTGTTATTGCTCTGTTTTTAATGACATTCAAAGAGACATAATTAAAACTCTACTTGGTAGAATCACCTTATTTTTCGAGGTGTTGTAACATCATGTGTCAGGAGATAGAATCTAAAATTTCATAAAGTCCTGACACCATATACTATTTTAAATTGATTTTATCCCATGACTGTGTTAATATGATGTGCTGTTCTGGGAATCTGTATGCTTGTTAAAGATGGAACCATAAGAGCATGTAAACGACCTTATCTTAAAAAACTTGAACTAGTGAGTTTTATAGAAACATAGACCTTTTTGGAATGACCAAGAAATCAAGATTTGAATAAGTGTACGATTTTATATTATTTTTATAAGTGACGACAGAAACATAGTGAATCTTAGAGCTTAATGTTTTGCACCATGTTCATGTAGATGAGTTTGAACATGTACTTTATTAGCTTAGAGTTGTTGTTTAAGGTCACAAATCATGTTATAGATGTGGATATGAGTTAGTACTAAAATGATCTAAAGTTCCTTGCTAAGAGTATCTGATAGGTGCTTGTAGACCCCAACATAGACAACGTTGTTCACTGTTTTGAAGTGAAAATTGTACTGGATGTTGGGGTGTTGTTGTTGACCACTTTGGGATCAAATCCATGTCCAAAGTGTGCTTATACTTGCTGTCTACCTTGAGTAGAAGCATGGGAGCGCCCGATCGCGATTCTTCGAAGAAACGGGACCGGGAATGACTCCATTTTGGCATAAATGCCAATTGTGTGCTTGTAGTTAGGAATTTTTAAATTGTCATTTTTAGGGCTCTTAGAACCCCTTTTTCGGTGTTCATTGGTTAGGACTTACTCCAAATGTAGTGTACCTTATTGGGATACATCGGTTAAGTAATGAGACTCTAGGACTAAGTCTTGTTAACAAATCTAGACGGGTAGAATGTCTCATCGAACGCATTGGAGGAGATGAATCGTGTGCCGACGTACTCGCCGTGTATGGATGGATTCCATGGTAGTGTTTGGAGCTACCACTTGTCAAGGACCGTGGAGCGTTAAGTTTAGCGGGAGCTACTTGTTGGTCGGGCCGAGGTTGCGATCGAACTCCAAGCGTGGATGGCGGTTGCAGCAATCGACGGGGTTGATTCGTCGTTGGTTCGTGCCAAGTGTGGGCTGAGGCGAGTCAACCCTTGGGTCGAACTTGAGGGCTAGTTGAGTCCTAGTGTGAGATGGGTTGAGATCCATTAATGATACTAACCAGTAAGAGTCTACAAGTAGAACTTAACTAGTTGCTCATAGCAGGCAAAGTTGATTACTAATTTAGGGATTTGGAAATGGTAGATAGAACGCCTAACTAAGGGAATGGGTAATATGAGATAGTTCTAGGCTCACCTAGAGGTTCATACGTCTAATAAGAAAAATGAAAGAGGATTAGTGTTTGGCTAGAGTGATGGATTCTAGTAATCAGGTGATAAAAAAAATGCTAGTAATCATGTAATTAATCGTACCTTTAATCTTGGAGTGGGGTAGCATTGATACTTTGGTAGGACTAGATTGAGTCTTGGTTGAATGTAAGGACATGCACTAGCGAGGGTGTTCGCCTGTCAGGAGGATGCATGGCGTCATCATGCCTGGCCAAATCTTAGGTTCGTTTAGTGCGGACAGGGACCCCGAGCTATCCTGGGGAGTGGAAACTTTATGGGGGCTCCGCTGTCTTCGGCATGGATGTCTTTATGTTCGTGACAACCTTTAAGGAGGGTTGGAGTGTTGACGCCGTCTCGACTGCAAGTTCTATTCTAGTGTAAGGACGAGTATAGCGGAGTTGGGAAAACCCTATATCCGTCAGGTCCTTTATTGATCAATGCGGGAACAAGGATTAGAGAAAGGCCCGGTGAGCGAGACTCTACGGGAAAGGCTCTAAGGCCTTCGGCAGGGAGCCCTGGTGTCCGTATATCAGCTTATGGTGAGGTCCGAAGAGACGTAGATACAACAACATACCATGGGTCCAGTCATGACGGAGTAAGACTGCGACTGTAACCCTAGCCGTGACGGAGTAAGCCTGTGACTGAGATCCCGAGCATAGTGGGTAAAACACGAGGTAATGGACACCACTAATGACAACAGCGACTAGAGTAAGCTAGACAACAATAGCCTCACCATCACCGGAATCTGAGACAGGAGAGAGCACAAGAGTATGATGCATAGCGGGGGATCGAGCCCCATCGAACTGAAGAACGTCGTTTGGTTGGGGGATGTGTAGTATGTGATGCATATCTTTCAACCAAGCGTGCATTAGCTTTATGAGCATGTGTGCATTAGATTAGGCCATGGTATACACCGATACTTGTTTCACAACACCTTTTTCTTCGCATCAAATATTTGTGGTTGTTGAGGTTAGAATCGTTATATTATGGCATAGATATGATAACTGAATATAGCATTCCGTCAGTTTTATTCAACTGACATGCCCACAGGTATCAGTGCAGGATTTTCGACTTGGGAGCGCGGGAAAACTCTAGCAGGGGAAAGCATCCAAGTAAAAGTTACAGTCCAGATTGTATTGTACCTTCATGTTGTACCAATTAATTGTAAATATTGCAATCATTGGACATTGTGATAAAATTTGATGTAATAAAAGTTTTAATTTCCTGTGATTTTTTTTGTGTTGTGACTCATTTGAAGAATGATCCTGGAGTGTGTCACGAGTTTCTATGTTAGGAAATCAGAGCGCTACAATTGTATTGAATGAAGAATTTTTTAAAAGCAAGATATATGATTAAAATAGGAAATCAAGGATAATCTTTGTGCATGAACAACTTGTGATCTGTAGAAACCTAGTAATACCCATGATATATTGGATCTATAATTGTAGATTGTGTGAAAATGGATAGTTAATGAGTATATGAAATAACAGTGTTTTTTTTTTATAAACTTCGGGTACTGTTCATACCTGGGGAGTTAAGTTTTGAACTTTTCACTGAATTAAAGTTTGAATGATGATGGGGCTTTGAGTACCCAAACAAGTATAACTGAGTATTACCAGATTGGCATCAACATTCAAGTACAGATTGAGTTTAACCAATTTCGGTATGTGCATAGTTGAAAAAAGAAATTTTTGTGGATTTTGTGCATGTTTCTGTTTGTTCTTTGGTAATGTGAGGACTGTGGTAATTAACAGCTTGAGCTTGATGCTTATACACACTTACGGTTGACAAATTTACAAGTTTCAAGTAGTAGGTCCTGTAAATAAAACTAATCCTGCTGTTGAGTATATATGAACTTTTGGCCACTGTTTATACCTATATGGACATATATATATATATATATATATATATATATATATATATATATATATATATATATAGAATTAGACACATTAGAGTATGTATACTGATGCATTTGAAAGACCTAATCTACTTATCAATAATCAAGGAACCAGTTTATAGTTTGGATTAAGAAATAAGTTTCTTAAGTTTGGGTTGA